>CAWUFW010000600.1:2925000-3635000 GCA_963921515.1 Calotriton arnoldi
AGCCCCCGTCCTGCAAGCCATCAGAGGGTCCGGGCGCTGGTTACGGGGGTCCATCAGGGCCCGGGGAGGCTCTCCCCAGCCTGGCTAGGGTTCTGAAGCTGGGTCCGGGCCTGGGGCTTGAGCTCCATCCGGCAAGCCCTGGGGTGCGGGATCCCTGCATACTGCAAGCAAGCCGATGGTCCGGGGGTCCCATCGGGGCCCGGGAAGGCTCCCCCCGGCCTGGCTAGGGTTCGGAAGCTGTGACCGGGCCCGGGGCTCGTGCTCCGTCCCAGGTTGCGGGAGCCCCCCGTCCTGCAAGCCAGCCGAGGGTCCGAGTGCTGGGGATGGGGGTCCACCGGGGAGGATCTCCCCGGCCTGGCTAGGGTTCGGAAGCTAGGACCGGGCCCGGGGCTTGTGCTCTGTCCAGCGGGCCCCTGGGTGCGGGAGCCTCCCGTCCTGCAAGCCAGCCGAGGGTCCGGGCGCTGGGGACTGGGGTCCACTGGGGCCCAGGGAGGCTCTCCCCGGCCTGGCTAGGGTTCGGAAGCTGGGACCGGGCCCGGGGCTCGTGCTGCGTCCCAGGGTCCCAGGCTGCGGGAGCCCCCCGTCCTGGAAGCCAGCCGAGGGTCCGGGCGCTGGTGACGGGGGTCCACCGGGGCCCGGGGAGGCTCTCCCCGGCGTGGCTAGGGTTCAGAAGCTGGCACCGGGCCCGGGGCTCGTGCTGCGTCCCAGGGTGCGGTAGCCCCCCTGTCCTGGAAGCCAGCCGAGGGTCCGGGGGCTGGTGACGGGGGTCCACCGGGGCCCGGGGAGGCTCTCCCCGGCCTGGCTACGGTTCGGAAGCTGGGACCGGGGCTCGTGCTCCGTCCGGCGGGCCCCGGGGTGCGGGAGCCCCCCGTCATGCAAGCCAGCCGAGGGTCCGGGCGCTGGGGAAGGGTGTCCACCGGGGCCCGGGGAGGCTCTCCCCGGCCTGGCTAGGGTTCGGAAGCTGGGACAGGCCCGGGGCTCGTGCTCCGTCCGGCCGGGCCCCGGGGTGTGGGAGCCCCCCGTCCTGCAAGCCAGCCGAGGGTCCGGGCGCTGGGGCCGGGGGTCCACCGCAGCCCGGGGAGGCTCTCCCCGGCCTGGCTGCTTTCAGAAGCAGGGACCAGGCCGGGGAGCAGGGGTGGCTGGCTTTATCCGCTGCGCTGGCGGAGCGGAGTTTTCTGCCCACCCCTAGTTTAAATCATCTTTTGTGATGTGGTTTTTGAAAGGCCTCACGCTTTCTTATGCTCCCTTTATCATGCCACAGTGGGACCTGAACGTGGCCCTCGTGTTTTTAATTTGCATGCCTTTTGAACCTTTGCACATCTATTCTCTGAGGATGCTGACCATAAAGACTGTTTTCCTCACTACAAATATTTCTACGTGTCAGGTTGGTGAGCTGCAGGCACTGTCAGCACAGCCACCATGTGCTATTTTCTCCCCTGATAAATTGGTGCTTAGGACTCTGGCATGTTTCCTACTTAAAGTGCAATAGCTCTTCCATGCGGGGCAGTCCCTCATGCTTCCTGCTTTTTTCTCTCTGCCAGATCTCTTTGAGGAGGAAAAAAGGCTTAAGTGGTGTATCCAAAGAGGGTCCTTAGTTTTTACATAGATCAGACTAACGTGTATCTTGTAAACAACCAGCATTTTGTTGGATTCAGATGGATTGTCCTGTGCATAAAAATGTCATGCCCTGGCCAAGAAGGAGTATCCTGAGGGACGCTGGGCGCATTCCACCAGAGTCAAGTCTGTCACTACGATGCTGGCGAGAACTGCTTCTGTGCTGAACATCTGCAGGCTGCCACAGGGCATCCGTCCACAACCTCACGAGCCTTAACTCTCTTGAGGGTCAAGTTGCCAAGGACGGCCATGTCCTGCAGGACTTCCTGGTGTAAGTACACTCATCCTCCCCTCCTCCTTTTGGGAGTGACTGCTTTGGTATCTATAAAAGAGGTGGAGGATCTGCAGTTAGAAGTATCCATCTCAAGAATAAGTTATTTACCATCAGTAACACTTTTTCTGGTGGATACACTGTATAACCGCAGATTCCTCACTGTCCTCCCTTCTCCTCATTCTATGGATTAGACGTTATGATTCTAAAGAGGTCCTGCATAAAGGTTTTGCACAAACTTATGGTACGATCGGTGACAAGTGATCCGCTTGAGGGAATGCAAGAGTTTTGAAAGAAAACTGACATCATGGCCAGTGTGCCCTTTATGTTTATTTACTTTGTGTGCAGCAGTGTGAGGTCTCCGTGCATGCAGCCAAGGCTGTATGCGCCAAGAAACCGACCATGCATGTGACACTTACCTGAGATTTCAGTTTATTCCAAACAGACATATGCTCACGTGTTTCTTTATTAGCATTTGTTACACTAAACAGGTTTCTAAACTTGCATTTGGTGCTGCACCTTCTGTGATGCAGCATTTCCCTGCCACCCATACAGCCGGAGCGGTAGAGATGGGCGAGCTAGGAAAGACTGAGCCAAATCACAGAGGCGGTGCCTCCCTTAGGGCGTGGGGGCGTTGCCTCACTAATTTTTTCAATTAAATGTGAGTAAACAGTACTTACTGCTTTGTAGTCTGCCATGGTCGGTTGCACTACGAGGCCCGAAGCTGAGGTGGGGCCTGGAGAAGCCAGTGCAGCCCTTCTTAACAATTGACAGACACATTGGGGAGAGTTTGCAGCCAGAGCACCTGGGGCACAAGTGCACATGTCGGGTTGGCCAGCTGCCTCTCTCTGGCCAACCCGACATGCGCACTGGAGGCTGCTCGGAGTCCTTCCACCTGGGCATACTGGAGCCGGGGCTGTGACTCTAAGCCGCAGCCCCTGGTCTCAGTAATGAGCAATGAGGTTGCTTTCCCCAGCCAATCCAGGCGCTGCTGTAACAAGAGGTTCAGCATCTGGATTGGCTTAGAGACATGGTACAGTATTAGCCGTGATTGGCCATTGATTTTAGGGCCTTGCTCTCTAAGTTCCTCCCTGACCTCGCCTGCCGTTAAAAGGGAAAGGCACTCGGAGATGCTACGGTTTGCAAGTTTCTACCTGACCTCGCTGTAGCGCGGCGGGCCTAGGGGTAACAGAGGCCTACGCAGCGCATAATGATTAGGGGCACACACTGGTCACTGGTACTCTGGCGGGAAGACCCCGAGCGGTCTTCCGCCATTTATTTATCTCCTCGGGTCGAGCCCGCCCTGAGGAGTGCGTGCACAGCAGTGAAAATGAAACGAATTAGTGCAGAGCCCGGGTGGCTCTCTACATCCCTCCTTTTCTTTAGACACAGTCCATCAGGATTCTTCAGAGTTACGGGGAGGTGCACACAAAGTCTCTCAGCCGCTGGCTTGGTGCAGGGTTCAGCCGGAGACCATACATCTGGCTCCGGGAGTTGGAACTGGCCGCTGCATCCGTTGGAGGGTTCGGGGGTGAAACAGTCACAGGTCCTTGGCGTGACCCACTGGCCTCAGGGACAGTCTCTCCGCCTGCAGGGAACTGGGTGGAGAGACTAGCGGTCCTGGCGAGCCGATGGGGGTGAGGCTCGGGGTGTTCTCCAGACCTCCTGACTCTTCCTGGTCAACACGTGTCCCACTCGTCTTCTTGAAGCTTGACACGTTCCTCGTGACAACTTGTTGCCCTCGCTGAGCAGTGACCATGGTCCCTTGAATCTTAACAACGACCCATTCTTCTGGTTCGTACGGTGTTCTAAACTTCCATCCTGGGTGTCTGTCTTTGACCACGACGCAGTCCCCCACTTTCAACTGCGGCTTTCTTGCTCTGCGGGCTTCACTCGCCTTTTGATTCGTTGATGTTCTCCTCGCTTGGACAGCTTCATTGTCCTGTTCTGGGGGTTTCCATGTTGGGTCAGTCGGGATGCTGTCCCTCGGGGGGCCTTTTGAAGAGCAGATAAGCAGGAGCACACTTAGTCGTGCTGTGTGGAGTCTGCCTGTAGGCGTCAGGGAACTGGTCAAGTGCCGATTCTGCATCTGCACCTTGATCAACAGCAATGCGCAGGGCCCGGTTGAGTGTTCGCATAAGACGTTCCACCTCCCCGTTGGCTTGTGGCCATAGAGGAGTGATCTTTCGGTGGCGAATCGCCTTCTTCTCCAAGTATTCCTGGAATTCCCGGCTCTGGAACGGAGGTCCATTGTCTGAACGTATTTCATCGGGTAACCCCATGAGTGCGAAGATCTTCTCAAGGACTCTTCGGACATGCACGAACGCTGTAGAAGTCACCACCTCCACGATCGGAAACTTTGAGAAGGAGTCAACCAGCACTAGCATGTTGCGACCATCCGGAAAGCTTCCAAAGTCGATGCTAACCTTGGTCCATGGGAGTTCGCTTGGTTCTTCCGTGATTACCGGCGCCGGGTCCCCACCAGTGATGGTGCAAGCGTGACATTGTCTCACCATGTCCTCCACCATGGCATCCATAGCTGGGAACCACACCTTGTTCCGCAGTCTGGCTTTAGCCTTTGCCATTCCTTGGTGGTCAACGTGTGCTAGCTGGAGGATCCGGTGTTGCAGTCTCTTCGGGATTATGATGACGTGTCCCCTCAGAACAACACCCCGGTCTCCCACACTTAGTTCATGGCGGATTTGCCAGATCTGTTGCCGAGCGTTGCTGTCTTCGGCTCGGAGGGCCTGAGCCCTGTCCAGGAAGTGTGCCCATCCGTTGCTCAGCAGGGTGGATTTCACTCTGACCTGTGTTTCGTCTTCCTCCGTTGCTTGGCCGATCTCCTCTAGCGTCATGGCGGTGGGGCATGCATCCTGAGAGATCATTTTCACGAATGCTTCAGAGTACGATACATCCACCGGTGGACTCCCAGGGACCAGGGACTCGGGGTGCCTTGAGAGGTAGTCCGCCGGATTGTGTGCACCCGGATGGAAGACGACTTTGAAGTTGTAGGCCTGTAGCTGCACAGCCCATCTCTCTATTCTTGGAGGGGCCAGTCTCGATGACCCAGCAAATAGCGGGAGCAGTGGCTTGTGGTCAGTGATCACTTGAAACGCTTGTCCGTACAAGTACAGGTGAAAATGCTGGCACGCCCATTTTATTACCAGCGCCTCTTTCGATTTGGGCATACCTGGTCTCAGTGTCCGATAGTGCCCTACTGGCGTATGCCACTGGCCTCCAAGTCTCGTGACTGTGCTCCTGAAGGAGGACTGCTCCAAGGCCTAGTGGGCTGGCATCGACAGCCAGTTCGGTGCGTCGCCCCGGGAGGAAGTAGGCCATCACCGTCTTATCCATGAGCGCAGCCTTGATGTGGTTTAACGCAGTATTAGCGGCCACGGTCCAGTCCCACTTGTACTCACTGCGTGTGAGGATGCGAAGTGGTTCTGACAGTGAGGCCAGATTCGGGATGAATCTGCCACAGTATGTGGCCATGCCGAGGAAACTGCGAACCTCCGTGGGGGTCTTTGGGGTGCTAGCTGCGCGAATGGCCACGGCCTTCTTGGGGTCCACTTGCAGCCCTTCCCTGGTGAAGACATACCCGAAGAAGTCTACTGACTCCTGGTAGAAGGAGCACTTTGCTTTGTGGAGGGTCAGACCGCAATCGTCGAGCCGCTGGAGGGTGGCCCGGAGGTGAGTGTGGTGTTCTTCCAAGGTGTTCGAGAACACCAGGATGTCGTCGCTCAGGTTGATGACACCCTGCAAACCTGACAGTACTTCCCTGATGGCATTCTGGAAGACCTCGGCTGCCGACGACCCCCCAAAACTCAGTCTCTTGTACCTCCTGAGGCCGACGTGAGTTGAGAATGTGGTGATATATCTGCTCTCGGGTTCGAGCTCCAACTGATGGTACCCCGCCTTTAAGTCCAGCTTTGAAAACCACTTGGCTCCATTCAGATCCGCGACAATGTCATCCATCGTGGGCGTAAAGTGTCGTTCCCTCTTGACCGCCAGGTTTGGGAGCCTCATGTCCACACAGAGCCGGATGGCTCCAGGCTGCTTTGGCTTGGGAGCCATGACCAACGGGGACACCCATGGTGTCGGGCCAGACACCTTCTCGATGACATCGAGGTCTTCCAGCTCCTTCAGCTCTTCTTCCACGTGTGGGCGGAGATTGAACGGCACTCTCCTGTGCCTCAGGGCGATAGGCCTCACCGTGGTGTCTATGTGCAGCTTGAACCGTTTCCCCTTCAGCTTGCCAAGCCCAGTGAACAGCGCCGAGAAGTCCCTCAGGATGGTTTTGGCGTGGGATTCGTGGATCTGGTTCGCAAAGAAGACCAGGCCTAGATCCTCCGCTGTGTGGCAGCTGAGTAGCGTGCCTTTTCTCCCTTCCGTGACGTGGAACCGAACCACTGTGGCGTGCTTCCCGCTGACGATTTTGGCTTTGATGACTCCTCGAAGGGGGAGTGGGTCTGTTCCTCCGTAGGTGTATATCCGTGCCTTCGTGGGTGCGAGCGGGGGCCGTGGCGACAAACGATCATACTGTTCCGAAACATGACTGTTGGAAATGGCCCTTTTTACAGGGTCACCCCTAAACATTTTGCCTGCCTCCTGTATTTTTGCTGACCTGTTTCTGTTGGTTTTATGACTCTGGGCACTTTACCACTGCTGTTCAGTGCTAAAGTGCATATGCTCTCCCTTTGTAAATATGTCTATGTGAATTGGTATATCCCTGATTGGCTTATTTGGTTTACCTGTTAGTCCCTAGTAGTGTGGCCTGTGTGTGCCCAGGGCTGGTAAACCAAATGCTGCTGGTGGGCATGCAGCGCTGGTTTGCGCCACCCACAGAAGCAGCTTGTAAGGTGTGTCTCAGACCTGCTACTGCAGTGTCTGTGTGCAGTCCAGAACTGCCATCTTGGCTGTGAAGTGCACCCACTTCCCAGCCCCTGAACCTTCCCTTGGCATCTTGTAAGTCACCCCTATGGTAGGGTGCATTGTATGTGTAAGGTAGGACATGCCTTGGTGTGTGTAGCATGTCCTGGTAGTGAATTATGCCCCATTTCGTTTTTCACTACTGTAAGGCTACCTGTTCCTCATAGGCTAGAATGGGCAGTTTGACTATTACATTCTATAGTCCTAACTGACCCCAGGAACATGGTAGAAAAACGAATTTAGTATGCCTGAGCTCAGAATATTAAAATACATCTTT
The DNA here is from genome assembly GCA_963921515.1 of Calotriton arnoldi. NCBI lineage: Eukaryota > Metazoa > Chordata > Amphibia > Caudata > Salamandridae > Calotriton > Calotriton arnoldi. The sequence goes on from CAWUFW010000600.1 coordinate 2,932,092, forward strand.
TAGTGAAGTTTATTTTTATATTCTGGGTTTGAAAATACCACTTTTAGAAAGTAGGTATTTTCTTGCCTAAGCCTTCCAGTGTGCTCTGCTGTTATGTGTATTGGCTGTCTGGTTTTAGAGGGGCAGGGCAGGCTGAGTCAGACCTGGGTTGAATAGAGAGATCTGCATTTAGAGTGTGGGGAGGGGTGGCTCCTTGACCTGAATAGGGCTGTGCCTGGCAAGGTGAATGCTGGCTCCACCTCCTACTGTGTGTCTGCTAGCAGACCCCTCTTTCTGAAAGGAAGGATGCAGCCTGGTAAACAAAGTGCTCCAGGCCTGAGCAGAACTGGTTCTGGCTAGGTTCAGGGACTTGTAGCTTCTGAGAACAAAGACTTTTGGGGTATAAATATCTGTGCTCAAACCCCTCCAATTTGTATTGCTTTTGGATCTGGAGAGGAAACTCTGTCCGTGCCACTGGAGGAATCTGCAGGAAGTGACTGTCCCTGTGCTTGTGTGTTGTTTCTTGCACTGGCCTGCAGCAGTGACCACTGGACCTTGAAGAAGAGGAAAAGGAACTCTTGAGAGAACTTTTATTTTTGTTACAGCAATTACCCAAGGGCTAGGAAAAGAGCTAGCCTCCTGCTGGAGTCTCAGGCACATCTGACTCCACCACCAACCTCCTGCTGCCTCCCTGCGAGGATTGCTATCTGCTGATGAGGCTCCTGTGAGTTCCAGGGCCTCTAGTTGTGCTTCAGAGAAAAGAGTGCTGGAAATCGTCGCTAACGCACGTTTGCGAGCCGCTGCAGCCGAGAGCGCTGGAAAAATTATCGCGCTGCTGCCGCTGGGTGCTCGCAACACGAAACCATCGCTAACGCCCCTTTGCGAGCCGCTGCAGCTGAGACACGCTGGAAAAATCATGGCGCTGCTGTCGCCGAGCGCTCGCAACCCCTAAAGAAATCATCGCTTCAAGACATCGCATTGCGGACGCTGTGCGTCCGCCATTTTCATCGCTGACCGGATTTCGTCGCTCCCTCGCGGAGCGTCATCTCTTCGCATCGCAACACAATCGCACAGCGCAACAGGATCGTCGCATCGACTTCTCCCTCGCGGCAAGAAAGTCATCGCATCGGCGGTCTAGCGTGCAGAAGTTGGTCGCAGTGTCTCCGCACGCATCACGCAGATCGACGCATCATCCTCCCTTGCGGCAAGGATTTCAACGCATCGCCGGCCTCGCGTGCCGAGAATCATCGCTACCACTTCTTTGCGACATTTTGTTGGTTTTGCTACTGAATTCAGGTACTTTGTGCGAGAAAGGGTCGCAGAGACCACTGCTTTGGATTTGAACCTTATTTTTGCAACCTCTGAACGAGACAGGGTCGCAGAGACCCCTGCTTTGAATTTGAACCTTATTGTTGCAACCTCTGAATGAGAAAGGGTCGCAGACCCCTGCTTTGAATTTGAACCTTATTGTTGCAACCTCTGAATGAGAAAGGGTCGCAGAGATCCCTGCTTTGAATTTGAACCTTATTCTTGCAACCTTTGAACTATTTGTAACAGCCCTTCAACAGCAATCCTATTTTTGACAGTATTGTGGCTTTTACAGTTATTGGTCTTGTGATAAATCTGCCTTTATATAAAGATACTTATTTTTTATAACTACTTGTGTGGTGTCCCTTTGTAGTGTTCCTCACTGTGTTACTGTGTATGGTCATAAATGCTTTACACACTGCCTCTGAGATAAGCCTACCTGCTCGTGCTACGTTACCGCAGGGTTGAGCAGGGATATCAAGGAGGGTAACCCTCTTACTCTGACTTGGGAAGAAGGGTCCCTACTTGGACAGTGGCCAGCCATTGCCAACTAGAGACCCCCATTTCTAACATTGGTGGTCAGCGGTGAGGATCTGGACTTGCATTTATGATCGCATACAATAATTATAGTGTACACTACTAGTGAGTGCAGACCATAACGTACCACATACATTTTTGAAGTTTTTTTTAAATTCTATTTTTGATTGATATTGCCCGTGATTGTTACAATGGGCAAGCCTATGTTTTATTGATATTGCCAGGTGATAGTACCCGCATACATTTTTGAGAATTGTTGGATCCTATATTGTAATTGATATTGCCGGTGATTTTTTACCCGCATACATTTTCTTGAGAAGTTTTCTTCTATCTTTTATTGATATTGCCCGTGATTGTTACAATGGGCAAGCCTATTTTTTATTGATATTGCCGGTGATAGTACCCGCATACATTTTTGAAAGTTTTTGGATCCTATATTGTGATTGATATTGCCGGTGATTTTTTACCCGCATACGTTTTCTTCTATCTGTTATTGATATTGCCCGTGATTGTTACAACGGGCAAGCCTATTTTTTTTATTATTGATATTGCCAGTTATTGCTACAATGGGTCTTGCTGAAATGAGACCTACCTTTTATATAGATGATCTGTTAACCTACAGTCTAGAGGAGCTAAGGGGGTTCTGTGAGGAGAGGGGCTTAGCAGTGAGTAGGAAGGAGACTCAGCTGTCCCTGCAGACATCCCAGAGACTTTGGCAACAAGACAGATGGAGATTCTTGGAGTCCCAGTACACCTACCAAGAGGGTAGTTGGTCTGAGGGTGGCTCTGGAGAGTCTGAGGAGGAGGAAGAAAGTGTTATGGAATATCTCATAGGTGGGGAGTTCCTTGATGAGTCTAGTGCCTATGGTAGTGCCAGATTCCCCTCAGGGTCCCCAGAAGAGTTGGTGGACAGGCGGGAAGGTCCCATAGGTAGGGAGTCCCTTGCTGGGTCTAGTGCACAGGGTAGCACCAAATCCCCTTCATGGTCCCCAGAGGAGTTGGGCAGACAGAGGGAGAGGGAGTACCAGCTGGAATTGGAGAGGCTCCAAATAGAGATTGCCCAGCTGGAGGCGCACCTAGCGCAGATAGCAGAAAAGGAGAAGTTAGCTCAAGAGGGTAGGTTACCCCTGGAGCGCAGTTTTATTTGTCTGGATTCCCCAGAGAGGGTGGGGTCCAGTGGTGGCAGCAAAATTGAAGTATATAGTGATGACAGTGTAGTACACCCACCCAGAGATGTAGCACCTGACTTGAAGGAGGGGGTTGATCTACACCAGGGGATTCAAGGATATGAGGTAGCTCCATTAGTGTGCAGTGTCCCTGAGGTGGATTGGGGAACTAGCGCAGGGGCCCATAGACCTAGTGAAGGGAGGGACATTCTACCGACTCTGGATGAGAGGTGCAGGGAGAGGGGTTCCCCCGTGGTTGAAGTCCTGGTGTATGAGTGTGAGGACCGCCCAGAAGAGTGTGGGTTGAGTGATAGAGACAGTCAGTTAATGTCTCGCCCATTGCAGGAAAGTGATGTGGGGTACGTATGTGAGGCACTGGATTGTGAGGTAAAGGTTAGCACCTGTGTGGAGCTGTGTAATCCAATTGTGGGAGAGCATATTACGAGTTCCTGTTTTCCAGAGCTAAACCAACACCTGTCAGATTGCGAGTTCTCTGATCCTAGGGAACTTGCACAGGAGGCAGACCTCTGGGTGAGTACCAGAGGCCCTGTAGAGGCATTAGGGAATGACCCTAAGAGGAGTGGTTCAGATGTCTTCCAACCCCGAGTGGTGGGAGAGGTTAGGAGTGTTACAGCTGGGTCCCCTTGTTGTGAGGAGGTTGTAGGGCCTCACATCCTGTCTCGTGGGAGCAGGAGTTAGACGGATAGGTCCCGAAGTGCCCCAACCTCAGTCTCCAGGACTGGATGGTTCCATGAGGGAACACCAGGTAGGGAGCCTAGTCTGTCCGGATGGACCGTCCATTGTGGGGGGTCCCCCCGTGTTAGGTGAGCTGGGAGTGCCTGTAATCAGACCTCCAGCAGTTCTAGTGTCTGGCAGTACCGCTCCAGTTGGGAGGGTGCAGAAGGCGAGAGTGAGGGGTGAAGGGGGAAAGAGTCCCCGGTGGAAGAACCAGTGGGTCAGGGGCCAGCCAGAAGGGCTGAGCCTCATAGGATTGGCCATGGTGACGCCACTTCTGTCCTGGGGCATCTTCACGCACTGTCAGAGGGACAGGGAGGTCGTGAGCCCTGTGCCAGGCAGACTGTCACACGACACGCTAGGTATGTGTCACCCTCAGGAAGCCCTAGTTGGCCAGGCAGTTGTTCAACCACAGGGGTTGGTCCCTGGGATGGTAAGTCAGGTCCAGGTGTTGTCTGACCTGGAGGCTGCTCCTATTTAGGAAAGAGATGAAGACTCTCTTCTTTAAAGAATACTCCACTACAATGCATTAACCGTCAACAAACCAGGTTCCTCACTTATTACTTGTTGACTTTTTGCTTGTCTTTGACCATGTACAGCACCTCTGGCTAGGTTTGTACTATATAATTACCATCAACATACTAACATACATGCCGCATTGACTAGCCGAACCATCTGCTTGCCACAGGCGTTGCATTGATACTCAAAGATGGCTCAGTCATCCACAAACTCACTTCCTAGATTAATCAATGAAGATGTTTGAAAACTAGATGTTGGGAAATATTCTAGATATGGATATTTTGCTTTGCATGCATCATGTTTTTTTATTTTTTTAGGTAAGATGCTTTGCTGCTGGACAGTAGCCACAGTCAATCGTCAAAAAAAAAAAAAAAGTGAAATATATTGATAATGATATCTTTAACTGCCAATGTTTAACACTATCTTCAGAAGGAAATGTTTGGTCTGCCTATGGTGGAAATAAAACTATTGCCTACATGGATTTAATTCAGGATCTGAATGATAAGAGAACTTTTTAATCTTTTAGATTCAGTAGATGGTTTAATCAACCTAGAGATAAAAGGACATGCCAATTTAGTAGCACTGCTAGCAAATCCTTACTTAATTCAATGCATGTTGTGTATACATTATCCAGATGCAAGCAGTAGTTCATTAGCCTACATTATAAAAGAGAGTTAGTCAAGCAAAAGGCAACTAATTTATATAATTTTGCTGTTCTGGTAAGGCGCTTAGGCAAAATAGGGAAACCAACAGAATGCAAGCAAATGAAAGGAAGGGCCTAACTCAAAAATGGTAAGGTCTTTGCTCTTTAGTAGATCACTTTAGTTGCATCAGAAAGATACAACTCTCAGTCTCTTTCAATGCTATCCTCTTTCTGATTATATAGAAGAGGTCGAGAAGCCTTGTATGTAATAATACTGAGAACCTATCTGCCTCAAGGCACGGAGCCTAGAAGTGGTGCATGTTCAACTTATTTCAGGAGGCATAGGGATTTCTAGCTTCTGAAACTATTGAGCGTCCACCACCCCCTTTTACGTATCACGTTCTGAGGGTGTGTTATACATCTTTGCTGGGTGGACAGAGGAAACATCGTGTAGCATACTGTCTTATTTTATCACTTACATTTTTAGTGTGTTTACATAGATGAATCTTAGGCATTCACTGGCGCTAGTGGAATGCATCCGAGTATCTTTCGGAGGGGGTGTTGGGGTTCCCGCACTTCTTCCTGGCTACCTCTCAGGTAGATGGCTTGGAGCAAGGGAGGTTTAGAATTTTGGCATGGCTATGCAAAGGTGGTGAACACAGATGGAAGAGTACTATAGCAGCTACCGCTAAAAACATGTCTTTTAAGCGAGGAAAGAGGGTGGTGAGGAGGTAAAGAAGTCAAGGGGGTGGCAAGGACCACTGTTGTAGTCTGGTCATCGTCCTGTATGAATAAAGGAATGCAGGAAGGCATGCTGATTTGTGGACATCTCTCTCTATAGGCTGGCTCCTGTGAAACATATAAGTGCAAAAATGAAATTGGGAGAGAAAAGCTGTTTTGTGAATAGCACCTGAAATGGCTAGCAGCTGATGGAGAAGCACAAACTTTCACAGCCAGATTCAGCGGGGATACTTACAGTAGCTGTAGGTAAGTGTACTCTTCATGGACAAAACCAATTTTTATCACTGATGATTCCGAGCAAAAGTTCAGAATAATGTTTCACTCTAAAGACCGAGTTGCTTACAACTATCTTCTAAGAACCACCATCTCTCATATCTGTGCAAGTATCATTGGTGCATTTTGTCAAATAAAACGAATTGCATGCCCCAGGATGTATTGCCCCTCTCGAGACCCCTCCATTTCATACTGAATTCCATTAGTATGAGAGCAAGGGAGGCCAGAATAGCAGCGCTGTCCCTTCTCATGCAATGCAAGTACTCAGAGTCCAAACAAAAGGTTCATGGCGGTGCGTATCCACACAGTCAATATGCAGCACGGGCACCCTACAGGAGCGGCTCCTTGGCTGACATACCTACCCGACTGATGAAACGAGAAATGCCTGCCGCCCTTCTTTAAAGCAATTAAACCAGGGCGCGCGAAGTGTCGTAAAACCGAAAGGGGTCCGTGAAGCTGAAACTCCAGTTCACAGGCAGCCCGAGAAAGGCCAGCTTTTTAGGTCTCGCCTAGCGTTGCAGCGCATGCGCTGCTCGCTCGGCGAGATTTATTGTTAATGAGGACTTTCAGAAGAGGGCTTGAAGCCCCGCCCCTCATTTCCATTGGCTGGCATCACCGTTTATGCTAAACGGTGGCCTGCCATTGGAAATGAGCTTTCTGGGTTGCCTCCCTTTGGCTTTTTGTTCCGGCCCACCCGGACTGGCTCGTCTGCTTTCCTTCTGTCGCAAATGAATTCTTATCTTTACAAGGCGTCGCGTGTACTGCACGCTCCGGGCTTCCTGCAACCACGCGCCTTCACGCTTGGAGCACGCACCAGTCAGCTGTCTCATTGGTTATCGACTGGAAGATAGCCATCCTCTTCCTCACACGGTGCACGATGGCCCCTCCTCCCCTCTGGGAATTGAATCTCTGCAGAGGAACACCAACAAACCAATCACACTGGTTTGTTTTAAATGTTTACTTTCTGCCGTCGCTCATTAGTGCTTGTTTTTTTGGGCGGGAGAGATCTCCATTCCCAACTTACAAATTTACTACTGACCTTGACAGAAGTAATTTGAACTCTAACCACCCAATCGTTTTGAACACTACTTCTTTAAATGTATGGGCCCTCACTCAGGGGCGGGGTGAGAGTGACGGAGTGCTCGCTGGAGGCTGGTTCACGCCTGTGAAACAAACAGGGTTATCTGATTCCAGGGACAGAGTTTGCACAGGCAGAGCTGCCTCGAGTGCCGTATTGCCCCGTACTCGCTTACTTCATAGTCCGTTCTTCTCATGCAAAGAACGTGTGTAGGGGCTCGAAAACACATCCAAGATCTCCAGCAGCATGTTTTATGGGCAGAGCTGCCTCGAGTGCACGTCACGGGCCCCGGAGTTGAGGAGCACCGACAGAGCTGGGAGCTGGTACTGTACTCGCTGGGGTGGTGCAGCTCGCGATTGCCTGGAAGCTCAATCAACCTGTGATTCTGGGGAAATCACTTAATCTACCCATGCCTACAATGAATGTATCCATCTGTAATGCTACTTGTGATCATGTAAAACGCTCTGATACCTTCGCGTCGAGTTCAAGCTATATACAACTGCAAAACAAAAGAAGCATTAAAAATGCAATAAGTCTCGCCTTTCATTAAGTTAAAGCCATTTGCTTTGCTATACAATACCATTAGCAAAGCAAATGGCTTTAACTTAATCAAAGGCGAGACCTATTGCATTTTCAATTCTTGTTATCTGCCTGCGCGTGAAAATTCCCACACCGTCAAACACAAATACTACGCTAATTCCTCCCCGGAGCATCCACACCTCTAAAAAAATACAAGCATTTGCAACAGGTCTCGCATTTAGCTGCGTGCTGTGACCTAGTGGCTGGAATAGGGGCAAATCATTAAAAACAAAATAATGGTCAGAGCGAAGATAAAGCACACTGTGTAACAACCGAATCAAAAGGGCCAGTCCTCATGGGAGGTTACAAATGCAGACAAGGCGGAACCAAGGAGGGACTAACAAGCCTAATAACGACTCGGAAGCCCGCGTTTACAAGGACAATGACACAAGCCAATTAAAAATATGGGCGGACCTTCAAAGCCATACTCCACTTCTGCATGCTTCGCAGCAGCGCATGCGCTGCCCAGGCTCGACCTAAAAAATGGCAAGGAGAGGATGTTTCTTCTGCTTTCATTCAGGTCTCAGCTGAGCTCAGCTTACTACTACCATCTTTTCCTCACATAGCCATCCATTGTAAGGTGTCTTCAACTTGCATATCTTGGCTGAAAGGCATCATTTTTTGGAGACAGTGTAGAAGACATTAATAAGTATAGGAGGTTAAAACAAAGATTTGAAGACTGTGGTGCAATAGTGCTCAACTATGGTTGTGGACTGTGGGATACAGTTTAATACATGAATTATAAAAGGCGGCACTGCAGTCTCATCAAGAGGTTTACTTTCAACTTAGAGACTCATTGAAAAAATGTTGTTTCCATGTGCCAAGGAGCGGGTGAGTCTCTTCTGTAATGCTTTGGTTTATGTTGTTTAAGGAGAGAAGATGTTTCCATCCTGCTTTGTGTTTTGAGGGCTTACTACCTCCACACTTTTTATCTTTCTGCGCATAGGTGTTCTGCGAACAAACTTAAAATATATATGCAATTGATTTATTAACATTCTTGCCTTCTCAAGTTTGCTTTAAAATGCACCACTTACACACACTCTTTTAAAAAAAAAAAATGTAAACATTTTCTCTGGTGAACACCACCCTCCCATCTCTCTGGCTCGCGACACTCATCCCCAACTTTTACGCCTCACCACTTTCAAATGTCACCAGCCACCACTGCAAATGAGATCCTTTAGAAGAACCCACATGAAATGATACAGCAGGTGGCATGCAAACAAAATATGACAAAGACTCTTTCGAAATAAAAATTGGTTATTTCTCCAACATTTACATTTCAGTTGGTTTATAATACAGTGGATGATAGCCTTTGACACCATAGGAAATGGGCAGCAGACTGCCACAACCCTAAACTCTGACACCCAACTGTGGCACTACGCTGAGGACGCAGCATCAGATTGTTACCCCAAGAGCCATTCTTCTGACTGAAACATCACTCTAGAAACCTGAAAGGCTGAAATCATATCATAATACAGTATAAGGTATGCCACAAATGTTCTTTTCCACCATCAGTATCTAGAGGCAGTGTTTGAACCTGTCTCCTTGACGCTACGTACATGAGTGGAGAAGTTGAGAAGACATGCGCACACTTTAATGGGTGCCCTTTGGGGGAGGCTACAGACAACATGCAGGTTCATTCCCTGCAGTGCCAGTTTAGAGGCAGCCCTTACAGTATTGCACATATGCAGCAACGCGTTAAATTGACTGAAAAGGGTGAGGGATCGCTACATGGGGCATGGCAAAGAAGGTGTGAACCAGAATCCTGAGTTTTCTGTTACTCCTACATCCAGGCATAAAACAATAATAGACCTATGCCAAAAACAAGCCGGACCTATTGGCTTTGCAAATGCTTGGAAGCTGTACCAATTTTCTCTGCAGTCATTCAGTCTGTAAGACGCACACATCTTTCTGCAATCCTCCATAATGTAATCTTGCACGCTATCTCTTTCCCTTCAGCATCGTCTTTTCACTCTCTCCTGCACATACTTTGTTTTATCTCCTCTACTTCAACACCCCCCCACTCACCCGCTTCAAGCACTACATTTTATTTCCCTCTGGCGATGTCCTATTTTGAAAGTTGTGTAACTCCTCCACACATTTTCCCAGAGTTATATATGCATATATGTGATCATCGCTCTTTGTGGTCTGTACAGAGGATAGCTGCAAGCGGGGCCATGTAGATGTTGAAGAGGGTGGGGCTCAGGGAGGATCCCCGAGGCACTCCGCAGCTGATCTCTGTGGGTTCTGAGTTGAACGTTGGAAGTCTGACTCTCTGCGTTCAGCCGGTGGGGAAGGAGCGGATGCCGGCATCATGGAGTCTTGCACTGAGAAGTCCAGGAGGATGAGGGCAGCAGTCTTGCCTTGGTCGAGGAGGGTGCGGATGTCATTTGTAGCGGCGAGGAAAGCGGTCTCGGTGCTGTGGTTGCCTCTGAAGCCCGATTGAGAGATGTCCAGAATGTTGTTCGTTTCGATGAACTCTGAGAATTGGGCGTTGATGGCTTTCTCAATGACTTTGTCTGGGAAGGGCAGCAGAGAGATGGACCTGTAGGTCTTGAGGTCCGTTGGGTCGGCAGAGGGTTTCTTCAGCAAGGATCCAGTCTTCTGGGAAGGTTGTGGACTTGATGGAGCAGTTGATGGTGCGGCAGAGCTTGGGAGCGATGGAGGTGCCGGCTCCATTGAAGATGTGGTGAGGGCAGGGATCCGAGGGGGCTCCGGAGGGGATGCTCTTCATGATCCTGAGGGTGTCGTCAGAAGTGAGGGTATTCCAGTTGATCAATGTCTACTGGGGGCTGGAACCATTGGGTGTGGTGGTTGCGGGTTGGGTGGGTGTGTCTTGGCTGTGTGACTTCACTTTTGGAGGTGGCGTAAAACCGCTGTGGACTCAATTGGCACTACATCACAGTGCAGAGGCACATTTGCTTATAAAGTTCCAGATCCATTCTGACACCCGGGGGAAACCAAAGGGAAGGAATCTTCAGTTAGATACAGTATCTACCAGAAACAACCATGCCTGAAGGTAAGGAACTTGTTGGTCGGGCCGAAGGAAATGTATTTTACTTTTGTAGATCCTCCTTCAATCCAAAATGTTACAGTGAAAGCTGTCGCCCAATTCTCTTTTTTTCCTCCAGTTAAAATAATTTTTCAGTTCAACCATTAGTTTCCTTGGTAAAACCATGAGCAATCTGCACAAAGGACCCATGCTATTCTACTTTTCAGAAATGTTTAGATTATTGGCTTCATCTATGGGTTTCTGACACAAATTGCAAATAATTGCAAAACACACAAAACAAGAAATATTGACCTCAGCTAAGAAAACGGCCTTCTTAAAAGAAAACGGGAAGAGGGTGAATATGGCGTAGCAACCTTTTATTTTCTAGAAGGAAAAAACTCTTTCAAACACAGTACTTTATTCCAATTCCCCCCCCCCCAAGCCATATTTTTGCTTTCTTCTCATGCCATTGCAGTAAAAATCACACACCCCTCTTTTTACTTTTTTCAATGCACAGCATGTGGGATAACATTAATTTAGCGTGGATATCACAAGTGGAAGAAGGTTATGAAGGATTACCTGCAAAGGTCAAAAAATGATTTAGATCTGGAGGAAAATCCCTTACAGTCAAAAGTTTCAAAATAAATTTTATGATGCTGCAGGTCTTTCTCATTTTTAAGACTTTAAAAAAAAAAAAAAGTTATTTGTTTGTTTTTCTTAACCAACAAGAAACCATGTAAATCCTCCATGTAGGATCCCCGGCTTTGCATAGCATACAGTTATCACTATCAGTTACAATAGAGAAACGTCACTATATGACATCATCCCACATTGGTCCCTATACCCGTTATGTCCTTCCATGTCTATCAAGCCATGTCCAAGTCCGATTCTCTTTTGGTCTCACTCTGGTCTCTCACCGTATCTTTAAGGAATTTACAATGCTGCCCACCCTCATAGTTTTCAGGATCTCAATCCTGCTTCGAAAGAAAAGGAGTGCAATGATGAGGGGCTGTCCGACTGCGGGCTGGTGAACCTGTCCAGCATTTCTGTCCAGATTGATAGATCTTCTATCGCCTTCAGGTCTCTTTTGGTGGACTCTCAAGTGGACTTCCTCTGCCAAGGCCAATTCAGAAAATATCTCTCCCCTTCTGCTGCTGCAGAACCCTGTAGACCAAACTATCAGATGGCAATCCGGCGTCTTGCCAAAATCAACCCCAAACTTAAAAAATGTACATCTCATGTTCCTTTTTTTTTTTTTTTTTTTTAACAAGGAGGATAATATTGAGTACGCGCTGTATAGATGACAAATCTGGTATGTTTCCCATGAAGGCCTCCCCAATTAATAAAAAGTTTAAATAAGCAAACCCTACTTCAAATATTTAATATATATGTAGAGGGACGGTAAGTTAAAGTTAAACAAGAAACCAAGACCACAACTCAATATATAGCGCAACTATCCCATCAACTGGAAAAGACACGTCTGCACCAATGATGCATAGTTCTGTTTGAGAGTCGCGTCTCCAGATGAATGTTGAAGCAATACCATAAAAGTCCTACAATCCTAGACATCTCGACACCACCTCAAACGAAACATCTTGAAAATAGAATTCATCCCTCCTCATGTCTCCCTTAAAATGGTCCACCAAAGCTCAGGCCTGGCTGGAAGGACCTCACATACTAACATGCTGGATTGCAAGCCTACAATTGTGGATACTGCTACATCTTTAGACTTTACCTTCGACACACAAAAAATATGCAGGCTCACATTAATGCTCTCAATACTCACACTAACGCTGCGTCGAAAAGAAAGTACTACCAAATCAGAACCCTACGAGGAACGAAGCCTATCATTCTATGGGATGACTGCAGACAAGCCCCAGTGCTCTTTAGAACTAACTATGGCATCCACCTTGCGCCCTTTTAAAGCACCTCCTAGAGCTGTGGCTAACCTTATATCTGGCACCAGGAAACCAGACCATGTCATTCCAATAGTGTGTGCTCTCAATTTGCTTTCCATACAGTTGAGAAGCCTATACAAACTAGCTTGCCTTGTCCCTTACTCTATTCATGAGAGTTTAGCTAGCTAGTCAAAAGATTGTTCATCTCAGGTGGCTTTCATGTATCCTTAACAGTTTACTATCTCCTCATGGAAACTCCAGCCTTCAAGAAAGCAGCAGCTCGCAAGGTAGCAGACCCACAGTCCGATATTCCATACCCACCTATTAGGATGATTACTTCTTTTTAACATTTTCAATAAAGAACTCAAAATCTTATTCTGCAAATGTTTTTTCGATGATGAAAGATGTCCTGGAGTCTCCTCTGTCTACACTCGCTGGTGACAACCTGTGGGCTCTGACTTGGCTCCTGGAAGATGCCCAAAATTGAATGACGATCATAGAGGTGGACTTCAAGGCAGTTATGGACAGTGCCTTGGACACTGGGGCTGCAACAAGTCAGGCAGACATGGGACAGACACTCTTTTTAGTTGGCTGATATTGCTGGGGCTCTGTGACGCTTGGCGCAAATGTCATTTTAGAGAAAGAGCTTATACATTTCACTTAGCCCCCAACCATTCACTCTCCTGAATTATTTCTTTATTCCAGCCATGTAGCTATCTAGATTGGCAGAAACACACGCTCTCCCACGAGGTCTATTGGACCCCGCTCCAGTGGAGCTGTTCTTACACCATGTCAGAGGAGGTCCCTGAGTGCTTCTTAGATAATGACTTGTCAACCTTCTTACTCACAGAGACCACAACATAATTTCAATTAAACCAGGGCTCAGTGCTGTTGATTGGCACTTTGTGGGAGGCGTTAAAGACAGTAATAAGAGTGAAGGCAATGACTTCCTTCCATGGTAAGGATAGAGCTGGGAAGGTGAATTCACATCATTAAACTGATAATTCACACCCTACAATAGTTCCTTGCAACTGCACTGAACGCATTCGGAGGCCGTTAGACTTCCATTAAAACAGATCACACCAGATGCTGCCAGTCTGGCCTGGATGGCCGTGCAATTTCACATTTACGAGTCCGGCAACAAGTTGGGCAAGCCAGGCAAACTGTGAAAGGGTTGCCAGGGTCGTATCACACATTTGAGACCTGGGGGAAGATTGTGCCTCAGACGTATCCACAACGGCAGCCGTGTGTGTAAAATATTATTGTTGGCTGTAGGCAACCCAGCACCAAGTGGTGGCCCAAAGTGAGACCCCCTTCTTTCCATGAGTTGAATGTCAGGGCCTTCCAGAGGGCAAATAGAGCAAGTTTAGACCTCCCTCTTACACTACAGAAAATATAGAAAGCAATTTCCAATAGGCCATCAGGAAAACCCTGGCTGGGATCATGGCGCACACTTACAGCAAAACGTAGGGGCTCCTGGGATCCAATTGGGATCTTACGCTTCAGAGATGGAGGGTGAAGAAGAAGAGAGTGATATGAGGGCCCTGCAGTGGTTATCAATACTCTCCCCTCTGGCACTAAATGTTCCTCGGACTGTTGGTACCTGGCCCTGAAATGTATACAATGTGAAGAAAGCTCACAAGAGAGACCATGCTCTCGCTGTGAACATGGCTCATACACACAGCAAAACTTAAGGATTCCTAAAATCCAATCGGGATCTCAAGACATGGAGACGTAGGGGATGGAAGTTATATAAAATCAAAGAACTGGAAAATAAAATCACCTTTTTGAAAGTCTCAATTCTACTGTTATTTACTAGAAGTCTAAATATCAGTAGCTAGAAGTATCATATGGTAGAGGAGTACAAAGTAGAGTTAGTTACCATTTCTGACTATAGTCAACTGATAAGACCCGAGATTTGTATTCGCTAGACCCTTTGGCTGCACAGGCTTTATAAACATACCTGTGAGAAGTTGGCCTGGTATATGCTGTCCATTAATGAAAGTGGGCACCTTGCACCAGTCCAAACGACCCTTATGATGTATGAAGTCAAACATAACCTTTAGAAAGCTATCCTAGTGGTAGCTGTAGAGAGCAGCCTTCAGGCTTAAGCTTGAAGGAATGTAAAGCAGCTTGTTTTACCAGAATATCACCTCCTGCATTAACTAAATGAAAGGAGAACCACACAGTAGTTATATAGAAATATGTATTTATTAATATAACACTCTCTAGTATCCTCTACCCGAGGATAGAACACAAAGCACACAATACGAGATCAATAGAACAGTTGTAAGTAGCACAATACACAGTGGGCTCCATGGGGAGACCAAACCATATACTAAAATAGTGGTATAACAATCACGACTTGAGTCAAGACAAGGTCTGGAGCACGTAGAATCATTGGGAGCCCAAGGAACCACCCAAGGTGAGTAGATAGGGACCCCACGGAGGGCGGGTGCAGTGTGCTAACACGACCGTGGGCTCCGTACAATTCTATGGGGAAGTCGCGGTTGCAATTTTACAGTTTATGGACCCTTCTATGAGAACTTCGAGCAAACCCTTTGGAACTTAGGAGGTTGGAGAGCCACCCCACCTGTGGATACCGTAGTACCCGAGTTACCTATCCCAGAGGAGCCAGGTGCATAGGTCTGAAGTGGTGTCGGAAACCGCCGTCGTTCTCAATGGAGGGTTGTGAAGAAGTACTGCTGCCGTGAAGGTGAAAAGGGTCCAGTGGAATCCAAGCCTGGATTCTGGAAGGAAGGAACCTGAAAGCATAGGGGACAGAGTCTGGGTCACTTCAGAGTGACCAGGGGCTCGGTAGACGAATGCCCACCAATGTCGAGTGCTTCAGGTGCTAGGAAGAGATGCTTGACTCTGCAGCCACGAGGACCAGGAGACGTCGACGACGACCAGGAGCCAGATGCGAGCTGTCCCACGAAGGATGTCGAGTGCTGAGGGGTCGGTGTCCGGCTGGAGCACCAGCAAGCCTTGGCAAATGCAACCCACGCAGGAAGGTCAAGCAGGTTACGGTGTGGACCAGCAAGGTCCAGGGGTCTCACCAAGCAATGGGGAGTCAGGGCACGTCTGGAGCAACCAGGAAAGCCCAACAGAAATCAAGATGACCCTCAGGAGGACCCACAGGCCGAATGACCAGGAGTCGCGAGGGGACCTCAAGCAAGATTGCAAAGTACCAGCTCACAGAGCACTCGGTGCGAGGAGGCCAGAGTTCTTGGGTGCAAATACTGCTCAGGGTCAGGACTACACGGAGTCCAATGCACAAGCTCAGGAATCGCCAACAAGCATATGCAACTGCAAATGGACGCGGTGCACAGGGGTTTGGGTTATGCAGTCCCCACGAGGGATACTGACCTCAAACTTGCTGAGAGGGCAGGTCAACCTCAGGGACCTTCGTAACCCACCTCCTGTGTTGCTGAAATCTTCAGAGTCCGCAGGAGCTCAGGAGCAGCAGACCGGTCAGTTGCGTTGAGGTGCCTGCAAATGCAGGGGAGTGACTCCTTCACCCCAAGGGAGATTCTTCAGTTGTCCTTAGTGCACCACAGGTCCTGCACGGAGCCTGTATGGAGCAAGGGCACAGACAAAGCTTTGGACGGAGAGGGGGACAAAGTCGAGCCCAGTCGAAGTCCAGCGAAGTCCAGAGTGTCCAGACGGTCGAAGGTCAGTGGTTTCTTCTTGTTGAATCTTGTCCACGTAAAATCTAAAGTCTTACAGCCAGGTAAGCCCTTTTGTACCCACGGGAGAGGGTTGGACAGATTCGGGGGACCCTCCTAGGGGAGGGTCAGGACAGAGGGGTGGTTACACCCATGTCCTTTGTCCAGTTTCGCACCAGAGCAGGAGCCAATGGCTCCCAGAACTGGTTTGAGCTGGACTATGCACAGGGACACCAAATGTGCCACAGGTGCAGACTTTCAGGCACTCTCAGAGTGCACCCACCCAGCCCCAATACACTAAATCTTGTCTGGGAGGTGGTCACACCTCCCTGTGACAGGATGCCTATTGTGCTGCCTTCCCCTGCTCAAGCTTGGCTCAGCAGCAGGAGGGCAGAAATGTGTCTCTGGTCGGCAGCATCCATTTTGTGCTGTCTGGGTCGAGAAGGCTGGCACCGGATAGACCAGTGACCCCACGAAGTGCGCTTCTGAAGGGTGGAATCATACCTCCCACACCGGTTACCGGTGTGAAGGTACAATTCCAAGGTGTTTGATACCAAACACGATATGTTTCTATGCAGCCGTTTTCGAGATAGCATTTACTGCGAGGTTATAATGCACCTCAAACTATATGTCCGGCTGAGTCACAGACAACCCGGGAGAATGGTCACCGAAGGCTGCAGAGAGGCTCTGCTCAAGCAGGGGCACCCTCTCACCTAAAACCCAGCACCCTGCCTTCAGGCTTGATAAGGCCTGCTATAGGGGTGCCTTATAAGTTTTAAGTGTAGTGACCCTTAGATATAGTGAACTTATATCTAAAGTAATTGGTGCAAGCACCAGCTTACACAGGTTGCAGTAGCAGATCTGTAGTTCAATTTTGCATGGCCTCTCATGGGTGGCATAATACCTGCTTCAGCCCATGGGAGGCCTCTGGGGTACCTATGCCCTGGGTACATGGGTACCATATACTAGGGACTTATAAGCGTACCCCAGTATCCAATCTGGAGTGTACCAAAGTACATGCATGACAATTTAAAGGAGAAAGCAGATAGACTGGGGTCCTGATTAGCAGGATCCCAGTCAGACTAGTCAAAAACAGTGCAACATCAAGCAAAAGGTGGGGGTAACCATAAGGAGCAGATCCTACTTTCCTACAATACCATTATGAGGACTGTAACCCATGCAACCCTCTGAACATTACATGAGGTAGGTACATATTAGGCAGCGATAAGTCCTGTAACACTAAAAAGAGAATTTCTTATTAGCACACATTCAAGAGCACACAAGGAATATACCTTTTTTATTTAACTCAAAAACCTATCCTCGCGCACATAATATGCATCATGGTTACTATGAAGACAATCAAAATTGTGGCAATAATATCAGTTAACAAATCAAAAAGTAAAAAATATTTCAACATTTCAACAGTAACTCAGAATGTGTCTGCATCGGTTCTCCAGCCCCTTCCTTCCTCTGACTAACTAAGCTGATCTTAGCACCAAAAGGAGCCTGTATGACATTTTCAGATTGCCTTGCTCTAATGCATATACCATACCTCATTGGAACAACAGAAGTATTGTTCCGTAAGAACACAGCTTTTGCTTCTCTCTCTGCTCTCAGAAACTATAGTGTCTCCAGGAAGGCTTATACGCCTATCTTAAGATGCGATGTGCCTTCCTTTAACCTCCAGAAAAGGAAACGTGTTTACAGCTTTCATCCAGACTATCTTCAGCTAGATTACTCTCTCACCTAATAACATTCTAATGAAGCTTATGTATTTTACTTAGACTTTGTTGAATGTTATTGAAACAATCAATAAAGAGCCCTAAAGCCCTTTTATCTACTTGTGCTCCCATGAAACCGTGTTTACTTTTTGGAAAAAATAACTGGAAAATCAAGATATCAGATTATACTGAAACAAACATTCTGAATTATTACACTGCAATAAAAGAATTGTTAAGCAATACTGACAACTTTGCACTTATAATGTAAAGAACATGTATTTGATTAAATGAATATATGACATGCAGTGGGAAGTACCTAAATTTGGGAAAATATGAAAATTATATCCATAAGGAAGTCTCCCAAATCTTTAGATCTGTGGTGCTAAATTTCCCTGACATCCTACGGGACCTTAGCCTTAGATTGGAGCAAGCCTAGTGAACCTTGGCGGACGAGGAGTTTACAGAATTCAAACTGGCCTCTGGCACTCTGACTATAGCATCACGCCTGTGCCTCATTCCTTCAATATTTCTTTATTCGATTATTGATTAATAATCATAAAAGTACAAACTAAGAACCTTTATCATTACAATTTCCATCATAAAAACAGCTATAAGTGTTCATACAAGTTAAAACGAGGTAAAAAATTCCATCAAGCATTAATGTTAAAGCTGCAGTATATACAGGGAGGTATCATACTTTAGTACGAGATAAGAGACGATTAAACATATATAGCAGCATTCACTTTCAGAGCACACTTTAAGAAGGCTACAACAGCTATAATACCAGTTGGATCTAATAATAATTGTAGGTGCATAAAAGCAGGTCTATATTGGTTAAAACCTCTAGACTTTAAAACAGGAAGCAAATATCTTTTTCGCGGGAAATGATATGTTGGACAGAATAATACCAAATGATCCAAGGTTTGTAAGGACAGTCCATCACACGGACATATTAAAATGGAATTACTATCATATTGACAAGGAGGGAAACAGAGACTGCACCGTATTGAGCCCAATCGAAACCTTGTGAGCAGGGATCTCTCCCAGGCATTTTTGACCAATGTAAGATAAGGCTCTGGACCAGGGTTTGTTTGTATTATGTTGCAGGCTCTTGTTAAGATTTTTTCCAGGGCCCTCCATTCCCTCGTGTCTGTGATTTGTCCAAAATGTTTCTCCTTTATCCTCTTCCCATCCCCTTTAACAATGGACTGGGTGGCATAATACAATTCAGGGTGCTCCAATTCAGTAGCCAAGTTTTTTTATATATGCCAGCCATGGTATCTTGTGCCCCAGATCACAGTCTAGACAATCCTTAATTACTACCCTATTAAAAGCTGTATGGTCCCCCCACCAGACAGAGATCCATAAAAGTAATGGGGCTATTTTTACAGTGTCTTCCACAAACCCCAGGCCCAATTCATCATGAAAAAAGGTGTTCGGGCTTGCTGGACCAAACCCAAGCAGTTATCGGCAAAATCGGTTCTCCTCCCTCTGTATTTTTAGACAATAACGATAACCCCAGATGGTCGCCTCATACGCAAGTACGGACAGACATTTCATCCTATAAACCTGGAGGAGGGGAACTATAGGTTTATTGCCTATTGTTGTGGAAAACTTAAAAAGAGCATCACAAGCTTGATTAAAATGTTGACCTCTAATGGCCATACATGGGCCCCAGTTGCTGTGATCGTCGAAAGTGACTCCCAGGTATGGAAAAGAGCTAACCCACGAGATTACACTACCCTTAATACATATAGACCTAACTTTGGAGGTAGTCTTCCCACAGATCATTGTATGGGTTTTGGAAACATTAGTGTCTAAATCTAGGTCGTTCATACAGTTTACAAACAAGTCCACCAAGTTTCTTAAGCCATTAGCTGTGCGAGATAATAGAACCGCATCATCTGCATACAACAGAGACGGTACAAAAGCAGAGTTTACCTTATGCATATCCTTTCCATTTTCCATCAGAAACTTATTCAAGCCATTGAAATACAATAAGAATAAGAGGGGTGCCAGTACGCAACCCTGCCTTACAGCTCTTGGAAGGTTAAAAGAGTCCGTGCACTCCCCCTTCTGACCAAACCTAACGGTTGCAGCTATCTCTGAGTGCATAGCTCGTAGAAAATCGAGCAGGGTTTGTGGCAAGCCCATATCAGATAATATGGACCATAACTTTGATCTATTAACTCGGTCAAAAGCACTGCTTAAGTCCATGAACGCTAGGTGGGTTGTACTTTTCTTTGCCACCACATATTTACCTCTCATCAGCTCTAGATTTAGGCATTGCTCCATAGTTCCCTTCCCCTCCCTAAAACCATACTGTACTGGGCTTAAAATGTTACTAGTTTGAACCCATTCCTCCAACCTCCCCAAAATAACTCATCCAGCCACCTTTAAAATTGAATTTAGCAAAGAGATTGGTTAGTAGAAATCAGGGTTCTGACCGTCCAGTTTATGCCTCATTCAATTTAAATGCTTCCACATGGTTTACTGTACCTCAGAGACCATGTGGAAGACGGGGGAAAATACCCAACACAAAATGTCTTAGATGTATTACCACAGTGGGCACGTTTATGCATATGGATTGGGAATGCCCTGTGTCTGTACAATGCTCAACAGATCTATCACATCTTGGGGAAGGTGATTGGCCATTCCATTATTAGGAACTGCAAGATGGCCTGTTGGGGCTGATGGACAACTGGGGAGTTCCTGGTTATGTGCGAACGCTGGTGGGATTAGTTCTCCTTGGGGAGAAACGAGACACAGAACGACACCTGAAGGCAGACGGATCGCCCCCAATAGTTAAGGGTTATGTTTTTGTGCTTAGGCTGCCTACAAGGCCAGAGAGTGATCAAGAAAGCGAAGTAAAATCTGGAGACAATGGTGGGGACACTTTCAGGTGGGGATCGACTGCAGAAAATGTATGCAAGTAGGGCTACCGAAAGACAGTAGACTGTATGAAGTTCAATAGTATCATACACCCACTGAAATATATCAAAAATACATCACTGAAAGTTTTGTTATTTTCTCATTTCTTTTAAGATGAATAAAAAAGATTTATAGAAAATAGTTTATACTGACTGAAAGAAACTAGAGAACTGCTGGCAGTCAGTAACTTCCTTTGGTGTTTACCACTCTAATACCCTTAATTTATCTGAAAATTAACATGAACAACTTTTTGAGAACAAATATCAAATTTCAGACGCCTGTAGCACTGGATACAAAGCAAGAGCCTACTGCTGCTGACTTCTCTGACTAGCTCCCTCATATTGGTAGCTCCTTTATCTAAGAGTCGCTAAGACTGGACAAACACTCCAATGTATGCCTGCTGCCTTTATCGATAGGTTTTGCAGCATTTGCCCACCAAGGGTTGTAAGAGGGCCACTTCCATATATATATTTTAGATGTTGCATAAACACTTTATATCAGATCACTGCATAACAGAATCTGCATCACTATGATGAGTTTCTAAAAAGCTGTTTGGGAGCCACTTGACTTCACAAACACACTTTATTATAGAGGGTATTTCACCACATTGTGACTGAGTGTACCCTTTTTTTGGCTTTCAGACTAGTACGCGTATCTCTCCCTCATTTGAGGACACTTGTGGTCTGATGTGTCCGGATAGGGATTGGTCCATTCTATGCAAGTGGGGGAAGAGGACCCCTTTCTAGACTCAAGGCAACACAGCTCACTGAAAGACCCAGGCTAACTGCATTGTCACTAGATTGTTGAGTTGGTAGGCTCTGAGGTAGAGTTAGTAAACACTGGTCGATTTCTAGGAGATTTATGGAAATTCATCATACTTTTTTTTAAATTAAAACATCGGCATGGGCTTTTGAACCTGTGATTCATCGTCATTAGTTTTATTTTAGTAATGCTTACTTACAAGTCACCTTTAATGTGTTGTTAACCAACAAGGTAGAGGGCAAACCAACTGCAGTCCCCCACATACTTGTGTCTAATAAATCATTGCTCCACAAGCAGCATTTTTATTTTTTAATAACAGCTATTCTGGTAGATACTCCTACCTGCATATTCCTCATCTCTTGAATATCCTAGGTGTGGGACTGGATCTGGAAACCTTCAATAGGTCTTCCACAGCAGTAGAGGGTGCTGGCTCCATGTTGATGTCCTGTGAGCACTACTCTGGCACCCTGAGTTTGCTCTTATGCTTGAGAGTTTTCTTTACCAAAGGGTTTCATACAGATTTGGTGCAGTGCTACTGATGTGTCCTCCCAAGCGTTCTGGGTTCAAACCCTATAAGAGTTGCAATGGTCAGATGTCAATCACGGATCCCCATAACATTTGTTGGTGGTGTCTGGGCATGCATCCGAAGGTGATCCAGTAGATGGAGACCAACATTTCTGCAGCCTAGAGTGAGAGAGTGAGTGAATGAGTGTTGTGCTCGTGGTCAGTCCCAACTAAGGTATAAGTCCCCCTCCTCTCCTTATTCGAGGTCGTCCATGGAGAAAAACCCCAAGCATAAAAAGCAAAAAGAAGCAAGATATGTCTTCTTCCAAAGATAAGCACCGGAGTGCTCCTCTCCTCTTGTGGATTCGTCGTCAGAATCAGAACTGGTGATTATTCCATCTCCTGAGGACACAGCTATAGCGGCTCCATGAGCCACGGTGTTGCCACTAGGGCCTCCTTCCGTACCTCTGCCCTTGGGTGCCTTGCTGCTGCAGCCACAGTACTCCATACCACCTCAGGCCTACCTGACGTCTCGGCTATGGGTGCAGATCCTGGGTTTGTCCTCTCCCCAATGTTTGACATGTGCAGATGGGTAGTGGTCCCCCCGGGAGCACATTCGGGCCCCATAAGACCCTTTGTGACCCCCACCTGGGTTCAGGCTGGTGGGTCCTTCTGATGCGCCATTTGGCCCCATTGCTCCTATGGCACCACCTGATGTCATCCTGATGCTGCCTTTTTTTTGTTGAGTTTAAGAGAGCTTTATTGAAATAAATAAAGAACAAAAGGTACAGCTTACAACAACGATTAGAAGAAAACAACAAAAATAGCACAAAATATATATATCCAAAATAAAGTAACACCTGATATAATGACAATTATTAAACAAGAAAATAGGAACAATAATAAAAGATAAGGTACCTTAATGAAACAGCATTTTACATTTTATGAATAAAGAGAGAAAGAGAAGAGAAAAGAAAGAAAGAAAAATCAACTGTACCAGAAATAATCAATATTGAAATCCAATAGCTTGCACCATAAGTGTTCAAACAACAGAATGGTAATAGTATAATATCCTAATATGAACAATATAGAAAGAGTAAGCCGAAAAACTCATGGCGGCTGAAAAACAAAGGTACTGTCCTGGATATGCATTACAGGTGAGGATAAATAGTTAGCAGAGACCAAAAAGCCTCCTTTCGAAGAAGTTGGTGAGTGGTAGTGGCAGAAGCTCTATCCAGCCTAAGATGATGACAGAGAAGGTTCCACCAGCCAGAAAAGGTGATCTTAGTGGCGTCCTTCCAGTTGGAAGTAATAACTTGAAAGCCAATAGCAAGTAATAAATCCACAAACAACCCCAACCTGTGAGCACCAAACCAATTTGCAGAAGTACTTCCCAAAAATATAGAGTTGATCTCAAAAGGAAAAGTAATAGAACAAATGGAAGAGATTGATTTACAAACCTTTATCCAAAAAGAGGTAATGTTAGTACAGAGAAAAAAGGAATGTAAGTATGTGCCAGGAGTGTTTGTGCAGGTCCAACAATCAGGTGGTAAATCAGGACTGTATTTAGAGATAGACGATGGGGTTAAATATAGCCTCTGATAGAAGTAATATAAAGTTTTAGTAGTGCTAGCATTACAGGACGTGTGATGTATTTGTGACCAGATAGAGTTCCTAGTGTGTACAGAGAAAGTGTGTTGCAAATCCAACTCCCATAAAAGTTCAACCTTACTCTTGGGGCGATTTGGAAGAGAAAAGTGAAGATATTTATAGATGTGGGAGGCCCGTAAGGAGGAGGAGGCAGACAACGGCTCTAATGAGGGATCCAGTGAAGGAGAGGAAGATCGAGAAAGAAGGGAATACTGTTGAGTTAGGAACATTTTTAAAGAATCATACTTAAGAAGGGAGGCAGCGGACAAGCCAAATTTGGATTGGACTTCGTAAGAGGAGAGAAGGTGCGTTCCTCGAAACAAATGTTTAACTTGGACTATCCCCTTAATGGCCCAATCCTTCCAAAAAATAGTACAGTTTGAAAGTTTAATGGCTTTATTATGCCATAAAGAAGAATCAAGGAACATTTGCAGTGATGAAAGAGACTTAGTGAGGATCGGGTAAATAATCGATATAGACTGTGAAATGGTTGGAGATTTAAATGAACGAGGAGGATGCGAAAAATTAGCTAACGAAGAAAAAGGAAAAGGATGAATCAAAGAATCCTCCAATTTACACCAAAGCGATAGAGGAGTATCCTCAGATGGAGAAAGATATGGTAAAACTTGACGTATTAGGAAAGAAGAATGGTACTGTTGGAAGTTCGGAAAATTAACACCACCTCTATCCTTAGGTGCAGATAGAGAAGAAAAAGATACGAGCTTTCCGATTATTCCATAGAAATTTACTTAGGGTACTATTAAGAGTTTTAAAAAATGTTAATGGGAGCTTCATTGGTAGCATGGACAGATAAAAGTTGATACCAGGGAGCATCATCATTTTAATTGTGTCCATCCTACCCCACCAAGTTAAGTATAAGGGTGACCACTTCTCTGACATATGAAGCACTTTCAGTAGGGCATCATCCAAATTAAGTTGAACCGTTTTAGAGATTGAGGGAGAATATTTAACCCCCAAACAAGTAATGTAGTTAGCGTTCCATTTGAAACCATTGTCTACAAACATGTCTTTTAAGCAATATTTGTTTAGTGGGAGAACTTCAGATTTTGTCAAATTTAACTTACAGCCCGATAAAGTAGCATAAGAAGATAAAAGGTCAGTAGAAGCAGGTAGGGAAACTAGGGGATCAGAAACGTATAACAAGCCATCAACATAGGCTGTGAATTTGATTTCAGTGGTTTTGTGAAGAAAACCCCGAAATAGGAGAGAGTGTCGTAAAGAGTGAAGAAAAGGTTCAAGGGATAATATAAAAAGTAAAGGAGAAAGAGGACAGCCTTGACGTGTGCCCCTTTGAAGAGTAAAGTATGGGGATTGGGGTCCATTAACAAAAACCGAGGTAGTTGGGGAGGTATAAAGCAGACTTATAAAAGACATAATAACAGGGCCCACACCATGCCATTTAAGGGCCCGCATCATAAAAAGCCAATGGAGGCGATCAAAGGCTCTTTCGGCATCTAGGGTAATGGCTGCTAAAGGCGAGGAACTCTTAGAAGCAAGATGTATAATGTTCAAAAAAGTTCTGGAGTTATCAGCCAAAGTTCTACCCCTAACAAACCCAGTTTGTTCAAAAACAATCAGATCGGGAATCACCTGATTAAGTCGGAGGGCCAACACTTTAGCAAAGATTTTGCAGTCTAGATTTATTAGAGAAATAGGGCAATAGTTAGCACAAGAGGAAGGGTCTTTGTCCTTCTTTGGAATCAAACATATCATTGCTTCCAAAAAAGTGCCACGGGCCTCGTTATGAGAGATGAAGTGCTAAAAAAGAAAAAGGAGATGTGGGAGAAGAATCTGCGAAAAGCAAGAATAAAATTCGGCTGTAAAGCCATCAGGGCCAGGAGCTTTGTCCTTAGGTAATTGAGCTAGAGCTACCTTAATCTCGGAAAGAGATAAGTCTTGATCCAGAAAGGAACAATCAGGAGAAGGGGAAGAACGGGGAGGAAGAGAGTCAAAAAATGAATCCTAGGCAATGTCCGAAGGAGAGAACTCAGGGGTATATACATTTTTATAAAAATCTGTGAAACACTGTAATATCTCTTCATCTTTGAGATGATTAGTACCTTTATCATCTATGATGTTAACCATTTTGGATTTTTGGGATTTGACTTTCAAATAATTTGCTAAGTTTACCAGCTCTATTGCGTCCACCGTTAAATTTAGAATTGATCTTTAGTAACATCGCAGAGGCCTCCTCAGTCGATTTCTTGTTAAAATTCAATCTGGCCTGAACTAGTTGCTTAAAGTATCATCATTTTTGGAAGTGTAGTAAGCATGCTCGAGTTGCTTAATAAATGATAGTAAAGATGACGACTTCTTGAGAAGTTTTTTCCTCTTGACGGCCACATAATCGATGGTAAAACCTCTGGCCGTCACTTTAAAAGCATCCCATACAGTGTGAAATGGTATGTCTGGGCTTTTGTTGGTATGAAAATATTCTGATAGAAAACTTATGAGGTGCTCCACAAAAATAGGATCTTTAAGTAAATAATTGTTAAAATGCCACCTACGAGGTTTAGAGGATTCGAATTAGAGATCTATATCAATATAGATCCAATTTCAGCATGGGTTAGGTTAGTGAGAAGTTGGGGAGTCACAAAAATGTAATCAATTCTAGATTTTGAATTGTGTGAGGGAGAGTAAAAAGTGAATTCCAAATTATCAGGGTTATATATCCTCCAAGCATCCACCAAACCTCTTGAATAGATAGTGTTTGTAAAGGTTTTTTGCATTTTATTGAGGATATATCTAGAGGAAGATTTCCTGTCAATGGAAGGGTCCACAATCTGATTACAGTCTCCACCCACCAGTAGATTGGAGTTGGAACAGGAATGTAGGACTGATGCTGCCTTTTTAACCAGTGAATCCATCTCTGGAACTGCAGCCGATACCCCCTCTGCTGCTGATTGCAATGGTGCCGTCTCCGGTGCTTCAAATACTGGCTCCACGTAGTGATCCACTCCTACATAAATCCCAAGAGATAATACAAAGGTCCAGAAGAGAGACCCGGTGCCGAATAGAGGAGCAACAACTGAGAACACAAGAACAGTACTGGAAAATTATGCACAACATTTTGGGTCAGACTCCGACTCCATAGACATACCAGACATTGTGCACTATGACACAGATGATAGTAGTGAGGCAGGTAAACCTCCTACCCCATCACCTCCGTCCACTGATATGACTGACTAGCATTGAGGAAAGCAAGTGGCATGGACAAACCACCAGAGACAGAGGTGGAGCTCCCTTCAGGACCTTCCCTTCTCGTAGTGGCTTCTTTCCATTCAGTAATTCTCAAGGCAGCAGAGGTACTCGAACACTCATTACCTATGGGGGAGAGCAAATCTAACTTGTTACTAGAAGTGCTACAGCCATAAGTAAAAGTGCCTGATCCGGTGTTGTCTTTCTACGAGGCACTTTTAGACCCAGTGATGGCAGCCTGGAAAACCATCACTTTTGCCGCAGCTGCTAATAGGAAGTACAGGCCTGCTCCGGGAGATCCTCCATTCTTTTCTGTGTACCCATCCCCGGAGAACTTGGTGTGCATGCTTCATGCTGCCCCAAACCAATTTCTGGCACTTTCTCAACTGCCCCGGCAGATTCACTTGGCGCTGTTCAAAGAAAGTTTTTACAGTGTTGTTTCCCCCTAAAATCACTGAATGACAGCAACAACTTTTAAAAAATCCTCTGTTAAAAAAAAAAAAGAAAGAGGTGGGGCAAAAGCAAGGGCTGCGACATGCAACATTCTGCTTTCTCCTCCCCAACAACACCAGGAAAGCAGCTCTAATGTGTCCATGGAGTAACCATATAAGGAAATTGGTACATGGGTGTCCTCCTTTCTACAGGCTTGGTAGGTCATAACTCCAGACCAATGGGTCCTTCAGTTAGTTGAAAGGGTATGCTGTTATATGGTTCTAAGGCACATTATCGACATTGCTAAGTTAGCATGAGCTTCGCTGCTATGATGCTGCTTTTGCGCACGCTACTACATGACTTTGTTTTTGCAAGACTTTGTTTGTGCCCTTCACATGGGAACGGGTTGCCTTTCGCGTTCTCTGCCTTTCCTGGAGTTTAGTCTGAACACGATGTGCAAGGTCGATAAACAATGCCCCTTGTTATTCTGTTCTGGTCAGTCCCTAGCACCTAGACATAACATGCTACACAGCTGCAGTACTGAAGACTCGTGCTTTGATATTACGTTGTTGCATGTTTTTTTTACACACTTGGAGAAAGCCGTTCCATGGAGAAGAGCTCTGCTGTTCCTATGATGTAAACCTTACATTCAGGCTTTAAGGTATGGGGTCTGCTGTCAAAGCCCAGAGATCGTTCTTTATATAAAATAAACTTCTTCTAGTCAAGGGGAGGGTGGTTAGGACTATAGGCCCTTATTTCTACAGTCTTTATAACATGACTTCTCCCTTTGTATTCTATGGAATTGTAACAATGCTAACTGTGCTGAGTTTATGCATTTTGCTGCTAGTAGTGGCACGTATACTGTATTGTAGAGCACGATAGTTAAAATAAACATTTTGAACTATTTCAGTGGTCTGCTTATTCTCATTGTGGACAAGTATGAGTGAGTGAACGAAAGAGTACGTCTTGTTCCAGCGATTCCTGTGAGAGTCGGGAGTGTCGTGTTCTGGCTTGTCTAATCATTTGTAGCTCCGTGATATTTGGAGGAGAACGAATGTGACACTATAGCTAGTCGGTTTGGGATTTTGGGTACTGATGTGGTAGGTTGGTACACCCCTATTCACTGAGGTCCTGTTTTCCTGCGCATAGTTCTGTATATGTGCAGAATCCCTGCAACATGGCGCCGCCAACGTTTGGTCTGGTTCTTATCTGCGAGACGCTTGAGTAGTGCTTGTCCACAATCCCCTCACCTCTGTTTCCGGAGACAGTTGTGACGGTGTAACATCCTATATTGATGTTTTTATAGGTTCTTTCAAGCTTGAAGTTTTAAAAGGTTTCTCTTTATTCTAAACCCATTATTGCGCTGCCGCGCTCTAGGTTGTTATTCTTTATTAGTACACAAAGGGAGTCACTGTTCCTTGTAGAGGAAGAAAAGGAAGAAACTTTTGTCGTGTGCTACTCTATCTGTGGGGGACAGTGTGTCCTCATCATAATGCCCTCACACACCTCGAAGGATGTCATGCTTCATCATTTGGGCTTTGCTCCTCGTCGGGCCGGCGTTGCAATGCCCAACGGGTCCCCCGAAGGGTCACTTTATCGGAGATCTTTTGATGAAAAGCTGTTTGGGTACGTGGATGTAAGTGGCAGTGAAGTCTAAAGTGGTGTATTTAAAAAATGACTGGAGGGAGGGTGGGTACTATTTATTAGGGTGATCCCTCTGTCATTGTTAAAAACAAAGTGTGTGGTGCTGCTCTAGGGGATATTCTGTCCCTCTGTAGCTGGGTATATGTCCCTAATGGACATATATAACAGTCAACATGTTTCGCGCTGTATGTGGCCTCAGAAGGAGATCCAGAGCGCTTCTTCAGGACCAAGGAAGTTCAATTTTAGTATCAGCGGCCGCCTAAACTAACCAGTGCCGCCAAATCTGTAGAAAGGAGTAGCGTTTCCCTTAATATTAGAATCAGGACTTCATGAGATCAGTGAGGGCACTCGGGAAGGTTCTCCCGTAGTAGCAGGGCCGATCCACCTGCGTGCCTCTCACTGTCGGCACGCAGGTGGATCGGCCCTGCTACTACGGGAGAGCCTTCCCGAGTGCCCTCACTGATCTCATGAAGTCCTGATTCTAATATTAAGGGAAACGCTACTCCTTTCTACAGATTTGGCGGCACTGGTTAGTTTAGGCCGCCGCTTGATACTAAAATTGAACTTCCTTTGGTCCTGAAGAAGCGCTCTGGATCTCCTTCTGAGGCCACATACAGCGCGAAACATGTTGACCGTTATATATGTCCATTAGGGACATATACCCAGCTACAGAGGGACAGAATATCCCCTAGAGCAGCACCACACACTTTGTTTTAACAATGACAGAGGGATCACCCTAATAAATAGTACCCACCCTCCCTCCAGTCATTTTTTAAATACACCACTTTAGACTTCACTGCCACTTACACCCACGCACCCAAACAGCTTTTCATCAAAAGATCTCCGATAAAGTGACCCTTCGGGGGACCCGTTGTGCATTGCGGCGCCGGCCCGACGAGGAGCAAAGCCCAAATGATGAAGCATGACATCCTTCGGGGTGTGTGAGGGCATTATGATGAGGACACACTGTCCCCCACAGATAGAGTAGCACACGACAAAAGTTTCTTCCTTTTCTTCCTCTACAAGGAACAGTGACTCCCTTTGTGTACTAGTTACTTTTCGGGAGCAAGGGTCACTGGACCTAATAA
Organism: Calotriton arnoldi; assembly: GCA_963921515.1. NCBI lineage: Eukaryota > Metazoa > Chordata > Amphibia > Caudata > Salamandridae > Calotriton > Calotriton arnoldi. The sequence goes on from CAWUFW010000600.1 coordinate 2,962,159, forward strand.
TTAGCTCCTAGTGTCCCCCCTCTCTATAAATAGAATGTTATTCTTTATTGTCAGTTATAGAGATCCCGATTCCGGCCGCTAATAGGGCAGCACTCACGGCTTATTTGACTCAGAATGGAGTCCCTATGCTGGTGTTGCGCTGATTTTTGTAGTGGAAGCAGATGCGGCTTACCGCTGCGAAGTGTTTTGTTCTTGGGTCACCTTTCCGGCGGTGGATGGAAAAGATAACTTGTTTCACGAATATACGCCTACGGCCCTTCCTAATGCTTATCAGCCCTATCGGGCTCTTGAGATTCCGCTTACAGCTTGGCAACACCAAATTTGGTTTAATGGCGCCCTTCCTCACCCAATAACGCCGGTCCGTTTAGGTCCTTTATCGATAGATGGGGCCACGTGGCCCGTTTTGGCTGGGTATACCCCTCACCCGCGTCGTTTGACAACGGCGACGCTTGCAGAACTGCACGTGTTACATACGTCTTTGATACGCATGCATAGAGCTGTTATACAGTTCATGTCGCGCAACTTTCAGGTGGGACCACCTGGGGTTGCTGCGGGACCTGGTGGTGTAACCATCAGTCCCCTTATGGTAAATTCAGTAATGGGCAATCGTCCACAGAATAAGGATGAATTACCTTATTGGCTTGCTGAAAAATTTGAACAAATAGAGGCTGTTTTTCCAAACACATCTCCTGTGGAGAAACACAGGCTATTGACTATTAGTTTGCCAAAGGACTTACTTCCCGAGTTGGCTGATTGTAACACCTGGGGTAAGGTGTTTGCAGCGGTATATTCGAAGTGTTTCAGCACTCCTTCCATGACCGTACTCCCTTCAGTGATTAAACGTGTTCAAGATGAACATGGAGTCCAAGCGGCTATAGAGCTGCGAATGCGATTGGTGGGGGTGTTCGACGTGGTTGCAGATATGATCCTTGCAAATGTCAAGGGTGATGCGGTAAGCTTTCAAGTGGCAAATCACTTGGAGGCTGTCCCTGATGTAGACAAACCGCGCATAACCAAAAATTATTGCAAAGGCTTATAAGACCATAGGCCGCAATAGTTTGGGAGTTAAGCCTTTTACTCAAACGCAAACTCAATCTCAAACTCAACAAAAAGCCCAGACTGATAAAGATGGGCATCCGTTCTTTCCTAAAAAAAAAACTGGAAAACTAAAAAGCAGGGGCAACAACAGAAGCAAGGTTCGCGTGCTAGCTCCCTGACTCCTGAGTCTTCTGAGCAGACTTATGACTTGCGCGACCACACTAAAATAAAGTCTCCTGATAGATTTCAGGTCCCTGATCCACATTCTCCTCGTTCTTCGCAGGACACTTCTGGCTCTCAAGTCGGAGGAAGGGAACGCCAGGATCGTGGCAAGAGTCAACCTGCGCCACAGGGACGTGATCAGCCTCTACAGTTTTAAGGCAAAGGAAAACAAGAGGATCTACCTCGTTTTCGACCACCGTTTCAGAAGAAAAAAGTTGCCGATCTAACAGCGAGGTATGCCTCAGACGGTGAGAACACGACTCCTGGATTGGACATGGGCAGTGACTCTGCTCGACAGCGCAGCAGAAGTTACCATAGTGCGGGAGGCTCTGCGTCCCTGTCTGGAGGCGACAGCAACTGATACATTCATTACAGTAGAGACTGCTGACACCCGGGTTGCCTCCCCGGATAGGCTCTATGACATAATTTTCCAAATTGAAGGTGATATACCTCGTCCAATCAAAGCGGGTGTTCTGGGAGAATTTAACGTCCTCATATGACATTCTGTTGGCGGAGGCAGATTGGCCTCCACCCTTTGTGTTGGCAGCTCCTAGGGGAGAAGACGTGATACTTCCGAGTTTTTCGCGTTACGTCCCTGAAGAGCATGCCCAGACTTTGGCTGCAGGGTGTGCCCTAGCCCCAGCGGTGTATCGTAATCATGTGGGTTGGGATGTTGATTTACCGGCTCATGAAATACCTTTCCGCTCTATGCCTCAGCCACAACCGCAATACCCAATCAGACGTGAAGCCAAAGCTTCCATTTGTGATATTCTAACACAGCTGGAATATCAAGGAGTGATTGAATCATGTACATCACTGATGAATAATGCTCTCTTTACGGTATCAAAACATGATGGTTCTTATCGGATTGTATTGGATTACCGAGAATTAAATAGTCATTGCCGCACATTTGTGGTGCAAAACACTCACAGCTCAGCGCTGGTGAACAATCTTGTTCGTAAAAAATACAAAACTACACTGGACATTTCTAATGGTTTCTATAGTTACAATCTCGCTCCTGAGAGCCGTGATTTGACAGCATTCACTGCCGTCGGGAATAAGAAAAAATTTACGCGTTTGCCTATGGGGTATAAGAATAGCCCCGGGGCATTTGCAGCATGTGTTGTGTCACTATTGCATGACATAGATCCAGATGCGTTCTCGTATGTTGATGACATTAATCTGACGGACGATGAACTTATACCGCATCTAGTCCGAGTCGACAATATTATTTTATCCTTTGCCGACTATGGATACAAATTTAATTTTGCAAAGTCACATATCGCACATTTGGCGGTGATCTTTTTGGGCTATGAGCTCAATAATAAAGGAAAGGGCTGGGCCCCTCACTTCTTGGAGAAATGTGCACAATTGCGACCCCCTTCTACACTGAAGAAACTTCAGTCTTTGCTGGGATTTTTGAATTTCGGGAGAACATACATTCCCGATTATGCCCAGCGTATCAAACCGCTTTATGCATTGATACAACCGTCCTTTTCTTCTGCCAGCTGGCTTCCGGAACATACATCTATTATAACTACTTTGCAAACAGACTTGCTAGCAACTAACTACTTGTTGATGCGTGACAACACCACAAAATTGTAATACGTATAGTTTCTGGGACAGTGGGTTTCACTTACTTGACGTTCAATGAAGGAGACACAGTTCCAATTGCATACAAATCACATTTATACACTGCTGCTGAAATGCGCTTTCCAACTGTTGAAAAAATACTGACGGCAGTACAGATGGCGATTCTAAAAGAACGCTCACTGGCACAAGGAAAACGCATTCTTATGGTCACGCCCTTCCCTGCATTGGAAGCCGTGACTAAGGCGAGTGTACCTAACTCGAAGGCATTACATCCCCGTTGGATACAATGGGCTACTTCTTTGACATCAGCTGATGTCACGTTTATCTTTGATCCTTCTTTACAGACACAGGAGTTTTTACAGTATGAACGCGTTCATCCTCCACCCTTGTCTCTGCTTCCTTTAAATGAGTACAAATGCATCATTTACACCGATGGCTCGGCTCAACCGGCCACGGGTTCCAAACATGCTTATTCAGCCGCTTGCGCAATTGTTGCTGGCTCCATTGTTAATGGAAAGTTTAAGTCTTCCATTGTGCACACTCAAGCACTTGGTGACTGTACGGCACAATTGGCGGAGCTGCGTGCTCTTGTTCTTGCTCTCGAGTTTGCTGATCCAAATGTGAATACTCTTATTGTGTGCGATTCTTATTACTGTGTCCAGTCTTTCAATGACAACTTGTTTTTTTGGTCTCGGAATGACTATCGAGATTCCAAAGGCGGCGCAATTAAGCATAAAACGCTTTGGGTTTGAGTGGCAGATCTTAAACAACGTCTGCCCCTCATTCATGTTATACATACTCTTGGCCATCAGCGTGTAGGAGTACATGCTCTTGGTAATTCTTTGGCTGATGAAGCAGCCAGGTCTGCAGTGGCCACGTGCTCCGTAGCAGCAGTTACAAGATCCAAGACTAAAATAGATAATTAGATTTTGGCAGCTGTAGCTGCAACCCGGGAGGGAACAGCTTATCCTCAGGGTTTCCCTTCGAAATACTCTTGTCATATAACTCCCGAACAAGTTCCTTATGCTTTGATTCCTTCTGTTGGGGAACGGATGATCCCCAACATGGACCGCAGACCTACATTGATCAAAGCCGCACACGAAGGCATAGCATCTGCGCATGCCGGTGTGTCGGCGACAGTCTCTATTTTACAGCAACGTTACTGGCGGCGTGGTTTATATAAACAGACCCGTAATTATGTCCTTTCTTGTGACATTTGTCAGCAAATCAAGCCGTCTACGGTCACCCGCCCACCACAAACACAGCTGTGTATTTCTAATCAACCTTTTGGCTGTATCTATCTTGATCACTGCGGTCCTCTTTCTTCTGATACTGCGTATAAATATATATTTGTTGCAGTTGATTCGTGCACTAGATTTCTTTGGGTTTGGCCACAACGCAGTGCTGACGCTTAAAATGTCATCAGGGATTTGCGTGTCTTTGTAGGGATGTTTGCCTGTGGCACCTTCCATTCTGACCAAGGTCCAGCGTTCGCCTCTAAGGCGTACAAGGAAGCAATGAAGTCAATGGGGGTGCTGGTGCAGTTTTTGTCTCCATACAGGCCTGAGGGCAATTCAGTTGTGGAGCGAATGAACCGTGACTAAAAGCAATCCTTTACAGCTAGAGTCTTAGGTACTGGCAGGAGCTGGCTGGCCCACTTGTATGGGGTTCAACGTGCACTTAATAACCTCCCTAGACGATCTCTGGGTGGGCGGACCCCATACGAAATGCTCTTTGGCATTAAAATGTTTGTGCCAGACCTTGATGGTCTAGACGTTGTGGCGGCTGCCGCAACCTTTGACGTAGATAATAATTCTGCAGTGTTACAGGATCTACAAAAGACCCGTGACATCTTTGCAACTGAACATTTACCCTCTTCCACTGATGCAGCACTGCTGATTCCAGTTGCCGGTTGGCAGATCAGGTACGAGAAAAGTTGGAGAACAAAAAGAATTTGGTCCCTCTTATCGTGCACCGGTTCCAGTGCTTGGACTGAAGGGTACTCGTACAGTCGTCTTACCTCCTTTACCTGGTCGCAAAGACAACAGATATATTTCAGTGGACAATGTCAAGCTACACCATGTGGCCGATTCTGAATAGTGTCACACCTGCAGTTTCGTGCAACGCAATTTCATTGGATCCACTGACTATATCATCTTCAACCACTCCTCGTAGGGCTAAGAATGTGATGGACACTATCATTGATTTTTCACCTGTCCGACCTCTATCTTCTACCGTGGATGTCGAGTATATATATCATCCAGATGAGTCCGTCAGTGAAGTGCCGAACAGTCCTGAAGAACATCAAGCGGACCCGACACTTCCACCTCTGATAAATCAAAATACGAATGGCAACTATGGAGATCGTGCCAGTCTCTCTTCCGGCTCGTCTTCCTCGACATCCCGTTTGGCTGACACACCGACTAAATTAAGTATGTTTTTCTCTTGGTTCAAAAAGACTTACCTGGTCCCTCCTTGGACCTACATTTGGTTGCTGCTTGTCCTGATTTTTCTCTTCATGTCAATTGGTTTTGTGACAGTGTTCTTTTTGCTCATCAATGGTCATTATTTGCCAGAACGCTCTGCAGTGAACTTGGTCGATGGAGTTCTGGCCCCTCACACATCGTCCCATATCATGAAACGTGATCGATCTCATGTTAACATTTCAGCATTCCAGATTCCAGATGGCATCGTTTGGGACAAAGTTGCCTACGGAGTCCACGGCCCAACCGAGGTGCTACGCATTCCATACGTGTTTCGCGTCTCTTTAGGAGATGTGGTAACACGGGACATACATTCAGATGATTGGGATGTGCAAGCAGTACATGCACTGTTTTCAGATTTAAAATATTATGCTGCTTTTGATGCTGGAGATTTGTATTTAAATTCTGCCAATTACGGTGATTTATTCTGTTATCAGCATTATGGGCATCATTTTTTACACAAAATACATTTGTTAAGACCTGTTTTTAATTATACACAATGGGAACATTGTCCTACTCCCGTAGAGGGGAGTTCTAAAACATTTAGAGATAAATTCACTTACTTTACGGATTATAACATATCTAATCCGGAATCCTATTATTTTAAATTTCGGACATCTACTCAATCTAAAGTTATGTTGACCCACACAAAATTGATTTACTCCAACTTGTTTAGAAATAAATTGGCTATGCAGGGTTATGGTCATTGGAAAGATACTGTTGATTTGAAATCTATCTGGGGCACAAAGCCTTGGCAGGTTCAGGGAACTGAAGCTTTACATCGTGCCTGCCTGATCCCAGCTCAAATTCTGTTTTTAAATGATACAGTGTACCAGACACTTGTTTTGGCCTAGCAACTGTAAAAAATGTAAAAACGCCATCCATTCCGTCTTTAGCGGAATATACTAATTGGCACACGCATACAAATTATACCATTGAAGCATTACAAGCTTTGCTTCGAAATGAAACATTCAATATTTCTGTAATTGATTCTTCAGGGTGGTTGGTGTGGCAAACCAATTCAAATGCGTGTCAAATGTGCTTTTATAATGTAACACCTGGTTTCACACAGACTAGACCGGACCCACGTTTTCCAAATTCCCATTCGGTTACCACGTATTCGGTCGGTAAATTATGCCAACAATGGTTAGAACATTCTTCGCTGACATCAGTGAAGCAACATCTTTCTCTGCTGTCGCATGACATTAATTTGGCTGATTTTCTCTTGGGGCCCAGGGCTCCGAGAGCTAAAAGATTCGTGTGTGCTGCTTACAATGAAATTTGGAAACTTTTGCGGATGGAAGCTGCTTTTCATCTGCGCCAAATTGATCAGGCCAATTTAGAAAAAGTCCTTGCCGTAGTAGACAATAGCATAAACACACTTTCCTCACACATTTATACATTGGATAATATTGTTTCATCTGTTATTGATATTGTTCAAAGTGATGTATCTGTGTTGTATCATGGTCAAAATCAGTTACGATCTGTTATGCAATTTGCTTGGACATTGCAAACTCTTAAAATGGGAAAAGTGACTTGGGATTATTTGAATGCCACTGCTTTATTCTTGCCATTTAATCTGACTGATAAACAAAGGTTTATGTCCATGAAAGATGCTACATACACACTATTACATATTGAACAATTAGAGCCCTTGCCGTTTTCTGTAGCGGAAACAGATTCTGCTGTTTGGTTAATTCAGGGGTTATCTCTCTCCCATTTTTCGCTATTTCAATTTAAATCCTGCATGCAACATTTTCCGATTGGCCGTTATGAACCACTGGGTAGTGCTTTCCTACATGAAATGTGGTCCCTGCCTTTCACTTATAGACGTCTGAGGGAGGTTAAGGAAGTTTTCCTAACAGGGAGGACTGCGATTCCACAGTAGGACATTCCCTTGTTTGTAAACACGTTAAGTTGCACGGCACTTGTAACGTTTCCGCGCCTAATCTGGCCTGTTTTTTTAAAGGGACTCCAGTGCCATCAATAATTCCCGCTTTTTCATTGCTTACAAATGGCAGTTATCTTATTCTGAACAAGCAAGACTGCTGTGGTTTAAAGGCAGGAGTCCCGAATTTAGTAACGGTTTCCCAGCGCGTAACTTGTTGTAGCAATGTGCTTTTCCCGCCCCCGCATGGGAGTCTAGATAGCTCAATTTGGCCTTCCATTCCAACTTTGAAAACAGATTTCAACAAGTTGAGCACTGTTATTCCAACAAGAGGTAGCCCTCACTTCCGCCCGCAAGACCTTCCAGTTACAGGTGGCTAGGACTTCTGGAGAGATACAGTCTCTTCTGAACACCAACCTCCCACTGCATTTTGGAGAACTAATACACCAAATATTTAATGCGTCTGACACCGCAGGCCTTGCACATTTTTTTAAATGTGTGGGATCTGGCCTTGTGTCTTCTTTTCAGACTATATTTGGAGTAATACTAGGTTTTATTCATTCTATTTTTTCCAGCGCCTTCGGAGGGTTTCCCTTGATTTTGACGTTAGGCCCTGTAATCCTGCTTCTCCTGCTCCTGTTGCGCAATGGTTGCTCAACTTGTGGTACTGCACAGACCAGGCCAGTTGCAGCTGTACCGTGATCGCATGCAACAGGTTTTCAGATGCTTGCCTTTAGCCACGCTTGGAGTCAGTTATGGATTGACTTTTCGCTTTGCGTACTTCACTTGCGGGCAACAAGTCCTTTATTGTCAGCGATGTCCCTTCTATTGGGCACTGGATATATGCCTCTCCAATACATCATGTCCCGTCCCGGATTTTGACCAGTTGATGGGTCCCTTAGAGGCCCATGACCAGGCTTGTTCTGGGGATTGCTGTATGGCGCGTGCGGCTGCACTTGGAGTTTTGGCAGAATGGGATGTCTGTGCGGCTGCGCAGACCGTCCTGCAACGAAGTTTCATTGAATATCACGCAAGTTGCCCACTAATGCTTTTAGAGGCATCTGATTACGAGGTGCACGTTTGTTCCTTCGACTTACTTAATTGGATGGCAGCCCTCTTTTTTTACCAACGACATGGATGATCTCTTGGAGGGAATTGCATTCCTCGGTTCATACTCCTTGATGGACTTACCACCTCCTTCATAATAACTTTGTTATCCCGGAGTCAGCTCCCCTTCAATGAGCCCTATTAATGACTTTGAAAAAATAATGTTTTGTTTTTTTTTAAATTCCGATTTTTCCAATTTGTTTTTTCGCCCGTTTTTTAACTCTGCTTGACTTGTGAACTCTGTTTTCATCCTTTTTCTATGTCCTATGGCCTTACCAGGGGAGGGTGTTATATGGTTCTTAGGCACATTATCGACATTGCTAAGTTAGCATGAGCTTCGGTGCCATGATGCTGCTTTTGCGCACGCTACTACATGACTTTGTTTTTGCAAGACTTTGTTTGTGCCCTTCACATGGGAACGGGTTGCCTTTTGCGTTCTCTGCCTTTCCTGGAGTTTAGTCTGAACACGATGTGCAAGGTCGATAAACAATGCCCCTTGTTATTCTGTTCTGGTCAGTCCCTAGCACCTAGACATAACATGCTACACAGCTGCAGTACTGAAGACTCGTGCTTTGATATTACGTTGTTGCATGTTGTTTTTACACACTTGGAGAAAGCCGTTCCATGGAGAAGAGCTCTGCTGTTCCTATGATGTAAACCTTACACTCAGGCTTTAAGGTATGGGGTCTGCTGTCAAAGCCCAGAGATCGTTCTTTATATAAAATAAACTTCTTCTAGTCAAGGGGAGGGTGGTTAGGACTATAGGCCCTTATTTCCACAGTCTTTATAACATGACTTCTCCCTTTGTATTCTATGGAATTGTAACAATGCTAACTGTGCTGAGTTTATGCATTTTGCTGCTAGTTGTGGCACGTATACTGTATTGTAGAGCACGATAGTTAAAATAAACATTTTGAACTATTTCAGTGGTCTGCTTATTTTCATTGTGGACAAGTATGAGTGAGTGAACGATAGAGTACGTCTTGTTCCTGCGATTCCTGATAGAGTTGGGTGTGTCGTGTTCTGGGTTGTCTAATCATTTGTAGCTCCGTGATATTTGGAGGAGAACAAATGAGACACTATAGCTAGTAGGTTTGGGATTTTGGGTACTGATGTGGGAGGTTGGTACACCCCTATTCACTGAGGTCCTGTTTTCCTGCGCATAGTTCTGTATGTGTGCAGAATCCCTGCAACAATGCCTTACCCTTTCAATAGGCACCTCCCAAGATCTCTCCCACACAGCCCCTTCAGACAGAAGACCATCTCTGCATATTGCAGCAGGGCGACTCAGCCCTGCAAAGCAGTGGAGTTGGTGCCACAGCAGGAAATTGGACAGGGGAGCTACTCACAGTACTGCCTGGTTCCCACTACTGACTATCTTGGACTCAGGTTCCATCCTCCGCAAGGAAAAGTTGAAGATGCTGTCCCTAGCTCAGGTTCTGTTGGCACTGGAAGCAGGAGAGTTGATGGTGTCCCTCGACTTGCAAGGAAGTGTATATTCACATACTCATCCTGCAGTCTCACAGGAGGTACCTGCATTTTGTTTTAGGTTTTACCCACTACGAGCCTGCAGTTCTCCCCTTTGAACTAACTTCAGCACCTCAAGTCTTCACTAAGGTGATGGTGGTGGTTTCAGCCTACCTCAGGGAGACGGTAATTCTTGTATTCCTGTACCTGGACGGCTGGCTGCTGAAAGAGGTTAGTGACAAAAGATGTTCTGTCACCTGCAAACTGTGTCCGTATTTTACAAACAGGACTTTTCTATCAGCATGCCCAAGCCTCACCTACAGCCCACTCAGCGCCTTCTGTTCATAGCGGTGGTAATGGGCATGGCATCGTTTTCAGCTTTCCCACCTCCCCAGAGCATCTGAGACCCTCAAGCTATGATTCCGATGACTCGGGAGGGAGCTTTGATTCCAGTCCTGATGGTCCTTTGACTGTTAGGTCTGCTGGTTTCCTGCATCCTCCTCTTCACATATGCACACTGACACAAGGGCTTGCCAGTGATACCTCCACAGGCAGTGATTCCACCATGAGGGAGAACTGTTGGTCATGGTGTTGATGTCACAGCACCCTACGGCAGCCTGATTTGGTGGTTGGTGGGGAACCTGTCCCAAGTGATATCCTTCTACCTCTATCAACTGTGATCATGGTAGTGAGAGATGCACATACCCTCAGGTGGGGTGCTCATCTGGAAGAACTGGAGATAAGAGGACTCTGGTCTCCAGACGAGCAGATATTCCACATCAACCTGCATGAGCTGAGGGTGATTCGGCCGACACTCAAGGCCTTCCTTTCTTCTCTTTGTGGTCTGTCTGTCCAGATCTTGACAGACAATACAACCATAATGAGGTATGTCAACAAGCAGGGAGGTGTGGGGTTTCACCTTCTCTGTTGAAAAGGGCTGAAGCTCTGGTTTTGGTGTGCAACAGCAGGTGATTTGGGTAGTCTCCAATTCCCTGGCTGGCTCTCTGGGCATCAGGGATGACAGCCTAAGTCTGCATCAACTTGCCGACCACATGTGGTGCAGTGCTTGATTTGAGCCGGTGGTTTCAGGTGCTGACTGGCTAATTTAGAGATGACCACAACAACAGGTAATTATTAATTCAATATATATTAAAAATGACTATTACCTGCTGACCAAGCCATTCTTATAGCTTTGGAGGCCTGAAATAGTCTGAATTGTCACACTTGTCGGAGTGTGATGGTTAGTAGTTGTTTTGTTACTATCGTTGGCAGCATGACAGGGGCAATGTGTTGTGCATGCTGCAGTGGTCTCCTGACGAGAGCCCTGACACTTATTTTCTTACAAATTAAGCACTGGTGTGGCGTCTCTATCAGGAGGTGGTTTGAGAATCCTTTACCCCGGAGGGCATTCCTCTTGCTGATGTCTTTGACACTTGCACCAATGCCCATTGCCACCAGTTCTGTGCCCTTAAGTGTCCTCTGCAGGGAGCTGTGTGGAGCGCACTTTGTTAGAGGTGGGATTTTCCACTTCATTATACATTTCCTCCCATACCCTTGACTCCTCAGGTGTTGAGGAAGGTTCATCAGGATTGGGTCCTAGATATTTTTATTCTGTGCATCTACCTGTGTCCCCCAGTCCCACAGCATGTCAGGGTGGAGCTTGTCTTCAGTCAGAGGTCAGGTCCTGCTCCCCTTCCCATCCTCCAGAGCCTCCACCTCCACCCAATTTCCTCTCAAATGACACCAGAGGTGCTTGACGTCATTTTGTCTGTGTGGTGTCGCCCTTCCACTAAGTTGGTGTACTCTGGAAGATGGAATCTATTCTTTGCTTGGTGTGAAAAAACATTTGGATCCCTTGAAGGCTCACCTTTAGAGGTACTTCGGTTTTGGTTCTCTGGCTGAGCAGGATTCTGTGGTGGGTGCTGCCACGCGATACAGTGTAGCCTTGATGGAGTTTTGCTGCCTTTCAGCCTTCAAGATCAATCTCTCCTCTATAAGTATCCTATTATGAGGAGATTTTTGAAGGGATTGACCAAAATGGATCCGCCTACGTCCTTCATTATGCCACAATGGAATCTAAACTTGATGTTAACCTTTCTGTTAGGTTCCCCGGTCCAACCTCTTTTAGGCATTATGACTTTTAAAACAGTTTTCTTGTAGCAATTACAGCCGCAGGGTGTGTCAGTGAGTTGCAAGCACTAACTGCCCACTCCCCATTCACATGTTTTTCCCCAGATGAGCTGGTTCTTCAAACCAGAGCTGCCTTTCTCCCTAAAGTTGTCACCCCTTTTCCATCTCGGGCAATCTATTACCATCATGACCTTTTACCCCACCACATTCTACCAAGAAGAAGGAGAGGTTACGCAGGCTGGATCCTAAGTAAGTGGTCATATATTGACCACACTAAGGAGATCAGGTATGAAAACCAGCTCTTTGCAAGACATGCAGAGAACAAGAAAAGTAATGCAGTTCAGAAAAGGAGGGTGTCCCGCTGGATTCTTTTATGCATCAAGATGTGCTTGCTACGCCCTTGCTAAAAAAGAGCTTCCTGTGGAAATCCAAGCCTATTTCACCAAGACAAAGTATTTTATGACAACAAGTCCTGTGCACACGCATATAAGTAGTTACAACATTAAAGGTAATCGTTGTTTACAAATGATGACAAAGTATTCTTTCTTCAAGTGTAGATTTAATGGTGTGTTGCTTCACAGGCCAGCCAACACGTGTTTCGTCATTGGGTGTATAACCCTTGACTTCTTCAGGGCTCGAGTAGAATATGGTAAGTCTTCGGACCTTCCAACTGGTGATATTTCCGACCCAGCGGGTCCTAACAGTCACTCGATGTGTAAGTTCTCTTCTTTCAGTAAATCTCTTAGTGAAGGTAATAATATTCAAATTCTGTCGTTGAGTCTGGCTTTGTGTGCCACAGTTATATTCCTCAAAGTTACACGCCAGTACGCCTCATTTAGGCAAGATAAAAGTAACGCGGCGCCATCCGCCGTAGACAAGCTTAGACGAGTACGCCCTGTAACTTCTCACTCCGGCACCGTGTTTTAAACAAGCCTAACTTTGAGGAATATAACTGTGGCACACAAAGCCAGACTCAACGACAGAATTTGAATATTATTACCTTCACTAAGAGATTTACTGAAAGACTGAAAGAAGAGAACTTACACATCGGAGTGACTGTTAGGACCCGCTGGGTCGGAAATATCACCAGTTGGAAGGTCCGAAGACTTACCATATTCTACTCGCGCCCTGAAGAAGTCAAGGGTTATACACCCAATGACGAAACACGTGTTGGCTGGCCTGTGAAGCAACACACCATTAAATCTACACTTGAAGAAAGAATACTTTGTCATCATTTGTAAACAACGATTACCTTTAATGTTGTAACTACTTATATGCATGTGTACAGGACTTGTTGTCATTTATATAGACGGACCAGTGTCCATAATTGAGGGCTTAGGGGTTTTCCCTCACCTGTTGCACCGCATTGATAACCCTCCTTTTCCTACATTCACGACACCGGGCAAGCGCCGTATCATACCCTGTGATAATTAACATCCCCCTTTCGTCTCCACAAAGTATTTTATGTCAGCCTTGGTCGAGGTGTCCCGGTGGCAGATATCTGTAAGGTGGTGACTTGAGAGACCTCCTCACACTCTCGCCAAACATTACTGTTTGGACTCTGAAGTGAAAAGGGATGGTCATTTTGCATGTTCAGTGCTGCAGGGCTACCTCATTTAACCATTCCTTCAGACCCACCTTCTGCGGGGGTACATCTCTGTAATTTATTCAAGAAGGGAGAAATCGGGGGGATGGCTTAAGCGCCGATCAGAATGGCCGCACATTGGTGAGGCTCAGTGAATCCCCAGGCCCTGTCAGCTCAAAATCCGACATAATTATCGGCACAACACTCCAGGCATGCAGTGGCGGTCCTACGAACGTCAGCGGTAGACAATCCGAGCCGCCGCGGAGTACATGAGCACGCTAAAAGGAAGAAACAAACTGCGGCCTAACGGTGCCTGAAAGCTTCGGCCTCAGGTAGAAACTCACGCCGCATTAGACTTCCGACAGCGATCGGCCCTGAGGCGGGAGCGACGCCCAAAGAGTTAAGCGGCAGCTATGTGGCACTCCGGAGAAGACTAGCACCCATACCCCACTAGGTACAATTTGATAAGGGGACCAAGGGAAGAAGAGTTCACACCGGCCCGGGACCCGCACTGCGGTGGAATCTGAGACTGGCATGAGGCTGGAGTAAGCTCGTAACACTCAGAAGAACAGCAATGGGCGAACACTGTGGATTTACAGCCATACCGGGGTAATGGCACAAAGGTGAGCGAGACTGGGAATAGACGAAAAATCGGAAGTGGCGTAAGCTGAGCTAAGAAGTGCCTCTTGCGGGGTGAGACTTCGGAAGGCTTGTTAGAATGACTAGCAAATGAACCCAAGAGCCCTGGGCAAAATGAGACCAAACTCCTCGATGGGGGGGTGAAACGGTAGGGCCTAGAAGTAACCTCGCGGGGCATAGCATCTATTTACCTCCTTTTTGCGCGGGCTTCGAAACCTGACCAGTAGCCCTGACGCTCGGACTTGGATTATCGCCAAAGGTGCAAGTAAGGCAAGTAAGGCACATAAGACTGCATGGGCGCATGCAGAGAAGGGACCTTCTCCTAACATCTGAACACCGGGATAAAGAGGCCGCTTCACGTGTGTCGAAGAGTGTCGGACGCCGCTGACTCGGCTGACTAGTGGAACGAGTGGAATCTACGGCGCCCAGGTACTTACGGCTGGGACAATACAGGAGCTCTCTGGGAGAACCTCGACAGGCCGGCTGGGGAGGAATACCCCAAGTGCAGGCGGCGGGCTGTATTCGCTGGGACTCTCGCTGGAAACCAACACCCCGGCAGCCGTGTCGGGCAAAAGGGCTGAAAAACACACTCCAAACCAAATTAGATAAATGTGCATCCCAAAAGCCTGCTGATTCAGACTCAGCACAGAAGGGAAGCACGCCTAACACGGTGGGCTCAGACAAAGGGGACCCAACATTAAAAGATGTCACGGACCCTATAGCGGGTGTGCGCACATCGCTGGAGCACAGAATGGACTCTATCACTATCGAGATGACACTGATGAGAGCAGACCTGCAAAAGACAAGCAAGAAAGTTAAGGCCATAGAAGTGGCCACCACGGAGCTTGGTGGGGAGACCAAACAAATGCGACAGGAAATCAAAGAGCAAACTGGTGGAAAGCAAGCTTGATGACTATGAAAGTCGATCGAGACGTAACAAAGTCAGAATAATCGGAGTGCCCGAAAAATCAGAGGGTCAGGCTGCAGACCTCTTTGTGGAAGATCTAATCATTAACCACCTGCGGCCAAAGAACCTGTCCAAATTCTTCACGGTGGAGAGAGCACATAGGGTCCCAGGGGGCAGGCCTAAACAAGGAGCACCCCCACGTCCAATCTTGGCAAGATTTTTACATTTCAGAGACCGGGACATTGTGTTACAGACCGCCCGTTCAACTCCCCCAGTCAAGTACAAAAACAGCGAATTGTCCTTCTTTCTGGGCTTCACAATGGCCGTGCAGAGACAGCGGCGAACCTTTCTGAACGTCAAGCAGCAACTCAAAGAAAGAGGTATCCCGTATTCTATGCTGTTTCCTGGGAAGCTCAGTGTCGAAGCGGAGTGTAGGGCATGGTTCTTCGATACCCAGGAGTCGGCACTGGAATGGCTGGACGGATGGAGACCGGCAAAAGAGCACAACGCCCGACGAGGAAAGGACCAACCCTCAACAAAGAAATCGTCCCTAAACGGAGGAACAACGAGACCAGACAGTGGGGCTGGATCTGGGAAATAAAGAAGAGAATTGGAGGCTGCACCGGCGCCGCGTGATCATCAGACCGAGACAAGCGAGGAACGCTGAGTGACTTTATTAACACTATTTGATTTCAATGTATGGATGGGTGACGAATACATAAGCTGAACTGGCAGACACTGGGGAGGAGGATCCACCCCCCAACTTTCATTTAGTTCAGAGTTAGGGCGACAGGCACTCTGCACAATTGGGGTCATGGGCAGTTCCGAGCCCAGAGTGCGGGGGAGCAGGGTGGGGGGCAGTTGGGTTTTCATAGTAGAATCTTATAAGTTAGATGACAACACAGCATTTCACACCCCCGGGTTTGGGAGGGACACACAGAGGGAAACGAAGCCTATTGGCCCCCGCCGGCAGCATGCCAGAGTCACAGACAACACCACCCGACCAAATGCTGAGACAAGGGACATTGAGGTAAGCAGAGTAGAGAGAAGTAACTATGGGTTCATTGGGGGATAAGAGATTCAGGCTCCTATCCTGGAACGTGAATGGATTAGGGGACAAGCTTAAAAGAGGAATAGTTCTACAGTTTATTAAGCGACATTCTCCCGAGGTAGTTTTACTCCAAGAAACACATTTAATTGGCAACACGTGTAAAGCGCTGGCGAGATAGGGATACCGACTAGTGACACACCCGGGTTTCACCTCGGGATCCAGGGGAGTGGGAATCATGACAAGGCGATCCTTTCCAATGACAGTTGACCATACCTGGAAAGACACATCGGGGAGATATGCAGCAGTGACGGGGAGGTGGGAGGGTATGTCGCTTACCTTGGTGTCTATCTATGTACCCCCGTGACTGCAGGCGCTCAAACTCAAAGACCTGGGAAAAATCATGCTGGCATTCCTCGAAGTAAGACTAGTAATGGGAGGCGACTTTAACTCGGTTGTGTCTGGACATATGGACCGGTGTCCCCCTCGAGATTTGGAAGCCGCACAGGCAGTCCTCCCCATTTTCATGGAAGCGATTGGGCTGGTAGATGCATGGCGTGTCCATCATCCCTTGGACACCCAGTTCACCTTCCACTCTGGGGCCCATAATAGTCTCTCCCGGATCGATTACATCCTCACACCCGCAGATCAGGTGGGATGCATAAAGGAAGTGAAAAACTTGGCACGGGGCATATCTGATCACTCTCCGACTTGGGTACAGGTGGGGTGGGAGAGGCTCAAGTAGGAAGAATAGCACCGATAAATCCCTGGCATCTCCGTAATCCAACTATAAAAGAGAAAATTGGGCAAGCAATAGAGCATTATTTCCATGAATATGAGGGATCGGTGGGGTCGGCACAGACACTCTGGGAGGCATTCAAGACCGTCATCCGAGGGCAAGCAATCTCACAAATAACTGGGGCAAGGAAAGAGAGAAATGCCGAACTGGTCAGACTAGAAGCAGAGATCCTGCAAATAGAGAGGGAACTACCAAGTTCTGGGGACAACGAAATGGCACACAGACTCAGATTAAAGAGAGAGGAATATAAAAGTGTGGCGACAGAAATGGCAAAAACACTAAGCAGAGACAAAATGGGGAAAATATACGAGCTGAGGACAGAGCCGGAAAATTGTTGGCATGGCTAGATAAAAAGGATCAGGCAAACCGCTTAGTCACGGAACTGACGACAGACACGGGGGAGCCACTTTCCGATACACAATTAATAGCAAACTAATTTGCCAAATATTACAGGCGAATATATGACTCACACACTACTCTTCATGAGGAAGAATCGACAGCCCTATTGTCAGACATGACACTTCCAGCACTATCGAAAGAGAAGAACACTCTATTAGAAAGCGACCTCACAAATGACGAGGTGGCGCAATCCATTAGGAGTCTACAGTCCGGGAAGGCGATGGGTTCCAATGGCCTCCTCATAGAGCTCTACCAACTAAAACCTGATAAAATCGCCCCATACCTCAAAAACATGTACGAGGAGAGCCGAGAGGTAGGTAGGTTTCCCCAAGATCAAAGGATTGCCACGCTGGTGGTCATACATAAAGAAGGAAAGCCCAAAAACAAATGTTCATCGTATAGACCCATTTCATTATTGAACGCAGAGGCCAAGATATAAGCAAAGTTGTTGGCCACACGCCTGGTTGGTGTTATCTCCAAATTGGTCCATCCGAGCCAGTCAGGCTTCATGCCTTCCAGAAATACCTCCCTGAATCTTCGTCGACTGCACGGGGTGATGGGACGGATAGAGACGTTGAGGGAGGATGCGGTGGTGGTGTCCCTGGACGCCACCATGGCATTTGATACAATCGAATGGCCTTATCTCTTTGCCATATTGGAGAGGCTGGGGTTTGGCCCCAACTTCACCAGCTGTAGGAAACTGGCTCTATATATACTGCACCAAAGTGAGGTATAGTGTGTATAGAGTCCAGGTGACCCCAGAGGTAGGCAGAGGTTAAAGTTAGATAGAACCTTACTCTCGATTTGTGGTAGAGTGGTCATGCAGTAAGGCAGTATCAGAGGACAGTGTTAAGCATTTGATGTACACACTCAGTCAGCAAATGAATTCACACACTCAAAGACTGAACTCTAGACCAATTGTTTTTGTATAAAAAATATACTGTTGTTTTATTTTTAGAACCAAGCAAGCCTGGCACAGGTAAGCATTAAATACTTTACAGTAATAAGTTGCTGATTGTAGAACAGTTTGAAAATGCAATAGGAATTGTACTTTGTTTGATTTACAGGGAATGCAGTAGGTTGCAATACTTAGCAAATACAGTACATTGAAATGAATAGGCTTTTTCAGTAAATTACAGGTAAGTTACTTTTTACGTTACTTTTCTAACTCAGTGCTGGATACCTAGATTCAGCACTGGGACATTTCCTGCAAACAGGTAAGTAAATACGTTTTGGTTATTCGTGCGATTTTTAAAGAATATTTTCAGATTTCAAAACTCCACACTTAGAAACTTTTTGGAGCAGTACATTGAAATGAATAGGCTTTTTCAGTAAATTGCAGGTAAGTTACTTTTCACGTTACTTTTCTAACTCAGTGCTGGATACCTAGATTCAGCACTGGGACATTTCCCGCAAACAGGTAAGTAAACACGTTTTGGTTATTTGTGCGATTTTTAAAGAATATTTTTAGATTTCAAAACTCCACACTTAGAAACTTTTTGGAGAAAAAGTGTCAATGTTATCCTATGGAGGAAAAACAGGTTATCGGTTCACAGGTAAGTTATCGACTGTGGGAGTTAAGGTTCTGGGGTTAGACTCAGGGGTCCCCCAGGGTCAGTGATGCACTCTTGTTACACCCTCAGCGGCACTAGGGCGGCCGGGTGCAGAGTGTTGAGGCCCAATGTTATCCTATGGAGGATAGGGGGTCTCCGGTTGGTGGCTGCTGGCAAGCAGGCCACTGGGTTGTGGGAGCAAAGCTCCTAGACTTTAGCTCAGGGCCAATGGGGAAACAGCTTAGCACAAAAGGGGCACCCTCAGCGGCACTAGGGCGGCCGGGTGCTGTTTCGACGTCGGAAGCTCTGTTGTTTCCAATGGGGAACCTCCGGTTAGCAAAAGCACTGCAGGCAGGGAGACGAAGGACTTCTGGGTGCGACCACCACTTCGAGAGGTAATTTGGGAAGTTAAGGGTTGGTGAGGCACCGTTGGTTTGGGCACACAAGGCCGTGGGGCGTCGGGTGCAGGGTTGCCTTTTGGGGTCGGATCGGCTTACCAGCTCCGGGTCGCGGTTAGAGGGGCCTTCTGGTTTTCGACTGCAGGCGTCAGCTGGAGGCTTGAGGCAGGTCAGGGGTCGCTGGATCTCTGTTCAGGATCGCCGGGGTGACCGCCTCGTGGTGTTTGCCCACTTGAGCTCGGGCCGTGGACGGCGGGTGTAGAGTGGGGCAGATTTGCATCTCCGGCTGCTGCCAGAGGTTGCAGTTTGAACAAATCCGGTGTTCACGGGAGAAGCAGTCTTTGGAAGTGAAGGCAGGCAGGTCCTCCGAGGTTATTGAGGTTGCTGGCTGCAGGACACACCGGGATTTCGCAGGAGCAGTTTCGAGGGGAGACAGGCCGGTAGGGCTGGGGCCAAGTCAGTGGGCGTCTTCCTCTTGTTAGCTGGCTGCCCGGCTGTTCGGTCCTTCTTCTTCTTTTCTTTTTGTTTCTTGGCTGGATCTGAGGAAGCAAGGTTCAGGGTGCCCCCTAAATACTAGATTTAGGGGCGTTACAGGTAGGTAGAGGGCAGGGACCAATGGGTCCCTTCCCTGGGGTGGGTACAACTCCTATCGTGCCACCCTCCAATGGGAGGGGGGCAGGAGCCTGTCCCTGGTTGGTTGGGTCCCCCCATCCTCAAGATGGCGGGGACTCGGAGTTGTGCTTCACCTCGCCTCCCCCACCTGAGGGGTGGAGTTGGCAGAGGTGGGCACACCTCTCTCCCTCAGTTGTTTTTCCTGCCGGTTCTCTCGCCCAAAGTGGGGGGTAGAACCAGTGGAGACCAGTTGCTGAAAGCAGCAAATGGTCTGGGGAGGCTCACAAAGGCGGCATGCCTTTGAAGCTTCCCCTTTCGTGAACCCTGCCCATCCTGGGGGAGGAGGCTTGGCACCTCGTCCCAGGATGTGCATTGTTTCAGGCCCCAGAGAGCAGCAGCTTCTCGGCCCAGGGGTCCAGAAACATGTCTGGTGGTGGCAGCTGAAAGCAGCCACTCAGCCTGGACACTAGTGGTGGGTTAGTTTTCAGGGGGCAACTCTGAGATGCCCTCTGTGTGCATTTTTCATTAAATCCCACACTGGCATCAGTGTTGGTTTAATGTGCTGAGTAGTTTGATACCAATCTTCTCAGTTTTCAGTGTAGCCATTATGGTGCTGTGGAGTTCGTAATGACAAGCTCCCAGCACCATATACTCTTAATGGCATCACTGCACTTACAATGTCTAAGAATGGACTTAGACACTGTAGGGGTACAGGGCTCATGCACCTGTACCCTCACCACCGGTATAGGGCACCCAGCTAGAGGGGTGGCTGATCTATGCCAGGGCAGTGGGTTGTAGACATGGCACACAGGGTTGTGTGCCATGTCGACTCTTCACTTTGTTCTGCACCAAAACACGCAGCCTGCAACGGCAGTGTGTGTGTGTAAAGGTACAGGGCCTCTAAGGGTGGCACAATAAGTGCTGCAGCCCTTAGAGGTCTTCTCTGGTCACAGTGCCCTGAGTACCTGTGGTACCATTTACCAGGGGCTGACCTGTGGCCAGAGATGCAAATTGGGTTAGTTTTGGGGAAAGAACACAGGCCCTGGGAACCTGATTGGCAGGGACCCAGGGCACACCAAGAAAAAGTGCATCAGTAGTCTGGCAAAAAGTGGGGGGGTTACTGCAACAGAAACCCCTTTTCCTACACCAGCTGGCTAAAACTTTTATACACCGACCCACTGGCACAAGTAGTTGTGAACAACAAAAAGTTGGAAACCTTCACTCTCAGAAGAGGGACGAGACAGGGATGTCCTCTGTCCCCATTACTCTTTGCGCTGATGCTGGAGCCCCTAGCAACACGGATCCATAAAGATCCCATCATCAGGGGTTTGAGATGGTCGGAGGAATGGGAGGACCGCATCTCCCTCTACGCTGATGACATATTGTTGTATTTGGCTTCGCCCCAGACCTCGATACCCAGGGTCCTTAACATATTCACAAATTTTGGCAAATACTCAGGGTACACAAGCAATTGGACCAAATCTTTGATCTTCGTGCTCAGAGGGAGGTTTCCGCCCATGCCTTGAGGTTGCAAAGTGACAGAAGCATTAGATGGCTTTAAATACCTCGGAATTTACATCACCAAGGATCCTAGACTGTTTCACGCTCACAATCTATTACCACCGCTACAGTGGCTAAAAAACGATGTAGAACACTGGAAGGCTCTCCCGCTGTCTCTACTAGGTAGAGCAGCACTATTTAAAATGATGTCCCTACCCCGCTTCCTATACGTCTTACATAACTCACCTAATCCCATTTCTGCAGCATATTTTGTGGCCGTAGAAGCTGAGCAGAGGGCGCTACTATGGGTAAAGGGATCGCCCCGAATATCATTTGCAAAGCTGACGAGGGGGTGGTACGACGGAGGAATAGGACTCCCAGATATTAAGAAATATTACTGGGCAGCTCAGCTGGCAGCCATCAACCAATGTATATATCGGCCCCAAGACGATCCTGGGTATCAAATGGATAGGTGGCTGCTGCCGGGTGGATCCTACGTCAGGGCACTTTATTCTAGACCCGCAAAACTACAACTAACGGGACCCACGGCGCACTCGGTCCAGATGTGGCACACTGTCCACAAGAGCTTGGGTTGGGCCAAGAAAATCACACGGGTCACCCCTCTGTGGGATTCACAACAATTAGGTACCCTAAGGAAGACTAAGGGATTCGACAAATGGGATATCATAGGATTGTTTCGGGTGGGTGACCTATGGAGGGGAGGGGAGGTGGCGGCTTTTTTGCTACTGCAGCAGGAATATGAGCTGGCAAACAGAAAGATTTAGATACCTGCAGGTGCGACATGCCCCCCAAGCAAATATCCCTGTGGGAGAAATACTCTCCGAGGCATCGCCATTGGAGGATATACTCCTTGACAAATATATGCCTAAAAAAGCAATATCACTGACCTACCGGAAGTCACACAACTTCGCAGGAAATGGGAAAAAGATCTGGCAGAATTTGAAGATGAGGACTGGTTGGAGGCATTGGCTTCACCCAAAGAAGTCGCAATCTCGTCTAGACTTAAATTGATAAAGTAAAAAATACTTCATAGAATATATTTTTCGGGACCAGCACTGGTTAGGGTGGGCTACGGGGGAGACTCCCAATGTAGGCGGCAATGCGGCCACAAAGGCATATTCCTACACACACTTTGGGAATGCACCCACATTAATAAATATTGGAAAGAAGTACTCCACTGTATGGAAGAAACCTTGGGATTAAGTTTGGCCCTAGAGGCTAAAAGATGTCTGTTAAATATTTGGGAGCCGTCAGATTTGAATAGCAAGGAGAGAAAATGGGCAACACTCGGCCAGGTGGTCGCCAAACGAAACATTGCTAGACTGTGGGGGGCGCAGGAAGCACCAACTGTAAGTGCATGGAAAAAGGATATGGACTGGTGTATGTTTAGGGAAAAAACTGTATATGTCTCCAGGGGATGCCCGAAAAAGTGGACACAAATGTGGGGTAAATGGAATGCATATAGAGGGGATATCTGTACTCCACCGCTTCTTCCCCCCCCTTCTTTCCCCAGACGAGCCTGAGTTTATTGCAAATAGTAACGAATAAACTGCTTACCATGTGTAAAATTATGGAAACCCATCCACGCTAATAGTAAACAACTGTATACTCCCTGTACAGCAATTCTGATATGTGTAATGTTGATAAATGTCATCAATAAAAAGATTCAATAATAAAGAAGGGAGAAATCTGCAAGTAGAAGTATCCATCAGAAGAAAAAGCTACTTACCTTCAAGAAGAACTGATGCCTGGGATATTCAAGGGGAGAGGAATCTGCAGGTACAATATCATCGAGAAAGATGGTTACCGAAGGAAGGTAACTTTTTCTACTACTTATGCAAAGCAATCTAATCACTCTGTGTTGTTCCCACTGACACTTCGGACCAAATTCTAGTTACAGTTAATACCGTTGATCCAGCGCGATATTAGCAAACAGCATTCATACACTAGATACTCACTTGGGCCCATACATTCATACTATGCTAATACTTACGCTGGGTTTTATCAGTTGTTACTCTCTATCAAAATCCCTGCTACCAATTACTTTCTGATTGAAGAGTAATGACTTACCAATGAATCCTTTGCTAATTGGGAAATTTAAAATGAGTGACATTCATTATAGTACATAATCCTGAAATAACCACTGAGTCAGGAAGTTTTAAAATGTTTATCTAAAGATTTAGCAGAGTAAAATACAAAGCCACATGGTACTTAATCGCAATACCCAAGATTAAGCATAGAAATGATTATTGCTAATCAATGACGGTGTTTAAAGAAGAGGAGAAGATAGAGACAGCAGCGCAACTAAAGGTTGCATTATAATTACCTAAGTGCGAGAACCAAACCCCTTAGCCACGAAGTTGGAAAGAATAGGACCCAGGAAGGATGAAGAGCAAAGACTTCCTCCAGGATCAGGACAGGACCGGTGACCTCTCTACCACGACGCCTGCGTCGTTCCCCTCTCTGATACTCGACTTCTCCTCGATTCTCCCGTGCCTTCCTTCTAATGGACTCTGCCGCCCCCTCCTCAGGACCTCTTCTGGACAGGGACTCGGTCTGCAATCGGTCAGCTTGGCGGTCTGGAGCTAAGAGCGCTCTGGCAGTATGGACGCCTGTTCTTCATGAACGCATGCTCGCATGGAATCTTGCTCTGACTAATTAACTGATGCTATATTCTATTATACCCTTCTACGCCCATGTACCTCCCCTTAATGTTGCTAAAATATGGGACCACTACTTCTGATTGGACAGGGACAGGGGGTGGATTCTCGCACCATGTTGATTTGGCCTAAATTGTAAAGCCTATTGTCTTTACGTTCCCACCCCTTCAAATTAATACATTCTCTTTATTTCCCACCCGTCTCATGACAAATGTAAACCAATTTTCATAAACATTGTATCGATGTGTGACAGGAAAGCACTAGTACAACATCTTCGGCCATCAGGTTACGGCCTTGGACTTCGTCCAGGTTGACTTCATTTGGCAGGCACACAAGACACATGCGCAGAACCATTTGCCTCTCGAGTTTCAGGTCACCAACCCAGGCCCAAGTTTACGAACTAATAAAAGTGCAAGAAGAAAATATTAGAATCACAAATAAAATGTTTCACTGTATACCCACTATTTCTATTCTATTCCCAATTACATATATATACTATCCCGCGTTAGTAGCGTTAGGAAACGATAATTTAATAATGACAAGAGAGCAAGCAGAAGCATGTGAAAACATCAAGCAGCCATTTTAATGCACACTGCGCAGAAGCAGAAGTTTCCCACCAAGCAAAGAAAGATGTCACACCATGTGATATGGTTGCGACTTGCGCATTGAGTTTTCCCGCGCATAGCGGCCATTTTGGATTACAGACAAGCGTTATTCATTAGTAAAACACATAGGCAAGCATCTTTTTCTTTTGTGTCGTGAATGCAAAGGTTAGTATTAACAATACAAGTTTAATAAATTAATACTGTGAGGAGGATTGAATACAAGCAAGTTTCATTTATGAAACCTTGCTCCATCAATCCCCTCTCTGATGGCGTTTCTGAGCCATCAAAAACATTACCCTCAATCAGATGCCAACTTCTAGCAAATTACTTCATTCTCGTCTTTATTCTTTCTATTTTTACAATCTCCTTTTAATTTCTTGTATAATTCACTTCTCCATTCTTCAAGTTCGATTTCATCTACCTTTCGTTTCTTTCCTCTTCCTGTCACCTTATATGTTCCATTCTTTTTACAGCATTTGCACCATATTGTTACTACCAATATTATTATTGCTATCCCTGCTAAGGGTACTAATATTTGACCTATAAGTCCTTTTCCTACATTAGCAAACCAGGTTCCAATTGACGATATACTATTTGTCAATCTTTCCCATACACTATCAACTTCCAGTGGTTTAAGTTCTTTCTCAAGTTTAGTTATATTCTGTATGTACGTTCCAATTTCTGCACTCTTATCAGGAATATAAGTGCAACAATGTTTCGTCTTCAGTAATTTACAGACTCCGCCCTCTTTTGCCAATATAATATCAAGAGCAAGTCGATTTTGCATAACCATAGACCTAATCGCAACCATTTCCGCATTAATCATTAGAAATCCTCCAGCAGTATCCGTTGATAAACGATCAACTACTGTAGACAATTTACATATTTTCCTTGAGTTCAGAATTATTCCCACTGAAGGTATCAATGCACCAAATATATCACCTACAATTTCTGAAAAACTAGCTCTTTTACTACGTATTAATTCGCTATTGTTTTCATTGCTCTCAGTGTTTCTTTTTACGTGGTATATCTTTGGAAATACTATTCCAAAATAACAACTTCCATACCACCGTGCAGGAAGCCTAAAGTAAGCCTTATTCCCACACACATAATAGATTCCAGGAAAAACTGAATCTGTTCCTCCTTTGAGTCCCCAACCTCCAAGAATTAAAAAATTGTGTTCACATTCACTGGTACCGATGAAAACATTGTTAAAATCAGTCTTTAACCTATGAAGACAAATTTTCCCTGTCTTTACGAAATCCAGAGCCATAGCAGCTTGAGCCTTGCCAGGTGTGTAACTACCTTCTTTCTCAGCCCAAGGTGGTAAATGAGCCTTATGCTCAGAAGCTTTCTTTTGAAAATCTTGTCTTCTATCTTCTACTAAATTCAAAAATATCTTTTCTTCTTCAAGTAAAGAACATGTTAGATTGTGTCTATGTGCATGTGTTATGTCTATTGATGTCATTGTTAAGAAAAATTCTCCCATAAACTGTGCGTCTTGACTACTAAGCACTGGGTTCATACTCTTGCGAATCGGAACCTCAGAAAATATCACATCTAAGTTTGAATAATAATACAGAAGTTTCCCTGTTCTATAAAATAAACTAGACAAAACACTAAATGATATGCCATATGTCAGTGGTAAGTGATGATATGTTAATCCTTCTGCTACTGATTCGGGTAACTTCATACAGACGTAACAATTACTAACTTCCATTGTGTCTACATATTGAAACAATAACTTTGTGAAAACGTTTAAACTAGTGTCATTGTCAGCTACTTCATGATGAATTTCTGGTTCACTTTCTGCCATTAGTTCTACTCTATTGCCCTTTATGTTTGCTGTCCTCTCCTTAGTTTCATTATTAATCTTTTTATCTATTATCATCAGGTAAGGAATTGCTACAATCAGGACTAACCATACTATAAGCACCATTACTAGACTACATATGCATATTGCACAGCATCTTCTACAACATTTCTGTTTTGGTCTCCCAGCAACTCTATCGTCAGGCATTTTTCGACAAGGAAGATTGCTCTTCTTATCTTTTCTTCTTTTCTTTAGTTTATTCTTTTGCTTAGTCAGGGTGGTCTTGTTTCTTCTTCGTACGTCAATTCTGCACTTGTTCCTTCGCCACCCCTGTCACTTGACTCTGAGCTTTCAAAATCTTCAAGAATGATATAAGTCCAGTCAGGACCCTTGAATTTGTTATTCACAAGCTTCAGTCTTTTGCTTCTTCTTTTCGCAGTTTTATTTTCTTGTTCGGTTTGACTTGATACTTCAGGTACTTGATCTGGATCTTCACTTCTGGTTGTTATGTGGTACTTTACTCTTTTAATGACACTTGGCCAATGATCTCCTTTTCTTGTTTTCTTTGTTGGCACTGTTTCTTTGTTTTCGTCTTTAAAGATCTCGTTAATTTCACTGCTTAATACTGCTTCGTCTTTGATTACTTTTTCTTCTGTTTTGTCTTTTTCAGGTCTGATTGGTTTCTCTGTAACAGCTCCGCTGTGAGTTTTCAATAACTGACCTTGTTCTTTATTTATTTCTTCAAGTTCATGTTTTTCAAGGTTTTCTTCTTCTGTGTATTCTTCTTGATCTAACTTGTTCTGATCAGGGCTTATTGCAATGTGAACTTCTGCAGCCTGACCGGATTCTTCTAGACCTGTCTGTCCCTGATCAAAGTCTATTAGGTCTTCACTGTTTTGAGTCCAGTTTTCTTTCCCTATCTGACCTTGTTCAGGATTTCTTAATGTCTTTTCTTCTTGTTCCTGAACTGCTTCTTCTTCACCTATCTGATCTTCTTCAATTTCTTTCAATTTCACTTGACTTCTTGTTCTGTGGTATACTTCATGAACTTCTACCACTGGTATCCAATCCTGACTTGTGCTCGGTTGTTCTTCTTCAGCTTCTCTGGAATCTCGAACTTGAGATCCTACAGCTGGGCAACCTTCAGCCTCTTCAGTGATCGGCGCTGTCTGAGGATTCTCTTCCTCGGGATCTGGTACTCTCTTGGTGTGACTTACATGGATCCAATTAGGAAATCCGGCACACTTCACTGCTGTATTCGTTGTCAGTATGACTTGACACGGTCTGCCCCATCTAGGTGATAGACACGTTTCTCTGGTGTGATTCTTCACTACCACCCAGTCACCAGGATTCAGATCATGTTCTTGCTCGGGCTGCCTGGAAACTGCGTCTTCTCCAACCTGATGAGAGACAGAACGCACTAGGTCAGCCAATCCTTTGCAATAGTCCAGAACCATATCATCAGATATATTCACCAGTTTGTTTGTGGGAACATGTATTTGTCTCATTGCTCTTCCTATCATTATTTCATGTGGGCTCAATCCTGTGGTTCTGTCAGGTATACTTCTAAGTCCCATTAACACGAGTGGTAATGCATCTGGCCACTCGAATGACGTTGACGCACACATTTTTCCCAGTCTTGACTTTATAGTGCCATTCAATTGCTCAACCACTCCAGAAGCTTCTGGACGATATGCACAGTGCAGTTTCTGTTTGATTTGAAATGCTTCACAGATTGTTTGAATCACTTCACTGTTAAAATGTTTTCCTCTATCTGATTCCAAAGTTACTGGAAAACCAAACCTAGGAATGAGCTCTCGTAGCAACAGTTTTGCAACTGTAATGCTGTCATTTCTCCTAGTAGGGTAAGCCTCCACCCACTTTGAAAACAGGCACACTATGACTAGTACATATTTCAGCCCTCTACATGGTGGTAACTGTATGAAATCAAACTGAAGTCTCATAAATGGACCCTCTGCCTTTCCAATTTTCCCAAATCCAATTACTGTCTTCCTCCCCGGATTATGCATCTGGCAAGTTAGACATCTCTGGCAAAGACTCTCTGCACCAGCCCTGAATTTGGGATTGTACCAATTTTGTCTGAACAGCCTAATCATTGCATCTCTCCCTATGTGTGTGTCTCCATGATACATTCTAGCCATTTGTGAGAGTAAACAGTCTGGCATGACTGGTCTGCCATCAGCACTAATCCATACTTCATCATCTCCTCTTTGGGAACAACCCACTTTGATCCACAAATTCCTCTCACTTTCATCAACCTCATCTTGCAATTTCTTCACCTCATTCCAAGTTTCAGGTGGCATATACAGCATAAGTTGGCAGCTGATTCCCATTCTTTCCACCCTCTTATTGACTGACATTCTGGTTTTGGCACAATGTTGAGCCACCAGATCTGCATATCTGTTGCTGACTACCAACCAGTCATCTCCTGACTGGTGTGCGGCACATTTCACCACAGCCAATTCTTTTGGTGATTGTATTGCTTCTAGCAATTCCCTTACAAATTGTCCATTTTTAATGGGGGATCCTGAAGAAGTCATGAAATCCCTCTGCATCCATAGTTGGCCAAAATCGTGCACAACCCTGTAACCATATTGGCTATCTGTAAATATGGTCACTCTCTGATTCCTCCCAATTTTGCATGCTTTTATCAACGCAATTAATTCAGCTACTTGTGCAGATTTGACTCCTGGTAAATAGGATGCTTCAACTATTCCAGTTAATTCACATACTGCATAGGCAGCAGTTAGTTTATCATCTTCATGTCTTTGACATGAACCATCAACAAATAGCTCCCTGTCTGGCTTTTTAAGAGGCTGTTCCTCTATATCTGGGCGTGGTTTTGTGCATAATTCTGTAATTTGTATACAATCATGTTCATCGTCTTCGTCATCTTTAATTCTCTCATGACGTGGGTCTGGTAGTAAGGTTGCTGGATTTATTATAGTACACCTTATCATGTTCACATTTTCAGCACCCATTATTATTCTTTCATATTTAGTCAGCCGACTAGGAGTAAGATGCTGAGTTCGGGTTCTTGTCAACAGAATGACAACTGCATGTGGAACATACACTTTTACAGGGTGTCCCATCACAATTGACTCACTTTGTTCAATGCTCAAACAAGTAGCCGCCACTGCTTTTAGGCATCGTGGCAATGCGGCTGCTACTGGGTCCAATGTAGCAGAAAAATATGCTATAGGACGTCTTTCTAGTCCATGTCTTTGAGTTAGGACAGAAAGTGCACAATTTTCTCTCTCATGACAGAACAATGCAAATTCTCTCTTATAATCAGGCATGCCTAAGGCAGGTGCTGAACATAGTGCATTTCTCAATTTTACAAAGGCTTCTACACTTTCATCCTCCCACTCCACAGGGTCCTTTGCTTTCTTCTTTGTCATGTTAATTAAGGGCTTAGCTAACATGGAAAATCCTGGTATCCATTGTCGACAGTAACCTACTATTCCTAGGAACATTCTCACTTGTCTTTGTGTTACAGGCATTTGCATTTTCTTTATTAAAGCTACTCTTTCAGCTGTTACTCTTCTTTTTCCTCTCTCAATTTGGTGTCCCAGATACTTAACAGTAGTTGTACAGAATTGCAATTTTTCAGGTGAGACCTTATGCCCTTCTTCTGCCAAAAGATTTAATAATGCTATGGAATCAACAACACAGTCCTCTCTGGTGTTCGATGCCACCAATAAGTCGTCGATATATTGGACTAAAACTGAGCTTCCTGGCATCACTAGTTTTTCAAGGCACTTTTTCAGTATCTGGTTGAAAATAGAAGGACTTTCTGTGTACCCCTGAGGAACACGATTCCACACATAAACTTTGTTCTCAAATTTAAATGAGAAAATATACTGGCTGTCTGGATGTAATGGTATTGAAAAGAACGCTTGACACAAATCAATTACTGTGAACCATCCTGCACTCCACGGAATCTGGTATAGAATTACTGCAGGATTTGGTACTATGGGACAACATGGTTCTACAATCTTATTTATTTTTCTCAGGTCCTGAACAATCCAATATTTTCCACTAGGTTTCTTTAACCCCATTATAGGTGAATTACATGGGCTACTCATTACTTCTTTTAGTATGTTTTGTTCTACCATTCGATTTATTTCTTCAATGACTCCTGCTTTCTACTTCTGCACTCATTTTGTACTGTCTGGTATTTTGGAAAATTGCACCTTCCTTTACAGTAATTTTAACTGGATCTATTTTAGCCATAAGTCCTACTTCTTTTCCGGTGAAATCCCATACTATGGGGTTTACTGTACCTTTTAATTCTTCTGGCAACTCATCTTTTGTCATTAACGAAAACATCTCATCCACTTCTGTACCTTGTTTTGCGATCATAATTTTATATACATGGTCTTCATCTGGTGTCTGAACTGCCACACCATCCGGTGTGCAGAAAATGGTACAATTCATTTTGCACAATAAATCCCTACCTAATAAGTTTACTGGACTAGAATCACACACTACAAATTGATGCATTTCTCTGAAGTTTCCAATTTTAACTTCCATGGGTTCGGTAAGAGGTGTTCTAATCCGCTGATTATCTACCCCCACTACTTGGATATTTTCACCAGAGAGAGGAATGTCTGGAATGTCTGCTGTTCTCACAGTAGACCGGGTAGCACCAGTGTCCAAAAGGAAAGTAATATTATTACCTTTCACATTCCCTTCAACATATGGACCTGACTGATCTACCTGTAAGGATGCGCCAAGTATGCACTCCTTCTTCCCCTCTCCTAGGCACTGTCATGGACTGTATTGACAGAAATTGTCCTGCAAAAGAAATTGTGATGTCATATAATCATTCTTACCACTTCCTCCTGGATATCCGATGTCTGTACCATGCTTTGCTCTGCTTACATTACCCTGAATAGGTGCAGGTGGCAACTGACTCTGAGGATTTGCACCCTGCTGTGAGTCATTCTGCGTCTGTGGATTTAATTTTTGATTTGGGCCATTATTATTCCGACTCTTTTTACATTCAGCCTTCCAATGCCCCAATTTTCCGCATCCATGACAAGGAAATTTCTTTTTAGCTTCTTCTCTACTCATTCGTCCTCTAAACTTTCCACCATTCCCAGCATCACCATTCGTTCCAGAATCTTTTCCTGTATTTTCACTCGGATTTTCCAAATTAATTCCCTGCTTTTCTGCCATTTTCACCTGAGCCCACATCACTTTTTCCTGCAATTTCTTGTGTCTATCCTCAATATCGTCTCCACAATATTTTGCATACTTCAGAATCTCATCTATGGGCTTTCCCTGCCAACACAGCATATGCTGTTTAATCATCTGACAAATTTCTGGCTTTAAACCATAAACAAATCAATACACAAACTGACTCATGTTTTTGTCTCCAATGTCCTCAAATCCACTATACTGTTTAAATACCTGCAATAGACGCTCATAGTAAGAATGTACTGATTCATTAGCTTCTTGGGTAGTTCGATCTATTTTTACCCAATCTGTTTCTTTCGGTGGTATTTTCCCTTTCAGGTAAGTTATCACCTGCTGATACTTTTTCATCACGTCATTTGACGGGGCACCTGTCTTCGGATCTCTAGGATATTCATCACTAGGCCAATCGACTGTAATTTTACAATCTGTCCACAAATCGGCAGGTACCACTATGTCAAACAACCCATCTAAGTCCTTCAACAATACCTTTGACACCTTCACAAACCTATCAACCTGCTTGTACCATTCAATTGGTTTTTCTCTCAACTTTGGAAAATCATTCGTAAATGACAAAATATCCTGTCTGCTCCATGGGACATGTACATATCCTCCTCCCGCAACTTCTTGCATGGGATACATCTGGTCTGCTTTCTCTGATTCTTTCATCACATATTCTGATGCTGTTCTACTTGTTCGTGCTTCTTCCTTTTTCTTGGCCCACCTAGTTTTCCATTTATCTAGGTCTCCCCATTTTTGCAAAACTAACATTAATTCTCTTATTTGTAATCTTCTTCCAGAGGCATTCATATTTTCTAAATCTTTGTCTGAAAACTCTGCTCTATAGGGCTTCTGTAGTACCTTTGATCTCCCTATTTCTATTCCCATCTGTAGTGCTAAATTGGATAATTTTTCATGGAATATCCTTACATTTCTGGTGATACTCCTACACAGGAACAATAATTCTTCTTCATCATAGGTATTTAAGCGTTCTAGTCCTACATTTCCTGCTATTATTTCTTCTAATTCGACTTTTAATTTATGAATGTCCATTATTTTCGGAGGTGTGCACTGTTTAACTGACCCTTGCACCCATCTTTCTAGATCTTCAGGTGTTACTATGGTAGCACTTTTTGCTCCCGATGAAGTTACTAAACTTACATCTTTTGAACATCCAGGTACATCTTTTCTTGGAGTACTATTTACAGAACCTCGAATAGGCAAGTCCATAAGTGATATTGTGGATTCACGGTCACTAAATTGATCCTCAATTATAACTGGAGCTTCAGGTTTGGGATTATTCACAGGAGTAGGTGTAAGTATCGGTGGAGGACAGCTTCCCATAGTACCATATAATGGAACTACTGGACCAATTGTTACAGGTATGGTCAATGAATCAGGATGTACTATTATCTGAGTTATTTTCTGTATTAATTCTGTTCTGGTCTTTTCTAGGGCTTCTTTTTCTTTGTCATGAAGTATTCTACTCGGGGTGAATTCATGCATTATCTGTGGCACTAATGGAGTTTTCGGTGATGCACTTGGGGTGCATCCACTTGTCCCTTCCTGATATGGTGGGGGATTTCTTAACATTTCCTCCATAAATTCGTCTTCAGACTCCTCATTTCTCATTAAATGTTTTGTCTTTTCTGTGCACTTACTTCCTAATTTCTCCTCTGCTGAGAACAATGGATATAATCCTTCTGTAATCATTGCCCTTCTCCATTGTTTCATCTGACCGTCCCTAGACTCACGTAGATATCTGGGAAAAAATCCTGGATAACTCCTATTACTTCTAGATCGGTCCCGCTCAAATGCCTCGGTTTCCCATTCTTCTAGAGCTTCGTACTGAGTTAATCTAGGTCTGGGTTCTAAGTCATTCATCCTCAATCTCAAATTCTGAAGAATTCGCCCATTGAATGTGCCATTCTCGAGAAATGCTAGTATTCCATCATTTTTGGTATATTCTATCCAATTCTCCATCCATACACAAGTATGATAACCTCTCTCCATCATCATGAATGAAGCGGGCGTTTTAGCTGGTGGAATAATAATTCCTTCTCTAGTTTTGAGTGGTTTATCCTTTTTAAAATAGTTCTTAATCTTTTGCAGAAAGGACATTTTTCTCTTCTCTCCGTACATTCTATCTAATCTTCGGTGTACAAAATTATATTCTGCAAAACCTAGAAATCTCCTATCCGGACGAGTTCCTGTTAAAGTCGGATCGCGTTTTAACATGCAATCTTTATCCACTAAGATTTTAGCTTCTAAAATATCCACCAATCAAATGTCTGCTATCTTTTATTTCCGAGCCAATCCTTGCGCGGCCTTTTGGTGACGTTTATCTGTCAACCCCTCCTTTACAATCTGCTCTTTCCTGTCCTTGCTGGTTCAACCAATCCCAGCGCGGCACCTGTGACGTCAGTACTACTCCTGACTACTGACCCCTCCTTTACAAGGGTTTTCCACACCCGCTGATTCAACCAATCTCAGCGCGGCGTTTTGTGACGTCAGCTCCCTCTCCGGCAACTGACCCTCCCTTTACAAAATTCGTACACAAACTTATTTTCTCTATAATTCTTAATTAAATTTCAGTAACAACATAAAACATTCGCTATCGTGCCAGTTTCTCTAAAATAGAAAAGATAGTTTTCTCTCATACTTAGTAAAACCTTTCCGTTTACTAAACATACACTACGAGTAAAACACTTCCGTCTACTCTTCACACTAGCTCCAGAAGTACCTGTTACTTCTCCAATGTTACCCTTTCTAGGTGATATAACATCAAATTTTTACCAGCGTACTCTTTT
This sequence comes from Calotriton arnoldi, assembly GCA_963921515.1. NCBI lineage: Eukaryota > Metazoa > Chordata > Amphibia > Caudata > Salamandridae > Calotriton > Calotriton arnoldi. The sequence continues at coordinate 2,996,659 of CAWUFW010000600.1, forward strand.
TGCTATTACTCACAGGTATAGAGTCCCTAACGAGTACTGAAAGTCCTGCTTAACTTTTCAGTACTAATTCTGCCTGACAGATAACCTCACTGCAGTATGGCTTCCACTTACCATCCGCTATTCCTTTTACCCCGGGGTATTCTGGACAACATAAAACAAAACTCAAAATTTAAGCGGATGTTAGTTCATAAAAATACAAATAAAATTCTCATTATCCAATTAACAAAAAGTAACCATCCTCTGATAACCAGAAAACTGATCCAGCGCGATATTAGCAAACAGCATTCATACACTAGATACTCACTTGGGCCCATACATTCATACTACGCTAATACTTACGCTGGGTTTTATCAGTTGTTACTCTCTATCAAAATCCCTGCTACCAATTACTTTCTGATTGAAGAGTAATGACTTACCAATGAATCCTTTGCTAATTGGGAAATTTAAAATGAGTGACATTCATTATAGTACATAATTCTGAAATAACCACTGAGTCAGGAAGTTTTAAAATGTTTATCTAAAGATTTAGCAGAGTAAAATACAAAGCCACATGGTACTTAATCGCAATACCCAAGATTAAGCATAGAAATGATTATTGCTAATCAATGACGGTGTTTAAAGAAGAGGAGAAGATAGAGACAGCAGCGCAACTAAAGGTTGCATTATAATTACCTAAGTGCGAGAACCAAACCCCTTAGCCATGTTGTTGGAAAGAATAGGATCCAGGAAGGATGAAGAGCAAAGACTTCCTCCAGGATCAGGACAGGACCGGTGACCTCTCTACCACGACGCCTGCGTCGTTCCCCTCTCTGATACTCGACTTCTCCTCGATTCTCCCGTGCCTTCCTTCTAATGGACTCTGCCGCCCCCTCCTCAGGACCTCTTCTGGACAGGGACTCGGTCTGCAATCGGTCAGCTTGGCGGTCTGGAGCTAAGAGCGCTCTGGCAGCATGGACGCCTGTTCTTCATGAACGCATGCTCGCATGGAATCTTGCTCTGACTAATTAACTAATGCTATATTCTATTATACCCTTCTACGCCCATGTACCTCCCCTTAATGTTGCTAAAATATGGGACCACTACTTCTGATTGGACAGGGACAGGGTGTGGATTCTCGCACCATGTTGATTTGGCCTAAATTGTAAAGCCTATTGTCTTTACGTTCCCACCCCTTCAAATTAATACATTCGCTTTATTTCCCACCCCTCTCATGACAAATGTAAACCAATTTTCATAAACATTGTATCGATGTGTGACAGGAAAGCACTAGTACAACATCTTCGGCCATCAGGTTACGGCCTTGGACTTCGTCCAGGTTGACTTCATTTGGCAGGCACCCAAAACACATGCGCAGAACCATTTGCCTCTCGAGTTTCAGGTCACCAACCCAAGCCCAAGTTTACGAACTAATAAAAGTGCAAGAAGAAAATATTAGAATCACAAATAAAATGTTTCACTGTATACCCACTATTTCTATTCTATTCCCAATTAAATATATATACTATCCCGCGTTAGTAGCGTTAGGAAACGACAATTTAATAATGACATGAGAGCAAGCAAAAGCATGTGAAAACATCAAGCAGCCATTTTAATGCACACTGCGCAGAAGCAGAAGTTTCCCACCAAGCAAAGAAAGACGTCACACCATGTGATATGGTTGCGACATGCGCATTGAGTTTTCCCGCGCATAGCGGCCATTTTGGATTACAGACAAGCGTTATTCATTAGTAAAACACATAGGCAAGCATCTTTTTCTTTTGTGTCGTGAATGCAAAGGTTAGTATTAACAATACAAGTTTAATAAATTAATACTGTGAGGAGGATTGAATACAAGCAAGTTTCATTTATGAAACCTTGCTCCATCACCGTTAATACCGTTAATAATGTTAGTTTCAATTCAATTTAGAGGATTCGTCTCCGTTGATTCGAAACCCCCAACCCACTTTCATGGATGAAACCAAGGGCACATTGCTGAAGCTGAGACTCTAGCCTCAAGAGACATTGATCACCGTAAGTCTATAGGAACCCATGGAACTCATGATCAGAGCACTTTAAATACATGGTAGACTCCAATAATAATTAATCACCACCAACCTATCCTGTATTATCGGCAGTGACTGCTATTTCTAACACCTTAAATTCTATTTCCACTACGCTGATTGTCAACAGTGCAAACCGTGGCTTTTAGGTCACAACCGTGATACTTGTGCCCTGGGCCGTGATACGATTGCTTTGCAAACGGGGCACCCTTTTTTTGAACTTGACTCAGGGTAGCAAGAGCGAGTAGTCAAAGGTTACTTAGGGAAGTAGTGTGGAGGACAAGACCTCAGAACAGTGAACCAACAGACACAGTAACGTATTTTCCAGCTCAGTGCTTGTCTTTTAGGCAAAGAAAGTGCATAAAACTCACAGCAAAACTAAATAATACAGATCTTAATTGCAATGCAGTTACAGGTTTGTAATCTAAGCTGCAATTCTCAGTAACTCAACCTATTATAGGAGAACCGTAACGACTACAGCTCCCAACATACTGTCGCGCTAGGCATTGTTAGGCACAGGTGCAGATTACTGCAAGTGCCTCTACTTTCACCCTTTGCATTCGCTCTGCCAACAAAGTCTCAGGCCCCATGGCGGACTTGTCACCCATTCTAGTCTCTTGTTCCGGTTGCAGGCTGAGCCCCGCTTTTACCTTCTGGTTGGCGTTGCAGTTCGTGCACCCGACATCGCTGTGGCTTCACTTTTTTGGGGTGAGTGTTGGGCTGAAACTGTGAAAACTAAACCGACTCCACCTTCAAGTCATGCAAATACCTTGCCACAGCACTAACGCATGCTTACACTTCAGCAACTAATAATTGTAGGTATTGTGCAGAGCTCCGCTTCAGACGGCATGTTAACACCAGGGAGGGAGATCTCATGTTCTCCTTCTGGCGTTTGCAAGTGTTCATCAAGGTTGTATCCACAGTCGGAAGAATGCACTGTTTAACTAATGTTAACAAGTTTACCAGGAAGGAGTTCTTACACATATAATGAATAAATGACTGTTTGTCTTGCCTGAGAACTGAATTGTGTAAATTTACATTACTGAGGGAGTGTGTATTTCTATGTGCTTAGAGTTTTTCTCAGACATTTTGACATTTTGCTGATGCTCCAGGAGCGCCCATGTTATTCGGCTGAATAAAACCTCGCTCTCAAAGAACTATGGGGCATATTTACGTTCCCTGGCGCATCCCTGCATATCAGCAGGGATGCGCCAGGGAAAATGCGTCACGCAAGTTTACCCTTGCGCCACGTCCGATGCGCCGCATTTACAATGCGGCGCATCGTGGCACAGAGGATAAGCAGATGCGTGACGCATCTGCCAGTGGAAGGTTGGCGCAGTGCTGAAGTTGTGTCGCAAGCGCGACGCAACTCCAGCACTGTTCCAACCTTCCCTATCCCTAACATGGTGCGTCAATCCTTACGCCTGCTTGAAGCAGGCGTAAGGATTTGACGCACCAGCGTCGAGAAAGTGACTGCGTGAAATCTTGTAGATTTCACTACGTCACTTTTCCGAGGCGTTCCTGCGCCGAACGCCCCCTGCGCCGTGACGCCCACATGAAACCTGAAGCAGGTTTCATGTGGCGCAGGGGTTTACTACGTGACGCATCTCCCTAGATGCGTCACGTTGTAAATATAGCGCAACGCGGCGCATGGTTTACGTCGCCGCTGCGTCACTTGCGTGACGCAACGGCAGCGCAAAAGTGGCGCAAGGGGCTTGTAAATATGCCCCTATCTTCTTTATGAATTCTATTTAAGATTTGGGCATCAACACAGGAACCGCTAAATGAAGTTGGTATAGCAGGCCTGTGCAGCAGCACTCCTCTTCGCCAGTGGCTGCCTCCCTGGCTGGGTGCAGACAGCTCTTCTGGTCTAGGAGTTGCGGCCTCTGGGCAGACTCATCTGGGATATCATGCCTTTAGCAGTTGTGGCCTTTGTGACGATCAGGGTGTTCCACTTAGGCAGGGATGTGGCTCCTATTTCTGATGCCGGCAGCACCAATATATTGGGCACAAGGCGGATTGCCAGACAACACAGTGAAACTTGTTCTTGCAAAAGTCTTGGTGCAGTTTGCATGGAAAACACTCTGAGAAACTGGGGTACTCCCTCACAGTACACATCACTCCTGGCTTCACTCCTGTGGTAGCCAGCTTTCTCTGAGTGCTCCTCATGCACGTTCTATGCAGGGCTTCTCCTCTTGGACAGTCTCTTCTCATGCAGGGCTAGGCACACTTCTTCAGACAGACAGGCTTGTAGGCACTTTATGCAGACCTGCAGCTCCCCCAGCAGAAACTACAAACTTCAGGTGATGTCCTATCCCCACTGGGAGAATGGCTGGTAGGCAGACACCAGCCTGGGGTTACAGAGCAGATCTACTAATACATTGGGGAGCACTTCCTTGCTTGGGTAAGAAGTCCTTTCAACAGAAACCAATCTGGTGTTTTGGATCCCACTTTTATACACATTTACCAGGACAGGGGATGTGAGTCAACTTTCTAAGCCTTTAGAACCAGTTTGGGTGGTTCTCCTTCAAATGTCGTTTTCTAGCATTCTCTGACACAACCGTTGGGCAAAGTGATGGTTCTCACAGCAGGCAGCATTGGGGTTCTCTGTAAGCGGGAGTAACATAAGCAAGAGTAACCAAAACATGGGTACAATTAAGTGTGAGATCGCTGCACCTCAGCCTTCCTGAAGAAACAATCGCAGATTGACAAAAGAGCAAGCCCAGCCTAGAAACGTGCTCACCTTGAACAACAGAAACTACAGTCTTGTCCACCCCCTCCTACCAGCCACCAAATGGGAGTACTCGGAAATAAATAATCAGTAGCCTTTTGCTAACAAGGCCCTCATTGAATTTTCAAGGGAAGCCCTGTTTCCATGCTCCTTCACTTTGATGTCTGGTTTCCACCCTCCAGTCATAGGAATTCAAGCAATACAACGCCATTGTCTGGGGAGGCTGCATCCACCCTCCATCTTGTACCATGCTAAACCAGGGGCATCCAAAATGGATCCCATTGGTCCCATTAGTCAAACTCATACCACACATAAAGCCCTTCTACTAAAGCTAGAGGGACAAAAGACAAAAAATACTAAGAAAGACTCCCTCACAACCTGTATTCCTTCTCTATAGGCTAGCTAGAGCTCTATGGGCTCTCCATTATTAAAATTGTTGAATCATAAACGTAGACATACTAATATTTGTACTTTTATTATGTTTTTAAACTGTTTGTGAGTATAGTAACGATAGAGTTTGTGGTCTCGTGGACACATCTGGACAGCCCCTGTTGCACTTCATCCACACCCCGCATGGGGAGGCATTAAATTCCATCATTATCGAGAATGATCTGGACAGTTTGACCAATAGTTTTTCAACACAGTGCCCCACTTTTGTTGGAGGGGGTAGGGAAAGTTTTATTGACTTTATGTTTATTTCAAGGGAGTGTTCTTCATTTGTATGTGATTTTAAGGTGGAACCAAAACTTTCGAGTGACCATAACCCACTCATTGCTTCACTTATAGTACTGGCTGGGACAAAGGTGGGGGATGGACGTCGGATTCATTACAATCGTAACAAAGGTGTAATAATAAATTGGGGTGAAGTAAATCCTATATTACTTGAGGGGGAAATAGTCAAAACGAACCACGATTTGATTATGAACTGCCTCCAGCAGGACTCTCACTCAGAATCGATTGTACAAAATTTTGAAAGAATCTGTACAAACATAGCTAACAGTCTAACACGCCCGATCAGGCCCAAGCAGCGCCTAGAGTCGAGATGGTTCAATGCAGAATGTTCGAGAGCCCACAAGAATCTAAAAATTGCCTTCCATTCTATCCCCCGTAATAGAGAACTAATAAAAAGTGCTAGATGTCTATATAAAAGTACTATCGCTAAAAGAAAAGAGGAGTTGAGGCATCTAGCCTGGAAGGACCTGGAGAGGGCAAGTGCTCTCAAGGATAGTAAAAGTTTTTGGGCCATCATCAACCGACCCCAATTTACTGAGGAAGTGACTAAAATGGACTCAATGATTTTGGGAGACATTTGGAAATCCCATTTCGCGACCATTTTCAACCCTAGTGGTAGGGTGCTGACGGCGAGCAATGAGGAGCATCCCATAGACCTGGGACTAGCAGCTGAGCTTAGTGCTTCGATCACGGTGGCAGAAGTGGAAGAAGCCTTAGCGAAAGGAATATGTAAGAAGGCCCGAGGTCCAGATGGAGTTCCCCTAGATCTATTCAAACTAAATACTGGTCTTTGGGCACCCCTGCTGACCAATGTTTTTAAATCAGTGATAATTGGTCCAATTCCTGCTTCCTGGAAGGAGGCCATAGTTGTACCTGTGTTCAAAAAAGGGAATAGAAATGATCCCGCCTGCTATAGGCCTATTTCCCTTATTGACGCCACTGTTAAGGTCCTGGGTAGGGTAATTCTGGCACGACTTGAGATCTGGGCATCTAATAAGAGGATTATCTCGAAAACCCAGTATGGTTTCCGTAGGGGGCTGGGAACCACAGAGCAGAGCTTAAATTTATCCCTGATTATGGGCAAGTACATGAAGGCAAAGGGTGGTTCTATCCACCTAGCCTTCATGGACTTGTCCAGCACATTTGTCACCGTTAACAGGGAGAAATTGTGGGTGCTAATGGGAGAAATGGGCTTTGAAAAGGCTCTGATCCTACTTCTGAAAAGACTCCACGCTAACACTTCCATCTGCATAAGATTCGGTACAAGTGGAGAGAGGACGAAGCCTATTGCCACCACCGAAGGAGTTCGGCAGGGGTGCATTTTAGCTCCTTTTCTTTTTCTTATTTACACAAATGGTTTGGAAGCGTTTTTATTGGGCAAGAAAATTGATTTTCCCCGTATTGGAGGTAACCCAGTCCCGCTACTTTCGTATGCGGACGATACCGTACTCATGGCCTTGACGGCCAACAGTCTGCAAACGTCATTGGATGCCTTTACGGATTTTATGTCGACCCTAGACCTGAAGGTTAATTTTTCAAAGTCGTATATAATGGCATGCGGTCCAAAAAAGACAAAAACCCGAAGTTTTAATGTAAGGGGTAAGACCATAAAAAAGGTGGAAACCTTTACATATCTGGGGAATATGTTCAATAAGGAGTTGAAATGGGATTCCTTGGTTACGGCAAGGGCTCAGCAAACAAGTAGAGTTGTGGAGGGGTTGTTTAGGTTTGCCTGTAAGTTGGGTCATAAGCCAGTGCCAGAGCTTGTGACTTTATATAAAGCAAAATGCCTGTCGGTTGCTTCTTACGGGGCGGGAGTATGGGGTTACCAAAAAAAACGTGCACTACAAGTGGTTGAAAATAAGTTTATAAAACGCTTATTGATGATCCCAAATAGCTCCGCCACTTCTTTCACTCATCAAGAAGTGGGGATGGAATATGTAGAAGACCGTATAGGCTTTGCTCCCCTGCTCTTATGGTCTAAAATTTGGGTGTCCGAAGAGTTACAGTTTTCTAGGGAGATCATCGAAGACTGTATCAATTTGGACAAGTCATTGACGATCCCCTGGCTTCGTTTTGTGAGGGATAGGCTATTTGAGATTGGGCTGGGTGAGTACTTTGATACCCCGTTGAGTATTCCCATAAATGCCAAGGTAACAATTAAAGAGGGGCATAACATCTGGGCATCCCTGCGTCATTCTCAATTGGAGGCGGCTGGTCCTAGTTGCCCTTTTATGCCTAAACAGCAATTTTACCTATCCTTTACTACTAATAGTCAGATACGTTTTTACTAACAAGACTCAGCTTAGGCACCTTGCACTTTTTAGTGGCTTTCCCCAGACAATCTGGGTGGTTGGACTTCCTTACTCCTTGCCCTTGTGATAACATGGCACCCCAGAGCACCATGCACTTTATCCTTTTCTGTGCACTTTATAAGGAACCGAGGAGGAGATTTTTGGTACCCTTATTAAAGACCATTCGTCCCTGTACTCACGAGGAGGGGTTTAGATACTTGCAATCCCTGACCAGTCCCGTTATCTGTAGTGCGGTGACGAATTTTATTAAAACTGCAATGGGCATTAGGAAACGTTATGAAGCTCAGTAACCAGTCGGGGAGATGATACACATGGTATAGCTCATTTTAAGAAACATGAATTTCTATGACTAATGAGGTGCTTATTTTTATTAATTTTAACTGTGATGTTATCTCCTAAATAAGAATTTTAACTTTTTAACAATTGTATTGTTTGTCTGCTATACTTTTGTGGTCATGGTGCCGAATAAAGTTATTTTTGAATTTGAAACTGTTTTTAGACTTGTTCATATTATTGCAGAAAGATAATCTGATTATACAAAGTTAAAAACATGTTTGTGAGACCACACATTATTCACAAATGCAAATGTACAGTTCTTCCGCATTGTAATACATCAAATATTTGTTCCTGTCATACTGAAACAAATTTGGAAACTATACATATATAATAAATAAGCACGTTCGATCTGAGATAGACTCTGGATACCATAGGCCACAATGTGTCTCAGAGCATCGGGCTGTCTATTGCTGTCAATTGTGTTGAGCAAGGATCGTGCCCAACCCCAACGGACTTGTATCTACCACAATCTCTGTGTGTAATTTTGGTCAAAGTAAGCAATTTCAGTTGTATTTTCAATTGTGTGTTTTATTTTCTTGAAACTTTGGTCACATTCAGATGACCAGTCAAACAGAACATCTCGCTTTGTTAGTTCGCTTTGAGGGGCACTCACAGTGGCAAAATCACAAATGTATCTGGAGCAGTAGCTGGCCATACCTAAGAAGGATCACAGAATGGTCACATTTTCTGGAAGGCAAGTAGACGACAATGCTTGCACTTTTTCGGGGTCAGGAATCATTCCCTTTGCAGTGAACATATGCCCAAAGAATTTAAGTCTGTTTCTGTGAAACTCACATTTCTCTGCATTTAGTGTGAGACCTCCCTCAGTAAGTGGACAGCATACTTGTGTGAGTGCTTTATCATGTTCCTTTTGTGTAGCCCCAAACACCAATATATCATCACTGTAGTTAAAAGCATGTTTGACAGGCTGAATTATTCAATGAATTACATCGTGAAAGATTTTTGCAGCTGACGACACACCAAACCTGAGTCACTTATATCTAAACAAACCAAACATGATTTGAAAAAGTAGTAATGTATCTACAGTTTTCTTCCAGTTCAAGTTGATGGTCGCCTTTGTTCAAATCAAGGTGGGAGAAATCTTTGGCGCCATTCTGCTGCGTGACCATGTCCGGTCTGTCTCTTTCAATTGCTTTGTTGTCTTGTCGTATATCAACACAAATGTGCACTGCACCTCCATTGTCCTTTTCTGACACCACCACAATGGTTGAAACTCACGGCGTCGGAGCAGTAGAGAGATTGAGGATGTCATGCTTTAATAGTGTTTCTAGGTCTTTCTCAACAGCTTCCTGAGTGAAAAGCAATTTGATGGTGTTGCTGTGCTACAGGGCGAATGTCTTCATTAATGCGAAGCTGCACCTTCATTATCTTAAGTTTCCCATGTCCCTGAAACCATGTCCGGTCAGTGGCGGCTGGCATCAACAGGGAGGGGAGGGGGCGGGCATTTGCATGCACAAATTATATATTTAAAAAATAGAGCGCAAATAATATATTTTAAAAATTAACTTACAGTACTTGAACACGACGTCCTTAGGTCCCGACCTCTTCTTTAGAACTGAAACCGGAAGCAGCAACTCCCTTGGCCAATCCTAGGGCTGCTCTCACTAGCATGAGAGCAGCCCTAGGATTGGTGGGAGCAGCCTCACTCAGCACTCCACAGTGCTCTGGATGCTTTGGCTTGCTCTAACCTAGCTGTCTTAAGACAGCTGGGTTAGAGCTGTTTAATGTGCACATGTGTGGCTGGCCGTCTCAAGACGGCCAGCACACTTTAAACAGTGCTTGCCAGCCCACCCTCCTCCCTGCTGAGTGACATGCTGCTGTCACTCAGCAGCTGCCCCACTCCCATCCTGATGCTCTGTTGGAGACAGGCATGAAAGATAAAATGGTAAAAAATTATCATTTTATTTTTCATTAGTGGGGCTTTTGGGGGGGAGGTTTAAGTGGGGAGACGCTCCTCTGCTCCAACGGAGGAGCCGCCCACTGTGTCTGGAATTAACTCACTATTTCAGAAGGGGTATTCAAGTTGTAGTTAATAGAGATCAGCCCCATGTCAGCAGCAGTATCAAATCTTAAAAGCAGGCATTCAACGACGTACCTTGGAGGACATGAATTGGCGCTTGCACTGTCGTTTTCTTGTGCCGCATGGTCACTACAAAGGATCCTTGACTCTGCAAAGGTGTAGAAGCTGCTCAACTGTACACCTTTGTTCTCGACTGTGTGAGACATGGTATTGGAGATAGTTCCTTGTACTTTTCTGTCGGCGTGATGTTTATCGACGCACCACTGTCTATAATAAAAGTTGTAGGGCAACTATAAACCTTGAGCGTGATTTTAGGGCACTGTGCAAATGAACTTTGTTGCTTCATGTGGCGATCAATTTTAGATTTGTGTTCGTCTTTGCAAGCTGCCAATCCTACATGCGCACATCGGTCTGTGACTGACCTCATCATTGCACATCCATCTTCCTCACTGTCACTCGATGATGGCATTAACGAACCTTTGGAAGATGAATTTGATAACGATCGACTTTGTTCCGTTTTCACTTGCCTAAGTCGATGTTGCCATTTGGCCTTGTGGGAGTGGCTAGAGTGCTTCTGGAACTTTCTGGCATCCATCTTCTCATCTCTCCGTGGCGCACTTAGTTCTTCTTTCGCTTTGCAAACCGTTATGAAAGGTTTTCCTTCCCACAGCCTTTGCATATCTGTCCGATGGGGGGACATTTACCTTCATGTGGAAAGGAGAATCCACAGCGGAAACACAATTTCTTTTTCTTCTGAGACATCCCTCTGTGGGCCTCTGTCTTGTGTTTCTGCTTTCTTTTCATACTCAATGCTGAATCATTTTGATTTTTTTACAGCTCCCATATCAGCAGCCTATCAATCAGCACGTTCCTCTGCTCTCATAGCCATGAGCACTTTCACCAAACTAAGCGTTTCTCGCAGCATGCGTCGTCGGAATGAATCAGAGAGGCAACCATCGATAATTCGAAGGCGCATGGCTTCTTCATCATTGAATTGAACTTGCAGTGCTTTAAGAGCATATCATGTCTCTCAACAAACTCATCCACTGCTCACCAGGTTGCTGTCTTGCTTGCTTGTCAGTGTGTTGCTCCCCCTACCACACAGTTCCACCTGGTAGCTGTTGCCCCTTGCGCTTCCAGGTCCAGTGGTGAGTATCCCTGCTTTCCTTGCTTTTTTGCTCTTTTTCTACTTTCCTTTTTGCTATGTTTTGCTCTTTTTCTATTTTCTTCTATTTTTCCTCTTAATCTGTTGCTTTCTGTGCCTCTGCTTCCTGCCCTTGCTGCTGCTCGTCCCCCGTGGCCTCGTCCCACTCCAGCACCACTTCATGCCTCCCAGCTGTACAGCCCTGCCCAACACCTCCCCAACCGAAGGTGCGCCAAAGGCAAGCCCATCTGCGGCCCTCCGTGCCTGGACTGCGCCCAGCGCCATCGACCCTGGTTCCCGGACCTTCCACCGCTAGGATGCCAGCACCCTCCATGCTCTCAACACAGGACGTTCCACTGCTTGCCACCTCACGTTGCCGAATGACACCCAGGGCCCATTCACCTGCTGCAACTGCACCCTCGCCTGCCTCTGCACAACAGACCCTCCAAACGCATGACCCACAAGAACCGGAACCCAACCGCCTCAGCTGCATCCGGCTCACCACACGCTCCCCCCACAAGCATTCCGTGGAGATCTGGGACCTGCTCAACTCCATCTTCCCCGACATCGCCTTCTTTACTGAAACTTGGATGAACCCCTCCTGAGCCCTGGACCTAGCCACCGCCATCCCAGACGGCTACAAAATCATCCACAAGACCGCACCGACCAGGAGGAGGCATCGCCATCATACACAAAAACTTTAGTGTTTCTGCTTTGTATCTGTGCTGGCTCTGTGTTACATGCTGTGGGGCAGTATCTCTTCTTTCAACCTTACCAGTAGATTTTTAGCAGGCTTACTGACTGTGATCCTGCGTAGGGCCTTCACCTTCTTTGAGGGCCTCTCAAAAGCTGGAGTTGTGTTGTGACTCCAAATACGCTAACTGTAGACCGCTTCTTGGAGCACACATGGAATGCACAAGCAGTTTGCTGGGCCACGGCAAACTCTCAGGTAGAGAAGTCTTGTATCCTTGGAGTCACGTACCTCCTACCCCATCGCCAGTTGTAGCGTCTTCCCCAGCCCAGGAGCATGTAACAGACCATACCACACATGGAGCTCTGGTTTGCATGTCTTTATTCTTCAGCATGCAAGTTAACTAACACACTATGTCACAAATGTTATTAACCGCACCCACCAGATTACGTAATATTTGTAAGGAGTCTGCCGAAGACCACTAGAGGCCTCGTACACACACAAGCACAGGACATGACTCTCTCCACTCTCCTCTATGCCACAAACTTTTAACCATGCTGAACAGCAACCATTCTGGTGTACAATGTGACTAAAACACATTGGCAAAGCCAATAGCTCTTGCATAGGCGAGACCTATTGGCTTTGCCAGTGCTTGTTCGAAACTAATGGCAACAAATTGATGCTAGAGTATGAAAACGTTCTGGAGTTTTCTTCAGGTACAAGTACCTCACCAAACTTGTCTTGCTAGCATGCATGTATTGCTATTTTAAAAATTATAGGATGATTAACATTTAGGTACAGACAGGGCTTCAAGTGGGCCGGGTCCTGCGGTGCTCAGCACTGACAGTTCTTAAAAGCAGATGCTGAGAGGGGTCCCTATCGGGCTCTCCATTTTTGTCTTCACCCTCAGGGTGAAAAAAAATTCTTAACTTTGCAGCAGTACTACTCTTCGCTGCCTTTGATGTAACTTCAAAGAGACTCGTTATAGTTCTTTTAGTCTCATCATTTCAGAACTGAAGCATTTTCAATATTCTATACAACAAAGCCATAGTTGTTGCTTATTTATCGTATGTACCTAAGAACAATTGACAAAGCCAATAGTGCTGGGTATTATATATTTGGATGCATGACAGAAACAGCAAAATAACAGGCAACACACTAGCTAAACACAGAATTTTTTCTTATGAGGTTGTAAGCCACGCCCTTAATTACATCGACCACGCCCTTTGAGAGACCTACCAGTTTTTTAGCTCTCGCCTAGCGACGCAGTGCATGCGCTGCTCGCCTTGGCGAGATCTATTGTTGTCGATTTCTTTGCCGAAGGGGGACAGTACATGTGCACGCGTACGGAGGACAGGAGATGTGCACGCGTACGCGTACGGCTCGTGGCGTTAGCACAAGGGACAGCAGATGTGCGCATACGGAGGACAGGAGATGTGCACGCATACACTTACGGCTCGCGGCGTTAGCACAAGGGGCAGCAGATGTGCGCGTACGGAGAACAGGAGATGTGCACGCATACGGCTCGCGGCGTTAGCACAAGGGACAGCAGATGTGCGCATACAGAGGACAGGAGATGTGCACGCGTACGGCTCGCGGCGTCAGCCCAACTCCTGCTCGCTCGCTCCCTCCCTCCCTCCCTGTCTGTGTGTACGGAGGACAGGAGATGTGCGTCAACACTTGTCTGGCCATTCTCTTTCCTATCCATCTTTCCTCACCCACTTTTCCCTCTTTCCTTGCCCCCCACTCCCACTCTCTCTTAAATCTTTCTCTGTACCTGCGCTTGGTACCTTTGCCCTAGAGAAGCACCATGTCTGCCCGCCAGCGGTGCCCAGCGCCTCCCGTCCCTCCTTGTCGGCGTTCATCGAAGGCGCTCATGGGCCTCTCTTGTTCCTCGTCGCAGATTTCAACTACGGCACCAAGGTTTACGACGCAGATGGGCCCGAGGAGCAGAAGCTGGCGCAGGAAGGGTCGGAGACCATGCCCTACATCGACGAGTCGCCCACCATGTCGCTGCAACTCAGCGCCCACAGCCAGGACAGCGGCAACGGGGGAGTGTCGCCCACCCCATCAGAGGTCCTGCTACCTGGGATAGGTGTGCATCTTCTTAATACCTGGAAAAGTAACACCACTTCCATAATAGGAAATACATGTATATGTGTGTTCGTGCCTGTGCTAAATATATATTGTATCTGAGTCATTTGGCTTTTGAAACTATTTACTCAGATGAACCCCTTGGTTTCCAAAAGCACGGAGAATCGAATTCATACATTCTATTTGTGAACAATGCTAGTTCTGCCTAGCAACGGTGGAATGACCCTGAGTGTGCTGTTTTTCCCCTGAGATAAAAAAAAGCCTTACTTTTCCCTCCTACAGTTATGCCCCCCATCGAAAATTTAATAGATTACCACCCTTCTTGAAAATTGCATAGTCGCAACTGTGCCAAAAGCATTGTGTTATCATCAAGTTGCCACTATTTTACCCACATGCCCTGCAGTCGCTAGGATGGCAAAGAACATTTTTTTGCAGTGGCAACAGAATTGGTAGAAATTCCTGCACATTTTCGACTTGTTTGAGGTCAGACGTGGAAGTGACCGTTTGCTTCTTGCATGATGTTAGTAGGTTGTTTTTTTACGCAGGATTTTAGAGGATGCTAGCGCTATGTGGGTAGGTACTGTTGCTAAAGGCTAGTATGATTTCTGATAAACTGGCAAGAAGTTTGGATTGAACTCGTCCCAATCACAAATTGGGACGATGGCTGTCTGTCTGTCTACTGTCTGTAGACATGGACAGTGTTCTTGCGATTCGTAAAAAAATGTGTGGGTTTTACATAGGAGAGGTGTTTCTGGACCTGTAAAAGTTTTGTGAGGCTGTTTGAGTGGGTTTTTCTGTCTCAGTAAATTGCAGAAATAGGCAGTACTCACTCATTCGAGCTATTTTCTACCAGTTGAAAGAGGAGGCCCTTAAGTAAGAAGGGGTTCTAGGTTTAGACAATGCGTTCGAGTGAACAGCTGCTGGAAGAGGCCTGGCTTGCTGTGCAGTCCAGTCCGTTAGTCAGCAGTGAGAGGAGTGCGTGGGCCGCTAGACTCCTGTAGTAGCCCTTTACAAGGACCTTGTTGCACAGGTGGCTCAATTTTGTAACAGAAAATATCAGTGTGTAGTGCAGATTTTACATTAATTATTGCATTACCGATGATTGGGCATCTCTTAGTCGAATATCAAGGCAAAAACACACAATTATAAATGTGTAAGAGTTTCCCAGCAGTAAATATTTCTCTTCTTTTGGGCGGGCTGAGTCAGCAGAGGTGTCAGGGCGGCCCTCCATGTTTTGTGTCTGCGTTGTGTACACTGTAAATACTGCCTTGTCTGTGCACGTGCCACACCAGCCGTTTACTGGTCGCCAGCCTGTCTTCTGCTTGCTGTTACTGAGTAAAGATTAATTCTTTAGGGAACCTTTCCTTAGCTGAGAACAGGGCAGTGTTTCTACAGTGTGAACGGTAACACCCTTGGCTGTGACAGGAGGACACGTAGGGACAAAGCCGTCGTCTTCCCAGGTGAGGGGGCTGTGCCTGTGCACCCTGAATACTCCAGGTCTAATCCCGGCTTTCCTACTAGAGGACATCCTTTGATCTTGGCCAGATCCCCGCATCCCCTACCTCCCATCATGTGGCGCACTTATCAAAAGGTTAAACCAGTTACTTGTAATCGAGCAGATTTCAGTTCACACACTTCGTCCTCTTCCAGACGGAATCCATTCATTACCTTCCCCCTTTTCGTATTCATCTTTCCTTTCCCGTGTGTTGGCCTACATGTATTCCCCTAGATTTAGATCTACTTGTCGTTCCCTCTACCTGTATAGTCTCTTTTCTTTGGTTTGCTTAGTATTGTTTATGGTTATGGCAGAGGGCCAAATACGTTTTAGTCCTTCTCCGTTCGTTTTAAGCAGGTTATGAGATCTGGCATGTGCTCAAGTTTTGTACTTGCATTTTGTTTTTCAAGCCCCACATTGCTCGTGCTGCATCAACGCACTATAACAAGCATTTGCAATGCAATAGGTCTCGCATTTACGAGAGTTTCAGCTATTGGCATTGTAAATGATAATGCCTTTTATTTATGTTTTGGTTTTTAAAACATAAATAAAAGGCATTGTTATTTTAAATGCAAATAGCTTAAACTCGCGTAAATGCGAGACCTATTGCATTGGAAATGCTTGTTCACCTACGTAAAGCCCTGGGTATGCATGTTTGTGGAGCAGCCTCCTCACCCCAATTGAAGCTTTCACCACCCTTGTATACGCATGCGCATTGCGCTCCGGTGCTGTAAGGATTCTATGCGCAGAGCCGTTTCGCTTCCTGGTTACCGACTGGACTGTACCATTTTTTGTGGATAGAGGGGTATTATCCCCAAGCAGGTTTGCGCGCGGGGGATGGAATCCTCAGCGGACCATGGACCGGTGTAGCGAAGAGGGTCCGGGCTGTAAGCTTTGACACTCCCCGGCTCTTGTGTGCGGTGGCCGCACCGGGCTGCCATGGCAACGGACAGCCACAAAGAAAGGTTCGGAGGAGAGACTGGCGCAGGTAGCCGGATAAAAGAGAGCGCAAGGGACACGAATGAAAGGAGGTGAAGCAAAGACCGAAAAGAGTGAGACACGAGCAGGGAAAGAGACTGAGAAAAGAGAAAGACGTAGCGGATGGAAAGAGTTAGAAAAGGGACACGGGCGGGAGAAGGAGACTGATCAAGGAAAGAACTGGGAGTAGAGCGTAAGAAGACACCCACAACAGAGGCCTTAGGGGAGAGAGTGGTCAAGATGGAGACCCTCGAGAGAGAGGGTTAGGCGAGATGGACATGAGTAGTGGGCGGTAGGAGAGAGACAGGCAGGAGGGACCTGCCCGAGTAGGGAGAGGCTGGCAGGAGGTGCCTATAGGAGAGAGACAGGCTTACTAAGGCAGGGCCCTCCGAGGTAAGAGAGGCGGAGGAGAGGGAGACAGCCTGACTAGTGAGTTTGATAGTTGAGAGAAGAGAAGGGCTGTGAAGGGGGCTGGTCGGAGATGCCAATAGGTTAGAGACGTACTGTGAAGGACAGAACGCAGGAGATTTTGAGGGGAGAGGTTGACTTACTAAGGACTGAGAGTAGGTAGAGGATGAGCGACGAGGGACATGGGGAGAAGGGCATACTGGCAAGAAAGTTGCAGAGAGTTTAGAGAAGGGACAGGAGAGAGACTTGCGGAGTGGGGTAAAACTTAAAAGAAAGTTGCAGAGAAGTTATCAGGAGAGAGATACTGTTATTCGACCCAGGCCGGCAGGAGATGCTGGTAAGAAGAAAAATACTGGCATTGGAGTTTGCCCAATTACTGTTGTTCTTAGATTCGTCTGCCCTGTGTGCCACGCCAGGGGGAAGGGTGAGGGGGGAATGTGTGGGTTGGGGGGTATTTTTGGTTGTTTTTTTGTCAAATATGTACCTCAGACGTCATTATTGTGGTCTTTATTGCATTTGGACTTCTATTCCTGATCATTCATCACACCGTCCCGGGTGTGCAGCATTGTGTTTTGATTGACTGAACCGGTATGAGCAACTGCACCCCACGATTGTACCACTTATTAGAGACTTTGGACTTGCTTAATGCCAAGAAGATGTCTGAGGAAGTTTACATTCTGTATATGTCAGACTGTTTGTTTTGAAATGAATAAACATATTTACAAAAAATAAATAAAAAATAAAAAAATGGAGTTTGAGAGGAGAGAGACAAGTTGAGTAGGAAGAGGCTGCCAGGGCAGGAAAGTGGCTGGTTGAATACGGAGTTTGTGAGAAGAGACTGTCTGAGTGAGTAGAGAGAGAATGACAGCAAATACTCAGCGGAGAGAGATTGACTTAGAAGGGAGAGGCTGGCAGGAGTGACTGAAAGGTTAGAGGTCGAGTACAGAGAGGCTCAGAAAAGCGATCTATGTTGAGGAGAGTGGAACTGGCAAGACAGTTGACGAAACCAGACAGGTTGAGTGGGGATAGACCGTCCAAGAGATGCTAAGAGGAGACAGGCTGAGGGGTTTCGGCGAGGGCGACGTTGGCGGATCGGAGGTTACTCTTGGGTACGTGCAAGGAGATTCTTTCGTTGAGATATTGAGGTCCGGTGTTGTGGAGGCATTTGTAGGCGTGGGTGAGTATCTTGAAGGTTACTCTCTTCTCGACGGGAAGCCAGTGGAGGGCTCGCAGGTGTTGGGTGATGTGTTCGTGTCGAGGGATGCCGAGGACGAGTCTGGCTGCAGTGTTCTTGTTGAAGAATGATGACACCAAAAGGTAAGTAACTTTCTTTATTATCTGGTTCTCTGGCACCAACTGACAAGCTGAGTGCCAACATTCTAAGGCGAGCTTCAGTGTCAAGATTCCAAGGTGGGCGATACCAAGGGAAGAGCGGAGGGAGGGGGGAAAAGGGCAGGATAGGAAAAGCAGGGAAGGGATCATTTAACAACACTACATTACAACACATCTCCCTTACAAGGGAAAGAAAATGAACTAAAAGAACATATAGGTAATTTGCAGTACAAGAAATTACATTTCATAGTCTTTTTGCCAACAAGGAGGACGGCGACTCCTGACATCTTTGGGTGGCCTGACAGTAGGCAAAGTGTCCTCAAATTCTTCGGAACTGTTACTATCAGGAATGCATACCTTGGGGCAATTCGCTACATTGTCCATGCTCCAAGTACTTCCATCCTCCAGTAACACAGAATTTCTGTTAATTTTTTTTATTCTTAAAGGTTTGGAGAAAGAGGAGGTCTTAGAGCGAGCCACACAGGGTCTTCTGATCATCACCCATTGACCAATAAACCACTCTCTGTTCTTTGTCCCCCATTTGCAATCATATTTGAATTTGTAGTCGGATTGGTGGTCAGCAACCTTATCCAAAACAGTTGATCTGTCAACCCACACTGGACACCCTCCATTAAGCCAGTTAGGCGTTAACTTGGAACCGGGATTCCTTCCCTTGAGAGAGGTAAAAGGTGAGATTCCAGAAACGCTATTGGGGGTGGTATGGTAAGACCATAACATCTTCTTTATGGCTTCCTCTACAGGTTCCTTGGAGAAACAAGCCAATTGAATGGTGTCTTTTATCATTCTATTGGTCCTTTCGACTAGTCCGTTGGCCTTGGGACAGTAGAGGGGAGATTTTATATGAGTGATGGACAATGTGTGAGAAAGCTTCGGTAATCCCTTCTCATTAAAAAGAATGAAGAAGACACCATGGACAGCGGAACATCCTTTATTCCGTTCTCGTCAGGATACAGGTACAGTTCAGAATCACGATAACCGCCACCCGCCATCAATATGTATCTCTCCCCACTTTTGAAAGATGCCCTCGCATTTGAAATCGGCACGAGCGCAGCAGCGCTCGTGTCCACTTCAAATAACAACAAGCAACACTTATAACACAATGTGTTCAAAAAGTGTCTTATATCTTCAGAAGTGAATTGAACACCATTGTCGGTGACAATGGTGTTAGGAATCCCTTCAATGAAAAACGTGTCCTTAAGGAACCTAATAAGAGTGGCAGTGGTGATAGAAGTGACAAACTTCGTGCAGATCCAGTGTGAATGATAGTCTGTAAGTACAAACATGTATCTCTGCTGTGGATTTAGAGTATTGAGTGGACCTATAATATCTAGTCCTAACTTGTCCCATGGTTTAGATGGAACCGGAACAGGAAGGAGCGGGGCTTTGTGTATGACTTTGGTTTTATCACTTGACCCACAAGCAAAGCAATCTTTTACCACTTTTTCTGCTAAAGAATCCATATTGGGAAACCAGTAGTCTTTCCTGATCTTGCTTTTGGTTAAGCTTCTGCCGGGATGGCCTTCATGAGCAATTTGGATAATGCGATCATACATGCCCTTAGGTAGTATAATTTTACTACATCTATGTATGTTTTCACCAATTATGGATAGTTCGTCTCTTACAATCCAAAAAGGTTTTAGGTTCTCTGGAACATCTTTGATGTCTCTAGGCCACCCATTGCAAATGAATTCTTTGAGAGGAACAAAAGTGTCATCATCTTGGCTACATTCCGTCCATTCAACTTGGCTGATTGCAGGAATGTCAATGGCAAGAATAGTACCATCCATGAGTTCAGCATGGACATCCTCCCCCGCTATAGGAAGTCTGGATAGACAATCTGCCACACGATTCTTCTCCCCTGGTACAAAGATCATATTGTAATTGAACCCTTGCAAACCCAACACCCATTTGAATATGCGAGGTGTGGCTTTCTCAATAGATTTCGTGGAGAACAAGGGAATTAGGGGTTTGTGATCAGTTTTTATGGAGAATGGAATGCCCCACAGAAAAAATTTAAAATGATTAACAGCCCAATAACAGGCAAGAGCTTCTTTCTCTATGGTAGAGTAGTTGCGTTCAGGGACACTGAGAGTTCGAGAGGCAAAGGCTATGACCTTTTCCTCACCATCTACACTTTGGGTGAGTGATGCTCCAAGTCCTTTCATACTAGCATCAGTGCTTAAGAAGGTTTTAGCGTTGGGATTAAACATGCTTAACAATGGAGCATCAGAAATAGCTTGTTTGATATGGTCAAATTCTTTTTGGCAATCAACATTCCATTCAAAAATGGTACCTTTCTTTAACAAGGATCTCAGAGAATGTACACAATCAGCAACATTTTTCACAAATTTAGACATATATTCAATTAAACCTAAGAATGATTTCAGTTCCTCTTTGTTGGAAGGTGCAGGAGCTAATCTAACTGCGTCAACAAGACTAGGATTGGGACATATCCCTTCGCTGGTAATCGCATGGCCAAGGTAAACCACAGATTGTACACCAATTTTGCACTTATTGATCTGTGTGGTGAATCCTGCTCTGCTCAATTTCTTAAGAATTTCTTCAAGAACATTGTTGTGTTCTTCCTCAGACTCACCATACATAAGGATGTCGTCCTGGAAACATAGGACTTTCTCAACGCCCTGTAAAATGTGCTGCATGATACGCTGGAATACAGCTGCAGCAGACGCTAACCCAAAGGGCTTCCTGCAATACTGATATGCTCCAAATGGAGTAATGAAAGATATGAGAGCCTTAGAGTCAGGGTGGAGAGCTACCTGATGGTATGCCGACGAGAGATCTAGAACGCTGAAGTACTTAGCACCTTGAATTACACTTAGCATTTCATTGATGTTTGGAAGGGGGTGTCTATCAATCCAAATATTAGCATTGAGATCTCTCAAGTCGACACACAACCTGATGCTCTTCCCCCCCCTCCTTGGACGCAATGACAATGGGGCCAAGCCACTCTGAACTCTCAATTCTTTCAATAATTCCATTTGTTTCCAACTTATCCAACTCTTCTTTCAAAAGAGCGCGGACCAGCAATGGGACAGATCTTGCCTTATGAACCACAGGTTTGCTATGATCCTTGAGTTTAATTTTATGGAGGTAGCCTTTGAGTAACCCCAACTTGTCGGAGAAAACTTCAGGGAATTTTTTACAAATGTCATATTCAGTTGTGGACTCATCAACGAGATAGACTGGCTCAGGGGCATTGGGGTCCAATTTAATCCCTAAATCCTTTTGGTGTTTCCACCCTAGCAAGTTTGAACCACATTTTGTTATGTACACATTCCCCACAGTAGATCTATTTTTAAAGCCTATTTGCATAACAAGCATTCCAACTAATGGTATAGGATCATTATTATAGCCACCAGGGTTTACATCCGGTGGTAAAAATCTGTAATTCTTGTCCTTATACTTTTCTAAGAAATACTTTTTATTAATCAAAGTAAATGGAGAGCAAGAGTCGGCATAAACAGTAAAAGAGACCTTATCCAACAATATTTCGCAAGTAGGATAATTGTTGTTGTAAACACCTAAATTATCCGCAATATGAAAAATTATATCCTCACTGGGATTTTCCTCACAATTGATTAAATGTATCACCTTGCTCTTTATGTCGTTACAAACTTTCGAGAAATGCCCTCTTTTGTTACATTTCCTACAGATCACACCTCTGGCAGGACATCGGATGTTATTAGCTAAATGGTTAGCATTGCCACATCTATAACATTTCAATTTAACAGATTCCAGGCTTTGATTATGAGTCTCTGCGCTGGCCGGTTTGCTTTTGACATCCTTCCCAGAAACTTTACACACACTCTTTTCTACTACTTGTTTTACCTCAAGATTTTCTCTCATTTCGCTCATGCAAAAAGCAGTATGTTCAATACTCTTTGCAATGTCTATGGCCTGTTTGAGATCAGGTGCATCAGCCAATAATTTCTCCTGTATCTTTTTATCACCGGTACAACGCACCAATTGGTCTCTAATTAAGGACTCCGTTAGAGTGCCAAATTCACATGTGGCAGCTAAACCTCTTAAAACTGCTATGTAATTAACAACTTTTTCATTTTTGCCTTGCATTCTGGAAAAGAATTTGTGACGTTCAAGAACTACATTAAGTTTTTCCCCAAATTGCATTTCTAATTTTTTAAGAGTGTTGTGATAAACATCTTGTTGAAGATCACCCATAGCATCTTCATTAGAACTTTGATTTTCCTCAGCTAGTTCAGGTAAATCATCATAAATTTCTCTTGCATGTTTGCCTAAATTATGTAAAAGAATATGTTGTTTACGTACATTAGAAAATCTGTCACCACCAATAGCTATCAAATATGACTCAAAGAGATTTACCCATTTCTTCCACGGAATAAGTGGCTCATCTTCATTAAGGAAAGAAGTAGGTTGGGACATTGCAAAGGAGGCGATGATAAGAAAAACAGAAACAGAAAATAATGATAACAGAGAAAAGGATGATAGATAGGTAGGTATGAAAGTGGAGTAAGAGAAAATTATGCAATGAGGGTAAGAGGAAAATGAATAGAGTGAAAATAGGGAAAAGAAATACTAAAGTTAAGAACAGACACAAGATTGCATAAGTGTAGTTACGTTGTGCCCATCAAAGAAGGAACTACACAATACAGAATCATACAAAAATCTTCATACAATTGGCAAGCTGTGCCTGTCAGCGTCAATGAAGTGATTAAAGCTCGCAGGCTAAATAGATCAAATCGCTTTTAAGGAAACCATTCATGAATATTAATAAGAAGTGCTTGATGTACTTTAGAAAGCTGTGCCTGTCAGCATTGACGGAGGTTGGCAGGCAGTAAATGAAGGAAATCATGCATGAAGGTAAAATTAGCTGCTTATTGTATCAAAGAAAGCTGTGCCGTCAGCGTTAACAAGGTTGGCAACCAGTGAATGAAAACAGTTTCTCCGTTTAGAAAAAATTTCCAATGGAAGGTCTCACAGGGAAAACACACTCGAGAACTGTGTGCTTAGGTTCAGTACGTTTGACTTTATTCAGGATGGAGCGAAGCTCAAAGATCTTCCCAAGTAGTGGAAAAAACGTGGCATGCTATTTGGTAACAGTAGAGAAATGAGGAACCTGCAAGGCTGGAAACTGAAAGGGAGACTATCGTGCGCAATACTGTTCCCCCAAAGGCAGCAGTCAAAATGCCAGGAATAATCAACTGGGCTAACGCTGCCACCTGCTGGAAGGGAGGCGGAGACGCACCTAAATCTCCTCAGCTGACGAGCCTGTCAGCTGCACCGACAGCTGGGTGAAGACGTCAGAGCTGGAAGTAAAGCTCTAAACAGGTCCAAAACACCACAGCTACAATAGTAGGAGCGTGGATACAGTGAAGGAAAGTGAAGCCTCACTACGTCAAGAACTTCCTCAGAAATCATTAAGTGCGCTGATGGCAGGTTTCCAGTCAGACGCTTCGCGCGTCATGAATTTTCATATAACGCTCTAAAGTCAACTTCCTTGTAGAAAGCAGGTTTCACTCAGTCAAATGCCTCACACGCCGTGACTCAAAGCATAGCGCTCCTCAACCGAGGTTCAAAGTCATATTAAAGGAGCCATCTCGACGAATAAAAACGTGAAATCTCCACTCTTAATCAGCACAGAGCACTTGGCAGACCACAATCCACAGCGAGGACTCACCGCAATGTTAGATGTAAAAACGGAGGAAGACTTGCGTGTGAAATCATGAGGGAAGATTCAGCAGGATTAGTTGGTGAAGCAGGAATCAACAGGGGAGAGAACCAGACACTGCCCCCAGCGCAGTACGGAAGAAGAAGAATCGTCGCCAAATTGTTGAAGAATGATGACACCAAAAGGTAAGTAACGTTCTTTATTATCTGGTTCTCTGGCACCAACTGACAAGCTGAGTGCCAACATTCTAAGGCAAGCTTCAGTGTCAAGATTCCAAGGTGGGCGATACCAAGGGAAGAGCGGAGGGAGGGGGGAAAAGGGCAGGAGAGGAAAAGCAGGGAAGGGATCATTTAACAACACTACATTACAACAGTTCTGTATGGTCTGGAGCTTGCGAGGCAGAGATTTGTTGATCCCGGCGTAGAGGGCGTTTTCGTAGTCCAGTCTGCTGGTTATTAGTGCGTGGGTGACGGTCTTTCTTGATTCGGGGGGGATCCATTTGAAGGTCTTGCGTAGGGTGTTGAAGCAGGTGGAGGCGACCGCTTTGATCTGTTGGGTCATGGTGAGAGAGGAGTTGAGAATGATGCCGAGGTTCTGGGCGTGGTCCGTGGATGTGGAGGGGGCTGCCGAGGGCAGTGGGCCACCAGGTGTTGTCCCATGCAGAGTGGGAGGGTCCGAGGATGAGGACTTCTGTTTGCTCCGAGTTAAGCTTCAGGCAGCTGCTGCTCATCCAGGATACAACGTCCTTCATTCCATCCTGGAAGCTGAGTCTGGTGGTGAGGGGGTCCTTAGTGAGGGAGAGGATGAGCTGGGTGTCGTCGGCATAGGATGCTATGCTAAGTCCATGCTGTCTGAGGATGGCAGCAAGGGGGGCCATGTAGATGTTGAAGAGCGTGGGGCTGAGCAATGATCCTTGGTGTACTCTGCAGTTGATCTCTGTGGGTTCGGAGAGGAAGGGCGGAAGTCTGATTCTTTGGGTTCTGCCTGTGAGGAAGGAGCAGAGCCAGTCGAGGGCGGTTCCCTGTATGCCGGCGTCGTGGAGTCTGGTGGTGAGAGTATGGTGGGAGACGGTGTTGAAGGCTGCAGAGAGGTCGAGTAGGATCAGGGCCGCGGTGTGGATTAGGTCGAGGAGGGTACGGATGTCTTCTGTGGCGGCGAGTAGGGCGGTCTCGGTGTTGTGGTTGCTGCGGAATCCGGATTGGGGGGGGTCGAGGATGGAGTTCTCTTCGATGAATTTTGTTAGTTGGCTTTTGACAATCTTCTCAGTGACTTTGGCAGCGAAAGGGAGGAGAGAGATGGGTCAGTAGTTCTTGACTGTCGGTAGAGAGACACTCAGAAGAGAGTGGCTGGCAGAAAAGACTGGCACGAGAGTGGTTGGCTGAATATGGAGAGAGTTTGTGATGAGAGAAGGCTGGCACGAGTTGCTGAGAGAAGAGAGACACGCTGAGCAGGGTGAGATTAGTAGGAGAGGCTGAAATTAGAGACAGGTTGAGTACGAAGAGTGAGTTTGTGAGAAGAGACAGGGTGAATATAGAGAGAATGGCATGGTATGCTGAGAGAAGAAAGGCAGAATGGGCAGGGGAGACTGGCAGGAGGACTGTAGGAAGAGAGATAAGCGAAGGAGGAAGATGTATAGAAGAGATACTAAGAAGAATGAGTAGTGATTAACTAGGGCCCTTTCGACGTCTAGCGAGGCTAAGACCTCTTCCCCTATGTGAGGCCATAGCCAGAGCAAATGTGTTTTGACAACGTTATAGATTTTTGTACAACCGCCATTTCTTAAATGACTTGTGGTATGAAAGAAAAGGCGCCCTGATGTGAGTGTCTTGCTTCGTGCATTTCACAATGTCTTAGCCTGGGCAGAAAATCTCCAGAAAGGATGCACAACCGGTAATGCCCTTGTTAACAACACAGTGCCAACAGCACTTTTTAAGCAGATGTCCTCCTGATCCGGAACACACGCAATCCAAGACCGGTGTCACTTTGACTGGGGCTCGTCAGCTGGGTGTAGCTTGGTTCCACTGGCACAGTGAGCACAGGATCCACATCTGGACATACTTGTCTTGGGTTGCTTGTGTTCTGGTTCTGAGAGGGTGTCTTGGAAGTACAAGCTGGACTGTACCTATTGAAGCAAGACCAAAACTGATTTGTATATGGCAGGGTCTAACCTGAGGTGGCATGGCGAACTATACATGGATTGGTTGGAATGCTACCTGGAGGCGCGATTGCCAGTGGTTAGACAAATTGCAAACATTCATCCCATCACCTTGTGTGTGTTTGATGTTCATTATTTCTGAGCCTGGTACACGTGTTGGTCTCCTTGTTTGTTGAACACCTGGGCTTGACGTAAATTTTAACTTCAAGTTATTCTATGCACAGCGTTATTATTATTCGAATGACATCCGGAAGATGTGCATAATTATGTAAAGTGGGCTAAATAAATAAATAGCAGTCCATGCTTCACAGCATTAGCACAGTCCCTCATTGATTTTTTTTTTTTTTTTTAATTTAATGCAGCACCTATGAAAACTGTCTTTTTTTCTGAAATTATTCATCCCTCCTTGCACAGGTATTTAGCCACTTCATAGGCTTCACTGTTTCTAAAGATACCTCCTTGTGGCTCATTGCTTATGACCACCACACCTACACATGGGTCACTGCTTATATCCCAGCACCTGCACAGGACACATTGCTTATGACTACAGTACTTGCACAGGGCTCGCTGCTTATGTTGAGAACACCTGCAAAGGACCCACTGCTTCTGACCACTTCACCGAACTTATTGTGCAAGACCACATTAAACACTGTTTAGAACTGCAGCAAAGGCACAGGGTGCACTGCTTTGTACCACAGCACTGACAGAGGGCTCACTATTTAGTACCACAGGGCAAGTGGAGGGATAAATGCTTAGGACCACAAGACCCACTGCTTTTGGTCATACAGTACCTGCAGATACTGCTTTTACATCAATTTTTTTACCTGCAGTTTTTTTGAGTACACACTTCCAACATACTTCTCCATCTCTCATTACAGGATATTGATAGATTATCCAGCAGCTCAGAAGAATCGATAATTAATGACTTCAATACATTGAATATTTGCTGCACTGCTGTTGGTCAAGGAGGAGGTGCCTTCGAAAGTTGGCGTGCCCTGGTTTGGTGTAAAATGTGGGAAACTGGTAGTTAAGGCAAGCACATATATTTTTGGAGTGCTTCTCGTTTCTTCTTGTTAGTTGCTGAGGGTGTAACAAATTGGTGCCACTGTGGAAGCTTGCCGCTGAGCCTTTTCTGCATACGTTTACATACACTGGAGACCCAGGGATGTGCAGTGCCAGCCTCCCTCCTTTGGGCAGTCAGCCCCAGTGGCCACGAGTGCTGAGATTGGACAGTGTCCCCCAATCTGCTTCGTCTCAGCCACAGCGGGTACTGCTGCCACCTTGGGATCAAGTGTTGCCGACCAATGATGGGGATACCAACAAGAAGATGGGCATCTTGGAGAAGAGATTTCAGTTCCTGCAGCAGCAGCATACTGACACTCTAGGGAAACTTCACCAAGAAATTGAACAGCTGCGAAGGGAGAACAGAGGTGAGGTCGAAAGTGTGCTTCACCCACCTGTTCACACAGTATACATCATAGTACTTATGATTATCACATACACATTTATTTATTTATCTGCGGTTTTGTATAGTCCAAACCAGACCCAAATGGGTACACAATGGAATTTCACACATGTAAACAGGTTAAAGGGTAAATATTGCAAAATGTCCATGGTGAGGTTGAGCAATTAATAGGAAGTAAAGGGTGATATATATATATATATATATATATATATATATATATATATATATATATATTCAAAGGATGGTTCCAAGCAACAATAAATGGAGCCCACAGCACTCCGGTGCAGTTGTAAAGAATTTTATTCCACGCTACGGCAGTGGCACAAGCGCCAACGCGTTTCGGTGTAAAACATGCACCTTGGTCACGACGCTGACCATGTTTCCACAGGAATTTTTTATACATTTTGTTCGTCAATGCTTTCAATAAACATAATAGACAAAAAGGTAGGACTCAAGTATGTGCAACAACATTGGCGGCCATTTTGTAGTGGATAATATCCTTAAATAGCTGGTATTATAACATCATATGAGTGATATAAAATGATCGATTTCATAGTTTAACAATGGCAAACTTATAATACAATTCATATTATCATTATATATTTATATGCGATTCTCCCCACCTGTTGTGTCACTATTTTAATTCTTCGCACCCATGCTGTGCTGTTAGACCACGTATCTCAAGCTATTAAGTCATAGCTGGTCACCATACTACTAAAGGGGACTATATTCAAACGATTACATGATACATTGTGTCAATAGGTGGCTCAGTGAAAGAAGATTATTAAACATAACTTCTAACTAATAAAGAAGATTGGCAAGTAAAATTCATCAAGCTCCCCGGGCAAAGCAAATCAGCTCAAAATAGCACAGAACATATATTGCGCTAGTGGGAATTTCCTCATATAAGGTAGTGAGTAACAAAATGAACTTTACAGCGATGGCTCCCCAGTCTAATCACTGATTCTTAGTCTTGTGACTTATGGTCATTTCTCTCAACTATGGTAGATACCACTACCAGGTAGCCCATTATTGCTTCTCTAGTCTGTGAATCCTCCTGTAAATAAACACATCAAAAGAGAAATTTCTTTAAAATTGTTCTTTCAAGAGCCCAAACAAAAACCAAAATATTTAAAGAGCAATTTAAAAAACATAATCTTAGAATTAGCAGCAAGGCGGACTAGAGATGAACAAAGAGCCCATTGTCAATATTTAAGCCTAGTGGCTCCTTACACTCCATTTCTAGAATGTACCTTGACTCTAATCTTCTGAGCTCCTTCTCTCTGTCGCCATCTCTTTTTCTTTTCGGTACACTATCAATTACACTGTACTATAACAATTTATGATCTCCACCATGTGTTCTGTGGAAATGTTGTGCTACCGGGTAGCTCGAATCATTGTTTTTGATTGCCCTCAAGTGTTGTAGGATACGTTTGTGTACTGGCAGTATAGTGCTTTCCACATAATATTTGGAGCAAGGGCAATTTAGGGTATACACTGCATATTCGGTTTTACATGACAGGGGTTGATTGGTTCTTAGATTTTTACCCAGTGGAGTTTTTACATCCATTAGGTGCAACCCATTCTCACACGCTTTGCACTTGTTACACTTTCTAAATCCTGGTTGCGGCTTTAACCAAACTTGTCCTGTGGTTACCACCTCATTTCTCACTAACCGGTCTTGCATAGATCTTGCCTTCCTGTATGTTATCTGCGGTTTTTTGGCAAAGTCTTTACCTATGATGGGGACATTGTGATGAAGTGTCAGTGCCTCGCTAGTGCTTTCCTGAGCAGTATGTGTTTGTCATTATAGGTAGTGATAAATCTGGTTCCCTCCCTTCCTGTTTCCTTGTTCTTAGTGATTTTGTCTGAAAAGAGAATGTCTTCCCTCCTTACTAGTGAAGCCTTCTTCTGTGCCTCATCTAGTATTGATGCAGTGTGTCCCCTTTGTTGGATTCTAGTTATCATGTTTGTTTGTGTGTTGATTGTAACTCTCTTCAGTACTACAGATTAGTTACACTTAGTAGTTCTCCGTAAGGGATACTGCATTTTAGAGTGTAGGGGTGGAAACTGCTGGCGTGCAATATGCTATTTCCTGCTGTGAGTTTCCTATATAGTGTGGTATTTAGTCTAGAATCTTTCACTTTGATCTGTACGTCTAGGAAATTCATCTCTTTGTTGTTTATTTCACACATGAAGTTTAAGTTCAAAGAATTAGAGTTTATTTTCTCTACAGATGCTCTAGCAGTTGCCTCACTTCCCATCCAGAGTGCAATCAATCAATCAATCAATCAATCAATCATGTCACTTATAAAGCGCACTACATACCCGCGAGGGTCTCAAGGCGCTGGGGGAAGAGGGGGGTGGTGCTGCTACTGATCGAAGAGCCAGGTCTTGAGGAGTCTTCTGAAGGCCAGTAGGTCTTGGGTCTGTCGGAGGTTGGTGGGGAGGGTGTTCCAGGTCTTGGCGGCGAGGTGGGAGAAGGATCTGCCGCCGGCGGTCGTTTTCCGGATGCGGGGGACTGTGGCGAGGGCGAGGCTGGTCGAGCGGAGCTGGCGGGTGGGGGTGTAGAAGCTGAGTCGTCTGTTGAGGTAGGCTGGTCCGGAGTTGTGGAGTGCTTTGTGTGCGTGGGTGAGGAGCTTGAAGGTTATCCTCTTGTTGACAGGGAGCCAGAGCAGGTCTCTCAGGTGGGGTGTGATGTGGCTGCGTCGGGGGATGTCGAGGATAAGACACACATCATCTATATATAGCACCCATAGTACTAGGGGTTCTGTCCATTCTTTCAAGTCAGTTCCATGCAGCATATGGGCTGCACTCCCAGCCCATATGCAAATTGGCAAAGCTGGGGGCGAAGCAGGTGCCCATAGAAGTCCCTTGTAACTGTTGAAACAACTCACTGTTGAACCAAAAGATGTTAAATTGCAAACACCATCCATCATTTGTAAGATCATTACATTGTGTTTATAGTATTTGATTGCTTTGGCTCATAAAAAGTGTTGTGTTGCCTTTAAGCCGTCCCTATGTCTGATGCTCGTGTATAGGGAAGTAACATCAACGGCCATCATCAGCATGTCATCTTTCCATTCCACGTCAAAAATGATTTAAAAAAATTCAGAGGTGTCTTTGATGTATGAGGGAAGGTTGCTGACAATGGGCTGTAAAAAATTGTCTATGTAGGTGGAAGTGTTCTCTTACAGACTGTCATTGGCTGCCACTATCAGTCTCCCTGGTGGCCTGGTTTGGTTTTATGGATTTTGGGAATGAGGTAAAACACAGGTATCTTAGGGTTTTCCTTCCTCAAAAATTTCCATTCATCCCAACTGATCAAATTTTCATTTCTCTATTCTAATAGTTGATTATAGAATCTCTCTTTCACTTTCTTATATTCAGGTTTGGCAATCCTGATATAGCATTCCCTGTCATTTAACTGTGAATAAGCCTCACGCATATACATAGTCTTATCCCAAAGGACTACATTGCCCCCTTGGTCTGATAGTCTTACTACACAATTGTCATTGTTGCTCCATTTCCTCACTACTTGTCTGAATAGTTTATTTTGCCGCTCTGCTTTCCTAGTTTTTACACAAGTCTTCATTTGTATTTTCTTAAGTTCGGTAGACATTAAGTCCAAAAAGATCTCTATGCCATCATTCATATTAGGGGGGACAAATCTCGATTGTGTACGGAAATCTGTATTGCCCCCCTCACCCACATTGATACCTGCTGTTTCTAACAAAGAGATCTCGTTTTGTGCAGGGGTTTCATCATTGGAGTTATCAAGGGACAGTAATACACCTAGAACCTGCTCATCGATCACCTGTAGATCATCAGTTGCTTGTGCTTCTGGGGGCCTAGATTGTCTGGCTTCAGGCTTCAATTTGAAAAATGTACGCAACTTCAATTTTCAGATGAACTTAAAAACGTCTACCCTCGTTTGTGCATAATCGAAGCCAGAAACAGGGCAAATGGAGAGGCCTAAGGAAAGTACTTTTTCATCTTCTTGTGCAAGTTTTGTATTGGTGAGGTTAATTACCGTTTTCAGTCCTGATGCTATCCTTTGTAGCTGCGTGTCACTCTCCCTTTGGTCTCTTGTCCGTTTCCCTTGTCTGCCTCTTCTTTGTTTTCTCCTCCTCTTGGTTGAAATTGTTTTTTGGGTCGGTGGTTTGTTCTTCTGTCTGTGCATAAAAAACAAAATTCTTCCTGTAAAGATGTGCTCGTTTTTCTCCTTGGTTCCACCCATCTGTATCCCCTTCCGACTCAGTTCCTGTGTCTGAGCTGAAGTCACTCAGTGAGACCTTTTTTCTCAATTGGCTCATTTCGCTTTGTCTTTGTCTTCTCATTGTATCGAAACGTTTAGCAAATGTAAAGATTTGTCCTTTTAGGTAATCCATCTTGTCCCTATAACATTTTTGAGCACTCCTTCTTCATGCTTGGCCATTCTCTGCTTCATTTCACTTTTGAATTGAGTCGCTTTGTCTTTATTTTCATCTTTGTTTATGCGTTCATTTAACTGTTTAATTTGATCCAGCAGATTGCTTCTTTCCAGTTCAGCATATTTTATGAGGATTAACATAATCTTTATGGAACTTTCTGTATTGCATTCAACCCATTCTTTTATCAAGTCTGGGTGTGGGTTCTCGTAGCTGGGGGTGATCATTATTCGAAGTCCACGGGGAATCCTTCCGACTTCTATGTATTTTTCAGGGCAACAGCATCCCACCACTTGGGAGATTTCTGCCCTCGTCAGTTTTTCAAGTTTTCTTAGGTCATTCTGCAGTGTTCCTACTTGTGTCCTGCATCCTCCCGTAGTGTTAAATTCCTCACTCGGGCTCCCTTCAAGTGCGAAAAGTGCTTCTGCTGCCTTTTCCCTTGCTGCTAATTCTGCTGCCTCTGCCATTGTGCAGTTTATCTACCGACAACCGCTACTGCTGTTCTCGTGAATACGAGACAGCCCAGCTCCCGCTATGTCAACAGTCTTTTTCCCGGGCCAGTCGCTTAAGGCGGGCTGGCGTTCTTCAACTCCAGTACCCGCTGTCTGACTCACCCGGTAAGCACGTAGTTCAGCGGGCGGCCTGAGGGTATCAAATCCTCCTGGTTCCGGCGAGTTTCCCTCTCAGCTACCAGAACGCCGGTGGTGCTGTGTCCACAGCACCACCGGCGTTCTGTTAGCCGAGAGGGAAACTCGCAGAGACCAGGAGGATATATATATATATATATATATATATATATATATATATATATATATATTTCACTAAAAAAACAAATTGTAAAGTAACATTATGGTTAGGTGAATTTCTCAGTGACAACATAAACGTTTTGAACTAAAAAAAAGAAATTCACCAGTTATAATTAGCAGCGCTAACTATACCTTGTGCCCCGCCATGCACTGCTCATGACCTCACATATGATATCATTCATGACATGTTCTATGACATCATTTATGACATCACTGATGACTTTTCAAATGACATCATTGTTGACATCACTGATGACATCACCCAATGAGTGTGCTAGTTTGTTTTACAGTTTACATAGTGGCAGGTAACTACCATAATGCTTTTCTACCTAATTTTGCTTAGCCTGGGTCCGGCTAATGAGAGCATTTATAAGCACACCCTTCTCTAATAAAGGATCACCCAGAGTACTGGTAAAGTAAAAAACAGTTCTAAATGTCTATTATTAGAAACATATCAATTTCAGGATAGTTATGGTCAATGTAATAACACACTGCTCCTGATTACATGCGATATACAGAGTCCACAATGTTCAGATTTCTTCAAAAATAAGATTCTTTATTTTCAATTGCATAAAATCCAGCACGAATAATCAGCCAACACGTGTTTCGTCTTCCCTTAGACTTTTTCAAGGCTGGAACAATATATATTAGGGCATTGTTATAATATTTGCTCTTCACAAATGCCAACATTAGTTAACTCAATTTTAAATCAACCAACATAGGTTAAAAAAGCCAAATGGAAGTGATGACCTGAGCATTAACACAGTTGTTGCATGCTTTAGAAATGTATCACCGAACTAACGCATTGCATATCCCAAGAAAAGAATCTCATAATGAGAAAGGAAAAAGAAGAAATACAATAAAAAGGAAGATAATCTTTTTTATAACAATGTGAAGACAGAACCAATAAGTCCCCACAAACCAAAATGTGACCTACTAACTTCATAAAGAAAATCATTCAGTGCATTGGAAGAAACACCAGAATAATGTGTTTAGATAGAATACAATCCTATGTCAGAAGGAAGTAGAAAAACTCAAAAAATAGTAACTGGGCAATTGACTCACCGATTAACGAAAGTTATGTTGTCCAACATGTATATACGCACGGCAGGTACGTGTCCCTTATTATAATCAGAAACCGAAATGCTGCAATGGAGAAAGCACAATGTATGTGTCAAACGGACCCTTCTCCCCATTGGGAGAGAAGCAGAAAACCAAAAGCGAGCCCTACATCTTGATTTAACGCGCCTACATCTACACATTCCAGAATTGATATGATTGTGCCAAGAAGCACAGAAAATCACATTAAAAACGCGCACACTTTACCTCTCAGCAAATGGACATTGGGAAGTCATTATGTGCCTCCTGACTAGCCAAAAGAAATATACAATATGTCCCTGAGATTCTAAATCACACAGATATTAGCAGATATAAGTGATATATTAAAAACACTAAGAGTGCGAGCAGCAGGTCGTATATGATAAAAGAAATGCCACAATTTACCTTGTGAGTAATATCGACTGCCAGATGTGCATATCACAGCCTCGTTAAATGATAATATTATCACACCTCGTATTTGGTAAAGCGGGTGTGTGGATATCCGGAAAGGAGAATATATTAATCCTTCTCCTTCCTATCATAAAAGGACCTTGTTAAAATATCGGAGGAAAACCTTGATAAGTTTCACTCTTATGGGAGAAAAAGTTGTGTCAATAATTACTCCCTAATTGACTCAAACAAAGAACAGTCACAAAGAAAGAAAAACGCGATACTCAAGATAATTATTTTGGGCTTCTAACACTCAGAGAACAGAGACTCACCACAGTAAGGCGAAAATTCATCGTCCACCCTACATTTACTCTTTGCTGTGGCGTGTTTCGAGAACGCAGCCGCCATTCTCAATTTAAACAGAGAGCTGGAGTTAGCGTAGCAGAGCGTCAGAGACGTCAAAGCATCAGCTGACCTGTCACATGATCATATTATCAATGTGACGGAAGTTATACGTCATTACGAATAATATCGCCATTTTGGAGGGGAGTCGATCATATACACAAATGCTTAATAACTAAACATACCATAATTTCAAACTAACCATATGGGGCAGATATGATTTAAACATCGAAAATTATCAAAATAAAAATTATTAATTAAAATCAGTACACTATGACCAAATCTATTCACTCACTCAAATCTGGTAAAATTGAACAACGATGTTTTAAGCAAGGTGCATATATACCGAACACTCTCCGCCATGCATATCTATACCTGCATGGAATATCAAAACTCAATAATCCTACTCGGACAAGATTATATTGTAATTGCCTTAAGACCATCACCGAGTAGTGAAGGAGAGAGAAAAGTAAATATGAAAGAGAGAGCACGCATAAGCGGAGGAGAGCAACAGAACCCTCTACTAAGTAGGTGAATCCATCTTTCACCTGATTCTGTTAAATTCTGTTCCATATTGCAACATATATGTCCAAATAATACAGAGGTTGTTTACATAAGAGTATTATACATATTCATAGAAAAATGTAAATCAACTTATACAATCATAAAATCTATCTGGGTTAACAGTGTGGTTGCAGAATATGTACATTTCACAGACTAATAAAGAATAGCTTATATTATACTACATATAATTTATATTCTTTATACCAGATTACACAGTTGATTGGAGATGAGTATCAAATAAGTTATAGTCTTATAAAAAGACATGCAGCTCTATATCTGTATTCAGTCCAAGATCTACAGATCTTAATTTGATTAGCCATCTGGTTTCCAATCTTCTCAATGCTAATGTACGATTGCCCCCTCTGGGGTTTTCTCCTGCTATCGCAATGCCGTGGAATCTTATATTAACTAGTTCCAGGGCTTGGTGCACACTGTTATAATGAACAGCCAGTGGATAGTCTGTATTATTGTTACGGATAGCCCTAATGTGTTCTTGTACACGTTCTTTGAGCGGCCGAATCGTACTGCCAACGTAGATCAAGCCACATTGGCAGATGATACAATAAACTGTGAATTTAGTATTGCAATTCATGAAGTGACAGATTTTATGTGTTTTCCCTGTATTATAGCTGAAACTGGTGGTTTTGTTCATCGCAAACTGGCAAATATTGCATGTAGTGCATTTGTAGAAGCCTAACGGTTTTTTCGGCAACCAACTTTGCGTTGGTGTCTTCTTGTTATTTAGAAAAGATGGACAAAGTAGATTTCTCAACGTCCTACCTCTATTGTAAGTTATTTGAGGTTTATTCGTTGTGTATGCATCTAAACTATGGTCCAGTCTCAGGAGATGCCAGTGTTTTTGCAATACCTTATAGATATTGTGGCTGTATATGTTATACGGTGTAATCAATGAGACCTTGTCTCTTGTCTTTAGTTTCTTCTTATTACTTTTCAAAAGTTCTGTTCGTTGTAGCCCAGTGACTCTCCTATGTGCTTTATCTAGGGTTGTTTGGTCATAACCCCTAATTTTAAAGCGTTTCTTCATGCTTATCAGTTCTTGTTGGAATGTCTCGTCACTACTACAATTCCTCCTCAGTCTTGTCATTTCTCCATAAGGGATGGCTCTCACCTGTGTGACTGGATGTGCGCTTTGCGCATGCAATACGGCATTACATGCCGTTGGTTTGCGATAAAGTTTGCATTCTATTTTCTCTCCTTCTATATATAGGGTGATGTCCAAAAAATCGATGTGACATTTGTCACTGATATGTGTAAATGTCAAGTTGTACTGATTATCATTTAAGTGCCTGATGAAATCCAGGAGGGTATCGCTACTCCCTCCCCAGATCATAAAGATATCATCTATAAAACGCCCCCAATAAACGATTGATCCAATCATGTCATGTGGGCAGTCTCTCCAAATATGTTTTTCTTAAAAAAAAACCATATAGATATTAGCAAAAGATGGGGAAAATTTGGAGCCCATGGCCACCCCTGACGATTGTTTGAACCACGTACCATTGTGTAAAAAATAGTTATTGTTTAAAGTTAGGCGGGTGAGTTCTAAAACCATTTGTGTATGTTCATATGTTGTGGCATCACGTTTAGATAAAAAATATGTTAGTGCCTCCATACCTTTATCCTGAGGGATGCAGGTATAAAGAGCACATACATCTAGTGTAACCAGGGTAAATTCATCATTCCATATCAGATCCTGTAATTTATTTAGAAGATCTTTAGTATCCTCAATGTACGATGGTAAGTTCCGTACAATCGGTTGTAGATAAATATCAATGTACTCCGAAATCCTTTCCGTTGGTGACCCTATTCCTGATATGATTGGCCTACCCGGTGGGGTCGTCTGGTTTTTGTGTATCTTAGGCAATATATAGATACATGCCGCTTGTGGTGTGGGATTAAACATATATTTATATTCCATGTCTGTTAATAAACAGGCATGGTGCCAAAATTTTAGTGTTCTCTCGATGAGTGTAGTTACCTCTTTCAGTGGATTATTGGGTATAGTGACATAGGAACCTGTATCCATCAATTGTCTGTCAATCTCTCTGATATAGGAGTCTTTGTCCATCAGGACAATATTACCCCCTTTATCAGCCTCCTTAATAACTACATCGGGATAAGTGCTAAGTTGCAATAAAGCTTCCCGTTCTTTTCTAGTCAGATTATCCTTAATACCCATCCGTTTCTTTTGAAATTTGTCTTCCATTTTATATAGATCCTGAGTGACGGCTTGGTAAAAACAGTCAATCATGTTATCCGGTGCTAATAAGGGTACAAATTTGGATTTAGTCCTGAGCCCACTATCTATATTGAGGTTGATATCTATGTCTAGATCTAATAAGATATCACCAATGCTTGGTGCCGGTCCCATACTTTCGTCTAGTGACAGTAATAATTGTAAGTCCTGTATATCCTTGATAGTCTTATCACTCTTCTTAGTTGTATAAATTGGTACTTGACACAGTGTGTTTTTGTCATCAAAATACTTTTTAAATTTAAGTTTTCGGACATATTTAAACAGATCAATATGTAGTTGTGTAAAATCGGGCTGGGACACAGGACAAAAACTTAATCCTTTCTGAAGTACAGTGATCTCTGCACATGATAAATCATGTTTCGACAAGTTTACAATAGAAACATCATCATGCAAGTTGTTGACAGACACATTACAACTCATCATATTCAAAGACTCATTTGCCCCTCCAGCACTTAGTTCTTCTGAGGGCGCGATGCTGATCTGAGGACCCTTTTTCTTGATTTGCACCTGTTTTTCCCCCCCCCCCCCTTCTTGTTCTCTTCCTCCTATGTTCTTTCTTGGGAACCCCACTCTGTTTCCCTTCCTGTAACGTTGTAGTTCGTCTAAAAAGACGAGCACCCTGTTGCCATGTTGGAGTTGTCAACTGTATTGATCTGTGTTTCACTTCTGGCTTCACTAGTTACACTAGTAATGCTCGATAGATCAGACTCACTCGCTGATATAGATGTTCCCTGTCTAGGATCACTAGATTTATCTACTCCTCCTCTCGGTTTATATTCGTCAAATCTTTTAGCAAACGTATAAATTCGTCCATTATTATAATCATTTTCATCTCTTTTGAGTTTCCTAATTTTTTTGTCTCTGACATAGTTTTGGTGTGCACTAAGCATCTCCTTTAAAATCTTGTAATTTTTCTCCGTCGCATCTTTCAGATCCAGTGCTCTAATTTCTTCCTCAATAGCAGCAATTTCGTCTAACAATTTGGACCTTTTCCTTTCAGCATGTTTTATCAGTAAGTCCATCATTCCATATGATGATGATGATATCAGGTTTTCCCAATCATCTAATAGGTCTGGGTCTAAATCCTCAAACGAAGGAAAAATAATGACCCTCAGGCCTCTTGGTATCTGTTTTCTTTCAATATATTTTTTTAAGGTTGTCAAGTCCCACCATCGTGAGAGTTCTTGTTTCTTTATCCGCTCAAGTCTAATAAAGAGTTGTTTCAATCCCTGAGGCTTTGTTTCCAAACTACTGTTTTTTTTGCTCTGTATATTATTTCCTGAGAATATATCATTAAAGACCTTGTCCCTTTCATCATCAAAATTGTCCATATTGTATTGGGCACTCGTAACAATTACTCTAATATAATTAAATATCAGATCACACTACCATAAGAACTGAGTGCTGGTAACCACATAACATGGATTTAAACAGAAGTTTTTTGGTAGTAGCAGTTCCCAAAATTTGGGAAAAACCGCACAATCAGTGAGAGAAAAAAAAAATTATATTCTTTTTATCATATCAAATACAATACAGTGTGAATCAATTTTAAAATAGATATTACAATTTCTCAATGGGGTGGTACCTTAGCTCTAATGCACCTACTACCAAAAGATGCAACTGTCACAGGAGAAAACTACTGTGTACACAAAATTGCAAAAAAGAGAGCATTTATAAGCACACCCTTCTCTAATAAAGGATCACCCAGAGTACTGGTAAAGTAAAAAACAGTTCTAAATGTCTATTATTAGAAACATATCAATTTCAGGATAGTTATGGTCAATGTAATAACACACTGCTCCTGATTACATGCGATATACAGAGTCCACAATGTTCAGATTTCTTCAAAAATAAGATTCTTTATTTTCAATTGCATAAAATCCAGCACGAATAATCAGCCAACACGTGTTTCGTCTTCCCTTAGACTTTTTCAAGGCTGGAACAATATATATTAGGGCATTGTTATAATATTTGCTCTTCACAAATGCCAACATTAGTTAACTCAATTTTAAATCAACCAACATAGGTTAAAAAAGCCAAATGGAAGTGATGACCTGAGCATTAACACAGTTGTTGCATGCTTTAGAAATGTATCACCGAACTAACGCATTGCATATCCCAAGAAAAGAATCTCATAATGAGAAAGGAAAAGAAGAAATACAATAAAAAGGAAGATAATCTTTTTTATAACAATGTGAAGACAGAACCAATAAGTCCCCACAAACCAAAATGTGACCTACTAACTTCATAAAGAAAATCATTCAGTGCATTGGAAGAAACACCAGAATAATGTGTTTAGATAGAATACAATCCTATGCCAGAAGGAAGTAGAAAAACTCAAAAATAGTAACTGGGCAATTGACTCACCGATTAACGAAAGTTATGTTGTCCAACATGTATATACGCACGGCAGGTACGTGTCCCTTATTATAATCAGAAACCGAAATGCTGCAATGGAGAAAGCACAATGTATGTGTCAAACGGACCCTTCTCCCCATTGGGAGAGAAGCAGAAAACCAAAACGAGCCCTACATCTTGATTTAACGCGCCTACATCTACACATTCCAGAATTGATATGATTGTGCCAAGAAGCACAGAAAATCACATTAAAAACGCGCACACTTTACCTCTCAGCAAATGGACATTGGGAAGTCATTATGTGCCTCCTGACTAGCCAAAAGAAATATACAATATGTCCCTGAGATTCTAAATCACACAGATATTAGCAGATATAAGTGATATATTAAAAACACTAAGAGTGCGAGCAGCAGGTCGTATATGATAAAAGAAATGCCACAATTTACCTTGTGAGTAATATCGACTGCCAGATGTGCATATCACAGCCTCGTTAAATGATAATATTATCACACCTCGTATTTGGTAAAGCGGGTGTGTGGATATCCGGAAAGGAGAATATATTAATCCTTCTCCTTCCTATCATAAAAGGACCTTGTTAAAATATCGGAGGAAAACCTTGATAAGTTTCACTCCTATGGGAGAAAAAGTTGTGTCAATAATTACTCCCTAATTGACTCAAACAAAGAACAGTCACAAAGAAAGAAAAAACGCGATACTCAAGATAATTATTTTGGGCTTCTAACACTCAGAGAACAGAGACTCACCACAGTAAGGCGAAAATTCATCGTCCACCCTACATTTACTCTTTGCTGTGGCGTGTTTCGAGAACGCAGCCGCCATTCTCAATTTAAACAGAGAGCTGGAGTTAGCGTAGCAGAGCGTCAGAGACGTCAAAGCATCAGCTGACCTGTCACATGATCATATTATCAATGTGACGGAAGTTATACGTCATTACGAATAATATCGCCATTTTGGAGGGGAGTCGATCATATACA
Source organism: Calotriton arnoldi (assembly GCA_963921515.1). Lineage (NCBI taxonomy): Eukaryota > Metazoa > Chordata > Amphibia > Caudata > Salamandridae > Calotriton > Calotriton arnoldi. Next base: position 3,037,625 of record CAWUFW010000600.1, read on the forward strand.
CAAATGCTTAATAACTAAACATACCATAATTTCAAACTAACCATATGGGGCAGATATGATTTCAACATCAAAAATTATCAAAATAAAAATTATTAATTAAAATCAGTACACTATGACCAAATCTATTCACTCACTCAAATCTGGTAAAATTGAACAACGATGTTTTAAGCAAGGTGCATATATACCGAACACTCTCCGCCATGCATATCTATACCTGCATGGAATATCAAAACTCAATAATCCTACTCGGACAAGATTATATTGTAATTGCCTTAAGACCATCACCGAGTAGTGAAGGAGAGAGAAAAGTAAATATGAAAGAGAGAGCACGCATAAGCGGAGGAGAGCAACAGAACCCTCTACTAAGTAGGTGAATCCATCTTTCACCTGATTCTGTTAAATTCTGTTCCATATTGCAACATATATGTCCAAATAATACAGAGGTTGTTTACATAAGAGTATTATACATATTCATAGAAAAATGTAAATCAACTTATACAATCATAAAATCTATCTGGGTTAACAGTGTGGTTGCAGAATATGTACATTTCACAGACTAATAAAGAATAGCTTATATTATACTACATATAATTTATATTCTTTATACCAGATTACACAGTTGATTGGAGATGAGTATCAAATAAGTTATAGTCTTATAAAAAGACATGCCGCTCTCTATCTGTATTCAGTCCTAGATCTACAGATCTTAATTTGATTAGCCATCTGGTTTCCAATCTTCTCAATGCTAATGTACGATTGCCCCCTCTGGTGTTTTCTCCTGCTATCGCAATGCCGTGGAATCTTATATTAACTAGTTCCAGGGCTTGGTGCACACTGTTATAATGAACAGCCAGTGGATAGTCTGTATTATTGTTACGGATAGCCCTAATGTGTTCTTGTACACGTTCTTTGAGCGGCCGAATCGTACTGCCAACGTAGATCAAGCCACATTGGCAGATGATACAATAAACTGTGAATTTAGTATTGCAATTCATGAAGTGACAGATTTTATGTGTTTCCCCTGTATTATAGCTGAAACTGGTGGTTTTGTTCATCGCAAACTGGCAAATATTGCATGTAGTGCATTTGTAGAAGCCTAATGTAGGGCTCGTTTTGGTTTTCTGCTTCTCTCCCAATGGGGAGAAGGGTCCGTTTGACACATACATTGTGCTTTCTCCATTGCAGCATTTCGGTTTCTGATTATAATAAGGGACACGTACCTGCCGTGCGTATATACATGTTGGACAACATAACTTTCGTTAATCGGTGGGTCAATTGCCCAGTTACTATTTTTGAGTTTTTCTACTTCCTTCTGGCATAGGATTGTATTCTATCTAAACACATTATTCTGGTGTTTCTTCCAATGCACTGAATGATTTTCTTTATGAAGTTAGTAGGTCACATTTTGGTTTGTGGGGACTTATTGGTTCTGTCTTCACATTGTTATAAAAAAGATTATCTTCCTTTTTATTGTATTTCTTCTTTTCCTTTCTCATTATGAGATTCTTTTCTTGGGATATGCAATGCGTTAGTTCGGTGATACATTTCTAAAGCATGCAACAACTGTGTTAATGCTCAGGTCATCACTTCCATTTGGCTTTTTTAACCTATGTTGGTTGATTTAAAATTGAGTTAACTAATGTTGGCATTTGTGAAGAGCAAATATTATAACAATGCCCTAATATATATTGTTCCAGCCTTGAAAAAGTCTAAGGGAAGACGAAACACGTGTTGGCTGATTATTCGTGCTGGATTTTATGCAATTGAAAATAAAGAATCTTATTTTTGAAGAAATCTGAACATTGTGGACTCTGTATATCGCATGTAATCAGGAGCAGTGTGTTATTACATTGACCATAACTATCCTGAAATTGATATGTTTCTAATAATAGACATTTAGAACTGTTTTTACTTTACCAGTACTCTGGGTGATCCTTTATTAGAGAAGGGTGTGCTTATAAATGCTCTCTTTTTGCAATAATGGGTGTAAGTGTTTACAAAACAAATGTGCTCCTAATGCACCATAGCTGTGCTTCACACAACTTTTTAGTTCTGCAGAAAAAGTTTTCAATAGGAGAAAGATTCTACGTAGTAGATGCTAACTTTTCTAAGCAGCCTTGAGTTATTAGAGAGAATCGTAACAATTATTACAAAAGTTAGCAGCAGTGGAAGAAGACGTCCAGCACGAAAAACCTTCCCACAATTGTGGCTGGTAAAAGGTGTACCCAGATACACTGCCAGAGCAGAGACTGATGCTGTATTCGATAAATGTCTGGAGCACAAACCAAATTTTAGTAAATCCAATCAAAACCTAATTTGATGGCAAGAAAGACTAATTTATTACCAGCATTTTCATGCATATAAAACATACCAAATGAGGTTTTTGTAGCAAGTATGCAATACAAAGATAACAAATAGGAGAAGCAAATGGATAGAAAACGTGTAATGATCCAACAGACAATAAGAATGGATCTATCCCTAATGCAGGGTGATAATATCAACATGTAATCACAAACATAATTGTCCAGGTATGTCCAATACAGCCATGTCCAATCAAGCCAACGCTTGTTTCGTCTTGAATAAGACTTCCTCAGGGCTATAAAAATGGAGTATAGAAAATGTACAAAGATATTCATAAATTAATAATAAATCAGTTATAGACAATGCACAATTTTTAGTAGCAAGCAATTTTACCAAACAAATGCGTAACATAATAGTTTATGGGCAAAACAGTCTTCATGACTTATGTCTAGCTACGTTGGATTTTTTTCTACATTTTCCCACTCTGACCATTTAGTAATAAATCTATGTCTCTCCATAACTTCTTCTGCAGAACCAATCTCATCATTTTACCGGACTACTATACTTTTTGTCCATAGACTATTACGTTATGCATTTGTTTGGTAAAATCTCTTGCTACTTACATTTTTCATCTTTGCATCCCTTTGGCAACACTATATTTGGATTATGCATTTCACTCTTTCTAGGGTGACCTGTCTATTCTTTTCTTCTTTCCTTTGGATCACCGGTATTATGCCTTCTTTATTCACATCATCCACCCTAATGATCACTATCATCTAATTTTCATTCTTATGGTTATTTCTGAAATATTGATTGTTTCTCCGTTCGCTATGTTCGTAATTGGCGGTTTGGTCTCTTTAGCACTTCATTGTGTGCAACTTGGTGAACAAAACACTTGAACATCTTTCCTAGATTTTAGAATTGCATAAGAAAGAAAAATTGTGCATTGTCTATAACTGATTTATTATTAATTTATGAATATCTTTGTACATTTTCTATACTCCTTTTGTACACCCCTGAGAAACTCTTATTCAAGAGGTAACACGTGTTGGCTGTATTGGACATGGCTGTATTGGACATACCTGGACAATTATGTTTGTGATTACATGTTGATGTTATCATCCTGCATTAGGGATAGATCCATTCTTATCCAGTATTGGGGTATCTTTCATAGATTCACATGCCTGAATCATTCCCCGTCGTCGAGATGGGAGTCCCACGGTATAATAAACCAGCAGTATTCCAGAACTGCCATAGGCTACATTGGCCCTGAGCCATGCTATCATAACCTATCTATGTACTTTTTCAAAAAAGGACCAAAAGCTGGAAGCAGCCAATCAGCTATTAGCACCCTCTAGAACCTTCCCAGCAGAGGCAGTTTCCCTCAGATTTTCACCGCACGTCGTGTGTGAAGGGAGTCTCCCTGAGCTCTGCTCAGTTTTTGTTCTACCTTTCAGGTTTTTTCATCAAAACTCTGCTCATTATGTCTGACAAAATAGGACTCTTTAGGCCCTGCAAGACCTGTGGCAAGAAGAGGGTTCACGTTGATGATCCTCACAAGGACTGCATTTATTGCCTCCATCTATCCCATGAGGTAAAGCAGTGTAAAATCTGTCGCACTTTCTCTAGCAAGACCTTGAGAGACAGAGAAGGAAGATTGCTTCTGTGGTTACAATCCACCAAGCACCACAAGTCGTCTGACGAGGACAATGATGGATCGCCCAGATCTCACAAAAGATCCAGGTCTGAGGAAAAAGGCTCTGGAGAGGACAGGAAACACGTTAAACCCTCTCTAGATAGCAAGGGTTCAAGTAAGGAGAAGCCTTCTAAAGTTTCCTCTGAACCTTCAACCTCTGTCTTTTCTACCCCTCTGAGGAAAGAGAAAAAGCACAGAGCGTCTTCAGCTGATCTTGGTAAGGTCAGGATTGAAAAATCCCTGTCGACGACATCCTCTGGGTCTTCGACGACAGCGAGTTTCACCATCACGTCGTCGGCCCCGTCTACATCAGTCACAGCGACGACTATGGCTATTTCTGGACCCATACCGTTGACGAAGATGTCGCCAACGCTGACGTCGCCGACGAATTCTCTGCCTTTACAAACGGTGAGAATTTCAATAAAACCATCTAAGGCACCGTCGACGTCTTCATCGACGCCAAGTCTGTCACTGACTACGACACCGTCTACGAAGGTTTCGTCGATGACAGGTCCATCGACTTCAACACTGTCGACGGCGACCCCATCAACGACGACCCCGTCGACGATGATCCCGTCGACGATGATCCCGTCGACGATGATCCCGCCGACGATGATCCCGCCGACTACGAACCCGTCGACGACGATCTTACCGTCGACGACCGGTTTTTCAGCGGCGGTTACTGGAAGCCCATCGACGCCACCGTTGACGATGGTTAGAGTATCAAAAAAGTTCTTTCATCCGGATATGTCCTCCATCGCATTTGTTGGACCTTCAGGAATCCGAAGAGGATGAAGAGGAGGATGTTGGGATTTACGGAGCAGCGCACAGTCCATCAGAGCTGCACGTAAAATGCCAGGACTTTGATGATGATGAGTATGAAGACCAGCAATACTATCAGCCATACCTGGCACCACCGCATCACTATCACTATGAATACCAAGAACCTCGTCATAGACAAATGGCTCATCTGCCTCCAAATTTGATCCAAGATCTGCAAACTATGCTTGCAGATTACAAGCAAAGATTTCCACCTCAAGAGGTTCCCAAAGAATTACCGGTACAAATTCCTGAAAAACCCATTTCACCAGTGACACCTACAGTTCCACAGGAGACTGTTCCTGTTGACCATTCCTCTTCAGATGAAGAACGTGAAGAGGGCGAGATCCTAGATCCATCAGTTGATCCCTGGGACAACTATATTATCCCTACTCCATCACCTCCGTCACATCATCCAGCGGACTCTCCGCCAGAAGATATAGGTGGTTTCTACAACTTGATGGAGAGAGCTTCTAATAGATTTCATCTTCCCATGGAAGTTAAGCTTACAGAATGCTTCCTGTATGACTTTAAAGAGGAAGCCAGAAAATCAATGCGTACAATACCTATCATTGACTACGTTTGGCAAGAGGGGGTAAAAATAATGTCGACCCCAGCATCAATACCGCCAGTTCTAGCTCGCATTGAGAAAAAGTACAGAGCCCCGGAAAACTCTCCTTCTTGTTTAACTGGACATCCGAAACCGGATTCTGTAATCTCACAGGCAGCACAAAGGAGGTCTAAAAACCCTTCCACCCCGATCTCCACTCCTCCTGATAAGGAAGGACGTAAACTTGATTTTATTGGAAATCGTTTCTCCACCCTGGCTGCAACCAATATCAAAGCAGCCAACGCTTTGGTCATCATCGGACGTTACGACAGACAAATGTGGTCTGATATGGCTTCCCTACTAGATCTTATCCCGGAGGACAGGCAACAGGAGGCCAGAAAGATCCTCGCAGAAGGAGAGCGAGCAGCCTCTGAAACTATTGATTGTGCTATGGACATAGCCAATACGAGTTTTCGTCAACTATCAGAGGCGGCTGTATTACGTCGACAGGGGTGGTTGAAGGCAACCACATTTAGACCAGAGGTCCAAACGAAAGTTCTGGATAGGGCATATGATGAGGAAGCCTTATTCGGAAAACACATAGATGATGTTCTTCTCTCTATCAAAAAAGATACAGACACTGACAAGTCATTAGGTTCCCTTCAATACAGGAAGATTTCTTTCATAGGAGCTAAGGGTCGTGGTTTTTCCACTCACAGAGGGAACTACCAAAGAACGCAGCAATATCAACCTTACCAGACACAGTATAGGCAATCCTACCAACCTGCTGCCTACCGTCAACCTACTACGGCTGGTTTCTCTCGCCAAGGGGGCCGAAAGAGAACATCGACCCAAAGCAAAGTCAATGGAAGAAGACAGTGATTTTATCAGGGTACCAGCCTCCCCTTAAATTTCCCCTCCCGATGGTGCGAAGATATCCAGTTTTCTCCATAACTTAGGAGAGCATAACATCAGACCATTGGGTACTAGATCTGGTCGCCTTCGGTCACACATTGGAATTCATACAAAAACCTCCAACTACACCACCCAGGGGAGCCCCCCCCTCGTCTTCACTTATTGCAGAAAGAAATAAAGATTATGCTCGCGAAAGGAGCCATAGAGAAAGTTATAACTCTGCAAAGGGGTCAAGGTTTTTATTCCCGTTTCTTTTGATCCTGAAAAAGTCAGGGGACTGGAGACCGATTTTAGATCTCAGAAAGTTAAACAAATTCCTAAGGAAGCAAACTTTGAGGATGGTAACTTTAACCGAGATTCTACGACGTCTCAACAAAGGAAATTTCATGACCTCCCTCGATTTATAAGACGCTTATTTCCACATCCCCATTCATCGAAAACTCGAAAATTTCTCCGATTTGCAGTGGCTGGTACCCACTATCAATTCAAAGTTCTCCCATTTGGTCTCAAATCAGCTCCCAGGATATTCACAAAATGCCTGGCACCTGTGGCGGCGGCTTTACGTTCTCAAGGTCATCAAGTATTCCTATACTTGGACGACTGGCTGTTAAAGGCTCCTACGGCAAGACAAGCGTCCAAAACCACCAACGCTTGTTTACAACTGTTCAAAAAACTAGGACTGACGGTCAACGTCAAAAAATCCTCCTTCACCCCCAGTCAAACAGTACCTTTCCTGCGAGCCAGGCTGGACACAGTTCAATGCAAAGCGTTCTTGTCAAAGGAACGTCAAATCCGGCTAAGTCTGTTGGCAAAGAGCATTTCAAGAAAAAGGTCCATTTCAGTGAGGAAATACAAGTCGCTGCTAGGAATGTGCTAGTCAGCGATCGATCTGGTTCCTTTAGCCAGACTCAAGATGAGACCTCTCCAGGAAGAATTGCAAATGGCTTCAAACGTCAGGATCTTTCGAAGACATCATTCGCATTACCCCAGCTATGAAGACCGCAATGAGATGGTGGTTTCATACCCCGAACCTTTCAAAAGGATTGACTTTCTTACAGGAAATACCAGATTTCATCCTGACAACGGATGCTTCCATGGACAACTGGGGTGGCCATCTGCAGGACCTTCAAATTCAGGGCTAATGGTCCAATACCCAAAAGCAAAGCCACATCAACAGTCTGGAGTTAAAGGCCATATTCCTCTCCCTACAGGCTTTCCTTCCAAGGATTGCGGGATCTTTGGTACTAGTCCGTACGGACAACACGACTAGTATGTTTGTGGGATTGGGCAACAGAACAAGGAATCTCTCTCAAAGCCGAACATGTTCCAGGTTTACACAATACGCTAGCAGATGCTCTCAGCAGGGCGACGGACAATTGCCACGAATGGGAACTCAATCAATTTCAGTTGAAGAGAGTGTTTGCTCTATGGGGGAAGCCAGCGCTGGACCTGTTTGCCACGAACAACAATACCAAATGCCGGTTCTATGCCAGCAGGTACCCACTCCCGGGATCTCAGGGCAATGCCCTTTCGATGCGATGGCCAGGGATATATGCCTCCATCTCTCGCTATAGAAGAGCTTCGAGTGGCACTTCTCTTTATCCATCAAGTCTTGTCAAACAATTCATGAAAGGACTATTCCGTGTTTTCCCACCGGTGCGGGCACCTCCCCCGGAATGGAACCTAAATGTAGTTCTCACACAGCTTATGAAAAGGCCTTTTGAACCCATTCATAAAGTTGGTTTGAAGTACCTCACATGGAAAGTCGCCCTTCTTCTGGCCCTTCTGCCAGGAGGGCAAGCGAGATCCAGGCTTTCACAATCAAGAAACCTTTCTTGATTTTCAAAGACAATGCTGTGATTTTAAGGACTAATCCCATGTTTATTCCTAAAGTGCCTTCTCAGTTCCACCTCAATGGGCCGGTTATACTCCGGTCTTACTTTCCGCAACCTTCAACTCCTGCAGAGCATGCGCTGCACACACTTGATGTCAAACGCTGCCTTAAGTTTTATCACTAAAGACATTCGAAAAACTGATCAACTGCTTGTTGCTTATGGCCAAGGCAGAGAAGGGACTGCTATAACAAAAGCCACTATTGCAAGATGGATTTCTACCGTGATCCAATTCTGTCATACCAAGGCTAACAAGCCTTTGAAGAGAATGGTAAACGCTCACTCGACTAGAGCGGTTGCAACTTCAACAGCCCTATTCGCAGGGGTGACGTTGGAAAAGATTTCCCGCGCTGCAACTTGGAGTACCACGCATACTTTCACGCAGCACTATTGCCTGGAATCCGCACAGGATGCTGATGCAGCAGTGGGCCAGGCAGTACTTCGCCATCTTTTCCATTAAGGTAAGCCTCTTTCTTTTCTTTGGAAAGAAACTTCTGTTTTTCTCTACGATGATTGCAGATATTATACTGTATAATTATAAGTTTCTATGCATATGTTATGGAAATATGTACAGCATTTCGTAGTAAGGTATGCCTTTGGTTACATTATTATCTTGAATTTTTTATCCTCTCGTTATAGAGACATGTATGTATATATATATTTATTTTTATATAGGAAATTGTTGGTTTCATAAGTAATGTCCTCTACTTGGAACCTAAGATTTTGGTTTGATATGTGCAAGTCTCCCACCTTCCGCAATAGACATTCTAGAAAATTGGATGGTACTGCTTACTATTCTGATTCAGGCATGTGAATCTATGAAAGATACCCCAATACTGGATAAGAAAATAAGTTACTTACCTGTAACTACGGTTATCCAGTATTGGTATCTTTCATAGATTCACATGCACCCACCCTCCTCCCCGTAGGGGCAGTTTCTGTTTCTATATCAGGACAATCACTTCTCACTTGTGCTGGGAAAATCTGAGGGAAACCGCCTCTGCTGGGAAGGTTCTAGAGGGTGCTAATAGCTGATTGGCTGCTTCCAGCTTTTGGTCCTTTTTTGAAAAAGGACATAGATAGGTTATGATAGCATGGCTCAGGGCCATTGTAACCTATGGCAGTTCTGGAATACTGCTTGTTTATTATACCGTGGGACTCCCATCTCGACGACAGGGAATGATTCAGGCATGTGAATCTATGAAAGATACCAATACTGGATAACCGTAGTTACAGGTAAGTAACTTATTTTCTTATTGTCTATTGGATCATTATACATATTCAATCCATTTGCTTGTCCTATTCGATATCTTTGTATTGCATACTTGCTACAAAAACCTCATTTAGTATGTTTCATATGCATGAAAATGTTGTTAATAAATTAGTCTTTCGGGGCGTGGCCTGAGGCGTCAAGATGGCGGTCGCACTCTAAGAGTGCTCCGGACCCCTCCGTCATCCGCCTCGAATCCGGCTAACATCGGCACCCATCCGTGATCCCTACCTGGTTGCTGAGAATCCCTGGACCGGTGGCGCCGATCCCCTGTGCCTGCGGTGCTGGTGCTGGGCCTTGGAGACCATCCGGGGCCCGCGGCCTGCTGTGGCCTGCCTTCCCTGCTGCAGCGACACCTTGCCGGCGGCGCTGTGGCGCCTCTCGTGTGGAGGAGTGGGCTGGCGCCGTGTGACCGGCGGCGACCGGGCCTGCCTGGGCTGTGTCTGGTGTCCGGGCCCTGAACGGGCTCCTGTGATCGGCGGGCGGGATCGGCCCGGAGGCGCTCTGGGAGCCCCGGCGCCCGCGGAGCTGGTGGCAGCGGCCCTGAGGCCTACAATCCTGTCCTCGGCTGTTCGGCCAGCGAGTTGGCTGGCGCCCAAGGAGCGGTGCCGGCGGCGGTGAGGAGTGCCCGTGGGTCACTCTGCCAGGCTGGACCTCCGTTCACGAGCCCCATTGCTGATTTCTCCGGTGAGTGGGGCGGGGACCGGCTGTCGGATCGGGCAGCGGGGCAGGTGGGAAACACATGTCCCCCCCTCCCGGGCCTGGCGCAGTTTGATACCCCTTGTTCCCCCCCGCTTTGCGGCTGACTCGGGGGCCGGCGTGCCCCGGTGCATTGTGTGGACCTTCTCCAGCCGGCACCGCTGTGTGGAGGGTGGCGAGGCCTGCAGCGCGGCCTGCGGTGTCAGCGGTGCTGGGCCTGCGTAACCCCTGAGCCTGTGGACCACCCTACCAGGTCGACCTCCAGGCGGGTCTAACGGCGGTTTCATCCTCCGGTGAGTGGGGCGGGGGACCGGCTGTCTTGTCGGGCAGCGGCGCGCGTGGGGAGAAACACGTGCCACCCCCCCCACTGCCCCCTATCTCCCGCTACGAGGCGGACCTGGGGGCCTTCCTCCCATCTGTTCTGCGGTGTGGGGACCCGTGGGGCCTGGACCACGGCCTCCAGTGTTGGAGGGGCTGGGCCTGTCACACCCTGGTACCCGGAGATCCGTCCTTGAAGGACGAGTGATTTCGGCCATCTCACCGGGTGGCGGTGGAAGCGCCGCAGTGGGCGTTCCCTGGGCGCGAGGTATGGATCACCCGACTCCCATATCGGCTGGGCACCGGCGTATGGTCGAAGCCTTCACCCGCCCTCATTGCTGAGCAAAGTACTGCGGGGCTCGGAACGCTGATAGGGCTGATTCGACCGCGTTCCTGCGGCCCAGTGCTCTACATCCGCGGGCGGGTGGTCTCGGCCACCATATTGGGTGGCGGTGGGGGGCACCGTTGTGGGCGTCTCCTGGACAGGTGTTCAAGACCACTGGGTCTGTCCGCTGGCGGCGGCCTCCTCGTCCCTGTTGACTCCCTGCCACGTTGGTGATACACTTGCGGTGCGGGGGAGCCGGGCCTACTGCGGACCAACCGGGGGCCGGGTCCACGTGTCCCGGGGCCCCGCCGGAAGCTGATGGTCTATTAGCCTCCCACCCCCCCTGGACTTGCGGTCTGCGCTGCTGGAGCCTCGATTCTCCGCTGGGCGGGGTCCCCCAGCTGCCTGCTCTCCGGGCAGTCCCGGTGTACCAACCTGATCATTCCTTGCACCGGTGGGTTCTTGGCCTCCGTGCGGAGTTTCCGTGATCCCTGGCTGCCCCTGCACCTGGTCCTTGACACCCGGGAGACGACAGGATTTATCTTCAACCATGGGGAGGGACAGGGCCCATAAATCCACGCTGGCTCCCACGCAGACGAAAATGGACCGGTTTACTACCTCTGATCAGGATCCCCCCGGGAGGGCGGTGGGGGGTCCCCCCACCCCCAGGACAGGGATCTTGACACCATTCTTCAGGCCATCAGTGCCTCGCAGGCGTCCGTTGAGGGGAAGATTGGGGAAATCAAGGTGGACGTGTCCCTCCTCCAGCAAGACCTCCGCAACGCCACTGCGCGGCTGACGGAAGCCGAGTCTCGCATATCCACTGCAGAGGACGACATCTCCCAACTGAAGGATCAGGTGGCCCACCTTCGCACTCATACCAGGGAGCTCCATCGGCGTGCTGAAGATGCTGAGAACCGCGCACGTCGTAACAACCTCCGCCTGGTGGGGTTTCCCGAGGGGGTTGAGACGGGCCACGTGGCCACCTTCGTCGAGGCCTGGTTTACTTCGTGGATGCCTAAAGACACCCTTTCGTCATGGTTCGTGGTTGAGAGAGCTCATAGATCCCTTGCACCTAAGCCACCCCCTGGAGCTCCACCTCGCCTTATCATCCTGAAAATTCTCAACTTCAAAGATCGGGATGCCATCCTGCGGGCGGCACGTGCTACAGGTCCCCTCAAGTTCCAAAACCACACCATTATGGTATTCCCGGACTACACTAGGGAAGTGCAAGATCTCCGGCGCTCCTACACGGACGTTAAGAAGAAGCTGCGTGCCTTGGGCCTACAGTACCAGCTCCAATTCCCTGCACGCCTTCGGGTCATTTTCCAGGACAAGACGCAGTTCTTTGACTCACCTCAGGCAGCGTGGACATGGCTGACGGAAGGACGTCCCCTCCGCCATAGGCGTGATCCATCTCCGGAACGTGTGGGCTCCCAGCCCGAGGGGCTGCGGTCGCCGGGACATCAGCGCCGGCGCCGCAAGCGGTCCCGTAAGGGGCGCCGGTTGCAGGCAGAGGCACCCAGATCCTCGAGCATGGCGGCCTATGGACTTCGAGACTCTTCCAGCCAATCGGGCTCTCCGCCCCGCATCAGGCACCGTTCTACCGAGAATCTACCCGGACCATCCTCCTTGCCGGCCCAGGTGGGCTCATCCCGGCTAGATTCAGACCTTTCTCGCACTCCTGTGGAAACACTGAGACGTGACAATCTCTTGCCCGTGTAAGGACGCGGTCGCATACTGGCGTACATTGCAAAAATCATGTTTTTAGCGCGTATGTGAACTCCGTTTTTTAATTCTTTTAATATTAAGAATTGTGAATTTGAATCTGTTATTGCTTTTAAAATCACACTAAGGAGTTGTAAAAAGAAGCGGATACTATTGTAGCTGGCTCACTGTTGGTGCACGCTGATACTTCCTGACACGCCCCAGCGGGCTGCGGTATCCATAGGGGTTAGCATTCTAGTTGCCTATCCCCGCGCCACGGCCTATAAAACATTGCGCTGGAGCGATCGTGCAGCGTGGAAACACTGAGACGTGACAATCTCTTGCCCGTGTAAGGACGCGGTCGCATACTGGCGTACATTGCAAAAATCATGTTTTTAGCGCGTATGTGAACTCCGTTTTTTAATTCTTTTAATATTAAGAATTGTGAATTTGAATCTGTTATTGCTTTTAAAATCACACTAAGGAGTTATAAAAAGAAGCGGATACTATTGTAGCTGGCTCACTGTTGGTGCACGCTGATACTTCCTGACACGCCCCAGCGGGCTGCGGTATCCATAGGGGTTAGCATTCTAGTTGCCTATCCCCGCGCCACGGCCTATAAAACATTGCGCTGGAGCGATAGCGCAGCGTGGAAACACTGAGACGTGACAATCTCTTGCCCGTGTAAGGACGTGGTCGCATACTGGCGTACATTGCAAAAATCATGTTTTTAGCACGTATGTGAACTCCGTTTTTTAATTCTTTTAATATTAAGAATTGTGAATTTGAATCTGTTATTGCTTTTAAAATCACACTAAGGAGTTGTAAAAAGAAGCGGATACTATTGTAGCTGGCTCACTGTTGGTGCACGCTGATACTTCCTGACACGCCCCAGCGGGCTGCGGTATCCATAGGGGTTAGCATTCTAGTTGCCTATCCCCGCGCCACGGCCTATAAAACATTGCGCTGGAGCGATCGCGCAGCGGACGCGCGCAGCTGGCGCGCCAAAGGCAAGCCCGTCTGCGCCCGTCCGCGCACCGGCAACGCACAGCGCCAGCCATTATGCTGAAGGTAGGAGAAATCTACCAGATAACATTGCCTATAGGTACTCGAGTGCCTCATTGCGAGCAATAGGGATGCAGGGTGGTGCCTATGGGGAGTTCACATTGAGAGACACGACTGGGCCAGTGGCTGACTTCATGAAAGGGGACTCTCTAAAATGTGGACTGCTCAATGTTAGATCCCTGTGTAAACACTATACGGAGATACAGTTGTTATTAGAGCTACATGATTTAGATGCCCTGGTGATGACCGAGACTTGGACTCATCCTGGGTCTGACCTAGAGCTAGGTTTGGCCTGCCCTCAGGGCTATAAAGCTTTTCATAAGCCACGCCCAAGCGGTAGAGGTGGAGAGCTGGGAATCATATTTAAGGAGGTATGGAACTTTTCCCCTATAGATATTGATGAGGTCGAAGGGGCTGAACTGTTGGGCTTTGCACTAAAGGACCAGGGGAGACATGTACTGACTGGTATTATTTGTTATAGGCCTCCAGGAACGACCAGTCTCCTGCAACAAAAAAATATGACTGATGTTTTTAGTAACATGGCTCTCTCACATGCCAAACTATTAATATTAGGAGACTTTAACCTATGGGCCAATGGGAGCATGGACCCTGGGTATAAAAATCTCTTACAATCCTGTATGGATTTACAGCTCCCTCAAAGGGTGATGGAACCTACTCATATAGGAGGACATGTGTTGAACCTTGTTTTTGCGGGGAACGACTCAGTGGAAGTGAGAAATGTTTTGCCGAGGGGCTGGTCCGATCATCATTTAGTTCAATTTGATGTACTTAACGTTAAGCAGAACAGCCTGGCAATTGTGAAGGAGACTAGATGTCTCCTTAGTAGGGGCTGGAAAGGTCTCCTGAGGAAAGTTAGTACCACCCCTGTATTCCACCTAGAAGAATCTTTCGACCCCGAGAAACAGGTGGATGCAAATTATACCACCTTTTGTCTTCTGATCAATGATCAACTTGATCAGCTTGCTCCACAAAAGCTAGTGAAAAAAGTAGGCAAACCCTCTGCTCCTTGGTATAATGCTGAATTAAGAAAGCTAAAACTTGGCTGTAAGCAAGCAGAACGGCGATGGAGGAGGGGATACTTTGACACGGCTAAAGCTGAGTGGAAGGAGAAAATTCTCCATTATAAGAACTATACTGCCTCGGCTAAAGCGGAATTTTTCGCAAATGCAATTCTGAAGGCACCTAATAGCTCCAAAAGTGTTTTTAAAATAATAAATGACATCACCACCCCCGATTGCACAAAAACAAGACTCCCCAACACAGGAACTCTGTGACAGCTTGGCTGTTTTTTTGAAGAGAAGATCTGTAAGATTATTAAAGGGATGGAAGGAGATAGTACAGTTGATGGGGCTAGTAGTCTGCTACCTGACAGAAAGGAGGACTGGAAGGGAATGAATGAAGTGTCTGGTCAGGGACCTTTTCTAGATCACTTCGAAATTCCCACGCTGGAGGATTTCACTCGGTTAGCCTTAGGAATTTCCTCGGGCTCATCACTGGACCCTCTCCCCCACAGGATTTGGAAGGCATTAGGCCCTGAGCTGTTCCCTATGCTAAAGCAGCTGTGTGATCAGTCCCTGGGTAGCGGAATGGTCCCTCCCTGCTGGAAGCAAGCAGTTGTAACCCCTTTATTAAAAAACCGTCACTTGACCCAGCCTGTTTAAAAAACTACAGACCTATCTCGCTCCTCCCATATCCGGTTAAGATCATGGAGCGCCTTGTAAGCAGGGCACTGTCCCAGTTTCTGGAGGTAAATAATTTACTGGATGCCAGACAATTCGGCTTCCGCCCAGAACATGGGACTGAGACTGCCTTGCTGACTGTGTTGGATGACCTTCGTTTGCGTGCGGACATGGGTCAATCTACTATACTGATCCTGTTGGATCTGTCCGCCGCATTCGACACAGTCAATCACAAGGTTCTCCTGGAACGATTGGAAGGAGTGGGGGTAGTGGGCTTGGCCCTGAAATGGCTGCATTCATATCTGTCTGACAGATGTCAGGCTGTGGCCCTCCCCCTTTTCAATCCAAGTTTACTAAGATACATCATGGTGTACCGCAAGGCTCTGCTATCAGCCCTATTCTTTTCAACGCCTATATGCGTCCCTTGGTGGATGTCATTAAATCTTACGGTATAGGTCTTGTAAATTATGCGGATGACACCCAGCTTATTCTCTCTTGGGATAGAGAACAGTCACTTTCGGTGGATAACTTTCATGCATGTATGCAGAGTGTGGTACACTGGCTGCGAAATAATTCCCTGCAATTTAATGCAGATAAAATAGAGTTTCTTTATATTGCAGGTGGAAGAGTACCACATCCTCTCCCAGCCAATATGTGGCCGACTACTGCTGATGCCCCGCTGGAACCCTCTAAATCTGTTCGTAACCTGGGAATTTGCTTTAATGATGAGTTGACGCTGGAAAATCAAGTCAACAAGACGGTTGGGAGTTGCTATTCCCTTATCAGAGTTCTTAAAAAAGTACTCCCCATGCTCCCGGCACATACTCGTGCTCTGGTAGTAAGGAGCGTCATCCTGAGTAGGATTGATTACTGTAATGCTCTGCTATTGGAGTCTCCTAAATATTTAATGGGAAGACTGCAGAGAATCCAGAATATAGCAGCTAAGTTGGCCTTGACGAGACCTCGTCAGTCCTCCTCCTCTCAGGCTCTGATGGACCTTCATTGGCTTCCAATCCTGCAGAGGGTTCATTTTAAATCCCTCTGTGTTGTGTTTAAGGCATTGCACGGTCGTGGGCCATTACCTTTGCAGAGGAAATTCAGTTGGTATGTTCCCACCCGTTGCCTCAGATCTTCCTCTGCTAACTGGGTGAAAGTGCCAAGGGTTAAGAGAGCTAAACTGGGGGGGCAAGCTTTCAGCGTCGCTGCTGCAAGACTTTGGAATAGCCTACCCACGGAGCTGCGACAGATGACAGATTTTATGCCTTTCAGGAAGAAATTGAAGATCTGGCTCTTCCCCAGAGTTTGATGCCTCCTACTCCTTATCACAGGCTCTCTTTCCGTCTCTCAGCGCCAGGATACCCGACGGGTCACAGTGCGCTCTATAAATAGTCCTTACATTACATTACATTACTCCTACTCTTTGAGGGCCTACGGGGCCAGGTTTGCTGCCTGTCGGCCACCGGGGCAGGACGCTCCTCCGACGGGATTCTTTGACACTGGTAGACTTCTAAGTTCACATATTGTTTTAAAGCTTATCCATTGCTTATCCGTCCTACTGGAGGGGTCCTCCACGCAACCAATCTGAGCGTTGTAGTTTGGTACTGTTTAAATGGGGGGTCGACAGATGCTTCTGTTCTCGAAGTGTAGGGTGGGGGTGGGGGAGGGGGGAGGTTTGGGATTGTTTTTTCCCTAGGTTGTTGTTTTTCTTGCTTTGTTGTTTCAGCTTCCACGGATTGACACATGCTTCTTCTCCAAGGGCTGGATATGTCCTCACTGCATGCTATTACCCACATATTTGTGGGCTCCCACACGCATTCACGCATCCCAGTGGGATTGCACGTCCCAGACCCAGATACCGCCCGCCATGACCGATAATACTACGCCTAGGGCATCTCTCCATGTCTTGTCGTGGAACGTTAATGGTCTCTTGGACCGGCTTAAGCGCACGGCGGTCCTGCGCTATGCGCAACGCCTCCACATAGACATCCTCATGCTTCAAGAAACACATCTCCTGGGTAACTGTTGCCCCTTCCTGGCTCGCTACGGGTACGATAGAGTATGGCATTCCGGCTTCTCCAGGGGCTCCCGTGGGGTGGCTATCCTCATGAAACGCACTCTGCCCTTTGTCCTCTCCCAGGTGATCCACGACCCTCAAGGCACATCTGTGACAATTCATGGCTCCTTGGCTGGCTCCCCCCTCAATCTCATGTCCATATATTCTCCCCCCTCGATGCTCACACCCACACTTACACATACCGTGGCCCTGCTGAACACTCTGCCTCTGGGAACCACCGTCATTGGGGGTGATTTTAATGCAGTCTCCTCCCTGGCCCTGGATACAACGGGCCCTCCCTTTGCTTCCCGAATGGCGCAAGCGATACAGCTAAGGAACTGGTCTGAGTCTTTGGTCCTCTGTGATGTGTTGCGCACGTGGCATCCCCGCACCACTCATTTCACACACACGTCCGCGGCACACCACACAAAGGCGCGCATAGATGCGATCTTTGTCCCCGCTACTCTCTGTTCTGAAATTGTAGACATTCGCATCCTGCCTAGAGGAATGTCCGACCACTCCCTGGTGCTCCTTAGTACAGGGGCTCCCCCTCCCTCGGCCCGCCCAACGTGGAGCATGGTTCCTCCAAGACAAAGAGTTCAAAAAGGTGGTGGGGACGGAGCTCAAGCAGTACTTTCTTGCTAATGAGGGTTCGGTAACCTCCCCGGGTACCCTGTGGGAGGCGGGGAAGGCGACCATACGGGGTGTCGCGAAGGGGCAGCTGAAGAAACAGAGACCGGCACAATTACGGGAAATTACCTCGAGGGAAGCGCAGGCGCTTCGCTTGGAGCAATCACTTTCCCTGTCCAACGACGCTGCCCAGGCCCGACAACCCGCTCACCTTAGGGCCGAAATCAGGCAGCTATCCCTGGATGCGGCCAAACTCCTTGGGAGGTCGTCAGTAGCAAGAGTATATGGCTGGGGAGACAAAAACGGTACGATCCTACATAGGCTAGCCACATATCCCAGGGCGAATCGCATTATTCCAGAGGTGGTAGGAGAGGTGGGAATGGTGCACAGCGCCCCATTGGCGATGGCCGCACCTTCGCCTTCTATTACCGGCGTTTATACACAGCGCAAACCCCCGACCTACCGCTCCATGTTCTCCTTGAACGTGGTGACGTATGTCTCCCTCGGTTGGAGACGGCCGCCCAGTGGGATCTGGACCGCCCCATTTCTCGGAAAGAAATTGAGGAAGCGATCTCCCTCACCTCGTCGGGTAAGACCCCGGGCCCTGATGGCCTTCCCCAAGAATATTATGCGTTGTACCGCGACACTCTTGTGCCCCATCTGGCCGGCTTATTTCGGGATGCTTTGGAGAAAGGTTCCTTTCCGTCAGAGACGGATATCGCCACCATTGTGGTCCTCCCGAAATCCCAGCCCCCCTCCCGTCAATGCGCGGACTATCGTCCCATCTCCCTCCTCAATACAGAGGTCAAGTTGTACGCCACCATCCTGGCCCAACGATTGAAGCCCTACTTGCCCCTGCTGGTCCACCCGGACCAATGCGGCTTCATGCCCAAGCGTGGGACCCGACACTGCCTTCGGAGGCTACAGCTGGCTCTAGCCCATCGGCACTTACTCACCCCATACCTAGGTCTCCTCCTCATAGATTTTGAAAAGGCCTTTGACTCGGTGGACTGGGCATATCTACAGGATGTGTTGGCCGAGATGGGATTCGGACCCCAGTTTCGGGCCCTGGTCCAGGTCCTTTATGCACATCCGCGCGCGTGTGTTGGTCAACGGTGTATTATCAGAGGCCTTCCCCATTGCCAGGGGCACAAGGCAGGGATGTCCCCTCTCACCCTTGCTATTCGCCCTGGCGATGGAGCCCTTGGCTTCTCTGGTGTGGGCTGAGGATCGTATTCGTGGCTGGGAATGGCCCAATTCCGAAACAGACAAGATCGCGCTATATGCGGATGATGTCTTGCTCTTTCTGGCCGAACCCGCCTCCTCGGCACCACATTGCCTCCGGATCTTGCAGGCCTTCGGGCAAGCCTCCGGTCTTCGGCTGAACCCAGGGAAATCGGTGCTGGTCCCACTGCACCAATCAAGGGATTGTTACGACTGGCAATCCAGCATACCGCTTCGGCGCCACTCTTTTAAATATTTAGGGATATGGGTCACTCTTCTTCCGGAATTGGGCTGGTCCCTCAATGTCACCCTACTGGTTAAAAATGCCAAAGAAGATCTTCAAAAATGGAAGACGTTACCCCTGAATCCCCTGGGGACGGTTGCTCTGTTTAAAATGATGATCCTCCCCAGGTTTCTTTATGTCCTTCAAAATACCCCCTTCTGCTTTCCCAGGACCTGGTTCAGGGAACTGGACAGTCTAGCGACCAAATTTCTCTGGTGCGGGGGGAGGGCGCGCCTGGCTCTGTCCGCATGCCGGATCCCCTCCTTTGACGGGGATATGGGGATGACTCATTTGTATCTTTACTTCTTAGCAGCACGTCTTCTGGTGGTCCACGACTGGTTCAATGGGGGCTGGTCGGATCCGGCCTACCGGCTTGAATTGAGTGAGCTGGGACTACCCAAAGTCCAAGCTATGATGTACGGGGGGCCTATCCCATCCCAACTACCTGATGTGACGCGTTCCGTGTTATTGGCCTGGCGGGCATCGCTACGACACACTGGCTGGATGCGTGAGTTGACCCAATGTACACCCCTCTGGCACGGGGCTTGGCTCCGGGAGGCTAGTGGGCTGCGGGGGTTCAAATCATAGGATCTTATCGGCATCACGCAACTGGGGGACGTGTGGGCTAAAGGCCATATGCTCTCCTTTCAAGAACTGCGCACCCGCTATTCCCTACATCCATCCCAATGTTACAAGTATCTACAGCTGCGACACGCCCTCCATGAGCACATCACTGATGACACTAGGCTCCCGGAATACAGCCCTACTGAGGCGCAGACTATGTTGGGGGATCTAGGTAAGGGGGGCATCTCCCGCATATACCGCACTCTAATCAACAACACTCCCACCTCACTGGACAAGTTGAGGGACCAATGGGTAGAGTGGGTGGCCCCCTGGATGAGGTGGATTGGCGCGACGCCCTCATGACACCCAAGACAATCACCGCCTCCGCCAAACTTAGGTTGATCCAACTATACTATTTACATGCTGCCTATCTCACTCCCCTGTGCCTCCACCGAGCGGGCTTACGCCCGGACGCGTCATGCGCGAGGTGTGGCCAACCCCCCTCTGATTTCTTTCATGTGATCTGGTCATGTCCCAGCCTGGAGCGATTTTGGGGGGCCATTGAAGAGGAGCTCACAGAGGTCCTGGGGTGGGGGGTTCCCCATGATCCACGCCACTCAATATTGGGGATCACGGATGGGCTGGATGGGTCCAGAAATGATAAGATATTTTTTAATACAGCCATGATTGTAGCCAAGCGTGACATAGCGGCGGCATGGAAATCTCCTGACCCGCCAGACCTTGGGAAGTGGCGAAAGGGGGTGGACTGCTGCGCAACCCAAGAAAAAGCCCTGTATGTGGCAAGAGGATGCCCCAAGAAACACCGTAGGGTGTGGGGGAAATGGCTGGGCACTGTGGAAGATTCGGAGTGATTCGCTTCCTTACTTTGCTTGTGTATATCTCATGGGGTGCGGAACTGTGGGATGCTATGTTCTCAAAGATGTAATTGATCTATTGTCCTCCGTGCTTTTGCTGATTTGTTTTTTATGTTCTAAAAACAATAAAATTGATTATCAAAAAAAAAAAACAATTGTCTTTCTTGCCATCAAATTAGGTTTTGATTGTATTTACTAACATTTGGTTTGTGCTCCAGACATTTATCGATTAGAGAGAATCGGGTCAGCATGATAATTTATTCTTAACATAGAAGAGTGTGTGCACTAGGTGCTAACCTATGAACGTGTGCTTGTTTTGCTTCAGAAGATGGGCTATCTGTAAAGTTTTCTCCATAATATGAAGGGTGCAGGTAGTATGATTTTTAGTACCATCAGATCTTGATTATTTTTAGCAAATAGTATCTTTTTTGGCGACTGTTGCATAGAATGTTTGCTGTTCTCAGTAGATTCTTTTCAATACTCTGTGATGTATTTTTCATGAGAGTTTCACTGTTTTCAAATAGTGTGCTAAGAATGAACTCTGCATAGATTAAAAACTGCTTACAGTACTCCGTTCCAGTGGCGGCTGGTGACCTTTAAAAGTGGTGAGCATAATCCTTGGTTCGAATTCCAATGAGCTTCTTCTTGAAGGGTTCTCTCACACTTTCTTGCACTAAGGGCCTCATTTACAAAGATTTGGCATAGGGCAGTGCCGCAAGTCTTTTTGCTGCGCTGCCGTATGCCAAAACGAAAGGGCAGGAATGCACCAGAACTACAAGATACGGTGCATTCCTGTTCTTTTAGCCGGCGCACAATTTGGTCCCTAGCTCCAACACAGGCACCCTCGTTCTACGTTGTTGGCAGGATTGTTTTTGTGCAGGAAGGAAGACCTTCCTGCACAAAAACAATCCACAGAGGCTTTGTCCTCGTTCTATGTTTGCTGCAGAATGCATCACACATGGAAAGGGGAAAAAACTAGGAGAAATAAAAACATTTCTCCTCATTACACTTGCTCTGGGTAGGAGTAAGGTTTTGGCAGTGCCCCAGGTTTATGTGACTTTGTAAATCTGGGCAGTGTCAAAATCCATGGGTTTTGGTGGGAACACCCACCGCAACGCCCATGGAACGCCTCCTTGACACACAGACTAAGGCATGCAGCGCTTTGCGCTGCCTTGTCTTACTCTATATCTATGAGGCCATGCAAAGTCACCTCATAGATATGATTGAGAGGCCTGTGCCACCGGAGCGTCTAAAAATGTGACGCTCCGGCGGCGCAAGCCTCTTGTAAATAACCCCCTAAGTTTACTGTCTCACTTTGACTCACTCAGTCTCACTGTGTCTCACCAATTCACGCAGTCTCACTCATTCTACTCTGCCCTACTCTGTTTTACTCAGTCCCACTCATTCTGAATTACTCAGTCTTATTGTGCCTCACACACAGTAACACTCAGTTACACTCACTGTCATTCTCCCTCACTCACATTCATTCTCACACATGCTCGCTCTTACTGTCACTCATTCTCACTCACTTTCATTTACTCCTTCACTCACTCTCTCTCACTTTAACTCACACACATAGTCACACAAACATGCTGACATTGCTGGAATGGCGCAGGCACCTTCATGCACCTGTGTCAGCAATCAAACAATGTCACTAGCTGCCTCATTTTGTTGCTGGACCCAAAGAAGGTGTCCTGCTTTGCACTCACAAAACAGCAGTCCTACACGCAGGCACACACACGGCGAAGCAAGAAAACACCTGGAAAGGGGTTTCACTCTCATAAAATGAGGCACATCTAAAGACAGTTTTCAGAATAAAGCTTGGGGTTTTATTTGTGCAACACTCTCTAACAGAAAGGCTTTCCCAGATGTCAAATGAAACACTATGCAAATGTATGTATGTATATATATATATATATATATCTCAATCAATCAATCAGGGGTTTGTAAAGCACACTTCTCACCCGTGAGGGTCTCAAGGCGCGGGGGGTAAGGGGGTAAGCAGCTCCCTTCAGTCGAAGAGCCAAGTCTTGAGTGCTTTCCTGAAGGTGTTCAGAAAGGGGGCGCGTCTGATGTCGATCGGGAGCTCTTTCCAGCTCTTGTCGCGATGTAGGAGAAGGCTCTTCCACCTGTTCTGGCTCTGCGGATATGCGGGGTTTCGGCGAAGGAGATTCTCTCGTTGAGGTATTGGGGTCCAGTGTTGTGGAGGCATTTATAGATGTGGGTGAGTATCTTGAAAGTTACTCTCTTCTGGACGAGGAGCCAGTGGATGTTCCTCAGGTGTTGGGTGATGTGTTTGTGTCTGGGGATGCCGAGGACGAGTCTGGCTGCGGTGTTCTGGATGGTCTGGAGTTTGCGGAGCAGAGACTTGTTGATCCCGGCGTAGAGGGCGTTTCCGTAGTCAAGTCTGCTGGTTATGAGTGCGTGGGTGACGGTCTTCCTAGATTCGGAGGGATCCATTTGAAGGTCTTTCGGAAGATGCAGAGGGTGTTGAAGCATATATGTGTGTGTGTGTGTGCAAGCAATAATAACACACTTGCAAGTAAGCAAATGCAACTGTTAAATGCATGGGATAAAATACAAGCAGATAATAATACTGGGCGTACACTGCAAGAAGTTGGCACTGTTAAATACAAGTAATCAGCACAGGAAAACATGGAAAGATATAAGATATATATACACAGAATACATCAGATGATTATGACCACTGGAGACTTGAATGTGCACACAGACACACTCACACATCACAATGCCAATAATCAGAGAAAATACATCACCGGCTGCAATAGCTTCATCTTAGCCCACACCAGACTGGGGGATTCACAGCCGAGGTCAAGAGACTCATCAAGCCGGGAACTGACACACTGAATAAGACGCGTACGTCCTTTAAGGTCAAATTAAAATCCGCTTTCCAAGTCAACAGACCCCAGTTTTATAATCTCAATGCAGTAGAAGTTTCTGAGAAGATCTCCTCTGCGCCAAGGAAACTTACTGGAGTTGGACAATCTCCCACAAGCATTCCAAAGGCAAAAGAGTTCTCATGTATTCTTCTGCGCTCCCACACTTTCCAGCCCCTTATCTTAGTGAAGCTTGAGAAAGTAGAAAAAATCTCCAAAAGTTCAGAAAACAATCTTGAATGTGAATAACCTAAATAGCATTAGTAACCTGAGGGCTTGCTTGTGTGTGCAAAACTCAGGATTCAGAATTCAAGATGGCATGAGGGCATGTCAAAGCCAATAGTAAAAACTTCATAAAACTTCCCAATGTGAAACACAATGCACATTTGTGCACCGCTGCCTATAGCATCACACACTTCATTTCCCAATGTACAACATAATGCACATTTGGGCACCACTGCCTATAACACTACACTCCAAAACAGAGAAGTGCATTCCACACCTTTCTCTCTCACATGCTTTCAAACGTACATCTCACACGTTCTGTTCCTGGCAAGGCTGTAAAAAGCAAACACTCCCCCTCTGAAACTTTAAGGAGACACGAAAGAAATCATAAGGCAAAATGAACATGCAGAAAAAATTATGTTGTACATTCAAGCTAGAGTAAATAAAAACATCTAAAGTCAATTAAAACAATGGTAGTCAAAGGTCATCACGTTGTCCCAATACATGGGAGTGCCTCTGGCACTACAGCGGATGTGCATTTTCTTTAATTGTGCCAAGAGTGAATAATTATTCCCTCTTGATACAATGAAAATGGACCACAAAACAAGGAGAGTGTAGTGTATATGTGGAGCGCATAAAGGAGAGCCACTACTGGTCCGGGGCACCCATCTATCAAACCAATCCATCCACTCAATCATCCTTCCTTTCACTTATCTACCCCTTTTCATCCATCCTTTCAATCATCCATCCATCCTTTCAATCATCCATCCATCCTTTCTCTTATTCATCCACCCTTTCACTCCATCTATCAATCCTTCCACTCCATCCATCCATCATCCTCCCTTTGGCTCATCCATCTATCCACCCTTTCACTCAGCTATCTATCCTTACACCCATCCATCCACCCATCCATCCTTTATTCACTCATACCTCCTTCTTTTTGCCCTTTCAGTCAGCCATCCATCCTTTCACTCACTCATCCATCTATTCATCCATCAATTCACCCTTTCACTCAACCATCCTTTCATCCAGACATCCATCTATCCTGCCTTTCACTCATCCATCCATTATTTTACTCATCCATCTTTACATACATCCTTTCCCTCATCCATCCTTTCGCTCATCCATCAATATTTTCACTCGATCCATTCATCCACTCATCCATCCTTTTACACTTCCACTCATCCATCCATCCATTTCTCATCATCCACCCATCCTCCCTTTCTTTCTCTCATACACCCTCTCTCCCTTTCATTCTTACATCCATTCTTTCACTCATTCGTCCATATATCCATCCATCCACCCCCCCACCCTTCCTTTCACTCCTTGGCTTTGTCTGCCAAGCTGCAGACAGAAGAGGCTCATCAAGAACCCCACTCCCTCTGTAGCTGCTAAAGCAGGGAGGGAGGTGGGGGGCGACGATGCAGAGGCTTAACTGCACACTTACCTCTTAGTCCACTAGTGCAATTGTTGTCCGCAGCTGGTTCCTTAATTCTCTTGGCCCTCTACAGTCGAGATAAGGAGCTCTCTGTGTGCTCAGCTCTATAATGTGATAATGTTTTTTCCAAAGTGAAACCAAATGTAGTATTAAACATGTGTTACTGCCAGGAGAGCAGCCCCTGGCACCCCTCCTACAGCCTGCTCCTCTGTGATAATCAACACATTGTTGCCACCCACTCCCTCCTTGTCCTCATCGGCCTACCCCACCCACAGGCATTAAAGTGCATGGAGTTTTGTAACTTCTCCAAGGGCCACTGTTCATGCGCCCCAAAAGCAACCAAATCCATGACATTCTAATTCAGCTCTCCCTCTCATGTGATGTCACTGCTGTAGCTTGTGCCTGCAGGCCGAAGAAAACCTCGCTCGGCTGGCACTTGCGCAGTAGGACATTTGCAGCATTCACTAGAATTCACCCAGGAGATTCTGCACACCGCCTCAGAGCAGTAATTTCTTTTCAGCTGCTCTGTGTTATTTTCCTTGTTTTTGCCTCTTACCAAGAGTGGTAGGGCAATACCCCTTTTGCCCACGAACACCAGTCGACCCTGCTCAGTTCTCTACTGATGTCTGCACCTTCATACAGATAAAAGCTGTCCGTAGTAGGGCATTTGTTTTGGAATTGGCATTCACTATTTTGGCTTTCCCTGAACTGTTGTATACAGATTTAAATCGTACTCAATAAGGGCTTCCCATATATCTGTGGTTGATTTTTATTGTGAACTATGCTAGCTGTAAAATGTATGTTATTGGGTCAACGTTGCACAAAATGCATGCTTTCTACAGCTAAGGGAGTTGTATCTGTGATGGTAGTAATGATTCTGATATTCTCCTTAGCTATTTTGTACTTTCTGTCTGACCACTAATACCATTTTAATTTATAGACCAACATGCGCGAAAGCAAAGTTTGGATGATGTCATCAGTGATGTCATCAACTATGTCATTTGACATGTCATCTGTGATGTCATAGAACATGTCATGAGAGATGTCAATATTATAAGTAGTGCATGGCGTGGGTGTAAGTTATAGTCAGCACTGCAGACTATAACTAGTGAATTTCTGTGTATTCTTTCGTTCAACAGTTAATTTTGTCACTGAGAACTTCACCTAACTATAACGTTACTTTAACATTTGGTTTCTTCAGTGAAGTTCTAGGGTTTTACGAAAACAGATCTTTTTATTACACCTAACTATAACAGTACTTATAACTTTTTTTTTAAGTGAATTTTTAGTTTAAAAAAAAAAAAGTAAATTAATTTATTTTGTGAGTGTATGTATGATAGAATGACTGCATAGTATTTCCTGTGTGTAAACATTATTTTGAAATGGAATGCTTTTTTTATTGTAACATAACAGGATACAGTTCAGAGTTTGCAAAATGCTTCTAAAAAATGTGTGAGTATTAAACAGATTAATATAGCAATATTTCAGTAGAAATTGTATATTTCCTCAGTTCCTGTAACTCTCATATTGAGACATGTTACCAGCAATCTATTTTTGAGGTGTCCTTACTCTCGCAAGATGTTCGCTGGACACTTGTGAGATCGTAGAGTACCAAATTTCATTGTAATCTCTCATATACAGTTCTTTATCATGTTTTCAGTTATTATTTAATGCTAATGTATAATAGAATAGTCATTAAAATATGGTTGGATATTTCTTTGTTTCAGAAAGTGATTGCTCTCGCGAGACGCTTGCGGGAGCCGGATACACAATCCCCTGCGTGGAGACTGAGGGGGCTGTACTTACTGTTCAGCTCTCGCCTCTCTCCTGAAACCTCTCTTTGCAATGATGGGTGTGGGGAGGGACTGGGCTCTCCTTTCAGACCTCTCTCTCAGATGACGGGTGTGCATAGTAGGGTGTTTGGAGAGACTGGCCTCCCTCTCGAGAGACCTCATTGCCCCAATTTCTGTCATCAGTACTAACAGAAATTCAGAGGATCCCAGAGTCCAGGCTTCCCGATTCCACGCCACTGGCTCCTCTACAGGGCAAACATCCGGATCCCGAGCACACGTCCGACAAATTATCACCCGTTTCTTTACCATCATTCAAAGCAACAGCAGTCTCTAATGCAGTCTCTAATGCACCCACCGACACAACTACTAACGTCAAATCACCCCAGCAACCCGCCCATCGACTATCAAAACGGGGAAAAAAAAGACTTCGGAAATCCCGTAATAGGCTCACAGAAGAGCCCAAAAAAACAATTTGCAACTATTTTACAAATAATAAACCAGTGATAGCACAGGCCCCGAGCACAGCGCTCACCGTCCCCACCAGTCAGACGCAAGCAGCCCAGTCCCCAACGTCCCAAAAAGGACTCTTAAAAGTAAAACGCTTAATAAAAACTGAGTCACCACAAGCCCCAAGGCATTCCCCACACCCAACATCTCAGGATAAAATTGGAGACACTGGAAACAGGCAATTACAAACCAATGAAGAGCTAATACCTGTTACCAGGTCTGCCACAACCATGCCCTCCCAAAAGCGTCCACCAACCACCGAACCCTCTTCCCCACCTCAACCGATGATCAACAGTCCAGGCTCACATCGCGCAGCTAACCCCACCAAAGAACTGGACCAACAGTTTCCCGCAATTCCATCCAGTCAACTTCCTTTGGCGTGTATGCGCAAAACAGTTTTTACCTCAGCATCAACCAACCAAGTCAGTGAGCAAGCCTCCCCCTCGCATAGTACATCAATTTCTCAACGAACACTAGAAGTTAAGCTTAAGCCATCTAAGTCCATACCCGCTGAAATCCACAACCCAGCCATAGACACCAATGAAACCAAACTACTGTTAACACCAGAGTACGTCTCTCAAGGCCCGCATGACATATTAAACCGCGGGAACATAATCCGGCTCTTCAAATCGAATCCGGACCTGTGCAAGCTGGAATCAAAAGATATCCTCGCCATCTAATTTAAACCTAGCATTGGCCCCCAAACGGGAGAATCGACTCTAATTACACTAGCATCTAAAGCCACAAGGGAACTGGTTCAATCTAAAGCTGACCAATTCAAAAACTGGGGAATAATTATAGCAACGCCCCGAGTTCCCCGATACCCTTCAATACTCGCACCTAGCCAGGCCCCAGCTTCAAGTACAAGCCACACCCCCTTTTCTATTCTAAAGTCAGCCAGAAGCCGCTCTCCAGTCGGCAATGACGAGCGCAGTGAAGTCCAGCAAACCATCAGAAGTGCAGACTGGTCATGGCTGCCAGCAGCCCTATCCCAAAGCAGGATCAACTGAAATAACTTGGAACAGGGTCTAACAATCTGTTCCTGGAACATCAATGGTCTTTCATCGAAACTGCAATCTCCAGACATACTCGGATTCTTTAAAAAACACAACATTATTTTTCTCCAGGAAACCTGGCTATCAACGAGCAACCCAATTGAAGGGTACCTGGAATTTATATCGCCAGCCACAAGACAGATCAAGTTTGGCAGACTGTGCGGTCGGCTGTCTATCTACGTGGCTACTAGACTGTCAGCACGTATCAAACAGCTAAAATTTGAAGTTGACTGGGTCACTGGCATTGTGGTGGAAAAATTTTCATCAGAGAGCAAGCTACTACTGCTAAATGTTTACATCTCTCCATGCACCAGTGAGAAAAAATCCAAACTGGACTGCCTGATCGAAATTGTATGCAACATCTTAAGCACATATGGCAGTATACCATGTTTAATCTCTGGAGACTTTAATACCAACCTCTTTCATAACCAGTTTGAAGACCTAGGGATCATCCTTCCAGCGGTCCCCTCACATCTCGCCTCACAAACATTACCGCCAGGACTCAGATCGTCTAAATTGGGCGAATATGCAGTCCTCCAGTTCAGCAGAATAGGCTATATAGTAATAAACGGTCGCTCATCTACAGATACCCCCCCGGCCTGGACAAGAACTAACGGCCGAACCCATTCATTTTTGGACTTTACATTAGGAAACAGTGAAATGCTCACCTTAATTGAGTGCCATTACATCGCACCACTGGGGGAAAGTAACCATCGACCTCAAATAATAACATTATCCCTCAACATGCCACACCATCACGCACTTGCTCACACGATATCAGACAGTCACTCGGAGAATCTAAGGCGAATGAAATGGTCGTCCAGCGTTGTCCCCACTGTCATGGAGAAATGCGGTCATCTTCTACGTTTACAATGTGAAAAAGATGTGCCTATTATCGACGGCTGGGAAGCGCTTGTAAACAGTTTATTAAATGAATTTCCATCTAAATCTTACCCCCGGTCAGATCCACCACAACTTTGCATTTCACCTGCAACAAAAACGTTAAAATTACTAAGAAACGCTGCTCTACGCCGGGCCAGATAAAGCCCGGGAAATGTAATTTTATTCAACCACTACAAGCAAGCTCAAAAAGCTTTCAAGGCATCCGTGCACAGAGACAAACAATCAGCGTCAGACCAGTTCTGGTTGAAGTTAGTCTACGCCAGCAAAAGGTCCAACACAAAGTTATTCTGGTCCCTTGTGAACAGAGGCCCACTAGGAGGCAGAGGACACAGCAGCGCAAACATAAGTGCTGACGACTGGACTGAGTTTCTATTTAATCACTTTAGAGAACATTTAAGCAGGACAGAGCACCCCAGCCCCCACTCGACATCCAAATTTTGGCCACCACTCACCGAAGACCACTGCACAGGAAACACCGGGTCCACTACTACAGTTGAAGGCGTCCTGGATACACCCATAATTGAGAGAAAGGAGCCACAAAACGATTCAACCCCAGAGATGCTGACGACACACGGAGTTTTAATAAACACCATTGCCCAGATAATTAGGAAAGGCAGGTCAGACGGAGCCCCCGGCCCCAACGGACTACCTCAGGCCTTGTTCAAGTCAGACGAAACGTTGTGGTCAGGTCTCCTTGCACCACTGTTTTTACATTGCAGGCTCAATGACCACATCCCGGATTCCTGGAAAGGTGCCATCATTCATCCCATCTACAAAAGTGGTAAAAGAGATGACCCAAAAAATTACAGAATGATAGCCCTTCTTGATATCGAATCCAAATACTACGCCAGCATTTTACTAGAAGAACTGTCAACCTGGGTTGAATCAACACAGCGTCTCCCCTTCAACCAGACCGGCTTCGTAGCTAATTCAGACACAACCAGCAACCTATTGACATTAACTGTTTTGATGGAGAAGGCAGATGTTCGTCGTATGCAACTATACTGCTGCTTCGTCGACTTCAAGGCGGCTTTTGATCGGGTGCCACGCGGCCGCCTATGGCAAAAATTAGACCGCTGGGGTATACCCCCGGCCCTCTTACAAGCCATAATCCAACTCCACACACAGACCTGGATAAGGATAAAGTTGGGCGACAGGTCCCATGTTTCAAAAAAGATCCAAACAGAAAGCGGTGTTAAACAAGGCTGCGTCTTGGCGCCCCTTCTTTTTAACCTGTTTATCTCGGACCTATCCCCCATACTTGACAAGGTTAACTCCCATCCGCCTCAACTGGACGGAACCCGCATCAGCAATCTGTTATACGCTGACGACCTTGTGTTACTGAGCCACACAAAGGTAGGCCTGCAGAGGCTTCTTGACGAACTTCTTCCCTACACACTTGACAATGCTCTCGAATTGAATCTGTCAAAAACAAAAATAATTCATTTCAGCAAACAGAAGCAGCGGAAAAGCAGGTGGTTTTTCAATAATAAAAGCATCGATACAGTGCCACACTATAAATATTTGGGAATTTTCCTTGACTCCAGAGGTTCCTTCACCAAACAAAAAGATGCCGTCAAGGCTAAAGCACTGTCGCTGGAGGTTGCGTCGGCAAAACTTTCAAAACATCTACTAGGGCCAAGCCTAACTCCTCTGCTCAAGGTGATGAAGGCCAAGATTACCAATTCCTTATCATACGGTCACGAGATTATGATGGGCTCAACAAACATCTTATTAAATAAATCAACCACCAGAATCTTTAAGTGAGCATGGCGCCTGCCGAGGTCTTCATCTCCGGCACAAGTCAGATTAGAACTCGGCCTGCTAGATCACAACGGCGTCGAGGCTGGTGCTTTTATTAAGTTCTGCAATAGACTGCGCAACTTCCGGGATGGCAGTCTTGAGACCAAACTCTGGAATGAAATATCGACCAGCGCATTTAGCCAAAAATATCGGCACCACTTGGCCCACTCCCTACAGCTACTCGGAGTCACGGAATATTGGGGAACAAATCCACCACAACAGGCATTGAAGACCGTAATTAAGCGAAGCGTTCAGCTCTGGTCTTTCCACTCCGACAGGGCAAAATTATCCAGAAGGAAACATGCCTGGGCAGTTGTCTCCGATTATAAACCGGGGGTTGAGTCATCCTACTTATCAAGCACATACTCACTCTTTTGGAAGGTTAAGTTCATGGCCCTAAGGCTAGGCGAGTGGCCCTTTTTAAAGTATTTGTCACAATGGCGGCGCCTCAGTCTCAATATCGAATGCAGGGAATGCGGCTATCACTCCGAAAGCTTGGAGCACATAGCCTGCACATGCCCAGCTCTGCTAAATGACAGAAGGACTTTATTGCGAGCGGAGTGGAACAAACTAGGAGCTCGCACATGTCATCAGGCCATAATAGCAGCTATGAACCAAGAAAATACAAAGCTGAACATTCGGTTCACCAAATTTGTCATCAGAGCTGCTAAAATGCTGGGGAAAGAGAAGGCAGCAATTCTTCCGCCTGTTGGCCTTGCCATTTCTTTGTAATAAAAACTCTAGCGGCCGCCGGCCCCTTCAGCTAGGCCTACCTGGACACTGTTTTCAGCATTTTAAAACTAGCTGTCATATTTATTTGTCCCTTCTTTTAGATTTTCTTAAAACCATTCCGTGACTGTTATTTTATTCAACGAGCCTGATCCGTAAAAGACAAATGCATATTCGGCCAATTTTTAATTTCAACCCATTTTTATCGCAAGATTATTGCACTGTTTTTGCACTAACCGGGGTCCTTTTTTGTTTCTTTTAAAATTTTTGTATATGTATTCATGAGTCACATGGTTTTAACATTTTATGGTTTTTAGTAATCAAACAATAAATTTGAATTGAATTGAATTGAGAGACCTCTGTCTGTAATGATGGGTGTGCATATTAGGGTGTGGAGAGGGTCTGGCCTCTCCTTTTAGACCTCTCTCTGATGATGGGTGTGCAGAGTTTGGTGTGGGGAGGGACTGACCACTCCTTTCAGACCCCTCTCTCAAATGACATGTGTGCTTGGTTTGGTGTTGGGTGGTACTGGCCTCTCCTTTCAGACCTCTACTTCAGATGATGGGTGTACGCAGTAGGGTGTGGGAAGAGCCTTAGCTCTGCTCACAACTCTTCCCAAGCCAATGGGCATGAATAGTAGGCTTTGATAAACACCATCTCCAGTAAGACTCCTTTCTACAGTAACAAGTGTGCATACCAGAGTGTATTCAAAAATCACCTACACCTTCCTATTTTTCACAATCCTGCGATAGTGTCGCGAGATTGTATCATTTAAAAAAAAAAAGAATGAATCTTCTACTCATCACAGTGCTTATCTGTTACACACTTCTTCTCAAGAACAAGGACCACAATGTGCATGCCTACTAGTAGAGTGTATTGAGAACTCATCTACTCCATTTTACTATCCGCAATCCCGCGAGAGTCCAATGAGATCGTTAAAATTAGTTAAAAACAATATACATTTATTTTCTGCACAGTTGTTATCCCTAAGACACCTCCTCTCTAAATCTAGGGGGTCAGCATGCCTTTCTGCTGCTCCCTTAAATAGCTTTTTACTTCATTTCCACAACACCTCCAGTTTTTCATAGGAAACAGTAATGGCGGCCATTCCATTTATAAAATTCCAACAGCTAGCCAATCAGAGCGCTCGCTTTTGTGGGTCTCCCGGGAGCCTCTCGCTCCCGCGAGAGCGTGAGGGCTCACAGTAAAAACAGACCTCTCAACCAATCACAGGCCTCCATTTTTTTATTTGCACTTTCGCAGGACGCTCGCGAGACACTTGCAGCCCAACTGCCAAACATATACAAATATTTTTGTCCCTTAATAACTCCAAAACTATTGAACGGATTTTCACCAAATCACAAAAGCACAATCTGCGGACCAAGATCTAGCTCGCTTCTGAATTAGGTGCAATTCCGTTCTGCAGTTTTTGCTATAGCCCGTCTTAAAGAAATCTATGGAAAATGCATGGGGATTTTTGAGGTGTCCTTACTCTCCCAAGATGTTCGCTGGACACTTGTGAGATCGTAGAGTGCCAAATTTCATTGTAATCTCTCATATACAGTTCTTTATCATGTTTTCAGTTATTATTTAATGCTAATGTATAATAGAATAGTCATTAAAATATGGTTGGATATTTATTTGTTTTAAAAAGTGATTGCTCTCGCGAGACGCTTGCAGGAGCCGGATACACTATCCCCTGCTTGGAAACTGAGGGGGCTGTACTTACTGTTCAGCTCTAGCTTTTCTGCTGAGACCTCTCTCTGCAATGATGGGTGTGGGGAGGGACTGGGCTCTCCTTTCAGACCTCTCTCTCAGATGACTGGTGTGCATAGCAGGGTGTTTGGAGGGACTGGCCTCTCTCTCTCTCTCTCTCTCTCTCTCTCTCTCTCTCTCTCTCGACCTTTCTCTGTAATGATGGGTGTGCATAATAGGGTGTGGAGAGGGACTGGACTCTCCTTTTAGACCTCTCTCTGATGATGGGTGTGCATAGTTTGGTGTGGGGAGGGACTGACCACTCCTTTCACAAAAAGCACAATCTGCGGGCCAAGATCTAGCTTCCTTCCGCACTAGGTGCAATTCCGTTCTGCAGTTTTTGCTATAGCCCGTCTTAAAGAAGTCTATGGAAAATGCATGGGGATTTTGCATTTTGAACCCCCCCTTTTTTCTCAGCCCCCGCGTGACTGATCACTCCAAACCTTTCCAGAAGGGAGCTGAGGTGAATGAACTTTATTTTGGAAAGTTTTGTGAAGATTGGTCAAACGGGGCAAAGTTATTAGCAAACAAAAATACGATCTATCTATGAAAAAGCAGACATAACTATATCTAGTGGTGACCGCAACTAGGTTATATATATATTTACTGTATGGCCACTAATACCATATTAATTTATAGACCAATATGCGGGAAAGCAAAGTTTGGATGATGTCATCAGTGATGTCATCAACTATGTCATTTGACATGTCATCTGTGATGTCATAAATGATGTCTAAAACGTGTCATGAGAGATGTCAATATCATAAGTAGTACATGGCGGGGGTGCAAGTTATAGTTAGCACTGCCGACTATAACTAGTGAATTTCTGTGTATTTTTTCGTTCAACAGTTAATGTTGTCACTGAGAACTTCACCTAACTATAACGTTACTTTATATGTGTATATATGTATAAAGGAAAATATGAGGTAATAAAATTAAGCAGGTGGAGATTAGGGAATGTCCACAGTAGGAGGATTGCGAAGAAGCTAGGGGGTAAAAATATAAAGGGTGATAAATACATGGAAAATTGAGCAAGCGAGGAGACTGTAAAATATTTCATAAAAGAATTGGAGGGCACAGGAAAATAATTATAGTGGGAAAGCAGGGGAATTTTAGATCATATAGTTCTACAGCTGGCATGGAATCTAGCAGATTCGATTAATTTGATGGCCCTCACTCGCTTCAGTATCTATGCAACCATCCTGTACATACGCTGGCATTGCCGTCCGTAGAGGGAGGATGCTTATGATCTGGATTTATATAATTACGCTGGTCATAGAGTTTAACAAAAACTCATGGCAAACCAAGTTCATCATTCTAATGTGCTAGAATAGGGGCAGTTTCTCAGTGATGAACCAGAGGGAAGCATCGTAGGAACCTCAGAGACTTAGGGCCTGATTACGAGTTGGTAGGTTCATTCTGACTCCTGTGTAAACTCTTGTTTACGCATGGGTCGGAATTAAGAGTTTGCAGGTATTTAACGGATCCGATAATTGGATACGCTAAATACCTCAAGCTTTATTAAATTTCGGCAGGTCAAACCTGCTGAAATTTAACGGGAGAAATATGTACGTTATTTACCGTACTATGCAGATTTTGGTGCGTCAAACACCAAAATCTGCATGTTATTCCCCACAACCTTGTAATAGGTGGTATTTATTGCACCCGATTAATAACGTACCCCGTGGTATCGTTATTAATCAGGTGCGCTAAATAGCACCGGTACATGTAATTAGGGCCCAAGTCTTGTAGCTAAGCACTTTTCTAAACACACATGCAAATGAAGAATTTGTGTTAAACCCGGTAAACTGTCACTTGCGTAGATTTGTTTGTTTCTTGTGGTCCATTATATTTCAGCCCAAGGCGGTTTGGTTTTGTAAACTTATACATGACCCCAACTTCGAATTAGTTGCTTGTCCAGTTCCACTTCCTACGTATACATACCAAATGTCTAAAACAGCACAGTTACAATGGTAATAGTAACAGGTATTCTCATAAAAGGCAAACATTAGCTTTAAAACCAGACAGGGACAGAATGTTAAGCATTGGTGGATTTGGGTTAGCCAAGCACAAATGATCCTTAACTGTTTTGTGGACAGAAGGAGCATGTATGTCCTGCCCGACAACTTCGATAATTTTCGATGAAATAGTTTGATAAGGATTCAATGGATTCAGTCCTTTGTGAACCAACCGAAAGAAATAGTCGAATAGCATGCACTGAAATTTGCTCAGTAAGTACGTTATTACCATTGGGTCACTCCAAAGCGGGGATTTTAAAATAAGTGTCATTTAGCCTATCACACAAATTGCTTTTGTGTCAAAAATTGTCTGAAAATGTGGCCGGCTGTAGTGTTTCAAGAATTTGTTTCAATCTCACAGAACTAGGCCACTGTAGGTCTTCCTATTTCCAATCGTTTTCAGGATCAAAAATAATTTTAATAATGCTGGTCCCTTCTTTCTTAGAAGTATCTACTCCACTGCTCCTCATACTTGTAAAAGAGTCAGATTTTTTTATCTTATTTGGTTTCAATCACCCAAGATTTGTAGAGCACGGCTAACCACCGAGAGGGTATCCAGGCGCTGGGATCCTGCTGCGATCAGTCGAAGAGCCAGGTCTTGAGTCCCTTTCTGAATTCCATGAGAGAGGAGGCTGTACGGAGGTGGAGGTCATTCCAGGACTTGGTGGCGAGGTAAGAGAAGGAGCATCCTCCGCTGTGGCTTCAGCGAATGCTGGAAGTGTGGGAGTGCAGGTGCCTGGAGGGTTGGTGATAGTTCAGGCGGTGGTTGATGTAAGCTGGTCCTTGGTCATGGAGGGCTTTGTAGGCGTGGGTCAGCATCTTGAATTGGCATCTTTTCTGGACGGAGAGCCAGTGGCGCTTCCTGAGGTGGGGGGAAATATGGGTCTGTTTGGGGAGGTTGAGGATGAGTCTGGCGGCTGAGTTATGTATCATCTGGAGTCTCTTCAGGAACTGGGTGATGATTCCTGCATAGAGCCTATTGCTGTAGTCGAGCCAGCTTGTAACTAGGTCTTGGGTGACAGTTTTCCTGGTGTTGACGGGGAGCCATCTGAAAATCTGCCGGAGCATGCAATGGGTGTGAAGCAGGCGGAGGAGACTGCGTTGATCTGGTGTTTCATGGTGAGTTTGTTGTCCAGGATGACAAGGTTGCGGGCGTGGTCTGTTGCAGTGGGTGTGGGCCTGAGTTCGGTAGGCCACCAGTTGTCGTTCCACGGGGAGGTGTTGTTTATGAAGATAGCACTTCAATCTTGTTCGTGTTGAGCTTCAGGCAGTTGTTCTTCATCCAGCCCGCGACACTTGTCATGCAGTTGTGGAAGTTGGTCCTGGTGGAGGAGTTTTCTGAGAGCGAGAGGATGAGTTAGGTGTCGTCTGCATAGGAGATGATGTTGAGACTATGGGTTCGGATGATGTCAGCCAGAGGCGTCGTGTTGTTGTTGAACAGGGTGGGGTTGAGGGATGAACCTTGCGGGACGCCGCAGATTATGCTCTTGGATTCCAACGTGAAGGGAGGACGGTGGATTCTCTGGATTCATCCTGTGAGGAATGATGCGATCTATTTGAGGGCATCTCCCTGGATCCCAGTGTGTCTCTTGATAAGGGTGTGGTGGGATACGGTGCTGAATGCTGCTGATAGGTCAAGGAGGATCAGGGCTGCTGTATCTCCCCGGTGAAAGAGGGTTCTGATGTCATCGGTGGCGGTTATCAGGGTGGTCTTGATGCTGTGGTTGGCACAGAAGCCGGTCTTGAGGTGTCCAGCAGGTTGTTGTTCTCCAGCTGTTCACTGAGTTGTCGGTTGATGGCCTTCTCGAGGACTTTGACAAGGGAGGGGAGCAGTGGAGGGTTTCTTCAGGAGGGTTGCTTTATATGGCATGACCACCCCACAGCTGGATTTCCTAACGCTGTACAGTTCATTCGAAGACATTGAGTCATAACCACCTGTTTTTCATGTCCCTGCCAGAGAGTGGTGATTGCTGAGCAGCAGGAGAACAGACCCTTTGGGGAGATCAAGGAATCTAAATTGATTTCTTGTCTATCCAGGACTCCTTCTAACATGTTCCCTGTGTGGTGTTTCAACCAAAACCCTTACACAGCTTAATGTGGGAGCTTTAACCCTTTAGCAGAAACAACTGGATCCCAGTGTAAGGTGACTAGGCAATAGAGGGATGCATGGATACGGCAGAAGAAATACAAGATGGAGAATCTTTACATTACATTCATAGTAATGCTTTGATTTGTTTACATTTCCTTTTAGAATCGAGTTTGCTTTATTTGTAGAGACTATAAGTGAATATGAATTTTTAGTTGCAGATTATTTTTAAAGTATCTATTTAGAGATTTTTTTTATACCCATACTTTTAAGAGCAATCCAAACTGCCCATAGCCTAGTGTTAACACCCTCTGCACTCATGCTGTTTATTTTTTAGGAATCCTCATATCAGCTAAGAGACTGTTATGTCGGGGAGGCATAGTAGTGGTGTCTTCCGTGGGCTTCAACACAAAATAATGTTCATAATTTTTGGATTCGTATGGAAATAAAGAAGCCTGACTAACTGTTCACTTTCTAGTCTATAAAATATAATTTTTCTTGGAAGGATCCTCACACCATCACCAACCAGAAGGTGTAAGAGTTAGTTAGTCCAGTATTGATATCCCCCTTACAACATGCACCATGAAGACAGTTTTGTATATCATGACCCTAAAAGATGAAGAAAACTAATTAAAATAAAGAAAGTGTGATGGCATATTTATGGAAGTCAAGGGAGACCCATCCAAAGTCCATTATTCAGGCACTAAGAGATTATAAATCCTATCCCATGTCTCACACTTCTTAAGGCTTGGCTTTTAGTTGGCATTGTCAATTCCATTGAGGCAACTCATCATGACTCCCTTAACCGCATGCAGGTGGAGTGGCACCTTTGCACTGTCTAGCTATTATTTTTTAAGACAATGGTATCTAACATCACTAAGTGTTGCACAAAAATGCACTAGTAGTATAATTCTTGATTGAATCTGAACATTTCTTTTCTGGTATCCACATGCAACAGCTGGTCTAAAGTATACAAAAAGTGTTGGATGGAATGCTTGCAATAATCTCAGACACTGGTAATTACTCAGGCTACATCCCAATCCATTGTAATTTTGCACACAATGCCACGTCAGTTTGGACCCAGCTATATGCAAATTAGTCTTGACCCTGCTTCAATGGGAACAGTCCAGCCTGAACTGCTAAGCCAGGACCTCCCTGTACCGGATCACAAGCAACCCAGGACTGGTTGCCCTTGTTTCCTGTGTTCTGGTTCAAGGAGTAACTGGCTTGGCAGTTGCCATGGCACACGATTTGATTTTAAATTCTGCGATGTCCAACTCAGTTGCATAATCTATTGCAGCGACTTTGTCCATGCTGGAGGAGAGTCATGTCATTCTGTATAATATCGTATGCAGATGATACAATATTATTCAAAGAATACATTCGAGTTGACAACGTGGTCATGCCATGCAGGTTTTAAAATCAAATCGTGTGCCATGGAAATATCTAAAAGCAACAGAGTTGTTTTTGCCTTATAATTTAACACTCACACAAAGACTAATGTCAAAGAAAGATGCAACTTATACAATGTTAAACACAGAGCATCTAGAATAATTGCCTTTTCCAGTAGCCGAAACACCATCAGCTGTGTGGTTGCACCATGGGGTTATTTCACTGCCCATAT
The DNA here is from genome assembly GCA_963921515.1 of Calotriton arnoldi. Lineage (NCBI taxonomy): Eukaryota > Metazoa > Chordata > Amphibia > Caudata > Salamandridae > Calotriton > Calotriton arnoldi. Next base: position 3,077,344 of record CAWUFW010000600.1, read on the forward strand.
CAACATTTCATTTAACATCTTGTCTGAAACACTATGAAGTAGGCAGATATGAAGTTTAAGGCAAGAGTTTTGTATACGAAACCTGGTTTCTGTCCTTCCATTACAAGTGTTTGAGTGGCGGAAAAAGAAGTCTTTCTCGGCGGAAACTAATGTGAAACTTTGTTCGCCCATTCATTTGTTTGTGAAGAGGTGCGTGTAATGCATCCATGGTCAATTAGGCGTGTTATCTGAAAGGCATCCCAGTTTCCTTTATTCGGCTAGTGTTCAGATTACTTTCAAATGGAAGTTATTTATTTCTGACTGACCAAGGTTGTTGTGCCATATGTGGTGACAGTTTCCAGGGTCATGACGTGCTGTAATAACGTGTTATTTTCACCTCAACACATGATTAGGGAATTTACCTTGTTGCCTTCGATGCCTATTTTTTACATTAACTTCGATAAGTTAAGCCAACTAAAACCCTTATTGTTTCAAACGGACATAGCATTAACATCTGTTCAAGAAGTTTTTGATCTTCAAGTTGCAAGGTCTTCCTCTGAAGTACAATCACTATTGCGCACAAATGTGCCACAGCATTTGGTGAACTTGTACACCGTATATTTGATGCTTCAAATACCGCTGGAGTGGTAGGTTTCAGACTGTATTCAAAGGGATCCCATCCTTTTTAATCTCTTTGGTTGCCACTGTATTTCGAGGCATACTGCTAGTGTTTTTCCTGATTCTATGTCAGGACCCGGAGGCGAGGATTAGGCTGTACTTTCTTCACTTTATTCCTAACATGTAAACTCCATCAGCCATTTTAAGAACTATGAAATTTATGAAAGACTACATTTCCCATGAATATCTGGGAAAGTGAAAACAAACAAAGTCCATCCAATTATGTTCCAGTCTGCCGTATAACATCCTGTGAAGCCAGTCTATCCCCCTCTTTCTTCGCTGCTCCAGCAGCAATACAGATGAGTGTTGCTTCTTTCCCCTTTTTTGGGCCTATGACTAATGTATGGTGCACGTTTCTTCATGTTTAGGCAGCGTTAATTGCCAGCGCCACGGGGGCTTTCCGCTCCTACGCGGTCGTCGTCACCCAGGCTCGCTCAGGGCGCGGTGTGGTCTTCCGACCGGCAGAGGGCCCATGCTAAATAATTACACGCGCAGCGCGTCCTCAACCCCCCGGCAGCCGGAACAGGTCAGTTTCACTGACTGTCATTAGCGACGTATTCCGGCTGTGGTCAAGGCTCACGGGGGAGGTTTGTCAATTATCGCTCGATCGAGCGGACTATTAATCTCCCCATACGCACGCGAGTCAGATTTTGAACACCGCTCGTGAGGCATAGGGGATATTAATAGTTTGAGCGAGCCGTCGCCTGAAGGGATAACACCCTGCGGGGTAAGAACTCAGCCTGTTACAGAACAGTAATAAGACAAGGGACATCCCAGGCGCTTAGTTAACCCCTCAGAGTATCAGGGGCCACTCCCAATTAGTAGTTTGGCAGTCTGCCAGTGATATCCCTCGTAGTTGAGTGGGAGGTCTGCTCCCTTATCCAGATTGCCTCTTTGGAGTATGAAGAATCTGGGGAGTACATGGAGGAGGAGGAAGTTACCTCCCTCCCAATAGACGACCAGTTCTGTGAAGTGATGGAAGCCTCCATCCTCAGAGCTGTGTCTCAGGCGGCAGCCCCCCTGGAGAAGAGACTCTTGGCACTCCAGGCGCAGTGCCAGAAACCCCTCACTACAAGGGAAGATACCAACGGGCCCCTGACCCCCCTACCTCCAGGTCAATTGGCTACACCAGCGCTTACCCCACCCCAGAACCCAGAGAAGCGCAATCACGACCCCGGAGTCGATCTCAACGCTTTTGCGCGCCTCAAAAAGGCTTTTCTGGATGCCCAGCCTATACTAGAGCCTCAAGCACCAGGCCCCTCAGGACTAGACCCAGTTACACCGCCACTGGCGGACCCAGGGGATGGGGATGATTCCCCCAACACATCAGATGGGGACGGGGATGGCTCTAGACCATGGCGCCTCAATCCCAGCCCCCGATAGGGTCAGACCTACCCACAGACACCGGCCTCCCTTCGCAGGGCGATTTGCTGGATCCTGATGATCTCTTGTACCCGAGATCCATGGACTGGTGCCCCGCTCCCAAGGTGGTGGCCTACATGGCCAGTCGTTTGAGGAAACCTCTAGACCAGGAAGTGAGGGGATATCTTAAAGCAGAGTGCCCCCGGCCCTCCTTGGAGGGAAAAGTGGCTGCCACACTGGAGATAGATCCCAAAATGGCCTCTTTCCTCGCCAAGTTTGTCTGCGACCCCAAAAAGGGCAACGACCGGTCCTGGCGATCGTGCCAGGACAAGCTCCTGGACATCGCAGGTCCTTTAGCCAAAATCATGGATATGGAGGAGGACGCCAAGGCCTCCTGTTCCCTCATATCCCCGGAAGTGCCATCCAACTGGGCTCAAACTCAAAGGGCCATCATCTTCTTGGGGAACGCGAAGTGCGCGATCTCTACAGAGAAGCGTAGATCACTACTCATTAAGATCAACCCCAAGTTGGGGGAGTTCTCCACATCAGGGGCAGGGACAATAGCCCAGGGAAACCTGTTTGGGGATCCATTTATCAAGGAATTAGGGAAATTTGTGAACACTTTTAATTCCCTTGATATAGTGCAATCCTCAATTAAGAGGATATTTACACCCCATATTTTTGCCGCAGCCGGGCGAGGTAGGGGGCGCTCTGGCCAGCTGTCCTTTTCAGGCAGCCTCCAGAGGTGGTGACTCAAGACGCTGCCAGTGGCAAGATACTGGAAAGTTTGGTAACTTTTACCAGACGAAGTCCTACCTCTGTCGCCGCGGAGGGAGGGGCGGCTAAAGAGGCAACGGCAGCAACAACCAAGGTGAGAGTCCAAGACCCGACAGGCATTTCAATTGGGGGACGGCTGGCCCTTTTTCAACCGAATTGGGAAAAGCTATCCTCAAATGCATGGATAATATAAACGGTGGGAGGTTTCCACATCGAGTTTTATGGCACTCCAATTCAACCCCATCAGCCCACTCCTTTGACCTTTCGCCCCGAACAAAGGGCGCTGGTGAATCAGGAGATAGTCAGCCTGTTACAGAAAGGAGCAATAGTGAGATCGACGATTCACCCTCACAGGTTTATCAGCAACCTCTTCCTAGTGGAGAAGAGGGATGGCGGGCAGCGCCCGGTCATCAATCTGAGTGAATTCAACTTCTGGCTACTCTACCGAAATTTCAAGATGGAGGGTATCCACCTCTTGCGGGACCTTCTACAGGTGTCCGACTGGATGATCTGCCTGGACCTAAAAGACGCCTATCTAACTGTACTGATTTCCCCCCCCACCCCCACACAAGCGCTTCTTGCAATTTCTGTGGGACTGAGTTTTCGAATTCACTGCCCTCCCATTCGGTCTTTCATCGGCTCCATGGTGTTTCACCAAGTTGATGAGGCCAGTCATCGAGCATTTACGGGCACGAGGGATAAGACTTATTGTCTACCTCAACGATATCCTGCTCATGGACCAATGCCCGCGGCGCCTGGCCACACATTTGCAAACGGCGTTAGACCTTTTAGAATCTTTAGGGTTCATAATAAACGGAGGGAAATCAGCCCTGATCCCATCTCAGTCAATAGAGTTCTTGGGCTTCTTGATAAATTAGACCGAAGCGACTCTCCGCGTACCCTCACGGAAATTGTCTAAAATCCGACCCAAGCTTCGGAGAACCATCTCCAAATCCCACGTGTCGCTCTGCCATTTGGCGCGGATAGTGGGGCTCCTCTCGTCATCCATCCAAGGCGAGTTTTCCGGATCCTCTTCATTACAGGACCCTACAATGTTTGAAAATCGAACACCTCCGGAAAGACCTCTCGTATTCCCAAGTGATTCTGTTGTCGGTCGAGGCAAAGGAGGAAATGAACTGGTGGCTACCCCACATGGATGCCTGGAATGGCAGAGCGATCTTCGGCTTCCAACCCGACCTCGTAATCGAGTCAGACGCCAGCAGCTCCGGATGGGGCGCGCGATGTGGGGAATTCTCCACTGGCGGCAAATGGTCCTCCACCGAACGATCTCTGCACATCAACTGTCTGGAGCTGACGGCAGGCTCATTTGCCATCCGCTGTTGGACCATGGAGAAGGTGAAATGTTCAGTCCTCCTCAAAATGGACAATGTAGCGGCAGTACGCTACGTCAATCACCTAGGAGGGACAAGGTCAAAGACTTTGTCGGATCTCGCCCGGACCCTATGGGAATATTGTATGGCCAACCAGATTTCCCTGTCGGCGGAACATCTGTTGGGGAGTTCCAACCAGGTAGCCGACTGGCATTCGCGTCACTGGAGAGATGCCAGCTTTTGGAAATTGAATCTGCAGATCTTTCATCAAATCCAGACCAGATGGTGTACTTTCTCCATGGACCTCTTCGCATCCCGCCTGGACTTTCAGCTCGACAGGTACTGCAGCTGGAGGCCGGACCCCCATGCGACAGCCATGGACGCCTTCCTCTAAGACTGGAGCAGGAAACAACCCTATGCCTTTCCCCCCTTCGCCATGATAACCAGGTTAACGGCACAGGTGCACAGACAAAGAGCAGACTGTGAGGAAATACCGCAGACACCCCCCGGAACCCCTGACTTACCTCCTGCTCCTCTGCCGTGGTTTCCGTATGCCATGGATATTGATGACGACGACGAGTCCTGGAAGAAAACACAAACACTAATGAGGGACTATCATTCTCCTCCATAGGGCGGAGAATCAGCGAGCCAGAGGCTGGACCAACCCCTAGGCAAGCACGTGAGCCGCGAGGACCAATCCCAGACAAGGAGAGGAGGAGAAAAGGGAACTGGGACAGCGAAGAGGGGCATCAACCCGGAAGAGGTGTCTGGAAGGAAGGAAGATGCAAGAAAGATTGCCGGCGAAGAGGAGGAAAACGTCAAGGAGACCGAGACCGTCAACGAGGGGGAGTTTGTTGGAGACGGAGCAGTACAAGAGGGGAGTGACAACCGGGACACAGCCGAGGACGACGTTGCCACCGAAGACGACGAGGCCAGAGTAGCCCCTGACGTGTGGTGGGAAGAGTGGTGGTCCCAGAGGACATGCAGGAGCTGCCGCAACTCCGGAGAGTTGCGGCTTAAGGCGGTACGTGCTGCGGGTACAAAGGGTACGAATGGGTGGCGGGTTAAGACACTAGGCTATGCTACGTAAGCACAACCCCTACCTTCCCTTGAGAAAAATGCACAGAGTCCTACCTGCACTACAAAGCATGTAAACGTCCTTTTCTTTTTTTTTTATAGCCATTGTTTCCCTTTATTGCACCAAACACACCCCTCCCCATTTATAGTAGAGCCATAGCGTGACCAATACATGAGAAAGCCTGCCAACAGTGGGGAACTGAAGTAAGGATCCCCGTAGGGGAGCGTGCACACTGCATTGCCTTCTTTTGCTTCCCCTGTCACATTGGCTCTGCTTGCTCTCACCTGGGTGTGGTGGAAGGATATTGACACCATTAGAGTAATACTTACCGCCTCTTTTTTGTGTTGTTCTGCCCCTGAAAGCCTCGCGGGATCCCATCTTCCAGAAACGGAGCTCCTAGAAAGAAACAGAGAAGAGGAAAAGCGTGAAGAAACGCCCTTTCTCCTGTTTGAGCACGGACAAAGTACTGTATATATGCACTTTCGGGTCTCAAGAACCTGTATACAGCAAATGCCCTACTGACTAATAAAGCACCCACTATTAACCCAATACGGCCTCCTCGCTTCTGTTTCCGCCCATCCCTCCGACAGGTGGTGTCAGTAGTGGGATCGGGGGAAATGGAGGCCGTTGTGTCCAAGATGGTGGAAGGACAAGAACGATTGGAGAGGATCATGGGACGATTCTTAGAGGTAGCAGAGGCTGACGGAGAGACCCTACACAAAACCCTTACGGAACAGAGTCGGTCACAAGGGTCTGTGATTGGAAAGTTAGCAGAGGCGCTCGGACAACCACGAGGCCACACCTCATTACCCTCGGTAGTATTACAAAAATATGTTCCAGGAGAGGACCCTGACTTCTTCTTCTCTAACTATGAGAGGATGGCGAGGGCGCCATGTGGCCAGAAGATAAATGGGGACAATATCTAGGCCCTCTTCTGACGGGAGAATTGCAAGCAGCTTACCAGGCTGCCAATCCTCTTGGTACCACCCCATATCCTGATGTAAAACGAAGCGTCCTGGTGGGTATGGGCATAGACGAGGAGACATATAGGATGAAACTACGCCAGATCAAGGAAGGGCCGCAGGAAACCCCCAGAGCCCTTTATTTTAGAGTAAGAGATATGGTAGAGAGATGGCTCAAGCCATTGACTTCCTCCAAAGAGTAAATAGTAGAGAAAATCTGCCTAGAACAGTTTCTGACATCGTTACACCCACCCATACAAAGATGGGTTAGACAACATGCAGGCCTTACTCTGGACAGAGCGGTAGAAATTGCGACGGCCTTTAACCGGGCCCAGGAACTACAAAGGGGAAGAGATGAACCCCCATGGAAACATCCCGGTGGAACACCTATGAGACCCGCCAAGACTCACCCTAATCCCCGGAAACAGTGACTCTGGTTCCAAGACCTGTACATACACCACAGCGACCATCCCTCGCAGTGGGTCCACAATGCTTTCACTGCGGTACTTTCGGTCACATTGTCCGCTCCTGCCCACAAAAAGAAGAGCCCATGGAGGTGGGATATACCCGAGCCCTATACTGCAACCCAGTAGGAGAACACCTTCCTTTTCACCGAAGAGTACTGGTCAACGGAGAACCAAGAAACGCCTTGGTTGACACTGGGTGCTTACAAAGCGTTATGCGACCCCAAGCGGTTCCAGGGGGTGTCCCTCAGACAATAGGAGTCGTTAACATACAATGTGTCCATGGAGACAGCATACCGTACCCCGTGACCGATGTAACTGTCCAACACCAAGCCACCAATCCTCCGGTCCCCCTGAGGGTAGGGCTGATCCCAAGATTACCTGAGCCTCTGGTCCTAGGAAACGATTACCCTCATATCGACGAGCTCCTCCATGAGACATGGAAGGAAGGAACCGATTGGAGGGAAACGGCTCCTTTTGCCCAAGACCCAGAGCCTGATTTGAACATAGGCAAAGATCGGAAAAGTCGAAAACAGAGAAGGAAAGAAAAGAAACACTGGACTTCATTGGTCCTAACCAACACCGGCCATGAACTATGGGACCATGATCAAAGTTTCCATTCTGCCCAGCGAGAAGACCCTACTCTTCAAGAAGCCTGGCGACAAGCTGCAAGTCAGGTAGACCCCCACCACGTAGGTCCCCAGTTTTTTATACAACAAGGCTTGTTGTACCGAAAGGGAGGGAAAACCATGCCAAACCAGTTATTAGTACCCCAACCCTTCTGGGAAAAAGTTCTATTTTTAGCACATAGCCATCTCTTAGGGGGGCATTTTGGGGCTGACAAAACTGAGAAAGCCATCCTAGACAGATTCTATTGGCTGGGAATCTTCCAACAAGTCCAAAAATATTGTAGGGAGTGTTCAGTATACCAAAAAAATAGCCTATATATTCCCCCTAGGGTCCCCCTAAGACCCCTGCCTGTCATTGACGAGCCTTTTTCTAGGGTAGGTATGGACATACTCGGCCCCCCTCCTTCCCTCCCGTAGTGGATATCGCTATGTGTTAGTCCTCGTAGACTACGCTACGAGATTTCCCGAGGCTGTGGCCCTCCGACACCCCAACACGACACAAGTAGCCAAAGCTATGATCAACATCTTTTCACGGGTGGGTTTTCCAAGAGAGATTATTACAGACCAAGGAACTCCCTTTACCTCGCGGTTGATGCGACAGGTATGCCAACAGCTTAAGATCAAACAAATTCGCACAGCGGCATACCACCCTCAAACAGACGGTTTGGTGGAACGGTACAATTCCACTCTCAAGATTACTCTAAAGAAATTGCTGAATCTAGAAGCAAGGAAATGGGAAGATATGCTTCCCCTTGCATTATTTGCTATTCGCTGTGGGCAACAGAAAAGTTTAGGTTACTCCCCTTTTGAATTACTTTATGGGAGACAGCCCAGGACACTCCTGGATATGGCCAGAGAGGAATGGGAAGAAGTGAAAGACAACTCAAAACCACTTCTAGAGTATGTAACCAGTTTGCGAACCCACCTTAATCAAGTAGGAGAGATCGTTAGAACCAACATGGAAAAAGCCCAATCCTCCCAGAAACAGCAGTATGATAAAAAAGCAAAGGCCCGTACCCTAGAGGTGGGAGACATGGTTCTTATCATGATGCCTACCTCAGAACAGAAATTGTTAGGCCAGTGGCAAGGCCCATATAAAATCATAGAAAAGATAACTCCGGTAACATACAAACTGGAGTTGGACCCTCACAGGAAAAACACTCAAATATCATATTAATAGGTTAAAGAAATGGGAGGGTCCGCTACCTGTGTTAGTGGGAACCCCCTCCTTGGCCTTGGCAGAACAAAGCATTGACACAGAATTACCTGATTCACTACGACAGGAATTAAGAAATGCTCTACAACCACTACAGGAGGTCTTTTCCTTGCTCCCAGGTAGAACGACGGTCATAGAGCATGAGCTCCATACCCTTCCTGGGAAGAAAGTCAGGCTGCGCCCATATCGTATTCCTGAGGCTAGAAGGGAAGCAATAGATCAAGAAGTCCAGCAGATGTTAGCTTTGGGGGTCATTGAACCCTCCAAAAGCGAGTGGAGCTCCTCCGTAGTGATGGTACCCAAACCAGATGGGTCCATTAGATTCTGCATCAACTTCTGCGAAGTAAATAAGATTTCCCAGTTCGATGCATACCCCCTTCCCAGGGTTGATGAAATAATTGAAAGGCTAGGGAAGGCTCAATACGTCAGTACGCTAGATTTGTGTAAGGGCTACTGGCAGGTGCCGTTAAGAGAGCAGGATAGGGAGAAAACAGCATTTTTCACCCCCAAAGGTCTATACCAGTTTAGGGTACTGCCCTTTGGATTACCTGGTGCGCCAGCCACGTTCCAAAGGTTTCTGAACATAATACTACAACCCTATTTGGCCTTTGCAGCGGCTTACTAAGATGATATAATCATCTATAGTTCGTCTTGGAAGGAACATCTGAAACATCTGACACAAATCATCCAGGTCCTGGGTAATAGTGGGTTAACCATCAATCCTGCCAAAAGCCGTTTGGCTGCCAAAACAGTAAGATATTTGGGGTACCTTCTGGGAGAGGGCTACATAAGACCACAAGAGGAAAAAGTCACTGCCATCACTCAGATACCCTTTCCCAAGTCCAAAAAAGACCTCAGAGCCTTCTTAGGATTAGTGGGATATTACAGACGCTTTATGCCACATTTCTTACAAATAGCCTCTCCTCTAACCGACCTTCTAAAAAAGGACGTCCATACCACGAAACACCTTCAAAATCCATCTCAAGAAGAAAAACAGGCTTTCCATCACCTGAAACTAGTCATTACATCAAAGCCGTTCCTTTTGAGCCCTGATTATACAAAAACATTCCTATTACAAACTGATGCCTCAGAGAACGGTCTTGGGGCTGTATTGTCACAGACCGATGATAGGAATCACGAGCGACCAATTATATACATCAGTCGAAAACTTTCCACGGGAAACCAAACATGCGGTGATAGAAAAAGAAGCCCTAGCGATCAAATGGGCCATTGAGTCTCTTCGTTATTACCTAGAGGGTAGAGAGTTTCTCCTATACACAGACCCTGCCCCATTAGAATGGCTGTCGCGAAACAAGGGGCATAACCCAAGAATTCTACGATGGTTCCTCACATTGCAACCATTCCGCTTTACCATCCTCCATAGGAAAGGAAAAGACCAAGCCAATGTGGACTATCTGTCCCGATACCCATCAGATCCCTTTCTTGTACACAAGAAAGTTAGGGGAGGGGGATGTGAGGAAATACCGCGGACACCTCCCGGAACCCCCGACTTACCTCCTGCTCCTCTGCCGTGGTTTCCGTATGCCATGGATATTGATGACGACGACGAGTCCTGGAAGAAAACAGAAACACTAACGAGGGACTATCATTCTCCTCCACAGGGCGGAGGATCAGCGAGCCAGAGGCTAGACCAACCCCTAGCCAAGCACGTGAGCCGCGAGGACCAATCCCAGACAAGGAGAGGAGGAGAAAAGGGAACGGGGACAGCGAAGAGGGGCATCAACCCGGAAGAGGTGTCTGGAAGGAAGGAAGACGCAAGAAAGATTGCCGGCGAAGAGGAGGAAAACGTCAAGGAGACAAAGACCGTCAACGAGGGGGAGTTCGTTGGAGACGGAGCAGTACAAGAGGGGAGTGACAACCGGGACACAGCCAAGGACGACGTCGCCGCCGAAGACGATGAGGCCAGAGAAGCCCCTGACGTGTGGTGGGAAGAGTGGTGGTCCCCGGAGCACATGCAGGAGCCGCCGCAACTCCGGAGAGTTGCGGCTTAAGGCGGTACGTGCTGCGGGTACAAGGGGTACGAATGGGTGGCCGGTTAAGACAGTAGGCTATGCTACGTAAGCACAACCCCTACCTTCCCTTGAGAAAAATGCTCAGAGTCCTACCTGCACTACAAAGCATGTAAACGTCCTTTTTTTAAAAAATTTATAGCCATTGTTTCCCTTTATTGCACCAAACACACCCCTCCCCATTTATAGTAGAGCCATAGCATGACCAATACATGAGAAAGCCTGCCAACAGTGGGGAACTGAAGTAAGGATCCCCATAGGCTCACCCGGGTGTGGTGGAAGGATATTGACACCATTAGAGTAATACTTACCGCCTCTTTTTTGTGTTGTTCTGCCCCTGAAAGCCTCCCGGGATCCCATCTTCCAGAAACAGAGCTCCTAGAAAGAAACAGAGAAGAGGAAAAGCGTGAAGAAACGCCCTTTCTCCTGTTTGAGCACGGACAAAGTACTGTATATATGCACTTTCGGGTCTCAAGAACCTGTATACAGCAAATGCCCTACTGACTAATAAAGCACCCACTATTAACCCAATACGGCCTCCTCGCTTCTGTTTCCGCCCATCCCTCCGACACGGACGTAGTGGTGATCACCTCGATTTGGAGATCGCAAGCCTGGTTTCCAGCGATGTTGGAACTTTTCTGGGATTTTCCAATCCCTCTACCTAGGTCTCCTCCGGGATCCCCAAAACAATCCCCACCCGCTGGTCCTACCGGGTCTTTCCGCCTCATGGCCTGGAAGGTTACAGGCGACGTTGGAAAGTCCCAGGCCTTTCAGTAGAGGCTTCCTCCTTGCTTGCTAAGGCCTGTGCAGACAATACGAGTAAACAATATCGATCTGTCTGGTCAAGATGGTTGGGTTGGTGTCTCCAGCACCAAATTGATCCCATGGGGGCGAACATTGTCCACGTGGTGAATTTTCTAGCGAGCCTGGCTTCGCAAGGTTTTGCATGCCTGTCTATCAATACCTTCAGATCGACGATTTTGGCAGGGCATTTGCCGGTGGATGGTCATCCGGTAGGCGAGCATCCGCTAGTCTGGAAGTTATTAAGGGGTGTCAGACTCTCAAATCCCCCTGTACCCAAGTACTCATCTCTATGGGACGTTAATAAAGTCCTCTCCTTGTTTCAATCCTGGCAGTCCAATAAATACCTATCCAGGAAACAGCTGGCAGCAAAATTAGCGATGCTACTGTGCTTATCATGTCGTCGAGTCTCAGATGTCCGGGCGCTGGATATAACCGGCAAAGTCTTTACCCCAGAAGGGGTGATTTTCCACATTTCTTGCAGAACGAAATGTAATTCTAGAATTGTTTCTTACCCGCTTTGCGACAGAGTCCTCAGTTGTGCATAGTTCGCACCATTAAAGCATATGACGCTATGACTGACGAACTTTGTCCACATGGGGAGAAGCAATTATTAATTGCCCTCATAAAACCCCACAAAGCGGTTTCATCCCCTATGATTGCCAGATGGGTTAAGTGGGTCATGCAAGAAGCAGGGATTGACATCTCCCGATTTGGAGCCCACTCGGTAAGAGGAGCTATGGTATCAAAGGCCTTCTGTCTGGGAGCTTGCCTTGAGGACATCCTCAACGCAGCGGACTGGTCGAGTGACTCCACCTTTAAGACCTTTTATTTCAAACCAGTCCCCTCTCTGGCAAGCGTGGTGCTGGATAAGCTTTGAACTAGCCTAATCCTCACCTCTGGGTCCTGACATAGAATTAAACATTTCCTAGCTATCGTAAAGGAAAGTTTCAATTCTATTAAGGGCACGGAGGCGAGGATTAGCCCTCCCTCTGAATTTCTTTCTGCAAATGTCTTCCCTCACCATTACAGAGAGTATGTTTAGGCCAGAGATGTTAATAAATGACATGTCACGAGGGAGTGATTTGATTATGTTGTGATTATATTATTCTGTCAAGTTGTATTTGGTTTATGCTGAATATAGTTCCAATACAGTGGCAAGTAATATGCAATCCTTTTTCTGTAGGAGCGGAACCTAACAAACTGGAATAAAGAGAATAGCGGATTACAACCGTCGCAGGAAGAAGGAGGGGGATAGACTGGCTTCACAGGATGTTATACGGCAGACTGGAACATAATTGGATGGACTTTGTTTGTTTTCACTTTCCCAGATGTTCATGGGAAATGTAGTCTTTCATAAATTTCATAGTTCTTAAAATGGCTGCTGGAATTTACAAGTTATGAATAAAGTGAAGAACGTACAGCCCAAACCTCGCCTCCGTGTCCTTACTAGAATTGAAACTTTCTTTTACGATAGCTAGGACATTTTTCATTGTTGGGATCTTGGTCCTATTTTTATTTCTCCACAATGGATGTTCCACCTCGAGGCCAAATGGTGATGGACTGACCACATGTCCTGCTGTGTCGTGAACACATGATACAGTACTTTGGAGTGTCTTTACTTCAGGAACTGAATGACTACTGGTCTTTGTTCTTTAGACCTGTGTGGTTACAATGTGTGCAACCCATGTTCCACTGTCTATTATACCCTTTCAAGTGTGCAGTGGACCTCTGTCTTGCGATGCAACTGGTTCAACCTACAGATATGGATTTTCAGGTGCATCCGTTGAGGGCTCATCTGCAGTTCTGTCCTGTGAGACTGCCATTGCTACAGAATGCCTACTATGACCCATTCCTGGATGCTTTGGCTACTGGATACCTGGAAGATGACTCTTCCACCGCGTTTAGACTGCCGGCTGGCCCACCATCAGCATCTGCTGATTGGGCTGGATGTGACCATGTTTGTTCTTTTGGAACTTGCCGTTCAGGCCACTGTGAAGATATCGTCTGTGGGTGGGGGTTCCTTTATGGATCCTAATGACTTTCTGAACATGGGAACCATTTTGGGAGCCTCCGATGTTTTTAATTTGGCCCTTTGTTTTACATCACATTAACGTTTATTAGCTTTTATGTAGTTGAGTGCTTTTAAATTGGCATTTTTTAATGGCTTTCATTCGCTATTTTTATTAAAGTACATTTTACAATCATTTAATTATTGATTTTTAGTTTGATATGTTAAGTTAGTTTTTATGATTTTATTTTGAGTGAAGTCTCCCTGGCCAAGGAGCAGTTGTTGTAAGGTACAACAGGGCCGAGGCTAAGTCTCTATTTTAGCTACGCTTTTTAGCTTGACATCTTTTTCTAATGGTGACTTTTTACATGCTTTGCACTTATGCGATAAGGTACTTAGAAATTATTCTGCATACAGTTAATTTCTTAGTAATCATTATTATCATGTTGTTTGTACATTCTGTCCAAGGCTAGGAACATAGAACGCACTGCCCTTGCATTTGGTTGTCCGGCTCTAAGACTCCGGACAAACCATCACATCAGCTCTGCACCTTTGACACAGTGAGATTAGAACAGTGCTTTTATTATATAAACTGCCTCTGAGCCACATTCGGCAGATGAGCCCTTTTGCTGGGATCATCCTAGAACACTGGAACACTGTGTACTGTGACGAAGAGGCAGCCCCGCTGACTTTAACCTTTATCTTGCAAAGGAGACTGCTCTACACCATATCAACTTCCTGATACATCATACACAGGTATGGGGGTTAGACTGTCCCAGGGATTTGGCAGAGGGTACTCCCACTATGCTCTCTATAGTATAGGTAGTATTAGATAGGAGGATTCGTGTGATTATAATCACACAGTAATGTCATATTGGTTGAACTGTTTATCTTTTTCACCATTTTCGTAATGCTGGTTAGAATGCTTTGTTTCACCTGCCTAATAATTGCAGCACATGTTTTCTACACAGGAATGCAACTGTTTCAAAAACTTTTTGAAAAGCCAAATTCGTATCTTTCTTGTGTTTCCCTTAGGCATGCAAAAGTAAACAAAGAAAGGGTAGATCTGTTTCCATGATTTACTTGGGGAATAAGAGTGGTCATGTTAGCGGTTGAAGATACCATCTGGTACCCTGGTAAGGTTAGGGGTTGAGATGGGTCACTGTGAGCTAGCTAGGAATTTGGCCAACATTCTCTGATGATCTGTGCGGACTTGGTCTCCATATTCTGATGTTTATGTTGTCCAGATACACAGTCCTACTTAATTCAAATGAACCGTATAACACTTCTTGTGTGAGGTTCCCTCAAAAATGGGATTTGGCCTAAAGATACAGCTAGGTGAGCTAGGCTACTTATGAAAGGTACGAAAGCAACACGTTTACTGCTCATACAGAGTGCAAGACAGGGATACTCTTTAATCTTATTCCTTTTTGCTCTTTCCGTGGGAGAAATTATGGTCCACTAATAATAATAATAACCTGGTATTTGTAAAGCGTGAACTAATCACCCCTAAGGGTCTCAATGCGCTGGGGGCCATTGGGGAGATTAAACGAGCTATTGCCCAGAGTCACAGGGTGCTGGGCTGAGCTGCCGCCGGTGCCGGGAATCGAACCGTGAGCCCTGTGCTCCAGAGTCAGCCGCCCTGGCCGCTGTGCCACACCTCTCCCACTAGTCCACTGTGTGCACTACAGGGAAACATGGTAGAAAATAATTTATAATTGATATATGACCAATCAGAAACATAAAACAGCCTTACCACACTAAATAAATTGTACACAATTACACTGGTTTATTTCATCACAAAGAAAAAAATGTCTTAAAAAAACAAACCCATAAGGCTTGGTCACGGCAATCACATTCCCATCCACAGCTCAAACGTCTCTCACCTGCTTCTAGGTCCTTCACCACACACACTTGTGGGTCTTTCTGTCTTCCCTCCATGGTCCGACATCCAGTTATTTTCTCTCTCTTGGGACTTTGCAAGGTTGGGCTCGGTGGCTACAGATGAGAAACCAAATAAAGCATTTTTACATGCTTTTACAGGCACCCCATATAACGAGGCTCACAATTTATCTTCATGTTTTAAAAGAAATGCATGTGCCGAGAAACCCGTTAGTGGTTTCTAAATGTGCAGTGTCAAAATACCAGCAGTCCAGTCTAAAGAGACTCTTATTGGCAGAGGATAGCATTCTAGCAGCAAGTTTTCTCTTTGCTGTTATGTCTCTCAAACTATGAGAAAGCAGTCCTGCGTTACCTATTCAAATGGTGTGGTGAATCAGCAGTGTGGGCAAGAGTCGTAAGCAACTTAACAAAACCCTGTGCGTCAGCATAATTGATGGGGTACCTCAGACAGTGGTCTTGCTCCTTCCAAGACCATGGAGTTGTTCAGTCCACTTGGCTGGCTTGCCGGCACTCGTAGCTGCCGGGTAGATGCAGACAGGCATTCGTCTTAAGCAGGTAAGGCCTCTGAGCCTAATGCAGGTAGTCACTTATCTTAAGCAGTTCCATCCTACAAGCAGATGCAGTGGCCCTTCACAGATTGGCACCTCCAGTAGCAGGGGCAGCACCAGGCCTTTGTTTGGTGGTGTAAATGCTGGCAACACAGTGATGATTTGGTGTACAACATCTTACGCAGCTCTGAGCAGGTACAACACCAGGACCCCCTCACACTTTGAGTCAGTTCCAGCTTCGTTGTTTATAGTCCCCTACTTCTGGCAAGTTGCAGACTTCAAGTAATGTCCTCTTATCTTTGGGAGACTGGATGTCATGCGGAGACCAGCCCTGGTCACACAGCATGCCTTTGAGTACTCTGCGGAGCGCTCCTTTCCTTGGTCAACTTGGAACTGGAATTAAGTGGGGTGGTTAGGGTCCCACTTTTATGCTCATTTTCCAGACAGGAGATGTGGATCCTCTGTCTTAAGTCTCTAAAGCCGGTTTAGGTTGGTTTTCTTTCTAATGTCATTTACTGGCTGTGCCTTTGTTCAAGGTGATAACTCTCACAGCAGGTAGTGTGCAGGAATATCCAAAACAAGGGCACAGTGGAGTGTGAGATTTCTGCACCTGCAGCCACACCTCTTACCCTTACAATCTACCAAATGACATTGCCCAGGACGAACTAATCAGCACCATCTCATTGAATTTCTAAAGGCTGCTTTGTCTCCATCCATCCCCAGATACAGGCAGTACACCTCCACTGGCTGGGGAAGCTGTATCCATCCTCCATGTTGTAGGGGACACCAAAAAATCTGCTGACCCTAGTTCTCAGACTCTCACCAAATGCCGAGTCCTGCTACCACACGCTACAGCACTCGACATGTGCACTATATGTCAGTACAAGGTCTGAGGTTCACATACAATATGGAACATTGTGCAAGAGGTGTCACTAGACAGTGCACACGTTTGACACAAAGAAAAATGTCTGGCTGTACTAAAGGTTCACAGAACTCTGTATCGAGCCACCTCTGATTTACATGGCTGTTCCAGAGCACTGTGTCTGCTATGAAGACATCTTTTGGGTGTCCAGACAGGTCACAGAATAGGTTCTGGAGCTCACTTTACCTGGGACAGGCCTAGTACTCCATGCATACATTAGATTAGTGTGAAGTCGGAATGCCAGTTTCACATGCAGTGGGGCACTTAAGGCAGCAGTACACAGCTATTCACTGTGCAGGGGTATTTCTGTCCCAGGCTGAGTGATGGATATTTCAAACTCAAGGAAAATGGGAAAGAAAGCCAAAAGAAAACGAGAGGGACACTAATGATGATTTCTGGCAGATAGACTCCTTTGTGCACCACAGAGGATGTATTGTGTCAAAAGTAAAAAAAAGAGCAACAGAGCCTCAACCTTTTTTATATGAGGAATTATAGTACTCCCTGAAATTAATTCAAAAGAGAATTAATGTTAAAAAGCAAATGCAATGTGATACCATTGTGACTCATTGTCAAGGGAATTGGACTTTCCTTACAGACTTTTCCTTGTGTGGGGCACTGAGGTTCTTTACCTTGTAGCCATTCTTAGTGTCCGTTAATTGTTCCAATGTATGTTTTTAAGTTGACTATTGTGTCTCCTTTTCAGCATTATTAATATGATGTATGAATGTTTATCACGTTGTGAATTAGTCGTGGGATCTGGAACTGAGACTTTTCCTACTCTTTCCTCTTCACTGGATAGGCATTGGGCCAGGAGTATAGTAAGCAGTCCGTAAGCAACACCAGCAGCAATTCCTAAGAACAGTGATAGGCCCTGGCACTTGTCTTTGCAAAATACACACTGCAAAAGGGTACAGTAACAGGAGAACCTCCAGTGGGATTGCAGGATTATTGGGCTCATTAGGGATAACCACACAGGGATGCACAGAAAATGGGCAGGGCGACACAGCTTCATCCATGCAGAGGATGTTCACCACAACAGACATCTGAACTGTGACCTTGCTTCTTTTGTCAGACAGAGGAGGTCTTGTAGGATAGACATGTTGTAACCAGGCACTGGGATTGCTGTAGCAGTAATTGATTTTCTTGATGGTTAGGATGGATTTGAGTGGTCGGTGATGATTTTTTGTTTCCTCCTAGGGCACACAAGTGTTGTACCACACAGAGGAGCATGATTGTGGGGGTGGTTGCATTTCTTCTCTTTGCATAGCAGCAGATAGTGATAGGATTTAGTGGACTTTGTATCATGATCTGCTTTTCAAGGTGAGCACCATGGTTAGTGTGATGTCGCTTCCTGGAAATCTTCGCCAATGTTCTGGTGACAGCTGTATTGATAGTAAATCCTTCTGTTTCTGGACATTTGCAGCTGAATTGGCTCTGCCTTTATCTTAAATACAATTTTGTTAGATATCAATTAAAGGAAGTGCAGTGTCCTCCATTTTTCAATGTCAAGATAGCCTTTGAGACTGGTGTTGGAGTAAATTTGATTCTAATAAAAAGTTGTGTAACGCTGCTGCTTTAGTGCACAGTCATGTTATACTTTTTATTTCCTGGAGAGTCAGTCCACATAGTGATTGAAGAGAGCACTGGTCTATGAGGAAACAGAGAGAAAGAAGGGGCAGTTGTTTCAGTATTCCACACCAATAGATGAATTCCTCTTAGTAAAGATCCCTCTCGGACAATTTACAGCCAACATCTGTAGGGACAGCTTTATCGTAGGAAAGGTTTTGCTGTAGCCTACCGGTTAGAGTGGTCGACCTCGAAGCTGATGAACTGGGTGCGAGTCTCGGTAGGGACGCTCAACATCTTGTGATTCTGGGCAAATCACTTAATCTCCACATGTCTAACAAATATGACCATTTGTGGCCACTAGTGCGGAAGTGGACTGTTGATTACGTAGGGATACACGTGAACTAGCATAAATACCTGAACATATTAATCTCTGAAAAACCACAGAAACGTGGAAAGTCTTTGACCATCCGTTGTACTGCATTTCATCACAGATTTGATTGATTTGATTTGAGAATTTGTATAGCGCCCGAATGCCCAAGGGCGTCTAGGCGATGAGCGGTAAGGTTCCAGAAGAAGAGTGAGAGTGGAGATTTAGTTAATGAAGAGCCAAGTTTTAAGTGCCTTTCTGAAGGAGAGCCGTGTTGGGCTGTTTTTTATGTCAGTCAGGAGTGAATTCCAAGATTTCACTTTTCCCCGAATAAAGCTTCTTCTGCCCCAGCGAGCTTTGATGACTTTAGGGGTTTGTAGGAGTTTGCTCTGTGATGATCTTAGCTTTCTGACAGGTAAATACCAGGTTAGGTGTTGTTTCAGGTACTGAGGACCATTTCCATGCAATGCTTTGAACGCCAGGCATAAGGATTTAAATGTCATCCTTTTTTCCACTGGGAGCCAGTGCATCTTCCTAAATTTAGGAATATCCAGCACCAATCTGGCTACTGCATTTTGCAGACGTTGCAGCTTGAGTAAATGCTGCTTTTGAAAGCCCATATAAAGGGCATTTCTGTAATCAAGTATGGACAGAGCTAATACTGTCACTAGTGTTTTCACGGAATTCGGCGGTATGAAGGTACGGACTTCACTAATCATCTTTAAAATAAAGAAGGTAGTAGAGGAAAGATTGCTGATCTGGTGTTTAAAGGTTAGATTGTCGTAAAATATGATGCCCAGATTCTTCACCTTCTTGACTGGGACTGGAAATTCTCCCAAACCAGCTGGCCACCACCTGTGCGACCAAAAGGAAGTGTCAAAACCCAGCAGAAGTACCTCCGTCTTTCCCCCGTTCAACTTTAGGCAGTTCGAACTTATCCACTGTTTCACCTGGGTCATAGAGCAGTTGAACCGGTCTGCTGTTTCCTCCATATTGTTAGAGATTGACACCACTAGTTGGGTATCGTCAGCATAAGATATCACCGAGAAGCCAAACTGCCTGATTATTCCAGCCGAGGGGGTCACATAAAGGTTAAACAACGTAGGACTCAATGAAGAGCCCTGTGGAATACCACAGGGCAGCAACAAATGCTCTGAGGAAGATGTTCCGCACTGAACATACTGAACCCTGTTGCTCAGATACGATTTAATCAATTTAAGAGCTGAATCCTTTACCCCTGCCTCTGAAAGCCTTTTGATCAGTATATCATGGTTCATGGTGTCAAAAGCCGCGGATAGATCTAATAAAATCAATGCGGCCTTGCCACCTGTGTTCAGGATTGCCCTAAGCTCTTCAGCTGCCATAACCAAGGCCGTTTCCGTGCTGTACCATTTTCGTAAACCATATTGCGAGGGATCTAGCAGATCAACAGATGATATGAAGGTTGTAAGTTGTAAGTTCAATATCTTTTCCAGAACCTTAGCTGGGAAAGGTATCCTGGAAATTGGTCTGTAGCTGCTGGGATCACTTGGATCCAGATTGGGTTTCTTTGAGAGTGGTAGGATCGAGAAGAGATCGGGGAAGATACCAGAACTGGTGATCTCTTTGAATATTATCTCCAGTTGTTCACTGATGAGATCCGGAACAAGATGAAATATTTTAAAAGATACATTGTCTTGTATCTTCAAACTTGTGCAGTTGTTTTTGTGCTATGAAGTGTCAAAATAAACTATTAGGATTGATCCTGCCCTAATTGTTCATCCAGTCTTCACTAGGTTTTGCATACCTGAAAACCATGCAAATGTGTGCTCTTATATGGTGTTGAATACGAAGGTTAGCTTTTTTCTCCTGGATTCTCAGTTTTTTCAGTACGGCAACTGATTTCCTAAAATAGATTAATATGTACAGGATGAGATGAGAAATTGTGTTTTCCTCAGAAGTTGTTCAAGTGAGAAAGCCACGATTAGATCCTGTTTTCCTAGTTCAACAGCTAGAAACCTATGTATTGCACTTAACCTCCTTTCTTCACAGGAAAATTGCTATTCAACCTTGAGAAAAGTTAACTTAGCAGATGAGGTAAAGCTGTCAGACATTTACAGTGAGGGTGTCATATATCTCTCTACCATACCAAATGTAAAGATCTTTACTGTGTATGGGGAAATGGATGCAATCAGAGTACGGTCTCTCAAACAACCAGTGTACATATTTTTAATCAGAAGAGTTATGCATGCATAATAAGTTCAACTCACTGGTGACGTGACCGAAATGTAGATTTGCGCCAGGTGCCAAAATGCTATGTATTGTCCTCGAAGGGATTAATTTTAGATCAATGGTTGTAGGTCAAGTGAGGGTTGAATACAGGTGACTGTTATCCAATAAGTAGACTTTTCTATAGAAGTGTGATAAGACTAAGTGAGGACTGATCACATGTGGAGTCGTATCCGGTAAGAAAATTCTTCTACCTCAGTGTCATGGGGCCATGTGAGGGCTGATCACATGGGGGTCGTAACTGGTAACAGGGGGTGTGGAGTTTTATTGCCTTTCACTCTGGAACTACTGCTACCCACCTACGCCCAGGCCTGTATGTAGATTTGCAGAAGTTGGAAACATTTGAGACTTGGTTCAATCCAAACCCTGATGCAAAAATCAGACAGGCTTTTATAAATGCTCTGATATAATGAGAACAATGCCATTATTTGTCATCTCACTGCACGGTGCCAAAAAAGGGCAAATAGACATATTTACAGGCCAAGCAGATTTCTTAAACATCCCGTCTCTTGGACAAGTAGATATTTTTGGAAATTCCCCATCCCTGGATAAGTAGATACTTTTGTAGCAGGGCCATAAGGCAAGTAAATACAAGGGAGGATTAGTCTCCTTTGAGTAGATTCTTCTTTAAAAGTGCCAAATGAGGACTGTTTGTAAGGGAGGGCTCTAGTATTTTATAAGTGGCCAAGTGAGAGTTGATTGGAAGGGGGAAGGACGGTATCCTGTAAGTAGATTCTTCTGCAACAATGACACAGGGCCAATAAATGCTGAGCTCATGTGAGTGGTATTCAGTAAGTAGATTTTTCTATAGCAGCGCCATAAGCTAAATAAGGGCTGATTGCAAGGGAGGGCACTAATATCTGATTCTTATATGGCAGTACCAAACGAGGGCTCTTTGTAAGGGAAGGCTCTGGCATCTGATAAGTGGATTCTTCTATGGCAGTGTCATACGGCCAAGTGAAGGTTGATTGCATGGGGTAGGGTGTAGTGTCCAGTAATCTGGATACATACAGTATATCTGGGCCAAACTAGGGCTGATGGCACTGGAGGTAGTTGGTATCTGGTAGGAAGATTCATCTATCATCGATGATTGCATGGGAAGATGCATACAGTAAGACAATTTATCTAGATCTGTACCAGAGGCCAGGTGAAGGCTGATCAAAAGATGAGTTTGGTGTCTTTACAGTAGATCCTTCTACAGCAGAGCCAAAGGAAGTCCATATAATGGAGCAGTATTTATCCAGTATATTTCTTTCTTGCATTGAATAAGACCAATAGTTGCCAACAAAGGGATGCTTTTTAGATCAACAGTTGAAGATCAAGTGAGAGCTTATCACATGGATAAACCATTCAGTATCACCCCAGAACTGAGTGAGAGCTATTCTAAAGGGGAGTGGTAATTGTTCAGTCGGTTCTTCTATAGCTGCATTCAAGGGCTGAACGCATACGTTTGGTAAATTCTTTACATAGCAGTGCCATGGAGCTCATTGAGAGAAGTTACTGATTCAGTAGATTCCTCTATAGAATTGCCGTGGGGGCTAAGTGAGCTTAGAGGTACAGAAAACGAGGTGGACTTTTATCCCAGAGATTCTGCAGTGTTTGGCACAGCAGCTTTGCTGCACTGCGGCTTGAGTCCCTGATTTTAAGGTCCTGGGTAGTCAATTGGGCAACAGCTCCCGGCTGGCCACAGGTTCTATCATCCCAGCTATTAGTACGGTGAGCATAGACAGAGACATTGGAAGTGGAGCAGGGTCCCAATCCGCACATGGAGGTACTATGCTCATGTCATTCATTTTTATTAACATTTATGTTTATAATTTCATGCCGCACAGACACGCTCCAAGAAGCAGCAAAACACTTTATATTTATTATTCAGGAGCATGAGGTGCTTTATGTAGAGCCTTTTAATATGTGGGGCTAAGGCAGAATACTGAAACATGGATGTAATGGATGGAGGGGTTGGGAACATGTCCTTGAGTGGTGAATAATTTACTTTTTATCATTTACGTAGCGCTCAATAGCCAGTGGTCCCTGTAACAGGGTACTGCTTTAGTACCGTAAAAAGTGTTTTTCAATTCATTTTGAAGGTGGAGAAATAGGGCAAGTACTTTAACTGTTGAGGGACAGAGTTATAAAATGTTGGCCCCAGCGCTGCAAAATATCTGGCTCCTTTGGATTTTAATAACTCGGTAGGTGCAGAACAACCTTTTATCTTGACGTCTTAGTTCTCTGACATGATAAAGAAAAATCTATATGTACAGAAATTGTCATGCTATGTAATTGACACATTTAAACATTCAGACACTTAATTTAAACAATATTCTGTCCTTACCAGGAAGCCGGTGGAGAGATTTTGGATCCGTACCAAACAGCACACTGCGCATTTCTATGTATACTTTGCCAGTATTTATGTTGCATACTCATATACATTTACTCAAATCACATACCTTATAATTTCAGCCAAAGAGAGATGTAGTAACTTCCTCCAGAACATCATGTTTTTTGTATGAATGCTGAAACTGCAACGGGAACACAGGTCTCGAATTTCCAAATTCAGTAGCATAGCCACCAGACTGCACTGATGCCAGACCACTGTGATGGAAAGCAGCTTTACTTGGTTAATCTAAGTCTTTTAAATAGCTTGCACTGTTTAGGTCAGAGGATGCTCATCAGGTAATTGTAGGAACCTGTGAATCTGTGGTAGCTTTGTACTGTCCGACTGGTTTCAGTGGACGGTCTTTACTCAGAATTCAACTGACTTGACTTTATGTTCAAAGCAATAAAAAGACATCATCACATCGTCAATGGATGTTGGAACAGGAATGACCCCTGCATGGTAAATGGGTGTGTACCCCTGCTCTGAGTGCCTGCCTACATCTGAAACTGGAATCCTGACTTTTATTTTGGCCCTACCATCACCCTAATCTAGCGTGTATGCAGAAGCCTAGGCCTGTCCATGGAAATCCGAGGTCCAGGACCTGTCCTGTGACCTGAAGGAATTCGCCAAGTGCGTCCTCATAGAGACTACTGTCGCTGTCCTGGGTTTATCAGGTACGGTATTGGCGGCAGCATACAGTGCTTTGGTATTTCTAGTTTAATCAGAGCCTTTTCTCTGTCAGTGAGAACTTGGTCTACTGACCCCTCTCTTAATGTTGCGCTATTATGTGAAACCCAGAACCATGCACTGAAATACCATGTGGTTGTCTGGTGTGTGTACAGTGGCATGTGATAGTTCTATAGTAGTAGGACTCAATGTATGTGTGTGTTTAAGTGCTCGTATGCAAATAGAGGGACTATGGGCTTTTTGGGAAGGTCCAGCATATGGGCCCAGAGTTCATGAAAGAACAAGTGATATGCTGTTCCTGGTTAGATAAAAAAAGAGAGAGTCTCAGCTATAGGGGACTATGGTTCCAAGACCAAAGGAGGTTCAGGGATGGGAATCCATTTGATTGGAATATAGGGCCCTCACACACCCGGCTGGGTGTCATGCTTCATCATAGGGCTGTTCCTCGTCAGGTCGGCGCTGCAATACCTGACAGGCTCCCTATGAGGGGCACTTTGGCGGACATCTTTTTTCCAAAAGCCGTTTGGTGCCGTGGGGGTGAGGGGCCTAGTGAGTGTAGATGATGGAATATAGTGTGTAAGTGAATTAAAACAGGATTGGGAGTACCAGCAACAAAAAATGTTTAATAAATGGGTCTCCTACCCTTAGTAAAAGAAAAAACAAGAGGCGCAAGGCTGAGGTAATGTCTCAGATGAGGCGCTCTTTTGTGTGTATGGTCAAAATGTTTCTCGCCTAATCATTAATATGGGGGCGATTCGTCGGGACCTAAAAGAATTTATAACTCTATCTACAATCAAGGTGGTGATGTGGCGAAACCTCACACCAATGGCCACCCAAACATCCAATGTGTAAAGTACCTGATAGTACTGGCTCTACCCTAATTGGGTTGTTTCAATAGCTTCATCAGTACCCGGCAGGCGGTACTCAAGGAACTTCCTCATGTAGTTTGCGCTGTCCGCAACACGGCCTGTGACCTACCCTCTGCTGCCGGGGCTGGGAGTGTTTGAGTGCTGACACCAGTGGGGCCCATCTCTGATGCCCCAGGTTTGACATGGCACAAGATGGAGGATAAGGTCATCTTCCCCAGACAGTGGAAGTGTATTGCTTGCGTTCCTGTGGCTATAGGGTTGAGATCTAGACACTAAAGTAAAGAGGATGGAGACAGGGCTAGCTTTAGAAATTCCACGAAGAGATTGTAAGTATGGGGCTGCTACTTAGTTCTTCCAGAGCACTTCCATTTGGTTGATGATAGTGTTGAAGGGTACGATTGCAGTCTCTGTAAGTCACGGTGAGAAAGGCTACAATTGCAAGGAACTCATCTTCTCAGCCCAGTGGGGGCTGTAACTCCCTTGCTGTGGGACCAGTTTGCTGTAGGGCCAGTCGGGCAGTAACGGGTCATAACTGCTGAAGATTGTTGTATGCTGCTGTGCATGCAGAAGACACCGGCAGTGCCTGAAATTCCCCTATGCTGATACCAGCAATTGGTTAGAACTTTCCTTCCTATGGGAAGGTAAGTATGGGTAAAGAGGAGGAAGTGGGACTCAACAGTGCATAATCTCTGAATCACCACGAAGTCCATTAGAAATTTAACAATTTCTAACTGGTCTTTCATTGTTCCTTCCCACGTGGGCACAGACAGGTAACTGAGAGGAAAGAATGAGTTGGTAATAGGACTAAGTTAGCCAGAACAGAAGGCATAGTCAAGAAAAACAATGTGAAATGTAACATTAACTTTTTTTCACTGTGCTTTAGTTTAGATAGTGTGTGCTGTCACTGTGGGGGAGTCTTCTAGGCATCAGGTGCCCCCTGATTCAACATATAATCTTCAGGGGAAGTTATAGACAGTAGCTTCTTGGTGCCCCTGAGAGTCTGGGAGATGTCATCCTGTGCAGCTTATGATGATGTTACCATCTTCATATCCTACTCTGGGCAACAAATGCTTCTACGCTGTTTTGGATGTCTAGTACAGTGGTGTCCAATGGTGGTGCACAAGTGTCCGATGCTTGCATTCTTTGTGCGTAAATTCATCCCACATGTATAGCCTGGAAAAAACTGTCATGGATGTGCCGTTGTGTATCACCGCTGAACATCCTTGCTCTTGTATGTCTGACTCCCCTGTTCGATTTTGTTCTTGGCTAGACCTTGCATTTGTTGTGCACTGGCTTCCGTGGTTCACTAGTAATATTAAAGACAACTGGTATGGTATAGTATTTTCTTCTTGGGCTCCATCTATGTTTTTTGTGTGTCAGTAATCAAAGGCCTCTGTGCTTTGGACTAAAGCATGCTTCTCAAATTCTACTTGTGTTCTGTTCCTCTTTAGGCTCACCTTCCTGCTCTTGCTTCTCCTGTTTGTGATGGTTCCTACAGCTTCCTAGAATTTATATTGGCTAGGAGAAGACTATCTGTTTGGGACTGTTTAGAATGGTTAACTGTTTGATAAGTGACAGGAGAGGAAATGACCTTCTCTGGCCTGATGAAGGTTTACTTTTCAAATGGTATAGACCCTCTATTAGTATTTATCATTTTCCCCGGAGATTGTACCTAATTCCTTATGGCCTGTTTGGCCTTCTAGTACTACTACACCAAAATGTAACAGTACAAGAGAGAGCTGTAGGGTATGTTACCTGTGGATTCACCTTAACACCAACAAGGTAAAAATACTGCACTTTCCAATGCATTTCATAACATATCCTCGCAGTACACCTTAAGGAAAGGATGGCATGGAGATTCTTTTTATGAAAAAATAAGAAAGAAAGAAAATTCATTGGCATGTAAAAGTAGGAGGTCTTGTCCAATAACAGAAGGTTCCTCACTGCAGACACGCCCCAGAGATACTTGGGGAACGAGCATATATTCACTGACCTTCCGTCTTTTATGAGACTCTTTAGAAGGGGCACCTGTACTGTGAATACAACATTTTCCAGCTATCGTGACAAGAATTTTTGATTCTATTAAGGACACGGAGGCGAGGATTATGCTGTCTCAATTTCTTTACTGACTCACAGCAGCCAATGAAAACACAGTAACTTTAGTAAAAAACTTCATTTCCCATGAGGCTTTGAACCACGCCTCCAGTAAAACAACCAATAGTCACACATAACATTCTATAAAATAATGAGGCACCATCTTGGCTACCTCTTTCTTTGCAAACCAGTCTTTAAATGTCCGAAAACCATATAACAGTCCTGACTCTCAACGGAGAGTACTACCACCAGGTATTCGTTCTCAACGGAGAACACGATCCAGGATCCTGGAAACAGCAGATATCATCCGACAACAGGGAGATCCATGTCCGGAGAGCGCAGGATATTAAGGTTGTTTAGAATCGGTTCCTGAAAACAGAAACAATCATAAAAATCTGGAACCCATAAAGGCTCAACATTTCAGGGAGGGCAAACATGTTCAATTCTATGCCATTCATTATGACAATTTACATCATACATGTCCCAGCGGGTGGGACAATCCTCGCCTCCGTGTCCTTAATAGAATCAAAAATTCTTGTCGCGATAGCTGGAAAATTTTGTATTCTATACCATGACCGGAGGCTTCAGATTATGCTGGTTCAAAGCTCACCAACAACTGAAGAAACATGCGAAATAGGCCTGTAATAAAACATTTTAAACATTGAATCTGAAGACCAATCCGCCGCTTTAAGGATGTCTTCCAATCTGGATCCCAAAATATATGCTTTAGAGGCCATAGCGCCTCTAGCTGAATGAGCACCATACACCGAAACATCAATGCCAGATTCTGCCATAACTCACCTTACCCAGCGCGCCAACGTGGCTGTGGACACAGGTCGGAATGGTTTCTGTATTGCTAACAGTAATGGACCCAAGGGATCAGTTCTATGGGCTAAAGTACGCTCTTCATAAGTTTTTAAACATTGTAAAACACATAATTTAGCATTGTGTGGAAAAGCAGGATACTCAACCGAACGTGAAATGGTCTTGGTACGTCTTGAGATGAGGAAAGAGACACCCTGTGGGGAAAAAATTCTCCCAGCCAAATCTAATGCACGAACATCTGAAACCCTGCGACAGGAGATCAGACACAAGAGCATTGTGAGCTTGGCCGATAACTGTTTCAAAGATAAGTCCTTATTATCCGGCCAAGATTCCAACAAAGATAAAATCTTAGAAACATCCCACAACGTGGTATAACGAGGTCGTGGCGGTCTAGCCACTCTAATGCCCTTGAGTAACTTACACACTAGAAGGTGCATCCCCACTGGTTTACCATCAATATGATTATGCCCCGCTGAAAGGGCAGACCTAAAATTATTCACAGACCTGTAGGACAGGCCAGATTCCGCACATTCTGACAAGAAATGTAATACTTCCTTTATATCCGATCCCACGGGATCCACCTGCTGTTGAAGGCACCAACCCATCCATCGTTTCCATGAAGCTGAATACCGCTTGCGGGTGGATGGAGCCCAAGCTTGGTGTATAAACTCGGCAGCCGCCGTTGAAAAGCCCTCAATTCGCTCGTGTCGCCTGAGAGCGTCCAGACCATGAGGGACAGCTGATTCTGCAAGACCAGCGGATGCGGAGCTCCCACTGGGTCCTGGATAACCATCGGGAATATCGGGAGCTGAAACGGTAAGTCCACCGATAACTCCAATAGTGTCAGAAACCAAGACTGAGTCTTCCACAAGGGTGTGACCAACACTACTGACGCTACCTGGTGCGCCGCCACTCTCGGGATCAGAGCAAAAGGTGGAAAGGCATAAGTTCTCTGCGATCCCCAATGCTGAAGGAACGCATCCGTTCCTTTCGCCATCGGGTCCGGCCTCCAACTGAAGAAGATGGGAAGGTGAGTGTTGAGGCGCGTGGCAAATAGGTCTATCAGACACGGGCCTCGCATAGCCATGATCTCTGCAAACAAGGAGGGGTGAAGCCTCCAATCGCTGTAATCTCTTAGGAACCTGGAGTTCCAATCCGCCACCTGATTGAGATTGCCCGGCAGATACTCCGTCACCACACTGATCTTGTGATCCAGGCAAAAATGCCAAAATTCTTTCACAATGTTGGCTAACATTCGGGATTTTGTCCCACCGAGTCGATTGATGTATCGTACTGCGGACACATTGTCCATCCGAAGAAGGATACAACAATTGCTCTTCACTGGGGAAATCGACTTTATGGCGACTGAGCCCGCCAGTAATTCTAGGCAGTTGATGTGCAACTTTAACTCGTCAGCGGACCAACGTCTGCCGGTGGCAAAGTCCCCACATCGAGCGCCCCAACCCCATCGGCTGGCGTCGGACTCTATTATGACGTCCGGAGAGACGCCAAAAATAGCTCTTCCGTTCCATGCCGTCATGTGTTCCAACCACCACTGAAGCTCTTCTCGAGCTTCTGGGGACAGCGGAATCAGGTGGTCGTAAGAAAACCTTTTTTGTAGGTAATGAATCTTCAACCGTTGTAAGGCCCTGTAGTGGAGTGTGCCCGGAAAGATCGCCTGGATGGATGACGCGAGGAGGCCCACAATCCTCGCCAACACCCTTAACAAGATCATCTGTGCGGACAGGGTGGAAGTTATCTCTCTCTTGGTCGACCTGATCTTTGTCATAGGAAGTAGAAGCTGAGCAGAGACTGAGTCTATCTGAAACCCCAGGAACTCTATCTTTTGTGTCGGGGTAACCATGGACTTTTTGATATTTATTATAAATCCTAACTCCTGAAGCAGGGACATAGTCCAGTCCAAGTGGGTGAGAAGGAGGTCTCGATCCTGGGCAAGGATCAGCATATCGTCGAGGTACACTATCAACCTCACCCCCATCTCTCGCAGGCGCATTTTCACGGGTTTTAGCAATTTGGTGAACACCCATGGTGCTGAGGACAGGCCGAAGGGAAGAGAGCGATAATGGTACCATTGCCCTTTCCAGGAAAATTGCAGAAATTTTCGATGGGAGGGGCAAATAGGCACTGTGAGGTAGGCGTCCTTCAGATCCAGCCGTACCATCCAATCCTGTTCCAACAGGAGATCTCTCAGAAGATGGATCCCCTCCATCTTGAAGTGCCTGTATACAACATAGGGATTGAATTCCCTGAGATTCAATACCAATCTCTGGCCTCCTCCTTTCTTTTGAACCAGGAAAACGTTGCTGCAGAAACCTCCGGGAAGGAAGGGACCTGCGGCAATGGCTTGCTTGGTCAAAAGTTCTCGTAGCTCGCAATCTATAAAAGCTTGCTCTTGTAGGGAAAAAAGGATAGGACGGGGAGGGTTCAGCTGACACGGGGAGTCTAACAATTCTATCTGATAACCCTGAACTGTGTGGAGAACCCACGCATCCGCGGTCAGGTTCGTCCAACTCATCTGAAAATGAAACAATCTGCCCCCGAGGGGGATCATAGGAAGATATAGGGGACTTACCAGAAGACTGGGTGTCGTAATTTTTATATCCTCTGTTGACACCTCTGTTGAAACGTCCTCGGAACCCACGGGACCTTGAAGGGTAGAAGCCTGCCTGGTCAGGCTCCTGGGTATATCCCCTGCGGCGAGGGGCGAACCCTCGTTGAGGACTGGGATTAACGTAGCGGCCGGTCGAGCGTCCTCTGCCACGCCCGGCCCTACCAGAGACCTGGTGAAAAACTCTCTTAAGGGTTGATTGGGATTTATCTAGAGAGGCGAAGGTACTGACAAATTTGGCAATGTCCTTCACGAACTTCTCACCAAATAGTTGTCCTTCCGCCAACGGACCAGGCTCCGCTGTTGCCAATTCTACGAGTTGAGGGTCGATGCGTAACAAGACGGATTTCCGTCGTTCCGAGGCAAGTGCGCAATTGGCGTTACCAAGCATGCAGATAGCTCTCTGTGTCCACCCAGCGAGGACATCTGGGTGGATGGCTGCACCCGTTGCCTGAGCTTGCAAGGCCAACTCCAGGATCTTTGCAAGAGGGCCTGAGATATCCAAAACCTTGTCCTGGCATGCCCGAAGGGCGGGGTCTATACCCTTTTTGGGGTCTTTTTTGTACTTTTTGAGAAAGGTGGTCATTGAAGAGTCTATGTCAGGGGTAACAGCCACTTTGTGTGCGAGATCTGGTCGGGGGCATTTGGATTTTAAGCGTGCCCTGACTTCTTTGTCAAAACCCTTCCTAAGATAGAGTTGCATGTATTCGGCCACCGCTGGTGGAGGGACCCAGTCGGCGGAACGGGGGTGGATTATGTCAGAGGGGTCAAAAGAAAAGGGAGAGGGAAGGGTGGGCGAGTGAGAGTGTTTACGCTTCTTGGCGCGTTTACGAGGCTTGGAATCCTGGGAGGATTCGGTGTCAGTGCCGGCGTCAGTGCTCGTGTCTGGGATCGTGCTGGGAGGAGCGGGAACCAGGACCGGGGCATTTGTCGTGTCTTGCTCTTTGGATTTACAAAGGGAGGAGTAAACTTTAGCGTGAGGCCAGGGAAGGCCAACTGATTCTGGAGTAGGGGGGGGGAGGGGCAGGAGTAGGGTTATCTGAGGGAACAGGCCTACCTGTGACTAACTGCTCTATACGTTGACTTAATGGCAGTAGGGCGGAGGACAGGACCTTGTCTAACTTGGCGTCCAATTTTTTATCAATAATGTCTTCCATGGATTCTTCCTCGTAATACTCTGCATCCTCAGGGTCATCACACGCCACAACTTCCTCCTCGTAGACCTCACAGTCTGACATATCAGCACTTTTATGGTAAAAGTTCTCAGGTCCCCAGAGGGAAGCTTAATTATACAGCCCAAGCATTGCACAACCCAAGGGCGTCAGGTAGGAGCAGAAGCTGGAGCAGAGGGGGCCAAAAAGGTGCCACTAGGGCTCCTGGCCGATAGGACTAACGGAGGGAGAGGCCCCTGTATGCCTAATCGGGCTCAGGGCCTCCAAAAATTCAATTTGCCACTCCTGGGCTTAAAAGAGTTAAATTTATATGTGCTTGTACAAGCGGTGAAAAGCGCTACCAAAAATATGCCCTGGTACCGGCTCCGCCGTCTGCCGACGTGTGGACTCCCAATTCAGCCCGGGAGAGAGGCGTCACATCAGCTTGAAAGACCGGGGCCTCACGTTTGCACAGGCGCGTGCAGGCTCCCGAGACGCACGCACAGATCCCCGTCGGGTCTAAGCGTGCGTCTCGCTCCTTCGCGGGGGGGCCAGTCTCGGATAGAGCTAATGAAAGGAAAGCCGCCCGACTCAGAGCAAGAGTCTGAAGCGGCCGGGGGGCAATTTATTAAAAGCGAGAAGCTAACAGCGCAACACGCACTGTGGAGAGCGATTAATTAAGACACAGAGAGGGCGCGCGCGAGGCGCCGCAGCAAAGCAATTAAAACAACGTGAAATAATTCACACACCAAAACTGATTAAAAAACCCAATATTGGCTAAATACCAATAAAGGCCAGTTAAACAGAGACAAAATAATGAGGCACTTATCTTGACTGCGGAGCAGCAAAGAAAGAGGAAGCCAAGATGGTGCCTCATTATTTTATAGAATCTTATGTGTGACTATTGGTTGTTACTGGAGGCGTGGTTCAAAGCCTCATGGGAAATGAAGTTTTTTACTAAAGTTACCGTGTTTTCATTGGCTGCTGTGAGTCAGTAAAGAAATTGAGACAGCATAATCTGAAGCCTCCGGTCCTGCTATAGAATCTCCATTGGCAGACACTCATTAGTTATATCAAGTTCTTAAAAAATAAACTTTGTAGACCAGACAGACTGCTAGCCAAAAGTACCTCAATGTCCTATCTCTTAAGCAATTTATGAACAGCCTTCAAAAATCACATCTTTTCAGTGCTTCTTTAACCCTTTCGTTGCGGCCGTCGGCCAACGGACGTCGCGAGCACTACCTCCGTAGTGCTGCGCACGTCTGTTGGCCGACGCGGCCCCGCCCACTCATCAGAACTCCCGCACCGCGGTGGAATTGCCGCCGCGGTTAAGGTGTTAACTTGTATTTTTGTATCTAAACACTGAAAAATTGACATGTACAAACCACTAACTGCTGCATCAAGTTATGAGTGTAGTGATAAGCACTTTTTGACCCCAAAACAAACACCGAGTGGATACATCGCAAAAAAATAATGTTTATCCCAGGTCATTGAACGGGTTCCTGGTGCAGTGTATATCGTTCTTTCCAAAAGAGAGAAATAACAATCATGAAATATAGACCAGAAAAAATTACACCTCACCTCAATCTTGCATAATTCCTTCCTCAAATCATCTCAACCATGCTATCAATCTCAATCTCACTCGCTCATTTCACTCCCCCCTAAACCTCACACCTCCATTCACCTCAGCTGAACATTGCCCCACTTCAACCCATCACTCTTCACTCTCAATTTCACCTTAACCTCCATATGAGGTGTGCAGATGTAGACTCTTCAGCCCAGATGGAACCACCAGAGGCACACATATAACCAGAGGTAGCCTCCTGAACTAGGCACAAGTCAATAGGTTAGTCCTTCAGAACTAGACAGTCTACTGCAGAAGTCATCTCCGAAACTGGACACATCACTCCCAGAGAGAACACAGCACTTCAGAGGTTGCCTCTCACTGTTGTAGTAATACTCATTGGGAGGCATCAAGAACTGTACACGGTACTCCAGATGGGGCACCAAGTACTTGACCTAATAAAGCAGAAAAACTCTCCAGAAAAACGCAACACTCCAAAGGGGAATTCCAGACATGGACGCAATATACCACATGTGGCATATAAAGGAAGTAACAGTTCTCCAGATGAGACATTGATCACTAGCAGAATAGCCCAAATGCACCCTTCAGAACTGGACATCACTCTATACCAGTACAATATAACACAGCCTCCTTTTCTGCTCCTTTTATTATCTCTCTCTGCACCCCAACTTTCCTTTTGCTTTCACTATTTTTAGGTGTTCCAGTATGAGAAGCCAAAGATGACTACATACAAGGAGCAGTTGCATTGCTGCTGCCTGTGCTGCATCTGATCAGTGTTTGCGAAGCGATATGAAATATTGCTGCAAATGTCCTATGTATGTGAAGTGTATACTGCTGCTGCCTGTGCTCTACCTTGTCATGTGTGTTTGGAAAGGTTGCAGTCTCATCTCTACTGGGAAAGTGCCCTGGATAAGTGATTGTCAGCTTAGTGGTCCCATCGTTGACTACTTTCATCAGCAGATCTCTTTAAGGAGGAGTCGCCATATCCTCGCTCAGGCATGCATGAGTGACTCCACTCCTTGAAAACGCTCAAGCTGTTCCTCAGTGACATTTTAAATTATGAGTCAAGGTCTTAAACTCAAAGAAAGGACCCTATAGGGACCATGTAGCACAATAGTGCCTCTTAATTTCATATTTTTCCAGATACCAAAAAAGCTCAACAGTTGTCCATATGATCGATTTTTAATCTTGAGACGCAGGGCCGCATTGAGCCCACCATGAAAATTCTGTGCTTATTGACTATTGGAGTTATGATGCAGTTTAAAATCCTTTGCATCACCATCAACCAGCCCTTCTAAGAGCAAATCTGCATGTGTTCAAGCCCAAACTTTGAGATCGAACATTTCAAACGGACAGGCCCTCCACGGTTTGGTTCCCTTCTATGGTTTGTTTCATCATGGACCCTTACTTCCAGAGGTCCCAGCCACTCTGCTCTCCTGGGAAGACAAATCTAGCGATTGCCAAGTGCATCCCTCACTTATCTTATTCAATGAGACACCAATAAAAGGTATCAAGTTTACATTTTAAGATGGTGAATAGAGAACTCTCCTTACTCGATGTTTGGCAAAAAAGAAGCTGACCATTAGAGTGCAGACACCTAACAGAGCGATCCCAGGAAAATGTGTGCACCTTTAAAGCAGGAATGTTGTCATAAACAGCTTTATGTCACTCATTCAATAGGTGAAGGGTGGAATATTTGCAAAAAGACTAACCACTGGCAATCGTTCATTCTAACCCATCGTCGTTCACCACAGTGCCACTCTAGACAAAGGCCACCTTATGCTATCATTACTGATCCTGTTCCTCATGGGAACAGTCCATCCCGTACTGCTAGATGAGGTCCCCTCCAGAAGGTTATACAGTTAACCCCCAGACCAGTCTCCACCTTGTTAGGCTTCATCAGTGAGGTGTAGCTTGGATCCTATGGCATAGTGAGCACGGGATCCACATCCTGGGAGTAACATCATTCACAAGGGGATGGAAGGAATGCTTGGCAGCCGCTCTGCGTATTATTGCAGCCCATTGTTTTTCACCCACTGTGCCACTATGTGTTAGATGTAATTCCTAAGTTACCATGGGTATGCTCAGACATGGGTCCCTTGCTCTCTGTTCCACTAAAACCAATAATGCACCTTGGTACTGTGGCAGACCCTAAAGTATCTGAATATTTCATTATTTTCTCTTTATTACAGCTTGTAAAAATGACGCCTTGTAAATCAATATAAATGAAGAAATGTTTTATGCTGGCTGGTATCAGTTCTGAATTCAGCCCTAGCTCTGAACACCTTTTCTCTTCCTTTTGGTGCACATTCAGATAAGATGCAGATTTGATATTCTCAACCTTCTCCCCTACCCACAATTATCCTTTCCCAGTTCCCAGTCTTCATGATGAATCAATACTTCCCACTTCACACACACACTTATACATTCCTATTTGTCATACGTTTGGTTCCAATTCAAAGCTGTTGCGATGAAACAGCCCAGTCAGACCAAAACCAATCTTGGGTTGCTTGGGTTCCGGTTCAGAGAGGACCTGGCCTGGCATTTCGACTGGGCTCTTCCTATTGGAGCAGGGCCGAAACTGATTTGCATATGACTGGGTCTAATCTGAGGTGGCATGATCGGGAAAAGAAGAAAAGAAGAATGGGGTTGAAATGCTACCTCATGCGATTGCAAGTGGTTAGACAAATTGCAAGCATTCCATTCATCACCTTTTGTGTGAGCGACAAAAGCTGTTTATGGACCACTCCTGCTTTTATGGTGCATACATTTCCTTGGCATCGCTCTTTCAGGTGTCTGCACCTTTTTGTGGATTTGATAAACAGCTTTATGTACAATAGTAAAAACAATAACAATTATTCTGTCGTACACTGATAGCCAATGTGGTTTCTTTCTGCCTGAGGTAACTGTGTCGAGAACCACAGGTCACAGAGTAGTCGAATTGCCACGTTCCGGATCAACTGCAGTTGCATAACACGTTTTGTCGGTGCAGCCAGTAAAACGGCACTATTGTAGTCCATTCTTAACTGAATTAAAGCTTTTATCACTGGTATTCTTAATTTGTTGTCTAAAAGTTGTTGGATGGCTCAAAAGCGGTTTAAATTGAAGCAGACAGGACTTGGTCACATTGGCTACCAGAGTGATAGGGCTAAGGTTAAAATCAAGATAGATTGCTAAATTGGGAACTGAGGAAGAAGGTGCTGTTGGTTGCCCCACTACATTTGGTCAGTTCAAGTCTGTCATACAGATTTTAGGTGATGTCAGAAGTATTTCAGTTTTGCTATGATTTAATTTTCAATAATTTGTAGATGTCCACCATCTGGTCGCCTCAAGGCTCCTCGTTAGAGGGTTAGATTGGTTTGTGTCTGACGACAGTCATAAAATTACCTGCTTATCATTCGCTTAGATAAAAAATGTTGTACCCAGTAAATGTTAAAAAGCAATGGGGATCAAATTGGTCCATAACAGATTTTTTTAGCTGAGGAATAAAAAGGAGACAGAGAATATATTGGTTTTCTATTGTGTAAAAATAATTAAACCAGGCTAAAACGTTTCATCTGAGCCTTGTATCATTCAATCGTTCAAATAGGATTATGTGGTCAATTGTATCAAATGCGGCAGTAGTTTTTCTATTACCTATTGGGAAGTTCTAAAATTCTGAGTCCTGACGGACTGGAGGTTGTGTGCATGATGTCCAGGAGCACCAACGTTCCTAGACCGCTGGCATCCATCATCCTCCACAGGTCATCAAGAATAGAAACTACAACTACCTAAGAGGCTGTTTTCCCCAACAAATTTCCAAACTTGTAAAATGCAGTTAGTCAAACAGCTTAGATAAATAAGGGAGGTATAAAACTAGCTGGTTATTGCTTGATATATGGGGTTTAGAGAAGGTTTTTTCAATAATGGTTTGATAGCAGCAGTTTTCCAGAGATCATCCGGTACTGTGCCAGTTTCAAGTGAGTTAGAAAACATTAGATGAATTTAATTGGTCGTGCCAAAAAATAATTATTTCATAAATTTTGCTGGGCAGACATCAAGAGGGGAACCAGAGGGGCGGCTTTGTATAATGGTATCCATTAGATGGGATAATAATACTGAACAAAAAATTGTCAAAAACCACATATGGTTAATTAAGCAGTTTCACATAGGGAATATTACACGGGCTAACTATTGGGTCCATCTCAATTTCATGTCTAATTTTTTACAGTATTCTTGGTGGAAAAAGATTACATTTTGCGACAGAGACTGATGTTAGTAGTAATTTGTAGTTAGATACATTAAAGGGATTGGAGTTTAAAAAATGTCTTTAGAGAAACTGGGGCATTACATAAACGCTGTGAAAAATAGGCTTGTTTAGCATGGCTGATCTGCTTATAGTATGCCTTGAATCTATTTAAAAACTAGGGGGCTTATTTATGAGCTCTTGTGTCACATTTACGCCGCTGTTTCATCACTTTTTGTGACGCGGCCGCGTAAATAATGTGCCTATGTTGCGCCATATTTACGAAGTGACGCATCTAGGCAGATGCGTCACTTCGTAAACCCCTGCGCTACATTATACCTGCGTCAGGTATAATGTATGCAGGGTGGGCATTCCCCCGCATCAAACCCTCGTAGAAGTAGCTCATTGAAATTGATAAGAGTTCAGTGCGCCACTTCTAGGGCGCCATTGCATCAAAACCTTGCGCCTACTTCATGGCAGGCGTAAGGGTGACGCAGGCCCTTTCGCATGGGGTTTGCCCCATGTGAAAGGACACATTGCTGGAGTTGCGTCTGTTTTAAGACACACCCTAGCAATGCTCCACTTTTGCGCATACAGATACGTCAGTGATACTGACGTATCTGTAACTCCTTGCGACATGATGCATCATACAGTAAATATGACGCATCAATGGTGTTGCAAGGGAGGAGCACTGAGAAGTGTCGCAAAGCTGCTTTGTCGCAGCAATGCAACACTTCTCATAAATAAGCCCCTAGATTTTTAAGTCCGGGTCAGATGCTTTGTGCCACTTGCATTCAGTCCTGCGTAGCTCTGGTTTAAAGGAGGGAAGTTCCTTGAAGAACCAAGGGTTATTTGAACAGGTAAAAATTCATTTTTTACCTGAGTGATGGAAGCGTCAAATGCTGATAACAAGCAGTTGGGATCGTCAGGCACTTATTTAACCGTAATATTTTTCTGTAATTCCATGGCTTTCTTGATAGTCTCAGCTGCTGAAAATATTCTTTGGGGTGGATCTTCTACTCTAATTTTGCAAGCGGTACTTTTATTGTATGAAGGCAAGATGAGCTTGGAAGGAATCACCATGTTATCTGACCATATTAAAGACATAGATTTATCGACTCTAATGCCTTCAATATTGGAGAATATTGGAACAAGTAGATGCCCTGTCGAGGGAGTTGGTTCATCAGAGATCAGTTTACATTTAAAGAGACTGAGCGTTTCTTTCAAGTTGTCTGCTTGCATCGAGGTCGTATTCAGTCATAAATTTAAGTAACCAAATTGCATAATATTTTTCTTACTGAGTCATAATAAACTAAGTTCTTCATAAAAATGATTGAGTGAAGCTGGTGATGCTTGAGGTGGGTGGTACGCTGGAAATAAAAATAATCTCTGATTGTTTAGCCTGCATAGATGGAACCAAATAGTCATATGATGGGCAACGAAACAATTAAGTATTTTTAGGTGGACAGAATCACAAACAAATTACCGTAACAACACCTCCACACTTATATCCCTTGTCCACTTGTATAGTTTTTGAAGTATGTACTGTTTACGTGAACATTTCCAAACCTTTGGGAGAGAGGTTCACATGTGAGAGAAGTGTATTTCAGTGTTGCAAGATATTTGTGCACGTGCAAACATGCTGACTTTTATTGTGAGCATACCTATGTTATTTTTGATTGCAGATCTTCAATATCAACTCATTATGAACGAGAAGCTGTCAGAGAAAGGTACTGTAGTCCTATGTTATGTTTCCCTGATCATTCATTGCTGGTAGGTTATAGCAACCCTGGTCTTTTTGCACAGGTTCCCTACATGCCAGTGTACCAGTCAGGTGTAGAACCCACTCTTTTACTTTATTCAGGTAAGTTTTGTTTCTCTGATTGTATGATGGATGGTTTTAAAAGCGCTGGAGTGATGAGGAGGTTTGAATTGCTTCTCGGCACTTGCAGAAAGTGGAATGGAGATTGCTAGAGAATGCTTTACTGTGTAAAACCAATTCTGTAAACTTTCAGCCCCAAAAGTTTCATCCCGATAGCTTTGAAATGGAACGTAGCTGTAAGAGAAATCGGAAGGTATATGTATGTGATGTGGGATGTATGTATTGTATTGTTTCATCGAGGAGGCTGGGAACTGGGACATGATAATAGTGGGTAGGGGGGCAGGCTGAGAATATCAAATCTGCATCTTATCCATAGGTGCACCAAAAGGAAGAGGAAACTGATCAGAGGCAGGGGTGAATTGGAACCAACACCAACCATGGCAGATCATTTAGTCAATTATATTGATTTGCAACGTTGTTCTCTCAGCCGCCTGTTGCACACGAGGTGACAATCGACTGCATTGAGAATGGCAGTGTGTGCTTCCATAGACCACCTATGGAGGTCAGCAAACATACATGTCCCTGCTCAAGACTCCAGGCTGAGGCATGCCGCATGAATATGGAGTCTCCTTACCAATCCCATCACCACTGATCTTGTGGTTCTCAAAATCTTACCCATCATCTGTCTAGTTCTGGCATCTGATGATAGACAGGAGTTTTGTTGCTGGTTATGCTTCCCAGTCATAAGAGCAGCTGAAAGAATCTCTCCCACACTGGCTGCACTGGCCCACCCCAGCTAGCACCCGACATTGGCTCTGTTTCACACACTAGGCTTGCCTCAGCTGGGACAGGGCATGCGATGCACAAGATGAGTCTGGCTGGCACATGTGGAACTGTAATCTCAGTATCCCTTCCTGCTTGCCTTATACCATCCAGTGTTTGTGCCCAGCAGTACCATTACTCGACCATGTTGTCTGTCCTGCCTGCCACCAGTGGCCCTGAATCTGAAAAGCAGCTCCCACACAGCGGCCTGCACTTCAGCACATCTTGGCAGTGGCAGGTACCTGAGGTAACATGTCCTTTGTTTGACTCTGTAGTAATGGGCATGTGAGTAGCAGCTCAGCTATGCCCAGATCCGCCATGTGCATTCACAGTTGAAGTCACAGATTATATTGCCTTCATGTGCGTGGCTGCGGTTCAGCATGGTTTAAAGTTAGTGGCGTAGAGGAGAGTTGCATAGAGTAGCATATCATAGAATGGAGCGTCGTAGAGTGGAGTGTCATGGAGTGTCGTAAAGTGGAATAGGGTGGAATGGCATTGAGAGTAGTGGAGTGGAGTGGAGTAGAGTAGAGCAGAGTGGCATAGAGTGGAGTGGTGTAGAGTGGCGCAGAGTGGAGTGGCGTGGAATAGAATGCCGTAGAGTGGAGAGTCGTGCAGTGGAGTGGCGTAGAGTGTTATCGAGTGGCATAGTAGAATAGAGTGTTGTGCAGTGGGGTAGAGTGGAGTAAAGTGGCGTAGAGTTGAGTGTCATAGAGTGGGGAAGAGAGTCAGAGTGGAGTGGCATGAAGTAGAGTGTCGTACAGTGTAGCGGCATAGAGTGGAGTAGAATGTCGTAGAGTGGAGTGACCTGGAGTGGTATAGAGTGGAGTATGTATAATGTGGTAGCTCATTGCCATTATAGACAACACATTTTCAATTAAAATTGTCATTACATTGCACAGACATATAGTTTTACTGATAAAACTATACAGCTCTCAGACGATATGTGGAAATCGGCGTCACCTCGTGTACTAATTTGTTTTGATCGTATTAAAATATTTGCTTCCACCACACCTCAGAATTAGAAAAAAAGTGTGCTTCTTTGTGCTTTCCTAATTCTGATAAATTCTGAAATATATTCTGAAATATTTGTACAGTACATTTACTGGCATTTACATTTTGTTGTGTGCTACAAAAAAATAGCATCCTACAGCCTTTCCTTTCAGCCCCCAATACCCAGCAAGATTGTCACATAAATCCTCTCACTTTGCAGTCAAAGAAAGAAAAGTAAACATCTACCTCCCTGGAAGACAGAGCCAGAAATTTGACCTCTGTCTTCGAACACACAGCAAATATGACAAGATAAAACCGAAATGTAAAGCCCTGTTTATTGCCCATTCACGTCTGAACTCCAGCATGAATATTTTGGGGATGCTTTAACACTCCCCATGTGCGTGAAATTTAGGAAGAGGATTGTTTAAGTTATGCTACTAGTAAAGAGCGCTGATCAAAATAAACAAGCTCTGAGACAGAACATTGTTCCTCACAGGCATGCCAGAGATAATTAGAATCCTTCAAGCAGAAAGATAGGAGGCAGGAAACTTTCGCAAAGAAATGCTGCATGTTTACTACTGTGAACTAGGGAGACAACTGAAAATGCACATACCCTTGAGGAGTGCCTCACGAAAAAAAAAAAAAGAGTTCCCAGAAAGCAAGAACTTGTGGAAAAATACAAGGAGCCAGTCAAAGAGGTGATAAACAGGCTATGATCCACGGAAGGGAGAAAGACATGCTGAACAGCCTAAACAAATAAAGCAGCAAATAGAAAGCAGGCAATTGCAAGTTACAAAACACAAAGCCAATGGTAAGCAATGGGCGAAATGCATTCCTAGGGAAGCTTTTAGCATGTCCCCAATATGCCTTTGTAACGCCTCGACCTAAAAAGGGCCTGGAAACACGCTGAAGTGAGGCCCTTCCTGAAGAAACCATCCGTCCACCCAGCAGAACCAAAGAACTACCGGCCTATCTCTCTGCTCCTCTTTACGGCAAAGGTGCTCGAAAAGGCAATCAACCAGCAACTCACTGAACACCTGGAACACAACAACCTCCTGGACTCCTCTCAGTCCAGATTCCAAGCCAAACACAGCACCGAGACAGCCTTGATCACAGCCACCGACAACATCAGAGCCATGCTGGATGTGGTGAAACAGCAGCCCTCATCCTCCTGGACCTATCAGCTGCCTTTGACACTGTCTCCCATCACATCTTGATCAACAGGCTCCACCTCATCAGAATCCAGGAAAGCGCCTTTAAATGGATTGCCTCATACCGCACCGGAAGAACCCAGCGAATCCGTCTCCCACTGTTCACTTCGGAACCCAAGAAGATCATCTCTGGTGTACCCTAAGGATTATCACTCTGATCCACCCTCTTCAACGTCTACATGACTCCCTTGGCCAACACCGTCTGATCGCACAGAGTCAACATCAACTCCTATACAGACGATACCCAGTTCATCCTCTCACTGTCAGAAGACCCCTCCACCAACAGAGCCACCTTCCACAGATGTATGATGAACGTCGCTGACTGGACGAAGGACAACTGTTTCAAGTTCCACACGGAAGTCCTCATCTTTGGGAATAGCCCCTTGCCATGGAACGACGCATGGTGACCCAAGGAACTCTGCGCACCCCCTCCCCGACATATTGCACCCACAACCTCGGCATCATCTTGGACAGCAAGCTATCCATAAAAAAATAGGTAAACGCTGTCTCATCCGCCTGCTTCCACACCGTACGCATGCTCCGCAAGATCTTCAGGTGGCTCTCAGTCAACACCAGAAGGACCGTCATGC
Source organism: Calotriton arnoldi (assembly GCA_963921515.1). NCBI lineage: Eukaryota > Metazoa > Chordata > Amphibia > Caudata > Salamandridae > Calotriton > Calotriton arnoldi. The sequence goes on from CAWUFW010000600.1 coordinate 3,120,115, forward strand.
AAGCTCTCATCACAAGCAGGCTGGATTATGGAAACACACTCTACATAGGACTCACTGCACTCCTCCTAAAGAGACTACAGACAATACAAAACTCAGCAGCAAGACCTCACCTAAACATCATCTCCATCTTTTTAATTTTCTCACTGACATAGATCCTGATATGGTCTTTCTAACTGAAACTTGGCTCCACGATGGCTCCCTACCTGATATCATATCGGCGCTCCCTAATAACTTTTCTTTGTTAGGAATCAATATACCCATTAAAGTTGGGGGTGGTATCGCCATTATCTTTAAAAAAAAACCTATAACTGTCAATTGTGGACCTTCAGATCCCAAATTGTGAAGGTTTGGCCTTTTCTATCCCTTTTACCCATAAGTTTACCTTTTTGGGTGCCCTTATTTATCGCCCTCCTGGGCCTTCCCATAACTGGTCCTCTGCCTTTTCTGACCTACTGGCTTCCTACATTCTTCAGGCTGCCAACTTCTCGGTGCTTGGTGATCTCAACCTCCACCTGGAGAACCCTGAAGATAAATCAGCATCCACATTTATAGAGGATATGAATATTCTCAATCTTTCACTGCGAAATTCACTACCTACTCACATCGCTGGTCACCTTCTGGATCCTATTTTTTCTAATCTTGCTACTTTATCTGTTGCACCACCTGTCCAGCTTTGCTGGACTGATCATTTTGCAGTTCCTTTTACCATCAAAAGTCTTTCTTTCTCTTCTCCTAGGCTGACTTTATTGCCTAAAACTAGGAACTGGTCCAAACTTAATTTATCAGCACTTAACAAAGTGCTTCTTGACAATACCCCTTCGCTTGTTTCCTCCCCTGATCAAGACCAGCTCTCCGTGCACCAATGGCTTACAGCGGCCATCGATTCCGCACTACCTCTCTCAGTAAAGCCACAGCTCAGAACCCATCCTCCTGCCCCTTGGTTTACAGATTCTCTCAAACAAGAGAAAAAAACACTGTAAAGCCTTAGAGAGACAATGGAGGAAACATTATCTGTCTAATGCTAAGTTGGAGTAGTTGGAAGCATTAAAGAAATATCATGCTCTTTGCAGATCGGCTTGCGCAGCCTTTATTGAGAAGATTTCTCACTCCCAAAACTGTCAGTAAACTTTGTTTAAAGTTGTGACTAAACTCTCAGCTGCTGGTGCTTTTTTGACCCCTCCCTCGCTTTCCCAACCTCAATGCGATGAACTAGCGCTGTTCTTTCACAATAAAGTTAAGTCTATCCATGACCAACTTGCTGTGGATGCCTCCCAACAAGGGAATCTACTGTTACCTGTCAATCCAACGGCAGGGCCCCTTAAACCTTTCCCCCAGGTTCCTGCGCCTGGGGATTCTTCACAGATTAGTTCCTGGCCTCCTTTGGATTTGCCTTCTTTGAAACTGTTGTTGAGGTCTATTAAGTCCGGTTCACCCCTTGATCCTCTCCCCCCTTCTAAACTTGGTCTCTTGGACGAGGCTGCCCTCTCTGTGATTCTGAACCTTCTTAATACTTCTTTGAGTATAGGTTTGGTACCTCAGAGGTGGAAACATGCACTCGTCCTTCCTTTACTAAAAAAGGAAGGTCTTGATCCTCTCTGCTGGTCGAATTTTCGCACTATTTCTCTCCTGCCTGCAGGGATGTGGAATTTCTATAGCCCGACGCCCGGGACATATTGTTTGGGGTCAAGGGCAGCAAGTTTTCATGTGTATTTTGTCCTTGGGACAAGTAGGACCACCCATCCCCCCTACAGCACAAACCCTTTGGCTGCCAGTTTAAAGTACCACATTATGGATCAGGGAAACACATTGCCTGCAGTTAAGGTAATATTTGTGTCCATGTTGTAATGCTGTTAACACTTGTATTTATCGTTCATTAATGCGAAGCCTTTATTATTAGGCTGAGCGCTCTAAGTAAATGTTGTAAGCTCAGACTGCACAACTGACAGAGGTTCCAGTATAAAAATGTGTACACACGTTTTCAATGTTTAGCAATATGAGGCTATGTATAATGCTCCCAGAATGCTCTCTGATTAGGTGCAAATATTTTTAGAAGTTTGAAAGCAAGATTGATGATTCTTTGCTTTTAAAATAAAATGTTCACATAAATATGCAAAAACATTTCTCTAAACTACTGTAAAAGTTTAGGTACCATTTCTTTGCAGCATCATTTAGTAAAATGTGTTGATGTATGCTAGTATTTTCCAAAAATATTTATACTGGAAAGTCAGTGTAACCAGTTTTAATAAGATTATGGGAAACATCAAAATAAACAAGCATTGGTAAAGCCAGTAGGTCTGAAATTGTTGGTCAGCCTTTTGGTTTTGTCAATGTGTGACTTGTTTTGGTATGGTTTTTGTAAAATCTTACTGGTGTGGGAGCTGCTGGGCCCTCTCCATTATAACAAACATTGGCAAAAGCAAAAACAAATTGGGCTCAAAAAGCACACATTGCCACAGTAGTTCCTGACACTGAACAAAACGACTGTATGTTGGTGTGCTCCTTGTGAAAGAACAGAATGCTGTCACTCACAGTGAAGCTAGCCGATAGACAGAGAGAGAGAGCAGAGCTTTAATAAACACAAAAGGTCATGGTTAACGCCAGACCTAATTAGGGGCCCAATTATTAAATAAAGTCTCAAAAGTGCACCCATGTCCTTGCATTAAGTGCAGATATACGACTTTCTTGAATTCGCAAAACTTTAAAGAAGTAAGCCAAGAAATAGAACTCCTAGAAAATATTTGTGAACTGCATTTTAGCATGAGGAAATATACAGGTGTAGATTTGAAAGTTCACTTTCCCTCCAACCACTTTTTTTCCCAATCCTGGAAGAAGTTTTATGTCTGCCATTGTCAGAAGTACATTTCCAACCGTTCTCAGTATGGGAAAAGATTAGAGAGGAGTTGGTGAAAACCCTTAAAGCATGCAAGTTAGGAGGTTTGCACAGACTCAAACGGGCATCCAACCCTGGAACTGTTGCTTACCATTACCTTCAACCCCAGTATGCAGATCTGCGGAAACGTGGCAACATAAGGTAATTTCTAGTATTTAAACTCTACTATTGAAAGAGCCCTGGCATAATCAGAGCGGCTATTTCAGAGCTCTTATATAATGAGATTGCTGCCATAATTTGTCGCCATATTACATGACACAAAAGGGACAAGTGGATTTTGTTACAGGACAAGTAGATTTATGAAGCAACCTGCCCCATGGACAGGTAGATATTTTATTATATTCCACACCCCTGTGCCTGTATTCTCCAAAATCCTGGAACGGCACATTAATAATCAGCTTTCTTCCTTTGTTACTACTCGTAATCTGCTGCACCCCTCTCAGTCTGGCTTTAGACCTGGCCATAGTACAGAGTCTGCTCTTCTCGGGGTCACTGAGCATCTCAGGCAAGAACTTGACTCCGGAGGTACTTCCGCCCTCATCTTGCTGGATTTAAGTGCGGCTTTTGACACGGTGTCACATTCCATTCTGATAGACCGTCTCGAAACCTCTGGCATTGTGGGTCTAGCTCTGAGGTGGTTGATCTCTTTCTTAAATGACCGTACCTTCCAGGTCTTTTCGAACGAAGTAAGATCTAACTCTCTAGCTCTAACCTCTGGAGTGCCTCAGGGTTCTATTTTGAGCCCTTTGCTTTTTAACATTTATGTTCGCCCTTTGGCTGACATTGCTGAGAAGCCTGGACTGACTTTTTTCATATGCCGATGATACCCAGATTATCTTTTCTCTTTCCACTGCCCAGCACCTAGATCCCTCTCTGCTTCAGCTTGGTCTGAGGAATGTTTCCTCGTGGCCGACCAGTAATGCCCTGAAGCTAAACGGCACTAAAACTGAGGTGCTTGTTCTGGGTAACAACCCTGAGCTTTGGGGAATAAAACATTGGCCTGACACTCTGGGCCCTGTGCCTGCCTCTGTCCCTAAAGTTAAAAACCTGGGTTTCATTATTGATAAAAATCTTTCCCTTAAACCTCAGGTATCCAGGGTTACGGCATCCTGCTTTGCTGTTCTTAGATGGATCAAGAAAATCCTGTGGCTTATCCCACCGGCTGCTCAGAGAACGGTTCTGCAGGCTCTGGTGATATTGAGGTTGGACTATGGCAATGTGCTGTATCTGGGTGCAGACAAAGCCTCAGTGCACCGGTTGCAGGTCATTCAAAATGCAACTGCTCGTCTTCTTTTCCATCTGCCTAGATGCGCCTCTGCGTCTCCTCTGCTCCACCAACTCCATTGGCTTAAAGTCAATAAGTGCATTGAGTTCAAGGCCCTATGCTAGATGTTTCGGGTCAAATGTGGCCTATATTCAAAGATTGTTAACACCTTATGTGCCGGCCCGACAGCTGAGATCCTCCAGTCTCTCACTGTTTTCAGTCCCCAGGTTTCGTCTCGTCCGTATGAGGGGTCGCTCTTTTTCCTATCTGGGCCCCAAGCTCTGGAATGCTCTCCCAATTGATCTTAGGAATTGTCATTCTCTGTTAGCTTTCCGTAAGCGCTTAAAGACTCTGCTTTTCAGTGACCTGGCTTGATTCCTATTTTTCCTATTCGTGCCTGTGGCCTAAGTTACCCTGCCTCCACTTGTCCAGCGCTGGGAGACCCTGTTGGGTAGCTGCGCGCTTTATAAATCTATAAATAAGACTCATTCTCGACTTCCCCGGAAGGAGTCACATCACACCCCACCTCAAGAAGCTACTCTGGCTCCCGATCCAGAAGAGATGCCAGTTCAAGATGCTGACCCACATGTACAAAGCCATGCACAACGAAAGGCCACCATACATCAACAAATGCATGACCTTCCACCAACCAACCAGACACCTACGATCAGCCTCCCTCTTCCTCGCAGATGCCCCAGGATCTGACAAGCTCACAGCGGAGGATGCTCCTTCTCGCACCTGGCGGCCCAAGCTTGGAACAACCTTCCCCTCACCTCAGGATCGCTCCAGCAATTCAGCAAAGGACTCAAGACCTGGCTGTTCGAATTAACAAATCGCCACACAGTAGATAGCAACTCGAGTGCCTTGAGACCCTCTCTGTTGAATTGTCGCACTTTATAAATACTTGATTGATTGGTGGTAGTGGTACCTCTACCTGGACACCCACACAAATTCCCAATAGTGGAGGCCACACTCATTAGTTTAGAAGAGTCAGTCATGCATGCTGTGTGGCCATCAACTTCCACTAGCCATTCCGCAGTCAATCACCGCTCTGGTTGGACCTCCACTGGTGTGTAAACGGAGTCTCTGGCTCAGCTCTACAAGGTTTGCTTTCACACCCATGAGTGACACTAGTCAACTTAGTTCAATGCACCATGTTTGAATGTGAGAGAAGTTTTTGTAGCCTTGCAGAACTCCATCCAATACATAGGCAAAATGGTGTCAATGCTTTTGGGTTACTAACAGGGGGAACAGCCGTTAGTACGCGGCTATTACACCGCATACCATTACAACGCAAGCGTAACAACGCATGCGCTGTAACAACGCATAGCCTTTACTACGCATGTTATTACATCGCATGCGCTGTTACAACGCAAGCGTTGTAATGCGATCCACATTGTTGTGAGGAAACTGAGGCTCTTCCGTTTCCTCACAACGACGTGCACCAATCACCGCCCCTCTGACGACGCTGGAAGGAGAAGAGAGGAACCACGAGGAGAGAGAGGTAAGAGGGGCTGTGTAGTTTTTAAGGGTTTAGGGTAGGGGGCGGGTCGTGCAGGGGGTAGTTTTTTAGGATTAAGGGTAGGGTTGTAGTGTTTAAGGAGTAGTGTTTTTGGGTTAAGGGTAGTGTCGGGGGTCGTGCAGGGTAGTGTTTGGGTGTAGGGACAGGACTGGTGGTCGGGGGAGGGTCGTGCAGGGAGTAGTGTTTTAGGGTAGTGTTTTGGTGTTTGTGTAGTGTAGGGTAATGTTTTAGGGTTTAGGGTAGTGTCTGGGGTGTCGTGCAGGGTAGTGTTTGGGTGTAGGGACAGGACTGGGGGTCGGGGGAGGGTCGTGCAAGGGGGTAGTGTTTTAGGGTTTAGGGTAGTGATGTGGTTTGTGTAGTGTAGGGTAGTGTTTTAGGGTTTAGGGTAGTGTCTGGGGTGTCATGTAGGGTAGTGTGAGTGTAGGGACTGGACTGGGGGAAGGAGGAGGGTAGTGCAGGGGGTAGTGTTTTAGGGTATAGGGTAGTGTTGTGGTGTGTGTGTAGTGTAGAGTAGTGTTTAAGGGTTTAGGGTAGTGTTGGGTGTGTCATGCAGGATGAGTGTAGGGACTGTGGAAATGTACCTTTTTAGGGGTACACTGGTGCAGGGTCACCCTCTCGTCCACGGGTTCCAAAGACTAACAAAAAGAGATCAGCACTGGAGTTGAAATAAAATAACAAGTTTATTAATCACTCATGAGTGGGACCACGTCCACACAACACTCTCAAGTGCTGTAGGAGGTAGTACACTGAATTCACAAACCATCGTCCCTTTTTATACCATTTTGTTGCAATGTAAGCATGTGAACAGAAATGGAAAGAACAAGTTTTAGAAATAGCTATCAGCAAACAAGGGCAGATGAATAACCACTTGGTCAGCAAAGTGGGAGGGGGAGCAGGAATGCTTATGGCAGCAGTAAATGGTCGACAGTTAACATCTAAGACCAGGTGCACTAGCAGCTACAAACCCCAGCACGTACATTGCATTAGCTGAGTCAGGAAGTCAACTAAAATAGATAACACAAGCAGAGTGAAAAGACGAGCAGCAGAGGACGGAAGAATTACGAAGGAAACGAAATGGACACCACAGCCAAAATGGCTGTAGCTTATGCTAAGTAAAATATTACACGTTTCCACAGACGACCCTTTTAGCATAAGCTAAGACATTTTCTTATGCTTCAAAAGGAGTACGATAAATATCATGGATATCTATTAGCATCATTTCATAGATTTCTCGTTCCATATCTGGACGGGCATTTACATTTTGGACATTCGTTTTAGACGGTACACAAGTAGTACAAGTGGAAATACAGAGGGAACAGAGCATTGGCCCACATTGAATACATAAACAACAAGAGAAGAGAATTGCAATAATTATAAATAAGGCCGACAATATTTTCAGACCCCATACAGAAAATATGTTCCAGAACCATCCAGTCCAAGTCCATGTTCCTGAGTCTTGATGTATTTCAGTGGCTATTTTGTGTAGTTTGGAGATGACCGCATATACAGAAGGTGAATTGTCCAGTGTGAAGACGCAACAGCTGGATCCGATGATACGGCATGCTCCACCTTGATCAGCCAGAATAACATCTAGAACAAGTCTATTCTGCAAAGCAACCATGCGGATCGATGCTTGTTCTTCTGTCAAGTTCCCTAAGGCCGCAGTTGTCTCATTGATCACTGCTTCCATTGTACGGGTGAGGTGACGGACCAGCTTACTGTTCTGTAATGGGCCAATCAAAGAAGAAGAATCCTCTGTTAAAGTCTGTATATTGTTCCCACGTGGCCTCTGTCTGGTCGACTACAGAGACATCGATTGCACGTTTTCCCCTACTACCAGCATGGTGATCAAACAATTGCAAATCTTGATGGTAGGTTGGGGGAGCTAAAAACACAGGTGGTAGAAGGAAGGCTATGTAACAGGTACCAGACCAGCCTGGAGGTAGGAAGTAGTATGCCTTAGTTCCACAAACAAAATGAGTGTGACGTGATGCAAGGAAGCTGCTTCGGCCTCTCGTAGACATCTGCAACACTGTAGTACAGTTACTGTGGCCCACTGGCACATCGCCTGTACTCTGTACACAAAGGGGGCCAGTGGTCATGGCAACAGAGATAACAAGGGGTCCATTTCCTTTAGCCGACCTAGAATTTGGATACACATAGTTTGTTGCTGCACTTCCTTTACTGTATTCTTCCATTTCTAAAGCAGTCCCTTTTGCTTGTGGTCCCCATCTTCGTTGGGGTAACAGACTTTGTTCAGTTTGGCGTTGAGGTCACCCACATCCCATGTTTCTGAGAGATTAAATACTTTAGAGGCATATAGAAGTTTGAACCAAGCTGGGCATGAGCCATTGTGAGAGAATGGCAGTGGTGACAACGGGATTCCTTTTATGTTCTGATGAGGAGGAATCTTGCCACAAACCCAACAGTTAGTAGCATTGCTTAGCTGGTGTGTCTGATGCAACATTTGAAGAAATGAATTGTTTCTCAGATTTTGCCGGTATCCCTGTTCATGTTGCGGCAAATCAAAATGATGGTGCTCTTTTGCAGCAAGTGATGTAACAGTAATGTTAGGTAAGGAGGCTCCAGGCATTACTTCCTCCACTACCCACATTACAGTAGCGATGATGGCAGCAGTCAAAGTCAGACCAAGGATGCAGATTGTACAGCCGTTGCACGTTGTCGCAGCGATCTCCTTCTTCTTAGGCGAGCTCATTTTCATCGGCAAACAACAAAATAGATGATGCCCTAAGGTCCTGGGCAGGCTTTGGTTTCTTCACTAACGTTGAGACGAGTAGTCACTAAAAGGCTACCCCCCTTTGTAGTCAGTCTTTAACCACCCAGGACAGTGGCTCAAACAGTCTCTTTCTGTGATGAAGTGTCTTTCTTCCTGGATCGAAGTAGGTATCTAGATGCACCAGGGATCGTGTGGTCCGGGAAGACTTCCTCAGGCCCTTCAGGTGACGCAGCTCGTCCTCTCTCAGTGACCAAAATGTCACGATGATCTGTCAGCACAGCATGGCTCACGAAGGAAGAGCTTCCCGCACCTGCTGATAAATAGAAGACAAGCTGTCAGTTAACTGGGACAAATAATCACACATCAACATGTCTGGGGTACCTAATACTGGTGCAGAACAAAGGGCTTGGCGTAACTGTTGGAAGGCGCTCTGGCACTCAGCAGTCCATGGGAGGGTCATCGGAGTGTCTTTAGTCAAAAGGGCCAACAAAGGTTTAATAATGTGCGAAAAACTGGGGATCCACTGCCTACAAAAAGAAGTGAGGCCAATCAGTGCACGGACACCCTTCTGAGTGCGGGGTACAGGAGTGTCTAGAATGGTCTGAATGCGGTCTGGTGTGAGTGCACGTCCCTCCTTAGACAGGAGGTGACCTAAATAGGTAACCTGCTGTCTACAATATTGCAATTTCTTTCGCGAGACTTTGTGATTATGGGAGGCAAGAAATGATAACAATAACAGTGTTCCTTCTTCACACTAGGTAAGGACGCCAGAGCAGCATCCTCATTGATAAGACAGGATCTCTCAACCATTGGATAATTGTTATTTAAAATAACACGCACACCTTCCGGAGAACAACGTATTGTAGCACGAAAATATTTAAGCATATCGATACCCACAATGTTGCCCGGCGTGTTAGGGGAAAGCAAAAATGGACATGCTGCAGTGAATTTGTCAAGTCCGAATTCAAGTGGCTGTGAAAGCGGCCTAGGTGTAGGTGTTTCATCGAACCCTATCGATGTTATCATTGTGCCGGACAGGGGAGCCCTAGAAACCAATCTTTTAGACAGAGCACTACGGGTAGCCCCTGTATCAACCAGAAACCGATCAGTAGATCCCAAGACATTTGCGTCAACATAAGGACCTATTTGATCTACTGGCACCTCAACCGGTTCCTTACCCCATCCTAGGCATCCCTATGCGTAATCGGAATCTGCAAGTGCATCAGCAGAATAATCAGACATTTGGTATTGATTTCGTCTATCAAAAGTATTAGAGTAATTTGGTCCTTGTTCAACTGCCTCAAACCTGGGACGAGCTCCTGTACCTCCCCTGTTTCCTGAATTCCTGGGCGTCCCCTCATACTTCCCCTTCCCCGCTGGTACTGCTGACCTCGCAAAAGGGGGCACTCAGAACGCCAATGCCCAGTCTCTTTACAATAAGCACACTGATCAGGGGACAAATTTGCTCGAGGGAGAGGGGGCACTCCAGGTGTATACACTGCACGTCCGCCTCTTCCACCTCCCCTAAATGGTGGGCCATATACTTGAGCCAACATAACTTTTGTCTTTAAATCTTTAACCTTCTTATCCTCCCTGCCTTTCGCTTCCAATTCCTGCCGCTCATAATATTGGGCCCTATTCAAAAGGGAAACTGGGGAAGACGTGGTCCAAGAACTCTCGCTAGCCTTTAAGCGACTAGCTATTTCCGGTAACATATTAGCGACAAATTTATCAACAAACAAATGCTTACCCGTATCATCGGCCAATGACTGACCACTAAAATCATGGAATGTCTCTTCAAATCTTGAAAAGAAATCAGAAACTAACTCATCCTTTTTCTGTTTACAGGACGCTAATGTAGTCCAATCTATTTTCTTAGGGGGTATGAGAGTCTTTAACTTAGTCACAATAGCTTTAGGAAGATCTAATATCTCCTTCTGAGGTTTCTGCGCAGGCTCCCTTTCCGCATCTATTTCTTCTAATTGTTCCCAAGTAATACCATATGCCATATTATCATCTATTTTACGTATTGTTCTCCACATATGAGGGGGCAAAATAAGCCCAAAGAACATATCAATATCTGGCAAGGTCATAGTGCAGGAGCTGATGGCTCCTTCCACCTCCTCATAAAAGGTAGTGCTTTAGGGTTTAGGGTAGTGTTGGGGGGTGGTGCAGGGTAGTGTTTGCATGTAGGGACCGGATTGGGGGAAGGGGGAGGGTCGTGCTGGGGGAAGTGTTTGAGGGGTTAGGGTAGTGTTGTGGAGTATGTGTTATGTAGGGTAGTGTTAATGGATGTAGAAATTAGCGTAGTGTTGGGGGGGTTATTTAAATAAAAATGCGTTGTAAAAGTATGCGGGGAATTGGGATCCGTTGAAAAGACATTTTATATGCATTTCAAAGCACTTGCGAAGTAATGGTATGCATTATAACAAAATGCGTTGTAATGGTACTTGCGAACTAAAAACAACGTTGTAAAAGTATGCGTTGTTTTAGTTTGCGAAGTATCGACATATATTCTACTAACAGTCCCTAAACAGGGATCCAGGGGCACTGTGGTGATCAGAAACAAACCTTTTTCGTTCTCTTCAATAACTCACACACAAGATGCGCTAAAAAAGACACTTTAACTAAAAAGCGCTTTTATTTCAACAGGTGCACCCTGTTGCTCAACACATCTAAAATAACCACACAGAATATGATTAAAACAGTACAAATAAACAAGGAAAATAAAATGAACATTTCCAACATGGTTAAAATGTAATCTAAAATCCTAACACCCTAAAACCTACTTTTACGTGCTATGCTAGGAGAGCATGGAAAGTAGAATAACTTGCAGCTAGACTTTCTTAGGGATAATGGGCGCACTGCATACCTTGTTTATAGCAGAACGCTATAATTATCAGGAGTCAGGGAGGTAATGTTCCCTGCTAAAAGCCAACACGCAATCAGCATCAACTCCTTCCGGGCTCAGTATCAGCTTTCAGTAGAAAGCATGATATGGCAGTAGCATCTCTGGCAGGCAGGATCGTCTTCTGTTCTGGCAATATCTTGCTCGCAATAATATGTAGCAAAGGACCTCTCCTGACAGGCGGTCAAGTGATAGTCCTTTTATATTGTCTCTTATCTGAGATGGAATTTGCAATATCACCTTAGGAATGTTTGATATGAATGAATGAAAACAAATTTATAAAGCATACATATAACCAATAACCATCAAGATGCTAGTTTAGGGGGCATTCCTTTAAACATATAAGGTAAAAGTACGACAATTCAGACTACACTGTTTTGACTATTCTTTGTTTAACCTTCAAATTGAGATAACAAGGCACTTGTTCGAAACTGATGTCGCATCAGGTGTTTTGCTGATGTCTATATCTAAATGATTTGACACTTTCACAATTCTTGGAAAGATAAGGACAGACGACCTCTGCATCAAAGGCAGACATGTTGACGATTTTGCAGAAATACAGAAATGGAGTTGCGGCTTACTTAAAGTGGAGGCGGGTCTCATGTCTTTTAGTCACCACTTCTAGTGGCTGTGCTTCACTTCACTCACCTTTACCTCGGGCAGGCCTACCATATGACATTTCTTATCTATACACGCCCTTCCAGCTGAACATCTATTTGATCCCTCCCTCCATCATTTCTAGATTCTCCCTGTGGCCGTGTCATTGAGACCTATAACATGGCCGTGTTTCCTTTGGTGCCACCTCTTCCAAATGGACTGGCAGCTTACCTTACGCAGTGGATCGGCTTTGCACAAAGCTGCTGCCACAAAATCCTAACAAGTTTATTCATCCTGTATGTAGGAAAGTAGGATCTGCTTCTTATGGTTACCCCCACTTTTTGCTGATGTATCACTGTTTTTGGTCTAGTCTGACTGGGATCCTGCTATCCAGGACCCCAGTCTATCTGCTTTCTCCCTTAAATTGATATGCATGTACAGTCACCCCTATGGCAGGCCTTATCAATTCTGAAGGCAGGGTGCTGAGTTTTACGTGAGAGGGTGCTCCTGCATGAGCAGAGCCCCTCTGCAGCCTTCAGAGACCTTTCTCCTGGGTTGTCAGTGATGCAGCCAGACATATAGGTTAAGTTGCATTATAACCTCGCGGTAAATGCTAACTTTAAAACGGCTGCTTAGAAACATGTCGTGTTTGGTGTCAAACACCTTGGAATCATACCTCCACACCAGTAACTGGTGTGGGAGGTATAATTCCACCTTTCTAGAACCACTACTGTGGGTCACCGGTCTACCCGGTACCAGCTTTCTCGACCTGGGCAGCACAAAATGGATGCTGCCAGCCACAGACACGCTTCTGCCCTCCTGCTGCTGAGCCAAGCTCGAGCAGAGGAAGGCATGACAATAGGCATCCTGTCACAGGGAGGTGTGACCACCTCCTAGACAGGGTTTAGTGCACCCGTCCTCCATGGGCGCCCTGTGTCACTGCCTTGGGTGGTTCCTTGGGGTCCCAGCGATTCTACGTGAACTAGGCACTGTGTCTAGTCAAGGCGTGATTGTTACACCATTTTTTTTAGTATATGGTTCGGTCTCCACCTGGAGCCCGCTGTGTATTGTGCTACTTACAACTGTTCTATTGATTCAATATTGTGTGCTTTATGTTCTTAGGGTGTAGTGGAAAGAATCTTTCCAACCCTCTCCCGTGGGTATAAAGTGGGATACCTGGCTACAGGACTTTAGATTTTACCTGGACAAGATTCTGCTAAGAAGAAACCAAGTACTTCGACTGTCTGCACGACGCTGGACGACTGAAGAATCTCCCTTGGAGTAAAGGAGTTACTCCCCTGCAGCAGCAGGCACCTAAACGCATCTGACCGGCTTGCATCTCCAGAGCTCCTGCGGACTCCGAAGATTTCAGCAAAACAGGAGGTGGGTTCCCGAAAGTCCTCGAGGTTAATCTGACCTCTCAGCGATTCTGAGACCAGTATCCCTCGTGGGGACCGTGCAACCCGAACACCTGTGCACCGCATACATTTGCAGAAGCATATCCTTGTTGGCGATCCCTGAGCTTGTGCTTTAGACTCCGTGTAGTCCTGACCCCGAGCAGCATTTGCACCGAAGATATCCGGCCTCCACTCACCGAGTGCTCTGTGGGCTGGTGCTTTCTGAATTCGCTCGAGGTCTCCTCGCGATCCCTGGTCCGTTGGCCTGTGGGTCCTGGCGAGGGTCACTTTGTTTGTTCTTGGGCTTCCCTGGTTGATCCAGACGTGCCCTGACGCCCCATTGCTTGGAGAGTCTCCTGGACCTTGCTGGTCCACACCGTAACCTGTTTCCTCTGCCCGCGTGGTTTGCATTTGCCAAGGCTTGTTGGTGCTCCAGCCAGACACTGACCCCTCAGCACTCGACATCCTTCATGGGACAGCTCACCTCCGGACTTTGGTCGTCGTCAACGTCTCCTGGTCCCCGTGGCTGCAGAGTCAAGCATCCTTACTTCTCAGCTGAAGCACCCGACATCGGTGGGCATTCGACTACCGAGCCCCTGGTCACCTGAAGTGACCCAGACTCTGTCCCCTCTGCTTTCAGGTTCCTCTCACCTAGAGTTCAGGCTTGGATTCCATCAGACACTCTTCGCCTTCCTGGCAGCAGTACTTCTTCGCAGCTCTCCATTCAAAACGACGGAGGTTTCCGACACCACTTGACCCCTATGCACCTGGCTCCTCTGGGATAGGTAACACGGGTACCTCGGTACTCACTGGTGTGTTGGCTCTAGAACCTCTTATGTTCCAAAGGGTTTACTTGAAGTCCTCGTAGAAGTGTCCTTAACTTGTAATTTTCCAACCGCGACTTTCCCATAGAGTTGCACGGAGCACGCAGTCGTGTTTCCTCACTGCACCCGTCCTCCATGGGCGCCCTGTGTCACTGCCTTGGGTGGTTCCTTGGGGTCCCAGGGATTCTACGTGAACTAGGCACTGTGTCTAGTCAAGGCGTGATTGTTACACCATTTTTTTTAGTATATGGTTCGGTCTCCCCCTGGAGCCCGCTGTGTATTGTGCTACTTACAACTGTTCTATTGATTCAATATTGTGTGCTTTATGTTCTAATCTCGTGTAGAGATTAGTAGAGAGTGTTATATTAATAAATACATATTTTTATATCACTACTGTGTGGTTGTCCTTTCATTTGGTCATTTAGGAGGTGATACTCTGGTAAAACAAGCTGCTTTACATTCCTTCAAGATTAAGCCTGAAGGCTGCTCTCCACAGCTACCACTAGGATAGCTTTCTAAAGGTTATCTTTGACCTCATACATCATAAGGGTCGTGTGGACTGGTACAAGGGGCCCACTTTAATTAGTGGACAGCATATACCAAGCCACCTTCTCACATTGGTGTGCAGCGGTTGGGATTCAAGCTTGCTATTGTTTTACCAGATAAATCTCATTGAGTGATTAACTGAAAACCACTAAGTAATAGGTACATATAATCAAGATTAGAATAAGTAAGTTCTACTGAACTTGGAGTTGGGTAAGTCAAGGGTCTAGCACACCCTTTCTCCAACACAAGAGAGTTTAGTCTCCACTAGGTTAGGTAGGTGCCTACACCACATAACACTAGTATGTCTTCTAGAGGAGAAGCCAGTGGCTCTCTGCCAACTAGGTATGATGGCCTCTCATTTCAAGAATTGAGAACCATGTGCATGTCTAGGAAGCTGAGGACAGGGAGAAGTGCCAGCACCCAACGTCTCATTGAGATGTTGCTCCTAGATGACCTTAGGAAGACCCCAGGGTCTGATGAGGCAGATAGAGTGGGTGGGGCAGGGAATGAGGAAAGGCCAGGAAGTGAAACCTTCTTTGACCTAGACTCAAACCCTGGCCAGGAGGATCAGAACGATTCTAACCTGGAAAACACAGAACTTCCTTCAGGTGGGGGAGAAGGCCCCAGTGGCCCTCTCTTTACTCCACCAGGAAGAGTACAGAGTTTACCTAGGAGATCTAGATCTCCCTCTGTAGAATCTCAGCACTCAGGAACTTCAATAGGGACTTCCATTTCCAATAAGAGGGAATCCTCTTATGAAAGACAGTGGCAACTTCTGGAGCTTGAGAAAATCAAGCTTAGGCTCAAGAAGGAGCAGTTGGCCCTAGACAGGGAATCCCTAGCGCTCCAGAGAGCTACAAAGAGATTGGGACTAGAGTCCCATGGTGGCAGCAACAGTGTCCCTAGGGTTAAGGAGTATACTCATGATCATAGGAACCTGAACAAGATAGTCCCTCCCTACCAGAGTGGGGATGACATCTACAAATGGATAACTGCACTAGAGAGGGCCTGTAAGGTACAGAGGGTCCCTCAGGAGCAGTGGGCAGCTATCTTGTGGCTCTCCTTTGCTGACAAAGGAAGAGATAAGCTCCTCACTGTTAGAGAAGAGGATGCTGACAATTATTCAGTCTTGAAGAGTGCTCTCATTGATGGGTTTGGCTTAACCACTGAGCAATACAGAATTAAGTTCAGAGACACCCAGAAGACACAGACTCAGGACTGGGTAGACTTTGTAGATTGTGCTACTAAGGCTCTGGTAGGCTGGTTACTTGGCAGTAAAGTGAATGATTTTAAGGGATTGTACAATTTAATTATGAGGGAGCAGATCCTTAATAATTGCCAAAATCAGTTGTTGCATCAGTACCTGGTTGATTCTGATCTGACCTCTCCCCAAGAATTGGAAAAGAAGGCAGACAAATGGGTCAGAACCAGGGTGAAGCAGAACGCTCAGAACCAAGGTGGTGACCCCAAGAAGCAAGATGCTAAAACCTCAGATAAGGGCGGGGAGAAGGGTAAAGACCAGAAGTCTTCACAAGGGCCCCAAAAACCTGCATCTGGGGGGGAGTCACAATCCAACAAGGGTAAAGGCAAAAGGAAACCTTGGTGTCATATCTGTAAAGAGAAGACCCATTGGACAAAAGATGCCAATTGTCCAAGGGTCAAAGGTGCCACTCCTACCACCACTGCCCCTAAGGCAACTGTTCCCTTTAGCACAGTCTCAAGTGGTGGTACACAGAACAAGGGTATAGTAGGGTTAACCTTGGGATCTGAGATGGATTCTGGCCTAGTCAGAATTCCAACTCAGGCTGTTTTGGTCTGTGATGGAGGCATGGATATTGCCTCCTTATTTGTAAGTCCCAGTAACCTGGGAAAGTACAGACAACAGCCTTTGATCAATGGTAAGGAGGCCATGGCATACAGGGACATAGGTGCAAGTGTCACCATGGTGACAAAAGATCTTGTGGGCCCTGACCAGATCATACTTGGTGAGATGTACCAAGTGACCAATGCAAGCAATGTCAGGACAGACCATTCCTTGGCAGTTGTGAATTTCACCTGGGGAGGGGTAACTCTCCCTAAGAAGGTTGTGGTTAGCTCAGACCTCCCTGTAGAGTGCTTGTTGGGCAATGATTTGGAGACTTCAGCTTGGGCTGAAGTGGAACTCAGGACACATGCAGAAATGCTGGGCATCCCTGCAGATGTGTTTGCCATGACTAGGTCACAGGCAAAAATGTCTTCCACTGAACAGGCCCTGGATCCT
Source organism: Calotriton arnoldi (assembly GCA_963921515.1). Taxonomy (NCBI): domain Eukaryota; kingdom Metazoa; phylum Chordata; class Amphibia; order Caudata; family Salamandridae; genus Calotriton; species Calotriton arnoldi. Next base: position 3,137,060 of record CAWUFW010000600.1, read on the forward strand.
GGCATAATGGACCAGGTGCCTTCCAAGTGAAGGAGCAGTAGGGGTAAGGCAGTGTCTTCCCCCCTGCCTCAGAGTGAGGATCAGTCTCCTGAGGGAGATGATCTCAGTCCCTGTGAAGGAACTGTCTCAGAGGAACTTGAACCTGACCAGGTTGAGTTCTTGGGGACAGGGGGCCCTTCCAGGGCAGAGCTGAGTCAGGAGCAGCTGAACTGCCCCTCTCTTGAACCCCTCAGACAGCAAGCTGCTGCTGAGGCTGCTGGTAGTGCCAGTGGGTCCCACAGGATCTACTGGGATGATGTACTTCTATACTCAGAGGGTAGAGACCCCAAGCCTGGTGCTACCAGGAGGTTGGTTATACCTCTGAAGTTTAGAGGCTTCCTATTAACACTGGCACATGATATCCCATTAGCAGGACACTTAGGCCAAAGCAAGACCTGGGACAGAATTGTCCCTCACTTTCACTGGCCTCACATGTCAGAAGACACAAAGGAGTTTTGTCGCTCCTGTATCACTTGCCAAGCCAGTGGTAAGGCAGGTGGTACTACAAAGGCCCCCCTGATACCACTACCTGTGGTGGGGGTTCCCTTTGAGAGGGTTGGGATTGACATTGTTGGTCCCATGGATCCTCCAACTGCATCTGGACACAGATTCATACTAGTGGTGGGGACCATGCCACTAGGTATCCAGAAGCAATACCCCTTAGGACCACCACAGCTCCTGCTGTGGCAAGGGCCCTCCTGGGAATCTTTTCCAGAGTGGGTTTCCCTAAGGAGGTGATATCAGATAGAGGTGCAAACTTTATGTCTGGTTACCTGACTGCTATGTGGAAGGAGTGTGGAGTGAATTACAAATTCACCACACCCTATCACCCACAATGCAATGGTTTAGTTGAAAGATTCAACAAAACCCTGAAGGGCATGATAAAAGGTCTCCCTGACAAGCTCAGGCGTAGATGGGATATCCTTTTGCCCTGCCTTCTTTTTGCCTACAGAGAGGTTCCTCAGAAAGGGGTTGGCTACAGCCCTTTTGAACTTCTGTTTGGACATCCAGTTAGGGGTCCCTTATGTTTGGTTATGGAGGGATGGGAGTTACCTCTCAAACCACCTAAACAGGACATAATGGACTATGTACTTGGTCTCCACTCCAGGATGGCTGAGTACATGAAGAAGGCATCCAAAAACCTTGAGGCTAGCCAGGAATTGCAAAAGGCCTGGCATGACCAAAAGGCTGTTTTGACTGTGTATCAGCCAGGACAGAAGGTATGGGTGTTGGAACCTGTGGCCCCAGCAGCTCTCCAAGACAAGTGGAGTGGGCCCCATACCATTCTTGAGCAGAAGGGAGAGGTTACCTTCCTAGTGGACCTTGGAACCCCCAGGAACCCCCACAGGGTGCTCCATGTGAACAGGCTCAAGCCATATGTGGACAGGGCAGACATGGGCTTGCTCATGGCTACTGATGGGGGACAGGAGGAAGAGAGTGATCCACTCCCTGACCTCCTCTCACAGAACCCTGATGATGGTTCAGTTGATGGAGTAGCCTTGGCAGGCAGCCTCACTGAACAGCAACAGACTGATTGCTGGAAGGTCCTCTTTCAGTACAGACACATGTTTTCACTGACCCCAAGTCAGACTACCTGGTGTACCCATGAGGTGGACACAGGTGACAGTCTGCTTGTTAAAAATAAGATTTACAGACAACCTGATGTCAGGGACTGTATCAGGACTGAAGTCCAGAAAATGTTGGAACTGGGAGTGATTGAGCCCTCAGATAGCCCTTGGGCTAGCCCAGTAGTCTTAGTACCAAAACCTCACACCCAGGGTGGTAAGAGAGAGATAAGGTTCTGTGTTGACTACAGGGGACTCAATGCAGTCACTAGGACTGATGCTCATCCAATTCCAAGGGCAGATGAAATTATTGATACTTTGGCCTCTGCCAAGTTCTTAAGTACATTTGACCTGATAGCTGGTAACTGGCAAATCAGATTAGCTGAGGAAGCAAAACCAAAAACAGCATTCTCAACCCCTAGTGGGCACTACCAATTTGTGGTGATGCCTTTTGGCTTGAAGAATGCACCTGCCACATTTCAAAGGCTGGTGAATAAAGTTCTCACAGGCCTGGAAGCCTATAGTGCAGCTTATCTAGATGATATTGCTGTCTTTAGCTCCACCTGGGAGGATCACCTGGTCCACCTGAGAAATGTTCTGGAGGCCCTGCAAAAATCAGGCCTCATTATCAAGGCCACCAAGTGCCAGATAGGGCAGAGTAAGGTTGTGTACCTGGGCCACCTTGTGGGTGGAGGCCAGGTTCAACCATTGCAGAACAAAATCCAAACCATCATGGATTGGGTTGCTCCAACTACCCAGACTCAGGTCAGAGCTTTCTTGGGCCTGACTGGGTACTACAGGAGGTTTGTCAAAGGATATGGCTCCATAGTGACCCCTTTAAATGACTTAACTTCCAACAAAATGCCTAAGAAAGTTCAGTGGACAGTTAGCTGTCAAAAGGCATTTGATGACCTGAAGCAGGGTATGTGCACTGCTCCCATTCTGCAAAGTCCTGATTATTCTAAGCAATTCATTGTTCAAACAGATGCATCTGAATTGGGGGTAGGGGCTGTGTTATCACAATTGAATGAGGAGGGTCAGGATCAGCCAGTAGCTTTCATAAGCAGGAGGCTGACCCCCAGAGAGAAACGTTGGTCAGCCATTGAGAGGGAAGCCTTTGCTGTGGGTTGGGCTCTGAAGAAGCTGAGGCCATACCTGTTTGGCACTCACTTCATTGTTCAAACAGACCATAAGCCCCTCTTATGGCTAAAACAGATGAAGGGTGAAAACCCCAAACTCTTGAGGTGGTCCATTTCCCTACAGGGGATGGACTATACAGTGGAACATAGACCTGGGAGTAACCATGCCAATGCAGATGGACTCTCCAGATATTTCCACTTAGAACATGAAGACTCAACTGGTCAAGGTTAGTTTAATGTCCTTGCGTTTGGGGGGGGTTGTGTAGGAAAGTAGGATCTGCTTCTTATGGTTACCCTCACTTTTTGCTGATGTATCACTGTTTTTGGACTAGTCTGACTGGGATCCTGCTATCCAGGACCCCAGTCTATCTGCTTTCTCCCTTAAATTGATATGCATGTACTTTAGGTACACTCCAGATTGGATACTGGGGTTGTCAGGCATTGATCCATCGGCGCGCCTACCTAGAGTGTAGGACTACATCTCCCGGAAGGCCGTCCTTTTGGGAGGGATTAAATATCACGTACAACGCAGGGAGCATTGTACGTGATTCTTCTTGGATCGGGAATTAGTTAGAGGCAGAGCGGCTGCTCTGCGAAGATCCAGCTGGTACGCCAGATCGGGCGCTCCCCGTCCAGAGCGCCGAACATTTGATCCCCCCCATCTGGATTGTGGCAAAGATCGGGGTGAAGGTGTCGGAACGTTTTCGCCGCAAACGCTCGGAGGAGCGCTGAACTTTCACACTGTTGTTTTCCCCGCCCGCGGCTGCAGCGGGAAGAACGACGAGACTCTGAGGGAGGTGCCTTTGAGAGAGTACTACTCCCTGAACATACCGTGGACTGACGACTGCTGGTCTGTTTTCTGTTCTTCTTCCCTTTGAGTCTAGAGGGAAGGGGTGTGCTGGAGTTTAATGGTATCCAGTGCCAGAATCAACTAAAAGAGGTACCGCCTGTTCTTTTCCTCTTCGTTTATTTTTTCCTTTGTGACATTGGTGAAACTCACCTGAGTGCTGTCATCCTGTATCCCGTCTGGGTTTCAGTAGGAGAAGTTTATGCCGGGATTGCTTGCAGCATCTTAATAGACTGATCTGATTCTTCACCAAGTGTCGTTTTTACTTTCTTCTATTACTGGAGTTGGCTGTTTCATTTCTTCTTGTATCCGGGGTGAGTAGTAGAGGGTACGTATGTGAAAAGTACTCATTTTTCTTGGTTTATCTAAAAGAAGAAGTGAACGGTGTACTAACTGGAATGTGCTTGGTTTTCTAGGTGCTTATGTTTTGTTGCCTGCGGGGAGAGAAGTATCTTCCCAGACAGAGAGGCTCTATACAGTGGGGGATTAACTCTAACAGGTACTGAGACAGCACTAGCGAGATTTTATGAGAGTAATTCGCATTGTATATCCTAATAATCGTGTACTTATTTTTGTTACAGGTTTTCCCTTTTCCCACGCTGCACCTACCCTATCCCTCGCTTGATCGCCTCAATACTCTGGGTATCATTTAATCAGAGTTTGGGGATGTCAGGAGGTGGACCCCTTTGAGCATCGTCCAGATCCTGAGGAGTGCTTGTAACCGTGACAGAATCACGTACCCACGAAAAAATACTCCTCCCGGTCTGGGCCGGGCCCAAAGATGGCGTCATTAGACGAGGTGTTACAGGTATTGGTAGCGGTGCAGCAGGAATTGGCTGCCTCCCGCGCGGAGACAGCGGCTCTAAGAGAGAGGGTGGATAGACAGTCAAGGAATCCGTTTGATGTTTCCTCAGCCTCTCCTCAGATACAGGTGACGGTTCCGCCACACATTCCTTTGGCTAGTCCAGAGCGGTACTCGGGCGATCCGTTGAAAATACAAACATTTCTGACCCAAATAGCATTACATTTTTCCTGTAAACCTGCGTCTTTTCCCAATAATCTCTCTAGGGTCGCTTTTGCCATCTCGTATCTGACAGGGGATGCCGCCAATTGGGCGGTTCCTTTGGTCAGAAACGACGATCCGTTGCTTTCGGATTGGACGGCTTTTCGTAGGGAGTTCGAAAGAGTGTTCGATCGCCGGGCTACCACGCTTAGCGCAGATAGGGAGCTGCTGGAACTTCGTCAGGGAACTAAGGACCTAGTCACTTATATGACAGCCTTTAACCGCTTGGTGGCAGAAACCGCCTGGCCAGAGGAGAAAAGGATGTCTCTCTACTACCAAGGTTTAAGGGATGAGATGAAGGATGTGTTGGCACGTATCGATCCGCAACCCACCACATGCACCGACTTGATAAATCTCACCTTGCGGTTAGACCATAGATTGGCAGAGCGGGGAGGGGACCGAAGAAGAGGCGAGAGAGCCGTGGTTGGAATGGGGCATGAAAGTCGTTCCTCCCATCCCTCGATGGAACCAGGGTCTGAACCGATGGATGTGGGAGCCATTAGACCCCCGTTATCCAAAACGGAGAGGGAGAGCCGTCGGGCGCAAGGTCTCTGTATGTATTGTGGGAAGAAGGGGCACTATGTGAGGGATTGCCCCCTGAAACCCAAGAAAAGGAATACATTCTATTCCAACAAAAGAGTGGCAATCGTGGAGTTAGGGTCCACGAGTGATGGCGCCTCTGCCGAGACAGAGTCTCCCATAGGAGAACCATCAGAACAGGAGTGGAGGTTGCCGTCGTTAGCGGTTACTGAGGCAAAAAACACTGAGTCCCACATAGTGTTGTCCATGACCCTTAGGACGGGACAACAAAACCATCAGGTATGTACCATGATAGATTCCGGGGCCACTGGAAACTTTATCGATAGTGGTTTGGTACACCGACTGGGGTTAGCCAGAGTGCTTAGCAACAAGCCTGAAAGGGTGTTAGCAGTGGACGGTACCCCGTTGAAGTCAGGTCCCATCACCGAACATACAGAAGTGGTAGAACTGGTCCTCAAAGGGGATCCTCAAGATCATGTGGAGGACATTATGCTAAACATTATCGAGGCACCTCAATATGAGGTCATCTTGGGCATGCCATGGTTGTGGCAGCATAACCCTACTATGAATTGGAGACAAAAAACCATTAGTTTTCAATCACCGGAATGCCTAGCTCAGTGCATGCACGACAACGGTTCACACACCTTGGCCTTAGCCCGGATATACCATGTTGCCACCGCAGCAGAGAAAGAGACAGAACTACCTCCGGAATACGCTGTCTATCGGGAGGTGTTTTGTGAGGTCAAGGCCGAGATCTTACCCCCACACCGCGACTATGATTGTTGCATAGATCTGGTGGATGGAGCCATTATACCATCATGCAGAGTCTATGCGTTATCCGAACCCGAGACCAAATACTTGCGCGAATACCTCGAGCATTATAGCGCCATCGGCTTCATTCGCCCGTCTCGTTCTCCGGCCGCCTCTCCTCTTTTCTTCACGGCGAAAGCCAATGGTGAGTTAAGGACTTGTATCGATTATCGGTCGTTGTACAAGAATACGGTGAGAAACCGATACCCGTTGCCACTCATTCCAGTATTACTGGATCAGGTGAGGGAGGCCAACATCTACACCAGACTTGATCTGAGAGGGGCCTATCACCTAGTAGGTATACGCAAGGGGGATGAGTGGAAGACCGCATTCAAAACACAGTACGGGTTGTTCGAATACTTGGTCATGCCGTTCGGGTTGTGTAACGCCCCGGCGGCATTCCAGTATTTCCTCAACGACGTGCTCAAGGACTACATAGATCGAACCGTGGTCGTGTACATCGACGACATTCTGATCTATTCAGTCTCTCCGGAACAACATACTAGACACGTCATCCTGATCCTCAAACTACTGCAAGAACATAGCCTGTTCTGCAAGCTAAGCAAGTGTGAGTTCAGCGTGACTGAGGTAGAGTTTTTGGGGGTCATTTTGAGTCCTCAGGGGTTTAGAATGGCTGAAAGAAAAGTAGAGGCGGTTCAGGAGTGGCCTGTACCTAAGAGTGTGAGAGAGGTGCAATGCTTTTTGGGGTTCTCCAACTACTATCGGAGATTCATCTCTCACTTTTCTCAGTTGGCCGCTCCAGTAACTAGGTTGTTGAGGAAAGGGACGCCTTTTCACTGGACCTCCGAAGCCATGGAGGCGTTTACCCAACTGAAAAAGGCCTTTTGCACCGCACCCATCCTGCGACACCCTCAGGTCAACGTACCTTTCGTGGTAGAAGCGGACACCTCCGAGGTGGCGATCGGAGCAGTGTTGTCACAAAGGGATAAGCACACAGGGCAGCTGCATCCGGTGGCGTTCCTGTCCAAGAAGCTGAACTCTGCCGAGACCAATTACACTGTGGCCGAAAAGGAACTATTGGCCATTAAGAAGGCCTTTCAAGAGTGGAGACACTACTTGTGGGGGGCCCATCATCCCATCACGGTGTACTCAGACCACCGGAATCTTCAGTTCATGAAGACAGCCAGGCACCTCTCACAGAGACAGATGCGGTGGATGCTGTTTTTTGCGGGATACGATTTCTTAATCACCTTCCGTCCCGGATCAGATAACAAAAAAGCGGATTCCTTGTCCAGACAAGGAGAGAGCAACACGCCCCGACAAGACCGCCCGGAGGCAATCGTGAATCCGGACAGGGTCCTGTGTGTGGTCACTGTGGACCGCTTCCTCGAACAAGTCACAACCAACCGGTCCCCGAATCAGTGGCAGCAGTGGGCGGACCAAAGCACTCATCGGATCCTCAAGCATGGCGTACCCTTGCACAACAATAAACTGTACTTGCCTACCCACACGCTCCGGTTGAAGGCTTTCAATTGGTGTCATGACGCTGTACTTGCGGGCCATCCTGGACATAAGAAAACATTACACCTGATTCGGCGTCATTTCTGGTGGGACGGAATGGCAAAAGACGTGGAACAATGGGTGTCACAATGTGAAACGTGTGCTCGTGCAAAAGGGGAACACAACAAAAGCAAGTGGAGACTGATGCCTCTGCCTACTCCTTCCCAACCTTGGCAAACGATCAGTCTGGACTTTATCCTTGGTTTACCTCTGGATCAAGGGTATAACGCGATTTTGGTTGTTATAGACAGCCTTACCAAAATGGGACACTTTATCCCGTGTAGGAATCTACCCACTGCGGGACAGACAGCTCAGTTACTGTTGACGCAGGTCATGCGCCTACACGGCCTCCCGAGGGTCATTGTATCTGATAGGGGGCCCCAGTTCATTGCCAGGTTCTGGCGGATGTGGTGCAAGGCTCTCCATGTGGAAGCCGCTCTGTCTACCAGTTTCCATCCGCAAACCGATGGTCAAACAGAGCGGTTGAATCAAACCTTAAAGAAATACTTGCGGTGTTATTCGAAGGACGCAACCAATTCCTGGGTGTCCCTGTTATGGTTGGCCGAACTATCCTATAACAATGCCTGGCACAGCTCCATTGGGGAAACACCATTCAGAGCAAACACGGGGTTCCATGCCACCACTCTGCCTCTGGTTATACCGAGTGAAGTACGGAACCATCCTACAGTGATGGCACAGGTGGGGTCTCTCATGCTGATACACAGACGGATACGAGCACATCTGGAACGCTCCAAGCAGACCTACAAGAAATGGGCTGATCGCCATCGACAAGAAGGGCCTACGTACCAGGTGGGGGATCAAGTATGGCTCTCTACTAAGAACATCCGCTTCCGATATCGCAGCATCTTTCATCCCAGGTTTATTGGCCCGTACACCATTCTACGCAGGGTCAACCCCGTGGCGTACAAACTACGATTACCAGCATCTTTGAGAATACACCCGGTGTTTCATTGTGGTCTGCTCAAGCCGGCGAATGGTGCGAGGCGCAGGGCGACGCCTCCCGTGATGAGGGATGGGCAGTTGGAGTACGAGGTGCGACGCATTCTGGATTCCCGGTATCCCCAGGGTCGCCTATGGTACCTGGTATCTTGGAAGGGCTATCCGTCCGAGGACGATTCCTGGGAGCCGAGTGCCGGCGTACACGCCCCACGTGCGGTGCGACTGTTCCATTCCCCGAAATCCTGGGAAGCCTGGATCTAGGAGGCGCGAGGGAGGAGGACGTACTGTCAGGCATTGATCCATCGGCGCGCCTACCTAGAGTGTAGGACTACATCTCCCAGAAGGCCGTCCTTCTGGGAGGGATTAAATATCACGTACAATGCAGGGAGCATTGTACGTGATTCTTCTTGGATCGGGAATTAGTTAGAGGCAGAGCGGCTGCTCTGCGAGGATCCAGCTGGTACCGCCAGATCGGGCGCTCCCCGTCCGGAGCGCCGAACATTTGATCCCCCCGTCTGGATTGTGGCAAAGATCGGGGTGAAGGTGTCGGAACGTTTTCGCCGCAAACGCTCGGAGGAGCGCTGAACTTTCACACTGTTGTTTTCCCCGCCCGCAGCTGCAGCGGGAAGAACGACGAGACTCTGAGGGAGGTGCCTCTGAGAGAGTACTACTCCCTGAACTTACCGTGAACTGACGACTGCTGGTCTGTTTTCTGTTCTTCTTCCCTTTGAGTCTAGAGGGAAGGGGTGTGCTGGAGTTTAATGGTATCCAGTGCCAGAATCAACTAAAAGAGGTACCGCCTGATCTTTTCCTCTTCGTTTATTTTTTCCTTTGTGACATTGGTGAAACTCACCTGAGTGCTGTCATCCTGTATCCCGTCTGGGTTTCAGTAGGAGAAGTTTATGCCGGGATTGCTTGCAGCATCTTAATAGACTGATCTGATTCTTCACCAAGTGTCGTTTTTACTTTCTTCTATTACTGGAGTTGGCTGTTTTTTTTCTTCTTGTATCCGGGGTGAGTGGTAGAGGGTACGTATGTGAAAAGTACTCATTTTTCTTGGTTTATCTAAAAGAAGAAGTGAACGGTGTACTAACTGGAATGTGCTTGGTTTTCTAGGTGCTTATGTTTTGTTGCCTGCGGGGAGAGAAGTATCTTCCCAGACAGAGAGGCTCTATACAGTGGGGGATTAACCCTAACAGGTACTGAGACAGCACTAGCGAGATTTTATGAGAGTAGTTCGCATTGTATATCCTAATAATCGTGTACTTATTTTTGTTACAGGTTTTCCCTTTTTCCACGCTGCACCTACCCTATCCCTCGCTTGATCGCCTCAATACTCTGGGTATCATTTAATCAGAGTTTGGGGATGTCAGGAGGTGGATCCCTTTGAGCATCGTCCAGATCCTGAGGAGTGCTTGTAACCGTGACAGGGGTACCCTTATAAGTCCCTAGTATATGGTACACCATGTACCCAGGGCATAGGTACCCCAGTGGCCTCCCATGGGCTGAAGCATGTATTATGCCACCCATGAGAGGCCATTCAAAATGACACAACAGGTCTGCTACAGCAGCCTGTGTAAGCTGGTGCTTGCACCACTTACTTAGATATAGGTTCCCTATATCTATCTAAATCACTACACTTAAAAACCTATCAATCACCCCTATGGCAGGCCTTATCAATCCTGAAGGCAGGGTGCTGGGTTTTACATGAGAGGGTGCTCCTGCATGAGCAGAGCCCCTCTGCAGCCTTCGGAGACCATTCTCCGGGGTTGTCAGTGATGCAGCCAGACATATAGGTTAAGTTGCATTATAACCTCGCGGTAAATGCTAACTTTAAAACGGCTGCTTAGAAACATGTCGTGTTTGGTGTCAAACACCTTGGAATCATACCTCCACACCAGTAACTGGTGTGGGAGGTATGATTCCACCCTTCTAGAACCACTACTGTGGGTCACCGGTCTACCCGGTACCAGCTTTCTCGACCTGGGCAGCACAAAATGGATGCTGCCAGCCAGAGACACGCTTCTGCCCTCCTGCTGCTGAGCCAAGCTCGAGCAGAGGAAGGCATGACAATAGGCATCCTGTCACAGAGAGGTGTGACTACCTCCCAGACAGGGTTTAGTGTATTGGGGCTGGGTGGGGGCACTCTGAGAGTGCCAGAAAGTCTGCACTGGGGGCACATTTGGTGTCCCTGTGCATAGTCCAGTTCAAACCAGTTCTAGGAGCCAGTGGCTCCTGCTCTGGCGCGAAACTGGACAAAGGACATGGGTGTAGCCACCCCTCTGTCCTGCCCCTCCACTAGGAGGGTCCACAGAATCTTTCCAACCCTCTCCCGTGGGTATAAAGTGGGATACCTGGCTACAGGACTTTAGATTTTACCTGGACAAGATTCTGCTAAGAAGAAACCAAGTACTTCGACTGTCTGCACGACGCTGGACGACTGAAGAATCTCCCTTGGAGTAAAGGAGTTACTCCCCTGCAGCAGCAGGCACCTAAGCGCATCTGACCGGCTTGCATCTCCAGAGCTCCTGCGGACTCCGAGGATTTCAGCAACACAGGAGGTGGGTTTCCAAAGGTCCTCGAGGTTGATCTGACCTCTCAGCGATTCTGAGACCAGTATCCCTCGTGGGGACCGTGCAACCCGAACCCCTGTGCACCGCGTACATTTGCAGAAGCATATGCTTGTTGGCGATCCCTGAGCTTGTGCTTTGGACTCCGTGTAGTCCTGACCCCGAGCAGCATTTGCATCGAAGATATCCGGCCTCCACTCACCGAGTGCTCTGTGGGCTGGTGCGTTGTGAATTCGCTCGAGGTCTCCTCGCGATCCCTGGTCCGTTGGCCTGTGGGTCCTGGCGAGGGTCACCTTGTTTATTCTTGGGCTTCCCTGGTTGCTCCAGACGTGCCCTGACTCCCCATTGCTTGGAGAGTCTCCTGGACCTTGCTGGTACACACGTAACCTGTTTCCTCTGCCCGCGTGGGTTGCATTTGCCAAGGCTTGTTGGTGCCCCAGCCGGACACTGACCCCTCAGCACTCGACATCCTTCGTGGGACAGCTCACCTCCGGACTTTGGTCGTCGTCAACATCTCCTGGTCCCCGTGGCTGCAGAGTCAAGCATCCTTACTTCTCACCTGAAGCACTCGACATCGGTGGGCATTCGACTACTGAGCCCCTGGTCACCTGAAGTGACCCAGACTCTGTCCCCTCTGCTTTCAGGTTCCTCTCACCTAGAGTCCAGGCTTGGATTCCATCAGACACTCTTCGCCTTCCTGGCAGCAGTACTTCTTCGCAGCTCTCCATTCAAAACGACGGAGGTTTCCGACACCACTTGACCCCTATGCACCTGTCTCCTCTGGGATAGGTAACACGGGTACCTCGGTACTCACTGGTGTGTTGGCTCTAGAACCTCTTATGTTCCAAAGGGTTTGCTTGAAGTCCTCGTAGAAGTGCCCTTAACTTGTAATTTTCCAACCGCGACTTTCCCATAGAGTTGCACGGAGCACTCGGTCGTGTTTCCTCACTGCACCCGTCCTCCGTGGGCGCCCTGTGTCACTGCCTTGGGTGGTTCCATGGGGTCCCAGCGATTCTACGTGCACTAGGCACTGTGTCTAGTCAAGTCGTGATTGTTATACCATTTTTTTTAGTATATGGTTCGGTCTCCCCCTGGAGCCCGCTGTGTATTGTGCTACTTACAACTGTTCTATTGATTCAATACTGTGTGCTTTATGTTCTAATCTTGTGTAGAGAAAAGTAGAGAGTGTTATATTAATAAATACATATTTTTATATCACTACTGTGTGGTTGTCCTTTCATTTGGCCATTCAGGAGGTGATACTTTGGTAAAACAAGCTGCTTTACATTCCTTCAAGATTAAGCCTGAAGGCTGCTCTCCACAGCTACCACTAGGATGGCTTTCTAAAGGTTATCTTTGACCTCATACATGATAAGGGTCGTGTGGACTGGTACAAGGGGCCCACTTTAATTAGTGAACAGCATATACGAAGCCACCTTCTCACACTGTATATTCTTTAAATACTCTTCTCGATGGTCCTTTCCTGTCACTGCTGTTGGGGAAGATGGCTTTTGCCGTGGTTTAGGAGTGCAGCAGCTGTTTAAATGCCTCAACCTCTTTGATTGCCTGGGAAATGTAGGTGGAGCCACGGTACCAGCCGGAGATTGGATAAGGGGGGCTGGTCCTTGCAACAACTGGGGCATTATTCTGTGTACCCATGCTGGCGCTTCGGTGGGTGTGGTCTCCCTCTAGGGACACACCTTCTAATATCCTGGCACTTTGATGTCCCTTGTGGGAACAGGCCAAGAGCAGATAGCAGCCATACCAGATGAGAGGGAGGCCTACAATAGAATGAGAGGAAACTTGCAACATATTGACAACATGACGGGCTGAAGAAAGATTCAAACATTAAAGACCTCTTGCATCAAGGAGCAAACCGCAAGACAGGCAATGATACAGGAGGCAACATGCCAGAGACAGATAAGAGGCCAGACCCCTGCTGGGGGACAGACCAGATCGTCACCAAAGACTTTCTGCTGCAAGCCTTTCAAGAACTCAAGAAAGATATAAAAGGTGTAAAAGCTGATCTACAACGGGACTTGAAAGAGATGGGGAAAAATATCAGTGACCTTGGAGACAGACTAAAAAAGCCAGAGACTAATCTTGATATAAGAAAGCCTCCCGGATACAAACTAAATTGAAGCCACCAAAGAAAAGGTGGTAAAAGTCCTCTAAAGAGTCACCAAAAATGCAAAGGTAAGTGACAATCTAGCTGAGCACAGAACACTCGTTGGGTAAATTCAACAATCCAGCAACGACCAGAGGGAGATTCCGATGGGGCCAGTCAAAACTAACAAGACAGCTACCAGCGCTGGGGTAGTTAGGTCAGGTGGGCTAGGGCCTCTCCGGGAGTCAACAGGGCAGGTAGTGCAGGTGATAAAATAGGAAAAGTTAGACACAAAGGTTAGGTATGCTCCCCCAGATTAGTTGCTGTTTGTTTCTCAAGTTTGATATGTTTAGAGTTCATGGAGAGGCAGATACCCACCAATTTGAAGACACAACATAGCCTTATGCAATACTCACAGAGGTATAGAAGGCATGTCTATATTAATAAAGCCAAGACATCTACACATGGCACCTAAGACACTAAGCTTGAGAGCAACAACATATAACATTAGAGTTATTAATAACTCATCCAAAAGGGTAGGCATTTTAAAGGTGTTGCAGGACATGGAGGAGCATCTCTGTTTTCTACTGGCGACACTTCATTAGAACAGACCAGCATAGATGATGATGCTACTTAAAGCAGTTTTATGACATGGCACCAAACAAAATGACATGGGTGGTGATTCTTCGAAACTCAAGACTTGTATAGCATTGCATCAGGAAAGACAAAGCAGAGAGGTGGATAGTGGGAAATGGGTTGTGGGAGGCACAATCCATAATGTTTGCGGCAATCTATGCCCCTAATCTAGGACAGGAGAGATTTCTAAATCAAACCATATAATAACTAGTGGAAATTTCCACAAACCCAATACTAATAAAGAGAATCCTTAACCTGGTAATGAATTCCACTCAAGCTAGATCGAAAAAGAGAATGGCTTGTACACCTCAGAACTCGGTGGAAGAGAGGACCTGGCTTTTAGACTTATGCCTAGTAGACATGTATGGATACCACCACCCTCTAACAATAGGTTATTCCCACTTCTCTACAGCACATCAAACATACCTGTTGGACTTGGCCATCTCTGCAGGGTTCATCCCCAAGCGTTTTACCTCCAGCCTCACGTTTTCTGAACCCGTTTTGTTAGCTCTTAGGAGTCTGTGCACTTTACCACTGTTAACTATTGCTACAGTGCTTGTGCTCTCTCCTCTAAACATGGTAAAATTAGATTACTCCCAATTGGCACATTTAGTTTACTGGTAATACCCTAGTAAAGTGGTACTACATGTAACCAGGACATGTAAATTAATTGCTACTAGTTGTCCTTCTGCACTGAAGGTGCCACCCATTTAAGTAGCATTTTAAACACGTCTCAAGCATGCTGTTACAGCCTGTGTGTGTAGTTTTAAACTGCCATTTCGACATGGCAAAATAAACCTTTTGCCAGACCTAAACCTTTCTTTTGAATACATATTGGTGACCTCTAGGGTAGGCCCTAAACAGCCCATAGGGCAGAGTGCAGCTTATTTAAAAAGATGGACATGTACTTTTAACTTTTACATGTCCTGGTAGTGAAAAACTCTTAAATTCACCACTACCAGGCCTAGTTGGCTGGCTTCCTGATCAGAGTCTCATAAGCAAAAAAGGTTCCAATGATTTTGAACCCTGTATCTGGACAATGCCTGCTGTGATTCCTACCCCCACCCCCAAGTTGTGCCACCCCAGTCGTGGAGCCTTGGAAGTGGACCTGGAGGTGCTTTGCCAGCCCAACTGAGGTCCTAGCAGAACTAATGCAGCGTGACGCATCTGAACCTTTGCTGTGCGACGCATCCATGAAGCAGGACTTTGCAGCTCCTCTGAACCACCGTTGCGCAATGCATCCTCGATGCAGGACATTGCATCGCAGACCCGCAGCTCCTCAGAATCACCGCTGCGAGACACATCCTCGATGCAGGACCTCGCAATTGAAGGAAGTGACCCGATTAGGGCCACCCGGGTCACTCGCGACCACCTCTCAGCCTTCCATACAAATGAAGAGTCGGTCAGACAGTAGAGAATACAAACCAAGTATATTTTATTCAGGTACACTCGAGCGGAGTCCAGTCTGACCAGCCTCCTAGGATTGCTGCAGAGGGACTGACTTCAGCAAACATAGAGATACATTATGTACATTTCTGAACCAAGAAGGTCCCGCCCATAATGGAATTCTACTAGCAGGTGCAGCTAAAACAAAGAAGTACAGTAGGATGAGTTTTGACTCTGAGGCCGGGCACACATTATCTCTATGCCAAGGTCGTTCTGTTTGTGCCTACCGCTAGACTAGTGGGAGAAAGTCTCTATCTGTGGCAAAGGAATGTGTTAATAAGAACAGTGTATTAATTAGTAGGGCAAGGCCTAACCTTGACGAAATGGAACTTTTCCACAGCCTACTTCTCGAGGAGGGAATACGCAGCAGACGACATGATTCGAAAGGGCGGCTAAACTTAAAATGGTGCCGTGAATGCTAACTTAACATGAGAACAATTGCACAGGCGAAATAGCAAAAACATTTCATTTCATCAGACCCTCCTTTTAGCATTCGCTAACTCATTTTAGACTGTGGGTGGAAAAGATGTAACAGTCGGAAAAGCAAAAGGACATCAACACTCGGAACAATCCATATACCCAGTATCAGGAATAGAAGTTGCAAGGGATGAGGTAGAACCAAAAATGCCCTCATCGATTTGCATCATTTCGTGAATGTCCTTCTGCAACATGATCGCAGCAATGGTGTCACGTATTGGCTTTTTCTGTTTAGGGGTGAAAACACTTATACAATAAGTGCAGTAGGTCGGTAGACAGTGTATGCAAAGGCAACATGTGAAGAAAATACCAGCAATCACAGCTAGAAAGATAAGGATCTTCCAACCCCAGGACGTGAGCATACTCCAGAACCACCCAGATAGTTAGTGTATGTCAGACAAAAGCCTATGCAATTTCTGTATGGCAGCATACACATTGGGGGCGTGGTCAGGTATGTACACACAACAGCTACTGCCAATGACGCGACAGGCCCCACCCCTATTTGCAAGTATGACGTCTAACACCATCCTGTTCTGCAAGGTTACTAACCACGTAGCCTGAAGCTCAGCAGTGATGTTTGTCAGTATACCAGCTGTTGTATTAATAACCCCTTCAACAACCCTTGTTAACCGATGAATTTTAAGGCTATGGGACATGGGGCCCCAAAATGGTATAATACCCTTCATGGCATCCTCAAACTGTTGTATGGTGGTATCCGTCTGATCTATATCCTTAGTGTCAATGACCCTTCTGACTCGGGGCAAGTATACACTCCTACGCTGCAGCTGATGATCTTTATGGTAATTGGGCGGAGCAACATACACCGGGGGAAGAAGAAAAGAGAAGTAACATCTGCCTGACCATCCCCTAGGAAGCCACACATAAGGTTGGGATCAACAGACAAAATAGACGTTAGGGGGTAAGATCAAAGGAGGACTATTGATTGTGCTGAGTTGGTATGTGAAATTGCATTTACTTTCCCCCACCTCTATCTCCCCCCTCCCCTGGACACAGAAAGCAGCTGCTGAGCTGACACCGGTATTGGTTTGTCCTTAGTGACATTACGATCTTGGAAAGATTGGAAATACTCAGAAGCGTTAAACTTCTGGAAATCAGCCATCTCCATTCGAAGCCATGGGTTGTTCTTCACCTTGTCATATTTGCTCATACAGGAGTTTGGGGACATACAGAGATGTTTAGTCCTGCCTTACCTACAGGAGTAAACCAATGATGAAAACGTATATAATCAACCACAGTGCGAGAATCAGCAGGTGTCATAACCTGAGCGGAGTTAGGAAAATGGTAGTGTACCATGACAAACAATGCAAACCAACCCTCACAACTTCCTAGATATGACAAAGGCATGGACAACAAATTATCACTTTTATGAGTAACTGAGGGAGCAATCCACAAACCCAACGATTTGTTGTATTGGACACATCATGAGCTTGATGCAACATTTGTATAAAGACATTATCTGTGTAAGTCTTTCGGTGCTCTCCTTTGTGAGGGGCCAAAGTAACACAAATGTGTTCAGGGGGAATGGGTGTTGTACCAACCAAGGAATGTACGGTATACTTTTCCTCCAGGAACCAGGCTATTCCAAGTACTATTACTAATCCTATTGCAACTATCAATGCGAAAACTATTTTACTCTTTGTGGACCAGCCTTGCGCTAGTCGCGGTGCTGCAAATGGCTGTTCCTCCTCCTCAATAGGCCGACCAAACGGATGCATTATGAAGCAAGGAAAAGGGAATGCATTAAAACTGATGGCAAGGGGGCAAGTGTTCCCAGTGTCTGTCTGAGCCTCACTGGTAGCCTCCTATTGTTCATCAACGTTGGCGCTCTGGAGCACCGGCGGTGGAGCTGCTCAGTCTTAGCTCTCGAGGAATCCCACGTCGCACAGGATAATGTACCCCCCTCCAAGGAAGCACATTCAATCTATCCTGTCCAATGTCAGAACAATGCACCAAGTTCACCTCACCCTAAGCTAACACCGTTGGTACTATAGCAAAGTACACCCTAACTTGCACAGTCCATCCCTGACTAGTCTGACTTTTCCTTTGGTGCACTATTCTTCAACTGAGGACGCAAATTGTACCTGGTGACTCCAGGCACAGAGGGGTCAACGAAGAGGGGCTCTTTTATTGCTCTTATTTCCGGAGGGACTGCTGCATTTAACACAACGTCGTTCTCAGCATCCGTTTGGGTCCATATAAGCTGCGCGTCGCTGAAGGGGACGAACGTAGGTATCTTTTCTCCCTCAGAATCCCCAATACCATCCCTCACCCATTCGTCATAGGGTAAGGGTAAGGGTACTCTGCGGCAGTGGCTGGAATGAATCCAATTCTTTCGGCCAGCGACTTTCACAGCGGTCCTGGTAGCGAGGAGCACCTGCTCGGGCCCCTTCCAATGGGGCTCCAAGCTTTTCTTCCGCTGAAAATTCTGGAGCAACACCCAGTCCCCCGGCTGGATGTTATGACCGGGCCCCTCAGGTGCAGGTGGGAGCACCTCTCGGATCTGTTGGTGAATAGAACACAGATTTTCAGTTAACTGGCACAGGTAATCAGTCAATAGAGGGTACTCAATTTATGAAAACCTACGTGGGCGCGGTACGCCCCAGACATGCACTGGGCTTCCGAACACGACTTCGTAGTGTGACAATCCTGTCCTAGAATGTGCTGTTCTTGTAGACAAAAGAGCTAGTGGTAAAGCATCTGGCCACTGTAACCCTGTGGTCTCCTGAATCTTTGCCAATTTCAGTTTGAGAGTACCATTGTACTTCGCAACCAAACCTGCTGACTGGGGGTGATTCGCAGCATGAAACTTCTGTCTGATGTGTAGTCCCTCACAGACTAACTGAATAACCTTGGCATTGAAATGACTTCCGTTATCACTCCAGATCAAACAGGGCAAGCCGAAGCGAGGAAAGAACTCCTTCAGGAGTATCTTTGCAGACGCAATGGCTGTATTTTCTTTAGTGGGGTAGGCCTCAACTCATTTACTGAATGCACAGACAACCACCAAATCATACTTCAAAATATTGACTCTGTCCATTTCTATGAAGTCCATTTGGAGGACCTCAAAAGGGAAAGTGGGAGGTGCAAAATTACCAGGTGGTGTAGGGGTACCCTTGCCAGGATTGTGCATCATGCACACCATGCAGTATTTCACTAAATTCGTAGCTGTCTTTGAGATGTTGTCATTTTGAGATACGGGTCTAACAACTTGCAAATACCCTTAGCACTGATATGAGCCGGGCCATGGGCCATTGTCACTACAGGAGGAACATATGCGTCTGGCAACATCCATCTTTGCTTCCCTGACGTATCGATCCAACATCCCTCATCGTTCAAGTTTGCTGTACTTTCTTGCCACATTGCTAATTCCTCCACCGTGGCCTCACTCTGTATCTCCTTCACGTTTTCAAGTGTATCCTCAAACATAGAGACCTCGGGCACCCACCTAGCAGGACCTGCTACAAACATTCTTCTCATCTTAGTTCGGGCTGTTTCCTTAGCTGTCTGATCTGCAAAAGCGTTCCCCTTACCCACATCGTCTTATGGGCGCTGCACTTTACTATCGCCAATTTCTTAAGGAGTGTCAAAGCGGACAGAAGCCTATGTATAAGAGGACCATGCTGAATGCGTGTCCCATGGGAAGTTAGGAACCCTCTCTCTGCCCAAAGCCACCCAAAATTATGGGTGACCCCGAAGGCGTACTGACTGACTGTCAGTATAAATATTGACAACTAGCCCCTCACTCACTTCGCAGGCTCGAATAAGGGCGACTAACTCAGCTGCCTGAGCGGACTGATAGGGAACTCGTGACGTCTCAACTACTGTACGCAATGTAGTAATTGCGTATGCTGCAGTGGTGGTGCCATCTGGTAATTTGAAACAAGAGCCATCGACATATAGTTCCCCTTGGGGGTCAGATAAGGGAACATCAGTCAGGTCTACCCGTCCTTTCGTCTCTTCTTCCATCCGGAAGATACAATCATGTATGTCAATGTCCTCATTCTCAGAAGGGAGGGGTAGTAGCGTGGCTGGATTCAGAGTGGCAGAACGTTTGATCGCAATGTGCTTTTGAAAGAGCGTTAGCTCGTAACCGGTCAGACGTGCACTGGTGAGGTGTTGTGTCCTTGTCTTATTCAAAAGTGTATCCACAGCATGAGGTACCATAACTGTGAGGGTCAGTATCAAGTACGAGTCCCGCCGATTGTCTTATTGAGACAGCCACAACCGCGACCGCTCTTAGACAGCTCGGAAGGGCTCGTGCAACAGGGTCAAGCACAGCAGAGAAATAAGCACACGGTCGTTGCTTATCCCCGAATTTTTGTGTTAAAACAGAAAGCGCACAACCACCCAGCTCATGGACGTACAACACGAAGCATTTAGCAAAATTAGGGGTACCAAGCACTAGAGCCGAGCAAAGCGCAGTTTTTAATTTCTCAAAAGACTGCTGACACTCTGGCGTCAAAGGCAGGGGTTCATGCACATCTTTTAGTGTTAGGGCAAGCAGGGGCTTAATAAGCAGCGAGTAGCCAGGTATCCACTGCCTGCAATAGGAAGTGATACCTATGAAAGCGCGCACATCTTTCTGAGTTTGCGGAATAGGCATTTTCACAATAGTACTGATGCGCTCAGGGGTCAATCTCCTACCCTCCTTCGACAGTAGGTGACCTAAATAGGTGACCTCCTGTCGACAATACTGAAATTTGGAAAGGGATACCTTATGACCATGGTCAGGTAAATGGAGCAACAATTTAACCGTACTATCTCTGCAACCTTGTTCTGTGTCTGAGGCGATGAGCAGGTCGTCGACATATTGAAGTAATACATTACCTGTGGGGAGCGACAAGGAATCCAGCGGACTTTTCAATGCCTGACTATAAATACTCGAACTTTCTGTATAGCCTTGAGGAGCGCGACAGAATCTAAAGCTTCTACCAGCTAGGGTGAACCCAAACAGATACCTGCTGTCAGGATGAATGGGGATACTGAGGAAGGCATTTTTCAAGTCAATGACAGAAAAGAATTTAGCAGAAGAAGGAATCATTGTCAAGAGTGTTGTAATGTCAGGGACCACCGGAAACTGGGGAATCACTATTTTGTTAACTTCACGCTAGTCAATCACAAAGCGATAAACATCTGCATGATCATCAGAGGAACCCGGAGGTGTCCGTTTGAGAATAGGAAGAATAGGGCTAATACAAACATTAGCAGCCGTCTCCTCCACCACTCCTTTCTCAATCAAATCCTGCACTATTTGCATCAAAGCTCGCTCACCTGCCTGTGGTATTATATACTGGGGAATGCAGGGTAAAATAGCACCTTCCTTGACACATATTGAAACAGGCGATATCTGCAACAAACCCACATCTGTGTCGCCCGCTGCCCACAGAGTGGGTGGCACATCCTTAAACTCCGCAGGAAGAGGCGCCTCTTTAGACAGACACTGTGTAGCGCACAACATTCGGACCCATTGTCATGTAGACACTCTCCGGGGAGCAATAAATTGTGGCATGCAATTTCTTCAATAAATCCAGACCCATCAAATTTTCTCCACAATTAGATGTCAACAAGAATGGCGAATCCACAGTAAAGGGACCAATAGTTAGCGCAAGGGGTTCTGAAATGGGGGCTTACAACTGGTACACCAGAAAAACCTACTGAGACATTATTATGGCCAGACAGAGCCGCCCCAGGGACCAAGGAACGAGAAATAGAGCTGTTCATTGCACCTGTATCCACCAAAAACTCCTTAGTCGAACCATGCACATCCGCACTAACATACAGACCTCGCTGGTCTACAGGTATCAAAACTAGTCCCTCACCCTGTCCCTGGCTGTCCTAGCTGTAAGACATCCTGGTCACCTCATCTGTATCATAGTCATCATGATAATACTGTTTGCCCCGAGGGTCGTCAAAGTAGTTTTGATCAGTACGACCCTGAGATGCCACAGCGTTCTGAGCCCTGTCCTGGCCACCATCTTCACGACCCCGTCCACGAGACCCCCGCCCTCTTGGGACTGCCACCTTTTGTAAAAGCACAGGGCACTCGCTGCACCAGTGCCCCTACTCCTTACAATACGCACACTGATTCGGCCCCACAGGCATAGTATTCCGGCTAGTACTCGGAAGCTCGGGCCACACCACCACGTCCTCTACCATTCCCTCGAGACGCCTGTTGCAACAACACCTTCGTCTTCAAATCCTTATGCTTCTTTTCCGTCTTCTCCTTATCCTCATTCTCCCTGTGCTCATAATACTGTGCCATATTCAAGATAACAGAAGGAGAAGATGTGGACCAGGTGCTCTCGGAAGCCTGTAATCGAGTTGAAATCTCGGGGAGCAAGTTCGAAACAAATCTATTAACAAACAAACGCACACCACCTTCAATCGACAAGTCCTGCCCACTATAATCTAGAAACACACCTTCGAACCGAGTGAAAAAATCAGACACACTCTCATCTTTCTTCTGACGACAAGCCTATAGCCTGTCCCAATCAACCTTTCGGGGAGGAATAAGGGAATGCACATACGTGATAATACGGCCAGGCAAAGCAAGTATCTCTGCCTTATGCTTCTCACCAGGCTTCCTGTCCTGGTCCCATACTCTAATTTGATCCCAGGTACCACCCAATTCAGCGACGTGATCCTGTGTGTGTACCTATCTCCAAATATCAACAGGAACCAGCAAACCAAAGAACATTTCGATATCCGCAAGCGTCATTACTGTCGAAGAAGCTGCCTCAGTCAATTCTTTATAATATGCAGTAGGATTTTTCCTATGGTCAGGTAACTGATTTTTAAGGGACAAGACCTCACTCCTTTTCCATGGGGTATAAACCCACTGTTCCTGGAAACGGGCCGCCACCCCTGGTCTTGTAACAACATTGTGCTGATCCTGTAGCTCTGGTATTTCGGGGTGATATATGGGGTGGACCTCCCTCATCGGAAACTGAGATACTGTCTTCGGGCTCTTCTCAAGCAGCCTACCACGATAAGCAACCAACGTCGTGACATTACCAAAGACTTGACCAGGCGCCATATCAGCAACATATACATGATCCTTAATATCATAGATAATCTGCGGTGCTGCATCCTTAAAACACTGCTCCCAAAGGCCGATTAAAGTAGAAGACACGTGCTTAAGGGCATGCTGTTGTACAAAAGGCTCATAATCTTTCATCACACTCCACACCATAAATGGGGTTTCTGGGCCACTGCGCAGCCTGGTTGGCCACTACCTTTTTCTCTGCATCTCCCATATCAGATCGCACCAACGTTCGCCCCAAGCGTTCCTTAAATTTCATCCAGTCTCTATCCTCAGGGCCACGTACTGGTGTCCCCCACTCTGTGATGTCGGGGAATGGAGGAACACAGTGGGAGTGATAACAGAGGTAGTGGGCATTAACGTCGCTGCTGGCTGGGTCATGGGTGTAAGAGCTGGCGAAAGCGATGCCGAAGCAATAGGTGTTGCAGGAGTGCTAACAGTCGCAGTTGCCACAGGCGGCGAAGACAAAGCAAGGACAGGAGGTGCCGTGGCCAGGGCAGTCTGATCAATAGTAACAGAAGTAGAAACAGCAGGGACAGAAGAACCGGGTAGCTGGGCCTGTGGGGGAAGAGCGGGATATACCCTCCGCGGGGCCTACGGAGGTGGGGGTCGAGTATCTAGCAATTCTTCCACAAAAGCATCATTTTCTTCTCGGGCTACATAAGATTTATCAATATTCAGTCAAAACCTCCTATCTTCACGTTCTATTCCCATCTCTTGCTTCTCTCTATCATGCGCTACAGCTTTCTGAGTCAATGTTTGCATTCTCCCTTTCCGGGCCTCTTTCTCTGCTTTCATCCGCCCCTGTTTAGCCTCTTTTTGCCATGTCCTGAGGGAATCAAACATAGACTGCCTACTTCTTCTCGCAAACAACTTCTCCTGTAAAAACCCATTTTTTGTTCATCAAAAGT
Organism: Calotriton arnoldi; assembly: GCA_963921515.1. Classification (NCBI taxonomy): domain Eukaryota; kingdom Metazoa; phylum Chordata; class Amphibia; order Caudata; family Salamandridae; genus Calotriton; species Calotriton arnoldi. Next base: position 3,160,754 of record CAWUFW010000600.1, read on the forward strand.
GCCCGTCAACGGCCACTGAGGCTCAGCATTGTCCCTTGTATGTTTGTGCCAGTAACGTACTAAACATAATAGGGCCAAGGCATGTTTTACATACATATAAAAATTCGGAGTGCCTTCCGGAGGCGCTGGCTGACTTTCTTCCAGCCGAGCATCAGCAGAACAACAACGACAACAAGAAACCAAAAAATGGCTAATTCCAGGCATTTTCAAAAGCGGGCCAAATTCGTTATGTTGCCTGGCAAAGTGTTCACAAACACTTTTTATCCAAATCGGTCCTCAGACCGTACCAAATCCAAACCAAAATCGGTCCCCAGACCGTACCAGAGACAAACCAAAATGGTACCATATCCACAAAGAACCAAAACAAACTCACCTGGTGCACACAGGTCAAACGAATTTATTCTCCACTGCCGACTCTTGAGATCAAACGGTCAGATCCACCAATCCGGCTTCCGTCATGGTCACAGCACGGAATCTGCACTCACCCACATAATGGATGACATACTAAAAATGCTAGACCACAACGAATCATGCCTACTGATCCTTCTTGACTTATCCTCCGCTTTCGATACGGTTAAGCATGACAACCTATTGTCCCTACTGGAACGAAGGATGGGCCTTACGGGCCCAGTGCTACAATGGTTCACCTCCTTCCTAAATAACAGAACACAAAGAATCAAGATGAAACATTCACTCTCTCAACCCTCCATGGTCACCCTAGGCATTCCACAGGGCTCAGCACTTTCACCCATTCTCTTTAATCTACTAAGGAACCCCTGGCAAATGCATTGAACTCAGCGAACATTCTATATCACCTGTATGCGGACGACACCCAACTGTACAGGAAAATCTCCACACCAGAAGACTTCATCTCCCTCAACGCTATTCTACAGAATACTCAAAGTTGGCTCACTGGCAACCACCTCATGCTTAACACCAAGAAAACGGAATTCCTTCTCATCTCCCCACCCAATCACACCCCCAAGATAGACTTATGGTTGAAACACCTAACCTCCTTTGACTGTGCTCCCCACATCATTGACTCCGTGAAATCCTTGGGAGTCACCATAGGCAAACACCTGAACATGCTGGCGCAAATCACAAATGCCACCAAGGGAGCTAATCACCAGATGAGTATACTAAGGAAACTCAAACCCTTCCTCCCACAGACCGACTTAAAAATGGCAGTACAAGCCCTAGTGCTACCAAGATTAGACTATGGAAGCACCACTATATGCGGTCTCCCCAAATACAAGCTGGCCCCGCTGAGAGCTTCGCTTAACGCTGCCGCCAGACGGGTATCAGGAACTAAAAGAAATAACCACATTTCTCCGACCTTGAAAGCCCTGAACTGGCTGCCCTACGAGGCAAGAATACACCTAAAGATCGCTTGCATGACCCATAAAGCACTGCATAACAATGCCCCCAGTTACTTAGCTCTAAAGCTAGAGCGATCGGGAGGATGCAGACAATTGCGAAGTGCGAATTCACTACTACTGAAACCACAACCCTTCCTTAAAAAGAGAATTGGTTGCAGAGCATTCTCTGGGATTGCACCGAAGATTTGGAACGCCCTACCTCCAGTGGTACGTGGAATCTCCTCCTTTACCTCCTTCAAAAAAGAAGTAAAAATGCTGCTAATGAACAAATTCACATCCTAAGACTTTAATAATATGTTGACATCTTGTCACCTATGTGATCCACATATTACTGCCTACCTCCTTTGTATTGAAGGCGAATACTGAATGTATGTTTACTACCTCAACCACCTAATGTTTAATAACTGTGTATTGTGAAGGGTTCTGATTCCCTCGGGGATCCTTCTATGTTGACTACTAGTCACCTATGATATCCATATACTACTATATACCTCTTTTGTACGGAATGGCGAATACCAAATGTTTGTATATTACCTCAACCTTCTAATGATTAATAACTGTATATTGTAAAGTGCTCTGATACCCCTGTGGGTCACGTTCGCGCTATATAAAACTTTATAAATAAATAAGGGTTTCGCCGTTTAGGACCCCAGTCGGGATGATCGCTAGGCGAGGCACCGACCGGTCAGACAGACTGGGCAGCTGCGACTTCAGGACCCCTTGTGCAGGGATCCATGGTCCGCCCGTCCGACCCGACTATGGCTCCGACCTCCTCACCTGTCCGCAGGCGAGGATGGGCCACCCGATGGAGTCCCTGTTCGGGCGCCAACTGAAGGAAGTGACCCGATTAGGGCCACCTGGGTCACTCGCGACCACCTCTCAGCCTTCCATACAAATGAAGAGTCGGTCAGACAGTAGAGAATACAAACCAAGTATATTTTATTCAGGTACACTCAAGTGGAGTCCAGTCTGACCAGCCTCCTAGGATTGCTGCAGAGGGACTGACTTCAGCAAACATAGAGATACATTATGTACATTTCTGAACCAAGAAAGTCCCGCCCATAATGGAATTCTACTAGCAGGTGCTGCTAAAACAAAGAAGTACAGTAGGATGAGTTTTGACTCTGAGGCCGGGCACACATTATCTCTATGCCAAGGTCGTTCTGTTCATGCCTACCGCTAGACTAGTGGGAGAAAGCCTCTATCTGTGGCAAAGGAATGCGTTAATAAGAACAGTGTATTCATTAATAGGGCAAGGCCTTACCTTGACGAAATGGAACTTTTCCACAGCCTACTTCTCAAGGAGGGAATACGCAGCAGACGACATGATTGAAAATGGCGGCTAAACATAATATGGTGCCGCGAATGCTAACTTAACATGAGAACAATTGCACAAGCGAAATAGCAAAAACATTTCATTTCATCACAATGCCCCCTAACCAGGATTTAAGGTACTTTGTTCAGCGTGCCTAACTTGGTCACTGTAACTCGCCTTCGTTCTATCGTCAGCCTGAACTTGTGACTCTGTCCCGGTCCAGTGCGACCAGATAACCCCTAAATCTTTAAAATTGCATATCTCCGGTTCTACTAATTGGAATTTTGTCGTTTTGGTGTCAAAATCTTTTTTAATTTTGTACTCTATTTTTCTAAATTGACTTTGGATTTTTCTTCTGCTGCCTTTTCACATTATTACTGTTAGTGTGTTGCATAAATACTTTACACATTGCCTCTAAGTTAAGCATGACTGCTTTTGTGGCAAGCTACCAGAGGGAGGAGCACAGGTTCATTTGGGGGTCTCTTGTCTTTCAACCGGACAAGAATTGTGGTTGCTGCTTGAGTATGGTTTTACCTCCCTCAACCAGTAACTCAATTTCCTAAAATACCAGTAAATAGCTTATTTCCTGCTATGTAAGCACCTACTGTACTTAGTAGAAGAGGTGAGCCAGAGTCCCCAGGTACTCTTCGATCACAGCCTGATAGCAGTTTGCCTTAAGTAGTCGATAAGTGATAGGACATGACCCTCAGGAATGTGGTGCTTAAATGATTCACTGTTAAAGAACCCAGTAGTGGTACATAAAACCATGGTAGATCACAGAGTATTTGACCCTTAATAATATAAGTAACACATACAGGGTAATTGTGGGGGATGCATCGTAGGTGGTTGTAGGAAAGTAGGATCTGCTTCTTATGGTTACCCCCACTTTTTGATGGATGTAATACTGTTTTTGACTAGTCTAACTGGGATCCTTCTAAACAGGACCCCAGTCTATCTGCTTTCTCCCTAAACTGTTATGCTATGTACTTAGGTACACCCCAGATTGGATACTGGGGTACCCTTGTCAGTCCCTAGTATATGGTACCCATGTACTCAGGGCACAGCTACCCCAGAGGTCTCCCATGGGCTGCAGCATGTATTATGCCACCCATGAGAGACCATTCAAAATGGACCTACAGGTCTGCCATTTCAGACTGTGTAAGTCGGTGCATGCACCACTTACCTAAGATATAGGGTTACTATATCTAAGGGTCACTGCACTTAAAACCTGTAAGTCACCCCTATAGCAGGCCTTTACAATCCTGAGGGCAGGGTGCTTAGTTCTAAGTGAGAGGGTGCCCCTGCATGAGCAGGACACCCCTGCAGCCTGTGGTGTCCATTCTCCTGGGTTGTCAGTGAAGCAGCCATATACTGTATATAGAGGGGCATTTCGCGACCGCGTGATGACCATCTCGAAAATGGCTGCAACCAACCCTTTCGTGTTTGGTGTCAAACATGTTGGGATCATACCCCCACACCGGTAACCGGTGCGGGAGGTATGATTTCACCCACCAGGAAGGCCCTTCGTGGGGCCCTCGGTGTTCCCGGTACCAGCCTTCTAGCTCCGGACAGCACAAAATGGTTGCGCCGACCAGAGACACTTTTCTGCCCTCCTGCTGCTGAGCCAAGCTCGAGCAGGGGAAGGCAGAACAATAGGCATCCTGTCACAGGGATGTGTGACCACCTCCCAGACAGGATTTAGTGTATTAGAGCTGGGTGGGTGCGTTTGCCAGCGCCTGAAAACCTGCAGGAGGGGCACATTTGGTGTCCCTGTGCATAGTCCAGTTCAAACCAGTCCTGGGAGGGGCGTGGTCTGGCCACACAAGAAGATGGCCGCTTGACTTCGGCGCGCCGCTTTGTGAGGAGCCCCAGACGGTGGCGCGAGTATCCCGAGATGTTATTTTCATGCCGCCACCCTGTTGTTAGTCAGTGGAGGACCGGGGGAATAAGCTGTGACAAATATGCCGCGGTATGCACTCCCCTCACTGGCATTTCTCTCCTCACAGCTGTGAGGCCTGATGTAATGAGAGAATCTGCGGCACGCCTTGGTGAGGCAGGACTGACGCGAGGCGGAGCTGATGTGCTGAGATAAACGGGAGTCCCGGACCCCGCTTTAAACCACAGCAGGATTTTCCAGTTCTGTCTGACTTTTTCTTCAGAAGTCGGGGCTTCTCTCTCTTTTCTCCTTCAGACTAAACAGGCTGGCTCTGCGCTTTTGCAATGATTGTCTGACTGTGGTCTGACAGCTGTTCAGTGGGAGGCCTTGAGTTACATTGTTGCTGATGTCCTTCCTCTTCTTTGCTGGATAGGAGAGTGTCCAGGGCTATAAATAGGACCCTGTTTTCCCTCCCTAGTTGGGAGACGTGTTCAATTAACCGTGAGATATTCCGCCGAGTGAGATTATAAATGGAAGTGGCATTGTATTTCAAGTGTCTCGAGGAGATTAACTGAGAAGAACCCACGCACCGCTATTAATAAATTTGGGTTAATTGTTTTTAAGGAAAACTTGAATAATTCTATGCTAAAGAGGATGTCCTGTTAATTAGTGACCAACCCTCAATGTGATCATTACAGCTCTATTTTATGTTCTTAGAGATCTGCCTGACGTGATACACTGCCTGTGTATTCCTCCCTATGTGAATGCTCCCTTACTGTCTCCCAAACTCATTTAATATAAGGTGGACCCTTATTTCTAAGGCTCCCACCTTTGCTAATTGGTTGACTATCAGCGACACACTTATATTGCAAGAGAAGTGATACTGCAGGGGACCTGAAAGCATGAGGCGGCTCTTCTGCTTTATACAGATCCCACCTTCATCCTTTTATTCGAAGTAAAAGTAAGACCCAACCACAGACACACCTGGAATAAAACACGAACCGTGTAAAACCTTTCAACAAGAAACCTCCTCCTAAACCTCTAGCCTAGCAGAGCAGCGGTCTGTGTTGATTCTAGGTTCTTTCTCTTTTGCCCGCAGCAGGGAAGACATAAGCGGTGGACAAAGCTTACATACTTGAGAACCATCACAGACGTGTTGGGAATGCCTTCTAGCAAGACAACTGGAAAGCCTGCAAAACAACTTCTATTTGCTGAAGCTCTAACCCAAGGCCGTCCCATCTCGGATACACGGGGGGGTCCTCCTCGACTTTGAAACTCTCCAGCCCCCTAGGATCAACTTCGCCGGATTCCACTATGGAGCGGATACTCCAGGAAATTTCCACTGTGGGACGTTGTCTAGAAGGTATGGAGTCATCCATATCTATTCTCACAAATGAGACTAAGTCCATCCGTGCAGACATAGCTGTATTCCAGGGACGAATGGATGGCCTTACAGACCAGATTGCCACAGTAGAGGCCCACTTTGACACAATACTAGATCGCGACCAAGAACTTCTCTCCCTCAGGAGCAAAGTGATTGACTTGGAAGATAGGAGCCGCTGGGATAATGTCTGCCTCTTTGGTTTTCCAGAAAAAATAGAAGGTTCAGACACCAAATCCTTCCTTAAGGCAGCCCTTCCAAAACTCACACGTCTAACTTTTGACCCGCCATTAAAGATGCAGAGAGCTCACCACATAGGATCACCCAAAACAGGCAAGAATGAACGACCGCGCCCGCTCACTGTTTGCTTCCTACGTCATGAACAGGCTCGTCAATTGATTATGGCGGCTCGTACTCACGGTCCATACATGTTTGAAGGTCATGAAATACGGATAGCAGCGGATTTTTCAAAGGAAACAAATGATCGTAGCAAAGCTTTTCTCTCTCTTAGACCCCGCCTACGACAGTTGGACATCAAATATGGCCTCTTTGAGCCTGTGCATCTGCGGATTACTAAAGACGGAATATCCAAGGAATTTTTCAATCCAGAGGACCTTTGCCATTTCCTGGATAACCTCACTCCTCAGGGTATGGACTATGCTGCTTCTTCATTGGAGATCAAATCTCAATTACTATCCCCGAACTCCCAAACACCTTCTGGTGGACCTCAGCTCAACTCGAGTTGATCCCGGAGCAGAGGGCGATATCTGGATCGACCTGCACGATCCCTGAGAGATAGAGCACAAGCTCTTCAGGCAGTGGCCTCCCTTACAGAAGAAAGAGATAGGGACAAGTCACGCTCTCCTCTAAAGCCTGCTTCATTGGAAGAAGGGGTATCTTGAACTGTAATTGTAACTAACTGTACACACCCTTACACTTGAGGAAAAGATTGAACATCGCTGTTTCGGCGCGTACCGAAGAAGATAGCCGGCTGAGTACACGTTTATTTATTATGTAGTAGTTGTTATATATTGTTTTGTTCTCCCTGATATTCTCTTTTATCTTCCTATTCTCTTTTCTCTTTATTATTAAAATGTACTTACAATGATGTCTAAATAGCTTTAGTAGAGCTTTATGAAGCCTTTTGATGTTACTTTTGAAGTCGCGAACTTCGCATGACACGGTCTACATCCTCTACTCCCTTTTCTGATGTCTCTCCTCTACACTAGCATTAAACCGCCATTATTCTTTCCTGTTTAGCAAATATTTATGATATTGTTTACCAATGATAATATTTAACTGCGCTAATATTTAATTATTGAACTATGGTAATATTTAACTGTCTCAATATTTAACTATTACATTATTTAATTATTATAATGCTTAACTATGACTATATTTGATGTTCAATTGTCATTATTATTTTAAGCTTATTTGATTGGACTCTACATATGATAATTTTGTATGACAGACTTTTTTCTTTTTTCTCCCTTCTTCTACTTCTCTATTTTCCTCTCCCTCCTCCTCTTTCATACTACACCTTTTGATATTTCTCTCTTTCCCCTATCACCCTCCCCCTTCAATTTTTAAATCCGATCTTTTATACCATGGTTTGTATGTTGGCACACTTGTTATATTAAAATTTCTGCTTACTTATTATATATTATATGTTCTATAATGTTCTTCTTCTCTTGATCCCTTTTACACTTTTTCCTCCCATCTTTTCTTTCTCTATTTTGCAAGTATTTATGATACAACTTTACTATTATATTATTCTACTGCGCTAGTATTTAACTAATTAACTATGGTAATATTTAACTCTATCAATATATAATTATTACACTATTTAACTGTCATAATATTTAACTAAGATTATATTTAATATTTAATTGTCATTATGTTATGCAATATTCGTCTGATTGTACTTTACATCTGATATTTCCATATTTTCATATGACATTGACTTTTTTCTTTTTCTTCTCCTTCTCTTCTGATCTCATCCTTTTCTTTTTCTTTCACACCCCACTTTAATGTTACTTCTGTTTTTCCCTTAATCTCCCTCACTCTTCTACTTTTAAATCTGATCCTTATGCCACGGGCCGTACGCTTGAACATTTGAATACTTATGTACCTTATAATTTCAATCTTATTATTGTTAATATTGTTATTTAGTCATGTCCTTTTATGTTCACTCTGTTGCCGGATGGGGCTCCTCCGGCGAATATAGCCTAAAAACTTAGACCCGCAGAAAACAGTCCTAACCCCAGTACTGCGTTATTCTGCGTATTACTTCTACCCTCTCTCTATGTTTATTTCTTTTTCTCTTTATTTTTCTTTCAATCTCTGTAGTGCCTTATATTTTTTCCCTTTTCACTTATTCTCCTGTGTACTAACAATTGACTTATATTAACTTTCCCTCCTTGCCCGGAACTTGCTCTTTCCCTTCTCTTTTTACTGTATAGACCTTTTCCTTATCTATCACGCCTATTCTCCTTCTTCCTTATTCCCCTCCCTTCCCTGCACAACTCTTACCTCTATAATCTATTTTCTTCTTTACTCTCCCCATTCCCTCAAAAATTTAACACCTTCACACATGGCAGTGAACATTTCTTCTACTTCTCACCCACTACACATTGTCTCGTGGAATGTTCATGGTCTTACGCATTTTATTAAACGTAAGAAAGTACTCTCATATCTACAAACGAAAATAACTGATATTGCTCTTCTACAAGAGACTCATTTGAACGCTTTAGAATCTTCTAAATTGTGGCGAGATTGGGAGGGAAAAGTCATTCATTGTGGATTGACGACACAATCTCTTCCTAAGGAGAGTCAACCACGGAAATGCGGAGTGGCTGTCCTATTACACAAATCCTTACCCATCACAATTGTCAAGACTTGGGTTGATCCAGATGGTAGATACGTCTTTGCAAAGGTAAAAATAGGTGATAGGATCCTTTGTGTTGACTCAGTATATGCCCCGACAGGTGCTAAGCGATCTTTTTTTCTCCGTTTGAGTCGCTTATTAGTAGAAATTGGGGCATCTAGTTATGTCATTGGTGGTGACTGGAATCTTGCCAGTGACGCAGTGATTGATAGAACAGGTCCCCTGGATAGATGTAATGAGGGAGCTAGAGCTTTACTGGGAGACATAACAGCGGACCATGGGCTAGTGGATCATTGGCACCTTAGTCATCCCTCAGATCAGAAATACACCTTCCTCTCTTCTGCTCATGGCACCCAATCCAGAATAGATTATTTTCTTATATCTCATTCGGTAGTTGCAATTACTACTGAATCCCATATTTTAGAAGCTGCTTTATCGGATCATTCTCTTGTTCTTCTTGCTCTAGAAATAGGTTTAACCTCTCCAGGCCATAAACCATGGCGAATGAATATTCAAAGATACCGTTCACCCAAAGGTAAAACCTTACTACGTTCTCATCTCTCTGATCATCTAACCATTAATAAATCATCAGTTACCTCCTTCAGACCCATTTGGGCAGCTGCGAAAGCAACTATTCATGGTCAATTGATGAGAGATGCAGCTGAGGCCAATAAATTGGAATCCCTTCGACGTATTGAACTAGAGGCTCAAATCATTTCTCTCACACGTTTATACTCATCTTGTCCCACAGTACCCAACCATCGCAAACTAGAGCTTGCCAAAATTACGCTTAACAACCTATATACTTCCAAAGCTGAGTATGCTCTTCAGCGTCTGAAAGGTAGACACTATGAACAAGGAGAGAAAGCAGGCCGGTTACTTGCAGCGCATCTAAAACAGCGTGAAGCTGCCATGGCTATTCCTGCAATACTGGGTCAAGACTGATTTGCATATGGCCAGGTCTAAACTGGGGTGGCATGGTGAGCAAAAGAATGATGGATTTGGCCCAGATCTCTTGACTGGGGGTGAATGTTTTGATTTGTTCTGCATTCCGTCCATCAAGTGTGTGTCTTTTACTTTCTCGCCATAAGTGCGCCAGGTATGCCCAGACGTGGGTCCTGGGCTCACTGTGCCACTGGAATCAAGCTATCCTGGCTGAAAAGGGGCGAAACCCCGAAACCGGTCCTAGGATGCTTGTTTCTGGTCCAGGGAGGACCTGGCTTGGCAGTTTGGGCTGGACTGTTCCCATGAGGCACAGGGTCAAGACTGATTTGCATATGGCCAGGTCTAAACTGGGGTGGCATGGTGAGCAAAAGAATGATGGATTTGGCCCAGATCTCTTGACTGGGGGTGAATGTTTTGATTTGTTCTGCATTCCGTCCATCAATTGTGTGTCTTTTACTTTCTCGCCTATTCCTGCAATACGAACAGAAACAGGGGTGATTCTCACCAAACCACAAGAAATTGTAAATACTTTTGCATCTTTCTATAAAAAGCTTTACACCCCTAAAACCTCAGTAACTGAGGGTCAATTAGTTGCCTATCTTGCAGATATTGACCTCCCTTGCCTTACAGATCAGGGCAAGGGACTTCCTTGATGGTGACATTAGCAAAGAAGAAATTGCTACGGCCATCGCCAAATTACCTTATCATAAATCCCCAGGAGAAGATGATTTTCCTGCAGAGTTTTATAAATGGTCTGGAGTGGACACAGTTGACACTCTATATTCTGCTTTTCATGAGGCTGTTCAGACAGACTCACTTGGTCTTATTTCTAATAGAGCGTTGCAGTAATCCCCAAACCAGGCAAGGATCCGCTTGCTTGGGGTAGCTACCGTCCCATCTCACTAATAAATGGAGATCTTAAAATTTTGGCAAGTATCTTAGCAGCACAACTTCGTAAAGTCATTCCATCTCTTATACATCACTCACAGGTTGGTTTTGTCCCAGGTCGCTCGTCTAGGAACCACCTTCGAACATTGGCTCATACTTTATGGACTACAAAAGAGATGTCGGAAGATGCTGTGGCTCTCTCATTGGACGCAGAAAAGGCATTTGACCGTATTGATTGGGTTTATCTCTTTGCTACAATGAAGCACTTTGGCCTAGGCGATCAGTTTATTTCTAAGGTTCGCCTTCTATATGACAACCCAGTAGCTCAGGTCAATTGTGGTGGATTTCTTTCAGATCCTTTTCCAATCCGAAGGGGTACCCGCCAAGCTTGTCCCCTTTCTCCCCTTTTATTTTTGCTAGCGATAAAACCCCTTGCCTCACTTATTCGCCACTCACTACAGATTCATGGTATACCTATAGCGGGAGGTGAATCTAAACTATACTTATATGCTGATGACATTCTACTTACTTTAAAAGATCTTCCTCAATCTTTGCCAGCTTTACTTGAGATTATTGATGGTTTTTCTGTCCATTCCGGTTATAAAATGAACTGGGATAAAAGTGAGGCTCTTCCGCTCTCATCCGGTACTACAAAAGCATCAATTGATGGATACCCCTTCTGCTGTAAATCGTTGCAATGAAAATATTTGGGTATTTTGGTCAATAGAGGTTTGGTAGTTATGGTCTTAATTAACCTCTCACCCCTTATAACACAAATGGAAACCTATTTTGCTAAATGGTCTCTCTTAGGTTTTTCCATGTGGGGAAGAGTGCAGGCTGTAAGGATGGTCACTTTGCCTCGTTTTACTTATGTTCTTGGAATGCTTCCGATTGTAGTTCCTTAATCTATACTGCGTCGGGTAGATGCCCGTATTCGGTCTTTTGTCTGGGGATCTATACGCCCTCGTCTAACTGCTGCCAAATTAATGGCTCGCCGCTCCCATGGTGGTCTGGGTTTACCATCTTTGGAACATTATTCTCTAGCCCTACATCTTTCGCAATTAGTTTATCTACTTCCAGGTACGATTGACCCGCCACAGTGGGTTGCAACGGAACATTTTCTACTTAATCGCAATGAAGGCCTTGACTTTTTGTATAGAGCTCGTAATCCACGATCTTCCCTTCCGCATCCAGTGATACAAGCCACATATCAGGCATGGCAGCGAACACATCGTCTTTTACGGGTTGCTCATCGTTTGCACTATAAAGCTCCACTTTGGGGTAATGAGAGTATTTGAATAAATGGCCATGCGCTTCACTGGTCCAGCTGGAAGTCGAGAGGAATTCAGACACTTGATCAGGTCATAATAAACAGAGAGCTAAACTCCTTTGATTTACTCCATGAGAAGTTTGGTCTCCCATTGCACCAGTCTTCACGACATTTGCAACTACATTGGGCATTGAATTAGTCGTCAATCTTGGAATATCTCCTTATATGGGGACGACATAAAGGAGTGATGTCAGGTCTGTATGGTGTTATAACTCATCACTTATATTCACAACCACTTCTTAAAGCTCTTCGTGAGAAATGGCAGGAGCGCTTACTCATTACCATTGAAGAAGATGTCTGGGCAGATATATTGGAAGCCCTTGACAAAGGTACTCGAGAAGCACGTTTGAAATTTTGCCTTTTCAAAAATTTGCATGATTGGTTTTGGACACCTTTGAAATTGCAAAAAGCAGGGTTACTGCCACATTTGAAATGTTGGAGGTGTTCTGGAATCAATTGTGACCTTCTCCATATACTCTGCAAATGCCCTTCTATGCAGTGTTTTTGGGCTTATGTAGGGGACACTCTGAAGGAAACAATTTCTTCCCTTCATCTCCCTCTCACCCTTTCCATCACATTACTGCATGATTTTGGGAACTTACCTGCCATTACACGTCCGCAACGTTGCCTTTTGCATACTGCACTCTCTACAGCCAAAATTTGTATCTTAAGACATTGGCAATCGCCCAATCCCCCCTTCACAGGAAAACTGGATGGTTGCAATGATTCAGACGGCATCTCATGAACTTATAATATACCGATAACAAGACCAGGAGGAAATTTTCCAACAAGTTTGGGCTCCTTTTCTCCGAAATCCCTGAATGTTCCCTTCTTCTTGCACATACTTTATTCATCTTTTCTTCTTATCCTCTTCTTTTTCATCTCCTTCTACTCCTCCCCCGTCCTCTACCTCTTCTTTCTCACCTATCTTATCCTTCCTTCTTTCTTTTCTTGTGTTGTTCATACATCTTTAACCTTCCCCACCCCCTTCTTCCTTTTCCACTTTTTCCTCTTGCTTTTATTCTATTCTTATCCGGGTAAGGAATCTACATTTATTCTACAATCATTCCCCTTTACACATTCACTTATTTATATATGTACTTATTTATTTATTTACTATTTATTTATGATTTCTTAATTGGTTTCCCCATCATACTCAATGCTCTTCCCATCTTACGCATTCAATGCTCCACAGATTAAATTCTGCTCCCCTATTCATATTCATGTTCTATTCTATTCTCAACTTGTCTGATTATAGTGATGCCTTTATTGATAATAATCTCTTGTGAGCCCATAATATTGTCCAGCACTTTTGTGTATTCATGTATTTATATATCTTAAATTTTTCCAATAAAAAATTAAGAAACAAAAAAAAAACAGTCCTGGGAGCCGTTGACTCCCGCTCTGGCACGAAACTGGACAAAGGACATAGGAGTAACCTCCCCCTGTCCAAACCTTCCCCTGGGAGGGTCCCCCGAATCTTTCCAACCCTCTTCTGTGGGTACTTAAGGGCTTACCTGGTTGTAGGACCTTAGATTCGTCATGGACAAGATTCAGAACTGAAACCACTGCACTTCAACCGTCTGGGCACTCTGGACTTCGCTGAACTAAGTTTGGGCCTGACTGCTTCTCCCTCTCAGTCTGCTGCATCGTCTGTGCCTGTGCACCGTACAGGATCCGTGTAGGACCTGTGGAGCATCCAAGACACCTGAAGATAATCTCCCTTGGAGTGAAGGAGTCACTCCCCTGCATTCGCAGGCACCGCAAAACTGCTGACCAGTCTGCTAATCCGGAGCTCCTCCGGACTCTGAAAGGCTCAGCAACACAGGAGGTGGGTTTCTATGTCCCTCGAGGCCCAAGCTGCCCTCTCACCAAATTTGAGGTCAGAATCCCTCGTGGGGGCTGAAATACCCGAACCCCTGTGCACCGCGTACTTTTGCAAGTGCATGTGCTTGTTGGCAATCCTGTGACAAGTGCATTGGGCTCCAAGTAGCCCCAACCTCTGGCAACTTTTCCTACAAAGATCTTCAACCATCTCGCACCATGTGCTCCGTGGCCTGTTGTTTTGTGAAGCTGCCCGAGGTCCTCTCTCGGCTCCTGTGCCTCCAGCCTGTGGGTCCAATTGAGGGTCATCTTTGTTTTCCTTGGGCTCCCTGATTGCTCTGGGCTTGCCCTGACTCCCCTGCTTGTAGTGAGTCCCCTGGACCTTGCTGGTCCGGACCGTACACTTCCTTTACTTCCTGCGTGGGTTGCTTTTGCCAAGGCTTGTTGGTGCTCCCGCCGGACACCGACCCCTCAGCACTCGACATCCTTTGTGGGACAGCTCGCAACCGGCTCCTGGTCATCCTCAACGTCGCCTGGTCCCCGCAGCTGCAGAGTCAAGGGCACCGTCAACTATCCTGAAGCACCCGACATCGGTGGGTATTCGTCTACCGAGCCCCTGGTCACTCTCAAGTGACCCAGACTCTGTCCCCTCTGCTTTCAGGTACTCCTCAACAAGAATCCACGTTTGGATTCCAACTGACACTTTCTCCTCTTCCAGCAGCGGTACTTTCCTGAAGTCCTCCATTGGGTTCAACGGCGGTTTCCGACGCCACTTCGCACCTATGCACCCGGCTTCCCTGAGATAGGTAAGTGGGGTACCACGGTATCCACGGGTGGGGTGGCTCTCCAACCTTCTGTCTTCCACGGGATTTCTTCAGGGTCCACTGGGAAGGGTCCTTAATCTTTAAAATTCCAACCGCGACTTGCACATAGACTTGTATGGAGCACACGGTCGTGTTCCCACAGGCAATCTGTGGGGTCCCTATCTACTCACCTTGGGTGGTTCCTTGGGGTCCTAGCAATTCTACGTCCCCTCGACATCGTCCTGACTCGAGTCGTGGTTCTTATACCACTTTCTTAGTATATAGTTTGGTCCTCCCCTGGGGCCCGCTGTGTATTAGTGCTATATACTGTGATTTCTTTGCTAAAGTATTGTGTGCTTTGTGTCTATCTCCGTGTAGGAGATACTGTAACGTACTAGATAGTGTTATATAATAAATACATATTTTTATAACTACTGTGTGATTCTCTTTTCATTGAATCTATACTATAAGATTGCATTGGTAAAACAAGCTGGTTTACACTCCTGCAAGACTAAGTCTGAAGGCTGCTCTCCACAGCTACCACTTGGATAGCTTTCCAAGGTTGTCTGAGACCTCTAAAATCACCATAAGGGCTGTCTGGACTGGTGCAAGGTGCCCACATACATTAGTGGACATCATATACCAGGCCAGCCTCTCACATTGGTGTGCTGCGGTTGGGATTCAAGCCTGCATTGTTTTACCAGATAAATCTTTTGTATTGATTAACTGAAAAACCACTAGTACTAGGCACATATAATACTAGCTTAGAATATTAAGTTCTACTGAACTTGGGGTTGGGTAAGTTAGGGGTCTAGCACACCCTTTCTCTAACCTAAGAGAGTTTAGCTCCCACTAGGTTAGGTAGGTGCAACACCACACCACACTTAGTATGTCTACTAAAGGAGATGCCAGTGGCCCCCTGCCTTCTAGATACAGTGAACTTTCGTTCCAAGAACTGAAAGCACTGTGTGCTTATAGGAAGCTGAAGACAGGGAGGAGTGCCAACACTCAACGCCTGGTAGAGGTGTTACTGTTAGATGACCTAAGGAAGACTCCTGGGTCAGATGAACAGGACAGAGTGGGTGGGCCAGGGTATGAAGATATGGCTGGAGGGGAACCCCTCTTTGACCTAGAATCTAACCTGGACCAGGGGGAACCTGATGGCTCCCACCTGGATAACTCAGCTCTTCAAGAGGAAAATGGAGAAGGCCTTGAGGGCCCCCTCTTTATTCCTCCTGGAAGAGTGCAGAGTTTACGAAGGAGATCTAGATCTCCCTCTGCAGAGTCTAATCACTCGGGACATTCTGTAGGGATCTCTGTATCTAGCAAGAGGGACCACTCTTTTGATAGGGAGTACCAACTTCTTGAACTTGAGAAAACTAGGCTTAGGCTTGGGAAAGAGCAGTTGGCCCTTGACCAGGAGTCCCTAGAATGTTATGTTATGTTATGTTATATGGGAATTTATGTAAGCGCACGTTCACCTACAGGTCTCTTGGCGCTGATGAGTTTGAGCAGAAGAAGAGAAGGAGAGCAGATAGAGGATCAGTTAGTTATAGGCCAGAGAGAATAGCCAGGTTTTTAGAGATTTCCTAAACCTAGAAGTCCAGAGAGCTAGAAAAAAGTTGGGACTAGAGTCCCATGGTGGCAGCAACAGTGTCCCTAGAGTTAAGGGACATTCCTTTGATCATAGGAACCTAAGCAAGATTGTCCCTCCCTACCATGTTGGGGATGACATCCATAAATGGATAACTGCTTTAGAGAGGGCCTATAAAGTTCAAAAGGTCCCTCAAGAGCAGTGGGCAGCTATCTTGTGGCTCTCTTTTGCTGACAAAGGTAGAGATAAGCTCCTCACTGTTAGAGAAGAGGATGCTGACAATTACTCAGTTTTGAAGAGTGCTCTCATTGATGGGTTTGGCTTAACCACTGAACAGCACAGGATTAAGTTCAGAGACACCAAGAAGACACAGAATCGGGATTGGGTAGACTTTGTGGATAGTGCTATCAAGGCTCTGGAAGGTTGGTTGCTTGGCAGAAAATTATATGATTTTGATGGATTGTACAATTTGGTTATGAGGGGGCAGATCCTTAATAATTGCCAGAATCAGCTATTGCATCAATACCTGGTGGACTCCGATCTGACTCCTCCCCAAGAATTGGGAAAGAAGGCAGATAAATGGGTCAGAACCAGGGTGAAGCATAAAAATCAGAACCATGGTGGTGACCAGAAGAAGCAAGATTCTTCAAAAACTCAAGATAAGGTGGGGACAAGGGTAAAGGCAAAGAGTCTGCATCAGGGCCCCAAAAACCTGCATCTGTGGGGGGGGGGGGGGGGGAAGGGGGTCACAATCCAACAAAGGTAAAGACAAAAAGAAACCTTGGTGCTATCTCTGTAAACAGAAGATCCATTGGACAAGAGATGCTGATTGTCCAAAAGCCAAGGAAAATCCTTCTACTACCACTGCCCCTATGGCAACTGCGCCCCCTAGCACAAGTACAAGTGGTGGTACAGGGAACAAGGGATTAGTGGGGTTAACCTTAGGCTCTGAGATGGGTTCTGGCCTAGTCAGAACTCCAACTCAGGCTGTGCTTGTCTGTGATGGTGGCATGGATCTTGCCACTTTACTTATCAGTCCCAGTAATCTGGGCAAGTACAGGCAACAGCCTTTGATAAATGGTAAGGAGACCATGGCATACAGGGACACAAGTTCAAGTGTCACTATGGTGACATAGAATCTTGTGTCCTCTGACCAAATCATACTTGGGGTAATGTACCAAGTGACCAATGCAAACAACGTCAGGACTTACCATTCCTTGGCAGTTGTTAATCTCAGCTGGGGAGGGGTAACTGGCCCTAAAAAGGTTGTGGTAAATTCAGACCTACCAGTAGAGTGTTTGTTGGGCAATGAGTTGGAGACTTCAGCCTGGGCTGAAGTGGAACTTAGGACTCATGCAGCAATGCTGGACATCTCTGCAGATGTGTTTGCTGTGACCAGGTCACAGGCCAAACTGACAACCACTGAACAGGCCCTGGATCCTGGAACAATGGACCAGGTGCCTTCCAAGAGTATGAGCAGGAGGGGTAAGGCTGTGTCTTCCCCCCAGACTCAGAGTGAGGATCAGTATTCTGAGGAAGATGATCTCAGTCCCTGTGAAAGAACTGTCCCTGATGAGCTTGAACCTGATCAGGTTGAGTTCTTGGGGTAGGGGGCCCTTCCAGGGCAGACTTCAGTTTGGAGCAGCAAACCTGCCCCTTTCTTGAACCCCTCAGAAAGCAAGCTGCTGCTGAGGCTGCTGGGAGTGTCAGTGGGTCCCACAGGATCTATTGGGATGATGGACTCCTTTACTCAGAGGGTAGAGACCCCAAGCCTGGTGCCACCAGGAGGTTGGTCATACCTCTGAAGTTTAGGGGCTTCCTACTCACCTTGTCACATGACATTTCCTTAGCAGGACACCTAGGCCATAGTAAGACTTGGGACAGGCTTGTCCCTCACTTTCACTGGCCTCACATGTCTGAGGACACCAAGGAGTTTTGTCGCTCTTGTAGCACCTGCCAAGCCAGTGGTAAGTCCGGTGGTACCACAAAGGCACCCCTCATACCACTACCAGTGGTGGGGGTTTCCTTTGAAAGGGTTGGGATTGACATCATTGGTCCCATGAACCCTCCAACAGCATCTGGGCAGTTATATTTTAGTGGTGGTGGACCATGCCACTAGGTACCCAGAAGCAATTCCCCTTAGAACCACCCCAGCTCCTGTGGTGGCCAGGGCCCTCCTGGGAATTTTTTCCAGAGTGGGTTTCCCTAAGGAGGTTTTAACTGACAGAGGTACAAACTTCACGTCAAGTTACATAACTGCAATGTGGAAGGAGTGTGGAGTGAACTACAAGTT
This sequence comes from Calotriton arnoldi, assembly GCA_963921515.1. Classification (NCBI taxonomy): domain Eukaryota; kingdom Metazoa; phylum Chordata; class Amphibia; order Caudata; family Salamandridae; genus Calotriton; species Calotriton arnoldi. Next base: position 3,179,269 of record CAWUFW010000600.1, read on the forward strand.
CACCACACCCTATCACCCACAATGCAGTGGGTTAGTTTAGAGATTCAACAAAACCCTCAAGGGCATGAGCATGGGCCTCCCAGAAAAGCTTAGGCGAAAATGGGATGTTCTGCTGCCCTGCCTTCTCTTTGCCTACAGAGAGGTCCGACAGAAGGGGGTTGGCTACAGCCCTTTTGAACTTCTGTTTGGGCATCCAGTTATGGGTCCCTTGTGTTTGGTGAAGGAAGAATGGGAGTTACCTCTCAAACCTCCCAAACAAGACATAGTGGACTACGTACTTGGTTTCCGCTCCAGGATGCCTGAGTACATGAAGAAGGCCAGCAAAAACCTTGAATCAAGTCAAGAATTGCAAATCAATCAATCAGGAGTTTGTTAAAGCGCGACTACTCACCCGTAAGGGTCTCAAGGCGCTAGGGGTGGAGGGGGGGTGCAGGTTCCATTCCATCAAGGAGGGGGTCTGTCGAAGAGCCAGGTTTTGAGGTTTCTTGCGAAGATGGGGAGCGATGTTGTCTGTCTGAGGTGGAGCGGAAGGGCGTTCCATGCTTTGGCTGTGAGGAAGGCGAAGGAGCGGCCTCCCGATCTGGTTTTTCTGGTGCGGGGGACCACGGCGTAGGAGAGCTGGGCTGATCGTAGGGTCCTTTGGGGGTGCGTGGAATTTGAGTCGGCTGTTCAGGTATGCTGGTCCGGTGCCGTGGAGGGCCTTGTGTGCGTGGGTGAGCATCTTAAAGGTGATTCTCGCCTCGACGGGGAGCCAGTGGAGTGTGCGCAGGTGCTGGGAGATGTGGCAGTGTTTTGGCAGGTTGAGGACCAGTCTTGCGGCGGCGTTCTGGATGTTCTGTAGCTTGCGGATTAGGTTTTTGTTTATTCTGGCGTAGAGTGCGTTGCCGTAGTCGAGTCTGCTGGTGACCAGGGCGTGAGTGACTGACTTTCGGTGTTCGAGGGGGATCCATTTGAAGGTCTTACGAAGGAGGCGGAGGGTGTGGAAGCAGGAAGACGAGACAGAGTTGATCTGGCGGTCCATTTTGAGCTCGGAGTCCAGGATGATTCCCAGGTTGCGTGCGTGGTCTGTGGGGGTTGGCGGGTTTCCGAGGGCGGGGGGCCACCAGGTGTCGCTCCAGGCGTCGGGGTTTGGGCCCATGATGAGTACTTCTGTTTTGTTGGTGTTTAGTTGTAGGCAGCTGTTTTTCATCCATTTGGCGACGGCTTCCATGCCTTCTCGAAAGTTGCGTCTGGCGGTGTTGGGCTCGTTGGATAGGGAGAGGATGAGCTGGGTGTCTGCGTATGACACGATGTTGAGTCCGTAGGTTCTGACGATGGGGGCAAGTGGAGCCATGTAGACGTTGAAGAGCGTCGGGCTGAGGGAGGAGCCCTGAGGGACTCCGCAGGTAGTAGGTGTGGGGTCCGAGAGGAAAGGGGGGAGTCTGACCCGCTGCGTCCTGCCGGAGAGGAAGGAGCAGATCCAGTCGAGGGCCTTGTCCTGGATTCCTGCGTCGTAGAGTCTGCGTATTAGGGTGCGGTGGGAGACTGTGTCGAACGCCGCTGATAGGTCGAGGAGGATGAGGGCTACTGTTTCTCCTTTGTCCAGTAGGGTGCGGATGTCGTCTGTTGCGGCGAGGAGGGCGGTTTCCGTACTGTGGTTTTTTCTGAAGCCGGATTGGGAGGAGTCGAGGATGTTGTGTTCTTCAATGAATGTGGCGAGTTTTCTGTTGATGGCTTTCTCGATGACTTTCGCTGGGAACGGGAGCAGGGAGATGGGTCTGTAGTTTTTGAGGTCGGTGGGGTCCGCTGAGGATTTCTTTAGGAGGGGTTGACCTCGGCGTGTTTCCAGTCGTCGGGGAACGAGGCGGTCGCCAGGGAGCGGTTGATGGTGTGGCGGAGCATGGGTGCGATGGTGTCGGCGGCTCTGTTGGAGATGTGGTGGGGGCAGGGGTCCGTGGGGGCCCCTGAGTGGATTGACTTCATTGTCTTCAGTGTGTCTTCGGTGGTGAGGGCTGTCCAGTCTTCAATCGCTGGTTTCCGGGTGTTGGGGGTGGTTGGTGAGGGTTCAGTGTGTTGGTTGTCTTCGTCGAAGTTGTCGTAGATGCTCTTGATTTTGTGGTGGAAAAAGGTGCTGAGTTTGTCGCAGAGGTCTTGTGAGGGAGGGATGTCGGTAGACTCGCTGGAGGGTTGGGCGAACTCCTTGATGATGCTGAAGAGTTCCTTGCTGTTGTGCGCGTGGGTGGAGATTCTGTCTTCAATCGCTTTTTTCCTCGTTTCTCTGATGAGTTGATGGTGGGCGTTGGTGGAGGCTCTGAAGTTGTTGTGGGCTTCTGTGGATTTGGTGTTCCTCCAGGCCTTTTCGAGGCGGCGGCATGTGCGTCTGGACTCTGGAAGTTCGGTGGTAAACCATCTGGCTTTCTTGGCGCGGGTATTGTTGTTTTTCTTGAGGGGGGCTATGGTGTTGGTGCTGTCCGAGATCCATCTATGCAGGGTTCGGGCTGCGGTGTTGGGGTCGTCGTTTTCCGCGATGGTTGGGGTGGAGTTGTTGAGTGAGGAGGTGAGCTGGTCGTCGGTGATTGTGGTCCAGTTTCTTCGTGGAAGCAGGTGCTGGTGTCTGTGGATGGTGGGTGTTCTGAAGGTGAAGTGGACGCAACGATGGTCGGTCCATGGGAGTTCGGTGGTGTGGCTGAAGGTGATGGAGTTTCCTGTAGTGAAGAGGGGGTCGAGGGTGTGTCCTGCTGAGTGCGTGGGTTCGGTCACGATCTGGCGGAGTCCAATGTTGTGGAGGTTGTCCAGGAGGGATGTGGTGTTGGGGTCCAGTTGGTTGTCGAGGTGGAAGTTGAGGTCTCCCAGCAGGGTGTAGTTGGTGGATGTGATGGCCTGCGGGAAGATAATGTCCGTGATGGAGTTGGCGAAGGATCTGCGGGGTCCAGGGGGTCGGTAGATGAGGGTTCCTCGGAGGGTGGCGGTGGGGCTGGCCAGTATCTTGAAGTGAAGGTGTTCCATCAGTTCTGTGGGCTCGTCAGGGAGTGTGCTCAGGCGGAGGCTGGGTTTGTGGACGATGGCGATTCCTCCTCCTGGGCGGGTGGGGCGGTCCTTCCTGGAGATCTTGTATCCTTGGGGGATGGCGATGGCGATGTCCGGTCCCGAGGTGGTGTTGGTCCAGGTTTCGGTGAAGAATGCTATGTCCGGGGTGGTGCTGTCGAGGAGGTCCCAGATTTCTGTGGCGTGTTTGTGGAGGGATCGGACGTTGAGGAGGATGCATTGCAGGGTCTTCGGTTCGGTTGTGTTCTTGTGGGCGGGTTGTGCTGGATCCGTGTTCTTGGCGGTGCTGCAGGTGTGCCGGCAGCGGTGACAGCTGAAGAGTCCGTGGGTGTCGGCTGGTGATGCTAGCTTGCAGTTGTTGTTGCAGCCTGGGTTGAGTGCGTGGAGTGCTGCTGGGTCGTAGCGTTGGCGGGGCGGAGGTCCAGGGTTCCTCGCGCTGGTCGCGGACGGGTCGCAGACGGGCTTGCCTTTGACGCGCCTTCGGTGCACCAGCGGCGCGCCCGCTGCCCGCGGCCGCTGCAGTGGCCGCCATTAAGTAGGGGTCGGGGAGGGCTGGACAGCTGGGAGGCGGGAGGGGAGCTGGATTGGGCCGGTCGCGCTGGGGGGGGAGGGGCCACGGGGGCAGCAGCGGCGGGGAAAGGTAAAGGGAGGAAATAAGGGATAAAGAAAAAAGGGAAAATAAGCAGAAATAAGGCACAAAAGAGCAGAGATGCAGAAAAGTGCAGAAAGGTGAGAGATAAAAGAGGGTAGAAAAACGAGTGAAAGAGCAGAGCGAGAGAAAGGGAAAATGAGCAGAAATAAGGCACAAAAGAACAGAGATGCAGAAAAGTGCAGAAAGGTGAAAGATAGGAAGGGTAGAAAAACGAGTGAAGGAGCAGAGTGAGAGGAAGGAGACAGAGGTCCACTGGACCACCAGGGATGAGGCGCAGGGAAACCTGCGGGTGGAGGAGGGCCTCGATCACCAACACTCAAGAGTGCAGGGGCAGGGGCACCTCACTTAATGGTGGAGCTGCGAGGGTGGGAGAGCAATTTCACTGACAATGAGTCAGTGGTCTTGCAAAAAGCTTGGCATGACCAAAAGGCTCTCCTGACTGTTTACCAGCCAGGGCAGAAGGTATGGGTGCTGGAGCCTGTGGCCCCAGCAGCTCTCCAAGACAAATGGAGTGGACCCCATACCATAATTAAGCAAAAAGGTTAGGTCACCTATCTGGTGGACCATGGCACTCCCAGGATTCCCCACAGGGTGCTCCATGTGAACAGGCTCAAACCTTTTGTAGACAGGGCTGACATGGGCTTGCTCGTGGCAACTGATGAGGGACCGGAGGAAGAGAGTGACCCTCTCCCTGATCTCCTCTCACAAAACCCTGATGATGGGTCAGTTGATGGTGTAGCTTTTTTTTTTTTTAAACTTCTGTTTATTAAACATTCGTCAGTATCAATATACAACATTACAAAAAGCAATGGTTGATAATACATACACGCCATCTTGCTTCGCATTTCGTTGACAAATGGACAGTAATAAAATAGCCAACAGTTCTCGCAGATTCCCCGCTCAATACACTCCCAGTCAACCACTCCCTCCCGCTTTAGCAATCAGGTATCCCTCAATTACCCCAGTACACTTTCCACTGTTGCCACACTTTTTCCCATTTCTTAGGGCAGCCCCTACTCTCATATATTGTCTTTTCAGCAGCGCAGCACCAGTACATGTCCATCGCGACACTGTCGGCGGTTGAATGGCCCCCCAGGCCCCAGCAATATTTCTCTTGGCCACCATTGCAGCCACAAGTAGCCAAAGTTTTTTTAATTTAGGCCATGTCTGTTCCCAGATACACATAGCACATGCCACCTGGCATCCACAGGAACTTCCTGCCCTACAACCTCTGACATTATCCGCGGCACCTGCCTCCAATACCGCTGTATAATCGGGCATTCCCACAGAATATGAAAGAAGGTACCCCTCTGGTTACATCCCCTCTGACAATCCTCCGTGAGTATGCGCCCCAACTTGAACATGAGCGTGCTATTAGAGTAAGACCCATGCAGGATTCTCAGTTGGACAAGTCTGAACCTTGCCCTAATCGCCACTTCTCTAGGGCTTTGCACCACCTCCGCCCAATCGTCGTCCTCCAGCAGGCCCACGTCAGATTCCCAGGTCTCCCTGAGCTTTATGAGTAGATCCGGGGAGTTATTGATAATTTTCCTGTATGTACAGGACAGTGCTTTTTCCGGAATTGGATCTAATACTAATCTGTCCTCTAGCGGGCTATATTCAGGGATCTGGTCCCCCTCCTTGAGGTGCCTGCTCAGCGCGTGTTTCAATTGCAAGTACCTATAATTCTCTGTGTTTGCCAACTGATACTCTTTTTGTAATTCGGAGAACAGGAGCATGGCCTGTCTCCGCCACACATCTCCCAGGCGTACTATATCTATGAGTTTCCATTTACCGAAACCCTGTAATCTGCCCACTTCCTGGAGCATAGCGCTGTCCCAAAGAGGGGTCTGTTCCGTCAGTCTGTTAGCCCATCCCAGAAATCGATTGGCCCTCATCAACACATTTAGTACTATCTTTGTATGTGGCGGCATGTTTTCTTTCTTCCCGCGACCATACAGTGCGCCTAGGTACCCTCTGGCCCCCATCACCCAGTGGTCCACCCTTTACGCCGGGTCATTTTTTCCGTGAATACCCAGTCATTGATTACCATTAGGTGTGAGGCCCAGTAATATTTTTGAAGGTCCGGAATGGCCAAACCGCCTTCGTATACTCCCCTTTGTAACTTAGCCAATGCGATCCGTGCGCCCCCACCGTCCCACAATAGTGTCCTCAGTTCACTATCCACGTCCTTAAAGAATTTGTCGGGTATTGGACAAGGGGTGTTTTGTACGACGTACAATATGCGTGGTAACGACATCATTTTGAAGAGAACCGCTCTCCCCATAAGGGATATCGGCAGAGTCCTCCAGTGGGCGACGTCTCTCTTTAAGCATTCTAGCTGTGGCTGTAAATTCCCCGCGAGAAATCCCGCGTCTGTTTTGGCTATCTGTATACCCAGATATTTAAAGCTATCCTTAACCTGCAATTTGGTTTCTGCACCGAGTATCGGTGGTGGTCCGTTGGAAAGCATGTACAGGAGTGACTTATCCCAATTAATCTGGTACCCCGAGTACCCTTCAAAGAGCTTAAAAATCTGCAGTAGTCGGTTTATTGTGAACCGTGGTCTCGTCGCATACAGAAGGACTTCATCAGCGTATAGTGATATCCTCTCTTCCCATTGTTCCCCCGTAGATGCCCGAGATCACTGGGTCCCCCCTTACCCAAGCCGCGAGCGGCTCGAGCGCCAATGCGAACAAAATCGGTGAAAGAGGGCACCCCTGTCTCGTACCCTTGTGAAGAGCAAAGGAGCGAGACACTGAACCATTCACTCGGACCCTGGCCAAGGGATGTGTATACAGCAGCTTAATCCAGGACTGGAATTGGGGCCCGAACCCGAACCGTTTCAGGACCTCGAACAGGTAGTGCCACTCTATACTTGTCAAACGCCATGCGGGCGTCGAGGAACAGTAGCGCCGCCTCCACCCCTGGGTTGGTCTTTACCAGGTGCATCACTCCGTATAGCCGTTGAAGATTAAGCCTATTGTTTCGGCGGGGCATAAAGCCTGATTGGTCTGGGTGTATCAGCGTCGTGATTGGTGCTAAGAGACGATTCACAAGGACCTTGGCCAATATTTTAACCTCCATGTTCAACAAGGATATCGGCCGGTACGAACTACACTGATCAGCTGGCTTGCCCACCTTGGGGATTACAACGATGGTTGCCGTCCGCTGATCAACTGGCAAACGCCCCCGCTCTCTCGCTTCATTAAACATATCTAGGAGATATGGGGCCACTATACTCGCTGTGCATTTAAAGAGCTCCACGGGCAAACCATTTGGTCCCGGTGCCTTCCCTGCCTGCAGGTCCTCTATGGCGCCTACTATTTCCTCTGTCTTCCTCTGACAACACCGGCAGTCTCATTTCCCCTAGTAGTTCATAACAGTCCGTGTCTGTCCTAACTGAGTTGGACTCGTATAACTCCTCATAGTAATCTGCAAAGAACCTGGTCATGTCCTCCCCGGTAGAGTGCGCCTGCCCGCTTTTGTCACGTACTTCTGCCACCCAGCTCCTTTCACTGTCTCTCTTGTCTAGCCAGGCAATCATTTTGTTGGCTTTATCACCCAGGTCATATACTCTTCTCTGCGTTGCCAGCGCAGCTGATCTTGCAGCATTATTTGCCAGGTCCTGCAGTTCCTGCCTCTTGAGATCTAAGCGATGCGCTAGTTCCTTGTCAGTTCTCCCGCCCTCCAGAAAACTTGCCTCCATCTCCATTATTGTCGCCTCCAGTCTGTCCCACTGCAGCCTCTTTTCTTTGTTATTACCTCCTATGCAGGCCTGGACATGCCCCCTTATAACTGGTTTGAACGCTTCCCATTGAATACAGGCCGACTCGACCGTCCCCTCATTTTCCTGGAAATAGAGTTGCGCCCGTTCTCTGACTTTTTGAGTATTTTCTTTATTCTTAAAGAACCATGAATTCAGCCTGGGTGGTAGAGTATGAGTTCGGGTCGGTCCCCTCACCATTATTTCTACCGGAGAATAGTCCGAAATACCTCGCGGACCAATTTGTGCGTTAGAAAACCATGCTTTCCCACCTCGGTGTGTCAGTATGTGGTCAAGCCGTGAGTAACTACTGTGTGCGGCCGAGTAGAAGGTGTATTGGCGAGTATCTGGGTTGTGTAACCGCCAGAGATCTGTCAAGCCCACAGCTTCAACGAACGCGCGGAGCAGCTCCACCCCCCTCTCTCTCTGGTGGATACAGATTCCCTATCAAGCCCCGGGTCAATGGTAGAGTTTGTCGCCTCCCAGCACCAGTAGTCCCGGTGGAAGGTCGACCAGTAAGGCCCCCAGCGCAGTAAACGCCTCGGACCGCATCGCCAGCGGAATGTAACTTGAGACAATATTAACCGCCTGCCCTTCCCATTTCCCTGCAAGGGCCACAAACCTCCCAAGGGGATCGTGCAAGATCTGTTCAGTCACCAAGGGAAGACCCGTTTTGACCAATATTCCCACTCCTCGTGATCCGGTTGTGTAACCAGCATGGGCAACCAGCCTATATCTGTATCTATCTAGTGCGTGATAGTTGTGGCCTTTAAGATGTGTTTCCTGCAGTAACACAACTCCCGGGGAGTGTCTATTCAAATATTGTAGCACTATGCTGCATTTAATACAACTCCCTAGGCCATTAACATTCCATGACAAAATTTTAAGACTGGTAGCCCCTTGTTGCCACCCCCCGTTGGATCCCTGCTATTGTCTGTCCTGTTTCCTGCAGTATTACCCTCTCGTGTGACACTATTCCTGTGTTAAGTACCCGATCATATGTCTAGCAAGTTGTATCAACCTATTACTCTGACTGGCAATGCCAAAAAACTAACAATAGAACAATAAAAACATACAAAACATAACATTCCCCAGAATACCTAACCCCCTCCCTGCTGCCCTGCTGGTGGGTATAGCAACTCCCACACACCCCAACTTGCAGAGTGCCCGTCGCCCCAAACAAGTAACCAAAATGGGGTTGGTCGGTCCCGGGCTGTAATAGCCCCCTCCCCGGGATCCCGCCCCCTCCCCGCAATAATATGTGAGTTTTAATCCAGTAGCAACATTGATGATATATCATTATACCGAGAGTCTCAATATTGGAGAGTTCGTATCTTTACTACCTCCCCCCACCCCCACCCGTCACCCATGTAACATGACCTGCTCTTCATAGTTCTCGACTCGACATCACACCAAGGTCCCAGTTTCCAGACCCTCCGTCTCTCTCTAGCCAGGCAACGGTCCGTTAGCGCTCAGTCCGAGTCCTCCCTGGCCGTCCTGTGTTGTTCTCGCCATCTTCCTCGTTGAGAGTTTGAGCCTACGTTGCGCCATCCCTCCAGCCACTCCTTGGCCTCCTCCGGGGAGCTGAAGAACCACGTTTTCCCTTCGGCCTCAACTCTCAATTTAGCCGGGAACATCATAGAGTACTTGAGTTCTTTGGCCCGCAGTTCCTTTTTTACAGTTTTGAAGGCACGCCTTTGTCGTTGTACGGTTAGTGTGAAATCGGGGAAAAATCGGATCACAGCATTCTTATGGCGCAGGTCCCCGTGTTGACGCGCCGCTTGTAGGATGGCATCTCTATCTCGGAAATTGAGAATCCTCGCGATGATTGTCCTTGGGAAAGCGCCGGTTTTGGGCTTAGGGATGGGAGCCCGATGTGCCTGTTCAATAGTGAAGTAGTTGGAGAGACGTTTCGGTTTAAGATGATTCAGGATCAAATCCTCCAAAAAGAGGTCGACATTAGGTCCCTCCATACCTTCCGGCACTCCCACCACTCTTAGGTTGTTCCTGCGTGCCCTCCCCTCCTGATCCTCCAGCTTAGCTGCCATGGCGTCTTGCTGTTTCGTGAGAGCCTGAACCCGTTCCTCCAAACTCTTCGTGCTGGTCTGTAGTTGGGCCACCTCTTGCTCGGTGGCGGCAACTTTATCTGACATCTTCCTGAAGTCTGCTCTCAGGAGGTTAACATCCACAGTCACTGCGTCTATTTTAGGGTCAATCGTACCCTTAAGGTCTGCAATGGCCGCCATGATCGCGCTCAACGAGGGTTCCGCCTGTTCAGCTGGATTGTGACCCTGCGACGCCCCAGTCTGGAGCGGCACTGCATACTTGTCCATTTTGTTTGTCTGCGCCCCTGCTTGTCCTTTGGGCTTCATTCGGGTGTGCACCACAATATCTTGATGAACGGTTGCGGGGATTCTGAGGGTTCTAACACCCCGTCTTGACCTCTGCCGCGGGGACTGCGGTCACTTTACACCCTCTATCGAGGAATCCTCATCCGGATCCAACACTCGGGGCACCGTAGTATCTACCCTGAACCGCACTTCACTCGCCCGCACCCAGAAGATGCGGTCGCTGACTTGGGTCGCACCCTGTCTGCTGAAGTCCTGTTGCCCCTTTTTTGCTGTCCCTTCCGAGTGTCAAGTGTGTTCTTCCCAGTTAGGTCGCTTGTCCTGTGGGCGAGTCACTCGCTGTGTGTTCTAGTCCATCCGGGTCTTATTGCGCCTCGCAACTCATCGCACTCCCGCACCGATCAGGAGTGCCCTTGCATTTACTGTCTCACAGCCTCTCAGAACTCAGGTCAGCTTGGGTGGCCTCTAGTAATCGCTTCTGATTTAATACATCAATGTCTCTTGGGCCTTACCCACTCTGCACACTCCCGCTGGCTATTTTCTGCTGTCCCACTGGCAGTATACTTCGGGTAGGGGACCACCAGTTCTATTCTCTGGCACGTTCCACCTCACATTTCCTGTTATCCGGTCAACCGCACCGGCTTGACTCCCTCTGACCAGGAAGTGCCGACAGGATAGGGTCGCGCCCCACACTGCGCCACACACAGCAGGCCTCCTCACGCCTCTTGCGCACTGCCTGCAGCCTCCCGGGCCTCACCTCCCCTGCCGGCGTTCCACGGTGCTGAAGCAGTGCCACCGGTGATGTGTTGAGCTAAGCCCACTACTTCTGGGCGTCTCTATAGGTCCCACGATTTCCTGCCGGCCCCCACTATACACCACCATTCACCAATTTAGAGTGGTGACCGGTGTGGCAAGTCTCTGCTATGTCCCACTGTGAGGCCGCCGGCCCGATCTCATTTAGCGCTGTTGGGTGAGGGGCGGGAGGAGGAGCCGCATCCCGCTCGTCGCCACGAGGCCGTACTGACTTCTGTTTTCCCCGTCTGATTTTCACTGCAATACGGTGCATCCCCACCGGGGATGATCGTCTGCCTTATTTGCAGCGGCCGCCGGTCCCGCTGAGCAGCTCAACGCCGTTTCACCAGCTCCTCCCGATCTGGCGTTTCAGTAATGGCCGCGCCCAGTTCAGTCCTCACGGCGCAGCGTCTCCAAGAGCTTCTTCGTGTCGAGGTCTCTTCTAGCGCGGCAACGGGTCTAACTTTTGCATTGAGTCAAGCCCTCGGTTCTCGGATGCATTATGCTGATGTCTGTGCTGCCGCTGGCCGGCTGGAGGTACGGATCTTTGGGTATCTAGGGACCCGAGAGCTGGAGCTCTTCTAGGACGCCGCCATTACCATCGGCTCCAAAACCACGCCCCCCGATGGTGTAACTTTGGCAGGCAGCCTCACTGACCAACAGCAGATTGATTGCAGGAAGGTCCTCAATCAATATAGGCACATGTTTTCTTTGACACCCAGTCAAACCACCTGGTGTACCCATGAAGTGGACACAGGTGAGAGTCTACCTGTTAAGAATAAAATCTACAGGCAGCCTGACCATGTCAGAGATTGCATCAGGACAGAGGTCCAAAAGATGCTGAAGTTGGGAGTGATTGAGCCTTCAGATAGCCCTTGGGCTAGTCCAGTGGTCCTGGTACCAAAACCTCACACCCAGGGTGGTAAGAGAGAGATGAGGTTTTGTGTGGACTACAGGGGTCTCAATGCAGTCACTAGGACTGATGCTCATCCAATTCCAAGGGCAGATGAGGTTATTGTTACTTTGGCCTCAGCCAAGTTCTTGAGCACATTTGACCTCACTGCTGGCTATTGGCAAATCAGACTAGCTGAGGATGCCAAACCAAAAACAGCATTCTCAACCCCTAGTGGGCATTATCAATTTACTGTAATGTCCTTTGGCTTGAAGAATGCACCTGTCACATTCCAAAGGCTGGTGAATAAAGTTCTCACAGGTCTGGAAGCCTATAGTGCAGCATATCTTGATGATATAGCTGTCTTTAGCTCCACCTGGGAGGATCACCTGGTCCACCTGAAGAATGTTTTGGAGGCTCTGCAGAAAGCAGGCCTCACTATCAAGGCTACTAAGTGCCAGATAGGGCGGAGCAAGGTTGTGTACCTGGGCCACCTTGTGGGTGGAGGCCAAGTTCAACCATTGCAGAGCAAAATCCAGACCATTATGGACTGGGTTGCTCCAACTACCCAGACTCCGGTCAGAGCTTTCTTGGGCCCGACTGGGTATTTTATAGGAGATTTGTAAAAAGATATGGGTCTATAGTAGCTCCCTTGAATGATCTTGCCTCCAAGAAAATGCCCAAGAAAGTTCAGTGGACAGTTAGCTGTCAGAAGGCATTTGATGATCTCAAGCAGGCCATGTGCACTGCTCCCATTCTGCTGAGTCCTGACTACTCCAAGCAATTTATTGTCCAAACAGATGCATCTGAGTTGGGGGTAGGGGCTGTGTTGTCACAACTTAATGCAGAGGGTCAGGATCAACCAGTAGCTTTTATTAGCAGAAGGGTGACCCCCCAGAGAGAAACGTTGGTCAGCTATAGAGAGGGAAGCCTTTGCTGTGGTCTGGGCCCTGAAGAAGTTGAGGCCATACCTGTTTGGCACTCATGCAATTGTTCAGACAGACCATAAGCCCCTCTTATGGCTAAAACAGATGAAGGGTGAAAACTCCAAACATTTGAGGTGGTCCATTTCCCTACAGTGGATGGACTATACAGTGGAACATAGACCTGGGAGTAACCATGCCAATGATGATGGACTCTCCAGATATTTCCACTTAGAAAATGAAGACTCAACTGGGCAAGGTTAGTCTCATCTCCTTACGTTTGGGGGGAGAGGGGTTGTGTAGAAAAGTAAGATCTGCTTCTTATGGTTACCCCCACTTTTTGCTGGATGTAACACTGTTATTGACTAGTCTGACTGGGATCCTGCTAATCAGGACCCCAGTCTATCTGCTTTCTCCCTAAACTGTTAAGCTATGTACTTAGGTACACCCCAGAGTGGATACTGGGGTGTACCTAATTGGATACAGGGGTACCCTTGTTAGTCCCTAGTACATGGTACCCATGTACCCAAGGCATAGGTACCCCAGAGGTCTCCCATGGGCTGCAGCATGTATTATGCCACCCATGAGAGACCATTCAAAATGGACCTACAGGTCTGCCAATGCAGCCTATGTAAGTCGGTGCATGCACCACTTACTTAAGATATAGGGTTACACATTTGGTGTCCCTGTGCATAGTCCAGTTCAAACCAGTCCTGGGAGCCATTGGCTCCCACTCTGGCGCAAAACTGGACAAAGGACATGGAAGTAACCTCCCCCCTGTCCAGACCCTCCCCTGAGAGGGTCCCCTGAATCTTTCCAACCCTCTCCCGTGGGTACTTAAGGGCTTACCTGGCTGTAGGACCTTAGATTCATCGTGGACAAAATTCAGAACTGAAACCACTGCACTTTGCTGGACTTCGTTTGGGCCTGACTGCGTCTCCCTCTCAGTCTGCTGCAACGTCTGTGCCTGTGCACCGTACAGGATCCGTGTAGGACCTGTGGAGCATCCAAGACACCTGAAGATAATCTCCCTTGGAGTGAAGGAGTCACTCCCCTGCATTCGCAGGCACCGCAACACTGCTGACCGGTCTGCTGATCCCGAGCTCCTCCAGACTCCGAAAGGCTCAGCAACACAGGAGGTGGGTTTCTACGTCCCTCGAGGCCCGAGCTGCCCTCTCACTAAGTTTGAGGTCAGAATCCCTCGTGGGGGCTGCAATACCCGAACTCCTGTGCACCGCGTACTTTTGCAAGTGCATATGCTTGTTGGCAATCCTGTGACAAGTGCATTGGGCTCCGAGTAGCCCCAACCTCTGGCAACTTTTCCTACAAAGATCTTCAACCACCTCGCACCGTGTGCTCCGTGGCCTGTTGTTTTGTGAAGCTGCCCGAAGTCCTATCGCGACTCTTGTGCCTCCGGCCTGTGGGTCCAATTGAGGGTCATCCTTGTTTTCCTTGGGCTCCCCTGATTGCTCTGGGCTTGCCCTGACTCCCCTGCTTGTGGTGAGTCCCCTGGACCTCGCTGGTCCGAACCGTACACTTCCTTGACTTCCTGCGTGGGTTGGTTTTGCCAAGGCTTGTTGTTGGTGCTCCCGCCGGACACCAACCCCTCAGCACTCGACATCCTTTGTGGGACAGCTCGCATCCGGCTCCTGGTCGTCCTCAACGTCGCCTGTCCCCGCAGCTGCAGAGTCAAGGGCACCGTCAACTATCCTGAAGCACCCGACATCGGTGGGCATTCGTCTACTGAGCCCCTGGTCACTCTCAAGTGACCCAGACTCTGTCCCCTCTGCTTTCAGGTACTCCTCGACAAGAATCCATGTTTGGATTCCAACGGACACTTTCTCCTCTTCCAGCAGCGCCACTTTCCTGAAGTCCTCCATTGGGTTCGACTGTGGTTTCCGACGCCACTTCACACCTATGCACCCGGCTTCCCTGGGATAGGTAACTTGGGTACCACAGTATCCACGGGTGGGGTGGCTCTCCAACCTTCTGTCTTCCACAGGGTTTCTTCAGGGTCCACTGGGAAGGGTCCTTAATCTTTAAAATTCCAACCGCGACTTGTACATAGACTTGTACGGAGCAAGCGGTTGTGTTCCCACACTGCGCACGCACTCCGTGGGGTCCCTATCTACTCACCTTTTGTGGTTCCTTGGGGTCCCAGCAATTCTACGTCCTCTCGATATCATCCTGACTCGAGTCGTAGTTCTTATACTACTTTCTTAGTATATGGTTTGGTCCCCCCCTGGGGCCCGCTGTGTATTAGTGCTATTTACTGTGCTTTCTTTTCTAAAGTATTGTGTGCTTTGTGTCTATCTCCGTGTAGGAGATACTGTAACATACTAGATAGTGTTATATAATAAATACATATTTTTATAACTACTGTGTGGTTCTCTTTTCATTTAATCCATACTATAAGATTGCATTCTGGTAAAACAAGCTGCTTTACACTCCTTCAAGACTAAGCCTGAAGGCTGCTCTCCACAGCTACCACTTGGATAGCTTTCTAAGGTTGTCTGAGACCTCTTAAATCACCATAAGGGTCGTCCGGACTGGTCAAGGTTCCCACTTACATTAGTGGACATCATACACCAGGCCAGCCTCTCACAGTGGTTATTAGAGACATGTTCATGCAGGAAGCAGTGAGACTTAAGCGCGTTAGAACAGTTGCATTTAAAATATTAATGGGAGAACGTAGGGAATTAGACTACACAAAACTAACCCCCTCCGAGAAAATCTGGAGTAAATTAACTGTGGTAAGAGGGAACAAAGCAGGCAAGCTCTTGGCAAACAAACTACATACTTGCCAGGCCCACAGAGGTACTGGGGACATTGATGGAGTAGATGTGGCCTAATGACCAGCACTGCCGACTTTGGAATTGGGTGACCAGGATTGAGTCCCGGCCTTGGCTCAACATCCTGTGATTCTGAACAAATCATTTAATCTCCCCATGCCTTAAAAAATGAATCTGACCTTAAGTAATGTCATTTGGTGCTCATGGAATGCTCTCTAATGCCTATAAAGCAGCAAAAAAAAGAAAAAGACAAGATTGATGAGATCCAGATGACAAAGATCTGTGTACTACCAGAAGTAGTACACAGTCAGGACATCTGACCCTGTAGCACAATCTTCATACCTGAACTCTGTGATCCTTCCCATACTGTCTGGACAAGACCTAGAGCGAGAGGAGAACCCATAATGAAAGAGGAGGTGCTGGGGTGATCAAATCCCTAAATCTAGCCAAAGTGCGGGCCCAAACAGTTAGACCCACACCTTTTACAGAAAGCATGCTCCCCAACCACTCCCGGTCATAACGGACGTCTGTAACAAATTCAACTGGGGCCACGGAGTCATGGCCACTATGGCAGAAGCAACAATCTCTGATGGCAGAACCAGACAAGGACTCCACACACTGCGCATCATACTCCCTGATCGCCCTACTGAATACGATGTAAAATTAATCTGATCCATGCCGATCATATGGGCTTTATTTTGAGTCATACAACTAGCAATGACACCAAGAAGGCCCTTGTCCTGATCACATAGCAAGGAAATGAGCTAGAGAGGCGGTGAGTCTGTCTCTTGACACAGAAAAGCATTCAGTAGTGTAGACTGGGATATGATAAAGGACGCATTAGGCTCATTTGAATTTGGAAACAAATTTACGGGGTGGAGAGCGGATATCTGTGGTGCCCCTTGAGCAAATATAAGGTTAAATGGCAGGATTTCAAAACACATCAACCTGTCAGGGATGTTCGCTCTTCCCCTTATTGTTTGTGCTGTCCAACAAGCCACTTTTGCAAAGAGTCAGACAACACCCACTGATAGGAGGAATTACTATTAACAAAGGTAGTTATAAACTGTCAGCATTTGCAGATGACTTTCGGCTGTTCCTGATACAACCGAAACAGTCTTCGAGGGAATTGGTCTCGGTACTTGAAGAGTGTAGAGGTACTAAGGGCCCATAATATAGCTTAGCAGATTAAAGGGCTTTATTTTGGTGGGCGGCCAGATACTGGTGTCTCACCTGTAGTCTACTCCTTTCAGATGGTCTAAAGATGGCATTAGGCACCTGGACGTCTTCCTCTAACCGAACCTTCATCTATGCGAAAAGCGAATCTTTGAGGCACTCCTAAGAGTCGTTAAAGCCGCACTAAGTGCCCTGGAGGAATCACGTACTGTCTTGGGTTGGGTACATTGTAGCTCTCATGATGACACTCATTCCAAATATTTTATATGCCTTTCAGGCGCTGTCCTTGCCACTCAAAAGAGAGGACATAGCTCCAGGACGCTTGCAATGCATTCATCTGGGCTGAAGACTAAAAAACCCTGACTTAAATGGAAAACTTGCACATAGCACCCGAAACATGGCATGGAGTAATGGACTTGTTGCACTTTACCAATCCTCTCAGTTCGGATAGATAGTGAAGTAGCCACTTCACAAGGCTTAACTGACAACCAATACTTAGCTGACCGCCCAATGCGGGAAAAACCGTGGTCCCAAGAGCTAGCAAGGTCACCATATATATACATGTCCCTGATAACACAATGCACCACAGAGGTTTGGGACAGACTAGTCAGACATGCAAGACTCACTACATGACCCTCACCCGTAACACCACTATTTGGTAACTCACATTTCATGGCAGGTATGAGACCATTGGTGTTCTGAGCCTGGAGAGCCTGAGGGTGCTTCAAACACAGACATCTCTATGAGAAATGCTCAGTTAAAACCTTTGAATACCTTAAATGTAATCCGCCATCCCAGAAACAGAGCACTATTACTATTCTCCAGCTTCCAATGGCCGACCCACACTACTGAAAAAGAAAGAGCCACAAGAAACCTTATAACTTTTCATAAGTGACTGCAAACTTTAACTACAACCAAGCATCTAGTGTAAACATACATTCAGGTCTCGATATGTAACAGAACTGGACCAAGTTTCCCGATCAGAAGTGAGAAAAGGCCCTAAACATCAAACTTTCATTTTGCCCAATAACTATGTGCAACACCCACAGGGTAAAGAAACAATATACAAAAGTCTATATAGGTGTCACTACAATCAGGCAAGACTACACAGACTATATAACTCCAAACATGATGTTTGCTGGAGAAACTGCAATGGGTCGGGAATGAAAATACACACACTGTGGTCATGCCATAAGTTGGGGTGGGGGTATTGTCCAGAATTCTCAAGTCACAGGGAGAGAAATAGAGAGGGGCCTAGAGACGATCATACCAGGGAGGCCAGCAGAAGAGACATCCCCCCTACATTCCGCGAGAGGCAAAGCGAAAACTATATCACTCTTACTTTTACCTGAAAAGCAGGTGGCCCTGTGGGGCCAAAGCATAGTCCTGACATATGACCATTGACTTCAGAAGGTATGGACAATGTTGGGCCATGAGAAAATGGCATAGAGCATAATGGACAAGACCCATGAAGTCAAATTGTGGAGACCAGTCCTTGATTACCTTAACCGTGATCGCAGTGGCCTCACATGCTCACAGCGACTGAGGGCCCTAAGGTTAATGGAAAGCGATCAATAGCTCCTTTTTGGAAAGACTGTGCGAGCAGGTGTGGATTATCAGAAGGAGGATTGGCAAAGCCACGCAGGCAGAGATAGGCAAAATGACCAGGTTTATGAGGAGTTGAGGAACTGGGTAGGGGAGGAGCTGGGTTAAGTGGACTGAGGGATAGCACCGAGGACGAAGGGCCTGATGGGCCCATTGAACTCTGAATAGTTCTGTATTTTATCATTCAAACAGCAGCAATTGGGTCCATTTCCTTCCTTGCACTAGGGACCATGACACACTGGCATCGCTACTGGATAAATGAGGCGAGTATGCCCGCGTTATGCTGTATAAAAACAATATGGCAATAAAAACAATTGAAACTAAAAAAGAACCCTAAGGATACTATGGGGCCACTTGGCTGCTGGTGGAGACACCTCCCTGGTGCCCCAACTGACCATGGCAGTGCAGCACACATTTGGCATATGAGTTCACAAGGAACAGGATGAGTGCCATCTGCCTTGGAGTTATTCCATACCAAAAAGTGGGAGGTACTACGTATATTGACATTCCCAAATGTAATGTGTATCTGACATATTATATCATATTATATCTCAATTTAGTTTGATCAGATGGACATCAGAGGATCTAAATGCAATGATTTTGTCAGTGTGGTTGAAGGCAGGTACAGTCTTCGGAAGGGCAAGGAGGTCACATGCAGTGGTCATTTTCCTGTCACAATGTAAAATAACATCATCTCTTCGGTGGCCACCATTGCCCATATTCAGCGCCATTGGAATTATGCTGCAGGAAAGCACCAATTTAAATACAGCAGTATTACTTCATTATTTGGTAATAATGTCTGGGCAAAGATTTCAGCTCACTAGTACCAATTTAACAACCAAATACAGAAATAAGCAACAGAAAGGTGAACCTTTGCGAAGGGCCTTCCACTGCGCGCAGACAGGTCAGCACATTTTTAGTAACTTTTGTTCCGTTTGAACTTGAAACATATCTTTTTTAAATCTGCAAAGTATGCAGTAGACAATGGATTATGTGGCAAATGCGGCAAATCCTTAATTGTGTGAAAAAGCAGCGCCTCTATTACAGTAAAACTAGGTGGTATCTTGCATTGCAAGAATACTAGTGTAGACATCACTAGAAGTAATAACTACAGGGGGAGTACTCCAGTATTAACTGCATATGACACCAGAGCTGCAATGTCCACTTAACATGGCCTCTCCATAGAGAGACCAAGTATGGAATGCATGAATTGAATCCTCTCACACTCCTGTTGTGCTATATCCAAAGAAAGGCCTTAGTGTGAGACACAAAGAATGCCCGCACAGGCCCAAGCCAGTGTTTGATGGGCCTAGAGTCTGAACATTCTCATGTCCGTAGCCATAATTCACTTGCTGAGACTACAGGCATGTAAGGAAGCCCAGTAGATACCTGAACATGTGTGTGACATGCAGGCCACTTCCTCAAATCCTAGCAGGGCAGATCCGCCTTTCCTCATTCTGAAGTAGACAACTTAAGTGCTCAGAAACATGGAGTTTGGTAATAATGGCCACGGCAGTGGGTGGCATTAATGGTGCAAGTGGATGTGGCAGCACCTTCCTGGAAAAGGTTTTGGGCCCTGGTGATCTGTTTTTCAAATTAAGCACTGCTAGTGACAACATTACCAGGCCATTCCCAAATGACATGGATGTGTAAAGCACATTGCAAGGCCTGTTTCTATATAGCGACCAGTATGTAAAGCATCAATGGCAAGACATTTTTCACATTTTGGCCCATCTTTAATGCACATTGTCCAGCGGCTTTCAACATTTTCCTTCAATATATAAATAACTATTGCCAGTCAGTTTCCTAGAGAATGCACAGCATCATCACCCAGCACAGTTGCATATTTTTTCTATATGTGTAGACCACCTTCCCAGATAGTTTCCACATATTCCTTCAGTGTATAAAGCACCAGTGTTATATCCGTTTTTATGTTCCCACCAGCATGTAAAACATAATCGCCAGCGAGTTTCCTCCAATCTGATAGATACTTCTAGCCGCAGATTCCTTACCTTTGAATTTCCTCAGGCGTCAAACTGGATCCGGAAGATTTTTCGTAAGCAGTACATCTGCACACTGGTAGGAGGCATCGATCGGCTCTGCGTGCTTCGTCGATGTTGTCCGTGACGGAAGTTACATTGTGGTACCCATATAGGCACCAACTAGGCGCACTGACGTTAGTTCTTTTCTTTCCGCGCCAGCCAGCACTGATGCGGGGAACAGTTAGCTCAGTCACTATTTGACTGGATTTTTTAGATGTTTTTTCGAGAGTTTTTAAAGTTTTCCTCCTGGTGTGTTAGGAGTTTGTCATCTAGGAAGACAGGATTCAAGCCCTGTGGAGTCTGTCTTCGGCCAATGTCGGTAACAGACCTACATTGCCTGTCTGTGGTGTCTGGTCACGACCACGACCCCAAGTCATGCTCCGATTGCGCACTGTGAATTAGAAAGCTTCAAGGGAGCGTTCCCTAAAGCTCATGGCGGCCGGGCATGTGACTCTATGCAAATCAAGGTCCTGGTCGAGAGGAAGGTCCTGGGACCAGTTGCAGAGCCCGAAGTCCTCATCGTCACACTCCAAGTCCTCAGGGCACTCGGGTAAGTCGAGGCACAAGAAAAAGAGCAAGAAGTCAAAGCAATCTTCGACTTCTCCTCGCCCGTCGGCCGACGCCATGAGGGAGTGTCGGCATTCAAGGCCTGGTTGCTCGGAGCCTGCAGCTGGGCCGATTCTGCGCCTCCCTGACTTTCCGGGATCCAGAGCAACCCTGCCTAACTGAAAGAATTCTACGAGGGCAGACCTACCCCTTCGGCGCACCTCCGGGCACTTTGGGGTGGGAGAGGGCACTATCTGGTTCCGCACCAGCAGCCCTGCTCCGCCTCCTGTGGGCCCCCAGGGATCCATTCCTGCACCCAGACCAGCGCCGGTCGTACCATCATGGCCTTCCCCGGCCCCTATGCCGATGCTCCCGGCGCCATCTCCATTGTGATCCCCAACTCCGATACTGAGCCAATTGGGCGTCGGCCGACACGGACTCCAACGCCGGCAGGAGCCTTGCCTCCTAGATTGGAGCCTGAGCCCTATTCCCTTGGGCTAGGTCTTGAGGAGGAATGGGAGGGGGTCACTGGACTGGGTGAAGCCACTTTACTGGATACTTTTCCAGATGCTGGTATGCTTTCTTTGCCTTCCATGGCTATGGAGGAGGGAGCCTCATATGCAATGGTGGTGCAGAGGACGGTTGAGGTTGACCTTCAGTTGCCCTCGGTGGCAGTCAAGACTAACAT
Organism: Calotriton arnoldi; assembly: GCA_963921515.1. Taxonomy (NCBI): domain Eukaryota; kingdom Metazoa; phylum Chordata; class Amphibia; order Caudata; family Salamandridae; genus Calotriton; species Calotriton arnoldi. Next base: position 3,200,515 of record CAWUFW010000600.1, read on the forward strand.
CTTGACAGAGGTGTTGCAAACAGTAGTTTCCTCGTCTGAACCCCCTACTCCCATTCAATGACGCCCTTACTGACGTCTTTTTGGTGACTTGGTCCAAACCCAACAGAGGGGCTCCTGTGAATAGAACAATCTCCTGCTGCCACCACCCTGAAACAGGGGACCCAAACTTCCTGACCCAACACCATACCCCGGAGAGCTTGGTGGTCCAAGCCTCAACGTCCCAAGGTGCATTCCCTACTGCTCACCTGGACAGGGAATCCAAAAGGCTGGACTCCTTGGGAAAGATGTTTTCTTCCGCCAGCCTAGCATTGCGGTCTGTGAACACTGCATGCCATTTGGGCCGTTACTCCCATACTCTGTGGGACACGGTTGCGCAAGTGCTGCCACAGGTCTCAAAGGAGGCCCAGACCGTGCTCTCTCATGCTGTTGTTGATGGGAGAGATGCAGCAAAATTCACAATATGATGTGGACTCAACATGACCGACTCACTGGGCAGTGTGGTTTCATCGAAGGTGGCCCTGAGGCGCCACTTCTAGTTAAAGACGTCTGGCTTTTTGGGGGATGTCCAGGCTTTTCTTATGGACATGCCCTTTGATGGCATCCGTCTCTTCAGAGACAAGGCAGCTTCAGCGCTTGAACGCTTTAAGGACTCTCGGGCTACGGCCAAGTCCTTGGGCCTCTCTGCTGCCTGCTGCTGAAGGAATGAAGGCCGTCGCCGATTGGATGAAGATCAGCCGACTAAAGCTGAACACGGACAAGACGGAGGTCCTCATCCTCGGCTCCAACCCCTCAGCCTGGGACGACTCCTGGTGGCCAACGACGCTGGGAGCAGCCCCGACACCCACCGACCACGCACGCAACCTGGGAGTCATCCTCGACTCAACGCTCTCCATGGCTAAGCAAGTCAACGCAGTCTCCTCCTCCTGCTTCAACACCCTCCGCATGCTTCGCAAGATCTACAGGTGGATCCCGACAGACACAAGAAGAACAGTCACCCAGGCCCTCGTCAGTAGCAGACTTGACTATGGGAACGCCCTCTACGCGGGAGCCCGGCCAAGCTCATCAAGCGACTGCAACGCATACAAAACGCCTCCGCACGCCTGATCCTCGACGTACCACGCCACAGCCACATCACCCCCCACCTGAGGAACCTGCACTGGCTCCCCGTCGACAGGAGGATCACCTTCAAACTCCTCATCCACGCACACAAGGCACTCCACAAAACCGGCCCAGCCTACCTCAACAGACGACTCTTCTTCTACGTCCCCAACCGCCAGCTCCGCTCCGCCGACCTCTCCCTCGCCACCGTCCCTCGCATTCGAAGAACAACCACCGGCGGCAGATCCTTCTCACACCTCGCCGCCAAGACCTGGAACACCCTTCCACTAAGCCTACGACAGACCCAAGACCTGCTGACCTTCAGGAGGCTACTCAAGACCTGGCTGTTCGACCAGTAGCAGCACCCCCCCACTTCCCTCTCCCCAGCGCCTTGAGACCCTCGCGGGTAAGTAGTGCGCTCTACAAATTCTGTGATTGATTGATTGCTGCCCCATGTCTCCCCCATCTGCCTTTCGCTCCATTCGTGGCTATGAAAGGGGCTTCAGCCACGCCAATTCCCTCAAAGCATGCTCCCCAGCCTCTGCGTAGCCAAGGGTGTGGTAGCAACAGACTACGTAGGTCAGGTAGCCAGTGGTCTGGTCAGTCCACCATCCCCCAGGCCGCTGCAGCCTCCAAACCTTCCTAATCTGCCTCTTTACCACCATTGGCATCCAGTTGGTGTCAGTATTCGCCATCACCTGCCCCACTGGCAGTCCATTTCATCGGACAGGTTGGTTTTTCAAATTGCCTGAAGGGGCTACTCCCGCCACTTCGAGACTACTCCTCCCTCCATGCCACCATCTCACGACCAGCTGATGGAGGATCATCTGTCCATTCTCCGTAAGGAAGTCGTGGGTCTCTTGACCAAGGGAGCCATAAGAGAGGGTTCCGATGCCAGAAGTAGGCTGTGGTTGCTATTCCCGCTACTTTCTGGTCCCCAAAAAGGACAAAGGCCTTCGTCCTAGTCTAGATCTCCGAGCCCTCAACTTCTACCTCCAGAAGGAGAAATTCAAAATGCTCACGTTGATTCAGGTCTTGTCTTCCATGGACCCAGGAGACTGAATGGTGGCATTTGACTTGCAGGATGCCTATTTTCACATTCCCGTCCTGCCTGCACATCGGCGCTATCTGCGGTTTACGGTAGGCCACAAGCATTTTCAGTTCACCATGCTCCCTTTTGGCCTTACCAGCACCCCTCAGGTGTTCACCAAGGTGATGCTGGTCGTTGCAGCTCATCTGCGAAGATTAGGGGTGCCAGTCTTCCCCTATCTCGATGACTGGCTGTTGAAGGCGGGATTGCCCTAGGTTGTTGTTTCCCACCTCCAGACTATGGCGAACCTCCTGCACTCGCTGGGTTTCACAACCAACATGCCGAACTTACACTTGACTCCCTCTCAGACGTGCCCTTTCATCTGAGCTGTCCTGTGCAGTTTCGCCTTATCCTCCCGCAGCGAGTCCTGGATATTCAGGCTATGATACCGATGTTTCAGCCTCTATCCTGGGTTTCGGTGAGACTGACTCTGAGGCTGCTGGGCCTCATGGACTCCTGCGTCCTGCTGGTGACACATGCCCGCTTGCATATGTGGGCTCTTCAGTGGGACCTGAAGTTCCAGTGGGCGCAGCATCAGGGGAATCTCTCCGACATGGTCCAGATTTCGGAGGGAACTGCAAAAGATCTGCAGTGGCGGCTCACAAATCGTGATTGCATGAGAGCAGACCCCTCTCCCTTCCCCAATCAGATCTTACAGTAGTGACAGATGCATCACTCCTGAGATGGGGCGGCCATCTGGGAGAGGTGGAGATCAGAGGACTCTGGTCTCTGGTGGAATCTGGACTCCACATCAACATGCTGGAGCTCCGAGCAATCCGACTGTCATTGAAAGCCTTTCTACCTTTCATCAAGGGAAGGCTAGTGCAGATGTTCACAGACAACACCCCCGCCATGTGGTACTGCAACAAACATGGTGGGGTGGGGTCATGAAACCTTTGTCAAGAAGCCCTACGCCTCTGGACATGGCTGGAACAACAAGGCATATCCATGGTAGTTTAACACCGAGTTGCTTCTCTGAATGCCAAGTCAGACGAACTCAGCCGCCAATGCCTAGCGGATCACGACAGGCGTCTCCACCCGGAGGTGGCGCAAGGTCTCTTTCAGCAGTGAGGAGAGCCTTGGTTAGATCTGTTCGCCTCTGTCGAGAACGTGCAATGTCAGCAGTTTTGCGCGCTGTAGTTTCCAAGGCGACTCTCGCTCGGAGACGCATTTTGTCTTGAGTGGAGCTTAGGTATCCTGTACGCCTTTCCACCTATACCACTCCCGTCCAGAGTTCTCAAAAAGATCAGGAACAACCAGGCCCAAGTCATCCTTGTGGCTTCGGAATGGGCACGGAGAGTCTGGTATCCTGAGCTACTGAGCATGGCCATCAATCCTCCGATCAGACTGCCCCTTCAGGAAGATCTTATGTTGCAGCAGCAGGAGAGGGTTCAGCACCCAAACTTGTCCACTCTCCGCCTTCTTGTATTGAGATTGACCGAAGTCTGTAATGTCATCTTGGCAGCCAGGCATTCCTCCATCAAGACGGTATACACTGCCATTGGAAAACATTTGTGGCATGGGGTGCAGAAAAACATTGATCCCCTTTCTTCCCCTCTTTCCGAAGTCTTGCTTTTCATTCTTTCCCTTGCGCAGCATGGCTCTGCCCTGTGCACTCTTAAGAGCTATCTGTCTGCTCTTTCTGCCTTCTTGCAGCTGCTGACTAACCCTCATTTTTCAAGTCTCCTTTTGTACATAGGTTTCTAAAGGGTCTTGTCCATGTTTTCCCTCCTTCACCATTTTTCATGCCTCAGTGGGACCCTAATCTTAATGTGTGCTCCTTTCGAGCCTCTCCACAATTGTCCCCTCAGGCTTCTGACATTGAAAAAAGCCATCCTTTTGGCAATTACTTCTACTCGCAGCGTGAGTGACCTGCGGGCCTTATCATCTAGGCCGCCTTACCTCTCTGTCCACCCTGACAAAGTGGTGCTTCGTACATGGGCCTTCTTTCTACCAAAAGTGGTCACCCCATTTTTCATAGGGCAATCAATCCCCCTGCCTACCTTTTACGCGCCTTCACATCGCTCCAAAGAAGAGGACCGACTCCACCATCTGGACCAAAAAAGAGCATTGTCTTTCTACCTTCACCGCACCCGAGAGTTACAGATGGACAATCAACTCTTCGTGGGGTATGTTGGTGCGAAGAAAGGTTGGGCGGTGCAGAAGCAGACCATCTCCAGATGGGTTGTGCTCTGCATCAAAATCTGCTACGCACTGACCAAGAAGCAACTTCCTGAAGGCTTGCGAGCTCATTCCACCAGAGCTAAAGCTGTGACTACTGCGTTAGCACGCAGAGTCCCGGTCCTGGACATCTGCCAGGCAGCAATGTGGACCTCATTGTACACGTTTACCAAACATTCCTGTCTGGACAGTCAGGTCCATAGGGATGGATACTTTGGCTGTTCGGTCCTGCAGGATTTTCTAGTATGAAATTGATCCTCAGACCCTCCTTCGGGGAGGTATTGTTTGGATATCTATTCAAAGGTAAGGAATCTGCGGCTAGAAGTCTCTAGCAGGTGAACAAGCTACTTACCTTCGGTAACGCCTTATCTGGTAGAAACTATATCTAGCCGCAGATTCCTTACCGACCCACCCATCCTCCCGCTCTGCGAACGGATTTCTAGAGATAGGTCTGCACCCTTTTAGGGCCCTACTTTTACACACCAGTGATCTTCATTGCTTTGCGCTTCTAGCATGGAAGTCGTGAAAAGTAACTGATGTCAGCCCCCCTAAGTGCCGCCTATGTAGATACCGGAACGTCACTTCCAGCACGGACGACATCTATGAGACACGCGGAGCTGATCGACGCGACCTACTGGTGCGCAGGGGTACTGCTCATGAAAAATCTTCCGGATCCAGTCTGACGCCAGGGGAAACTCAAAGGTAAGGAATCTGCGGCTAGAGACAGTCTCTACCAGATAAGGCGTTACCAAAGGAAAGTAACTCGTTTTTCTTCCCCTTTCCTGCGCATTTATCTGTACCACTGCTCACTAAAGCCTAGCGGTAGGGTTCTGTGCAGTGTTTCGGAACTGCCATACCTGCTTTCCCTGACATGCTCCCACATATTGGTAGATGCTTAAAGGGTTGACTGCAGGTAAGCCGCAGCTTCTGCAGCCCCTGTCTAGTCAGTGTTTTCATTTCCCTCAACAATCCGAAGCAACCAAACTGCATGTGAAAGTCATTGTCAACAGTAAATACATACCTATGTACGGTTGAAGTATAGCTTCACAGGTAGATTGTTAATCTGTTCCAAAAATGAACGTACTTTTAAAATATTGTGCCACTTCACTGTAGCGGCTGACGAAATGTGGAGCGGGCTTCGGGGTCCGTGTCAGAAGACGTGAAAAGAAAGGAACGGATGTCAGCGTGCAGGGTTGGTTCTTATATATGCTCAGTCACTTCCGGTGCAGCATGGTATAATCGCAGAGCTGCACGAGGCCACCTACCAGTAAGTGGGAGCATTGCTGGTGAAAGGTTTCCAGATCCAGTCCGACACCTGGGGAGTATTCTAAGTTGAGGAATCTGCAGTTAAAGTATCTACCAGAAGGTGAGTAATTTGTTCTTCTTCAGATTCCTCTAGCCATTAATAACCATCTGCCCTCTATTATCATCCCATACTCTGAGGGAACCACTATCGATCATTATGATTGTTATGGTGTGGCTGTACATTGGACAAGTAGTTAGACTCAGGGCAGGCTTTAGCGCTGGTGGCGCCTGGTGCGACAATCATTTTTGACGCCCCCACACCCCATGATCGCCTCCTCAGATTCACTACCACAGGGCAAAAGCGCCCCTCATCTCTCCAATCATAAGTTATTGCTAAACACAGTGTGCCTCCTGAGGTCAGCGCTCCCTCCACAGGTCAGCGCCCGGTGCGGCCACACCAGGTGCACTGCCCTAAAGCCGGCCCTGGTTAGACTGCTGCAAGCCGCATGATTGCAAACAACTTCAGGTTCAAAATCAAAAACGTCAGCCCAGTATTGAGCTGTTGGACACATGCAGGACACAATCGGTTTACACCGTCTTTGCTTTGATTGTTGTTACTGTTTCCAGGCCTTGTGATCGTTTTACCCTGCCTTCTGATCTCATTGCAGGCAGTAGCAGAGTCCCAATCCTTGAGGTCTCGAAGAAGAAGCGCTCCACTTCGAGCTCTGCAGACCCGAAAGACTCCCAAGATGATAGACGTATGAGGATTCTCTCTTTTTCATACACATTACTGTGGCCAGATTGGCTACTCAGTGTATAATTAAGGCTTACAGTTTCCTGTTCTTACCGATTTTTAGAAAAAATACAGTGAGACAACAATGTTTTTTCCTGGATGTATTTATTTTTAAAAACAGAAACGTAAAGACATTTGGTTGTCTTTTCCATCACTCTCCATGCTGTCATGCAAAACCGCACAGGCCAACAATACATGTGCAGATAGACAGCTTGGAGAGTAATGAGATATTATTAAATAACTTAATATGTGCACTTACTTGTTCTGTAATGCTAATATCTTCATGTGAGTGTATTGCTATTAGTGCATCAAAGTTATCAGTTAAATAAATATGGAAATGTACTAGGTATTTTTCATTTGTTCAGGAAACACAAGATAAATGTGGATACGTGCTCATAATATGGGCAAAAATATGGATATTTGTAGATATAAGTGGTGAAAAGATAAATGCCAATAAACCGGGAGCCCTGTTCATAATACAGAGAAATTATATTTCCTGCAGTCAGTGCAGTTGGAATTGAGTGAGCGAGAATTTGTAAAAGTTCAACATCATTGAATCTTTCTTATATTCACATACTTCAATCATTACCTGTCATCAGAACGGGATTTCCTGTTGTCTTAAAATAGCAGTAATCCATATTAATATGCCAATACGAAAAACAATATTGTTTATTTAGTAGCACATTCACCTCATTTGAAACAACCCAAACGTCTGCCTGTTAGGTGAAAGTGCCGGGCACTCCATTTCGTCAGACCCCTCCATAGATTAGATTTCTACCAAATGTCAAGTTGAAAGAGTCCTCAAAAATATATCTGCTGCATCTGCTTTACAGATCAGATTTGCCTTTCCAGAGCCATTTCGTTACTTTTGAGATTGTCATTACCAGGACCAACTTCAATTTTCACCATGTGGTAAGTTGTTTCCCTTTTTGTTTCTTAGACCATGGGAGACTTCGCTTCACTATGACTGGCTGTCCTCTGAAGGAGTGGAAATCTCCCTTCATCACATGTATTTACAGCAACCAAAAGTAGATTTTATCCGGTGCAGGGTATTTTTTTTAGTTGAAGATACAATCTATCACTCTTTTATTTCAGGCCTCATGCTACCTGTTTGCTGGGACACGGCTTGGAGCAGAAATTGGTGGTGGCCTCTTCGCGGTTGCACAGTCTGCATCCTTGTCAGCAGGTACAGGATAATGGACAACAGCCTTGCCTCTTAGATTCTTGCCTCTAGGAACAAACAGGATGGCTGACCTTGACAGCAGTCATTCGTCTTCAGCAATTGCAACCTCCAGGCGGTTAAGGGTTCCTCCACTATAACAGTGTTGTCAGGCCTCACAGGCTACACAGCATGTTGAGACAGTGGCAGAACAGGAACCCTTAGTCAGGAAAGCAGCAGACAGTCCAGAAAAAACGAAAGAAGTGTAGGGAAGCTAAAAGGAGGAAAGGACGCCTCAAGAGCAAGCCGCTCCATTGCGGGCACTCTCAGAGACACCCTACTGGAACGAGGGAGGATGCTCGTTGGACCTGCCTCTCTGAGTCACGGACCCACCATGGCCGACGGAGTGGTCATGGTTTGCAAGCGGGTGTCCCCTTGGTCTTTCCCCACTAAGCTCCATGCTAGCTAACTTGAGAACTCTAGCCTCTGGCATAGAGGAGAGAGGTAAAACAAGAACCGGGTGAAGGGAAGAATGGCTGTATTTTGATTACAAGGCATGTAAGGGAAAAAGGGACACAAGCAGATGTGTCATAGGCACCTGAACGCGGTAGATGCTGAGGGGCCTATTGTTTACCAAACAAAGAACCATGAAGCCAGTGGTCTGATGGGACAGTTCTTTTATGTCTGTTCTTGTTTTTGATGACCAAGTTATTTTCCTTTGGTAATGCTGTTTCTGGTAGAGACCCAATCTAGCCGCAGAGTTCTTACATTTTGAATATTACCCATGCGTTAGACTGGATCTAAAACTTCTCAGTAGTATTTAGTACGTTGGTACGCTGTCAGGTGGCAGCATGCAGCTCTGCTCTGACATTATTCTGCTCTGGAAATGACGTACAGAGCCTACATAGGTGCCAAAACTCCACGCTGGCACAAGGTGTCCACAAAATGAGTTGGTTTGGGATGTTGCACAGTGGTAAGTCCTTGATCCAGCTAAAGAAAGAAGGGGGCTCCTTGAGGATATTGATATATGATTATTAAAAAATAATTGTGGTTAGACTGTCCAGCCCATAGCTTTATTTATGGGCATCAACAGGATGGCCACTTCCATATTTTCCTTAGTAATAGATTTAAGGCCTGATTTAGAGTTTGACAGATAGGTTACTCCACCACAAACATCATGGATATCTATGATGACACTTGTAATATGGTGGACAGGAAGATTAGTCGTTGTTTGTGATGGAGTAACCTGTCTGCCCAGTAGCGTAACAATATCCCCTGTAGGCTCTGTGGTGCAGGTGGGAGCCTGAGCTCCAGGAGGCCCCCTCTGCACAGGCAACGGGCCCCTGGGCTGAGAGCTCCTGACTGGTTCAGAAGCATGGGGGCCCCCTCCATATACTTTGCAGGGGCGGCCCTTTAAGTTTTATTACGCCACTGTGTCTTCCGAACTATAAATCAGGCCCCTAATATCTTTTCAAGTATTGAGCTGTTTTGATGGAAGGCTATCTGATTCTGAAAATGATGGTTGTTTCTCTTGATCCAGACTTGGGCAGAGTAGAGCCACATGTAGTATTCTACAAAGACTTGGATGTTACCCACCTTTCTGTTATCCATTTTTTAAACTTCATGTTATAGATACAGTTCTATTTTTTAATCTCTGCTTGCCATGCTTTCATGGTTGAAGTGCCATTGCTTTGATTCCAACAAGGATTTATTTCTGTGTCTAGGAAGAAGTGACTAGTTATCTTTTAGGGCGTGCAGTCGTAGATAGTCTGAGGCTTTCCTTCCTCACTTCTTGTTTGTGTTGTAACTCAAGGACCTTAATTTATGCCTACAGTTTCTAGTGGGTTGCCCCACTTTGTAGCAGTACACCTCTGATCACCATCTTGGCAGACGTTCATTCTGTATTTCATGACGCGCTGTTTGTGGTTTTCAGTTCAAAGTCAGGCTAAGTTGCCATTCTCATATATTATTAAAGAACAGTGTCCCTCAATAAAGTGATCCATTTTCCTTCTGTGGCCCAGCGCAGGATGTGGGTGGCCAATGTTAAGCAAAACAAAAAATGTAGAGTGATCAGATGGGGCATTAGGTTCTATTTCATAACCAATGGCAAGATCACTAAGTCAGTGGACAGAAGAAAAAAGTCTACTAACGTGAGACGTGTCAGTAATTTTATTGCCCATGATGCAATTGTCGCCAAAGATCTGGTGAATCTGAATTTTATATCCTTTGTATTAACATTTTCAGGAGAGTATTAGGGAAGACCTTTCTCAGGATGAATTAGAGTGGCATTAAAATTACCCTTCTTTTTTATGCTAAAATGCTGACAGTCTGAGGTAGATTTCTGGGTAAAGGTGTCCTTAAGATTGTTAGGGATGTAAACAGAGAAGATTAACATTTTCTGCTGAATTATTTTGCATTTTATTCCCGTTAATCACCCCCAGTGATCTTTCAGGAGCCCTAGCAGGACAGGTTATACCATGGTAAAAACCAGTATGGTCATCCTTTGATTTTTCTTGCCTAAAAACTGAGTAATCGGTTGGGGCGAGAAACAACATCACATCCTCTGCACACCTTCAACAGATGTGTCACTTGCAATATGGCAATGTCATCCCCCCGATTGCTTAACCTTCACAGGATGGAACGTCTCTTATTCAGCTTGTTGCGAGACCCTGATCTTTCAAAGTAACAAGGTTCAATGTTGACATTCATATAAAAATTTCAGATGGATATGTTTCATATGAACAACCACACATCCTAACATTACCTAGACAAAAGAAAAGATTTTCAGGCGCCTCCATGTTGTAAGTCTTCCAATGTGGTTAAATACAGATAACTTCAATTGTCAAATTAAAAATATTCTTTTGCAGATTTATTTTCTCCTATTGAAAACCAACACCATCCTGTAAAACATACAAAAAACATACAGTAATGATCCCAATCCAGCTCAGTCTGTCAATTGTGGTTCTGCAAGTCTTGCACATGGAACTAAAAACCTTCATTCAAAATGGAAGTATGAGTGCCTTTAATTCTTATGTTATTCCTCCATGATCTATTTTCACTGTCTTAAATTTGTTGGGCAGAAGGTTGTGGCCCTCTTCAAGAACATGAAATGTCACATCATTTCATATTAAGCACCAGAACTTTGAGGATCATCAATTTAATTTTCTTCTGCAAACAATTACATAGCTATTGAGTCAATTTGTTGGATAGTTCTGTTTTGCAAGATGAGATTAGGGCTTTTAGGAAGAGACAAAGACACCTTTGATGGCATGTGCATGGCATTTCTCGTCTTGTCATAGCTGTCAGACTGGGTGGAGTTGATTCAGAGTCCTAGAGAGGTGGCTATCCAGGCCCACTTCTGCCTCATACAACTTAGAATCCTTCACAGATCCTATTCCTAGAGGAGACTTATGTGCTGGCTGGGATGATGCGACTCAGACCAGTTTGCCAGGGGCTTTGAAATGGTAGGGTCTTTCTTTCATATATTATGGGCCAGCTCCAAAATTCAACAGTACTGGCGGGAGGTAACCCAGGTTATGGTTGAGGTCACAGGCCTGGAAGTCCCACTGGATGCACAATGGCATATATTATGCATGACAGGGGAGATGGTACGGCCAAAGGATCATAAAATCTGGCTGAAGTTGGCAGCCATTGTGATGAAAATGAATATAGCAAGGACTTGGCTTATGGATCGTCTCCCAAGGGTCGGCAGACTGGAGAATTGACCTTGACTGGTGTGATAAAGCCAAAAACATTGTGTACCAGAGTGGGGGATGCCTACGGAAGTGGTAAAAGGAGTGGGGTTTGTGGGAGGCATATAGGGGTTACTGAACACATATCAATGGGGAGATAGTGATTAGACTCATACACAGTGGCGGCTCGCATAGGGCGTGCTGTGGGGCGGGGCGGGGGAGGGGCAGGGCGGGGGGTAGTAAACTCGGACATACGACGGAACGGAGGAAAGTAATCATTACGTTCCTCCATTCTGTCGTATGTCCGAGTTTACTACCCCCCCACCCTGCCCCTCCTCCGCCCCGCAGCACGCCCTATGCGAGCCACCACTGCTCATACGGGGAATACATGGGTACTACCAAAGCAAAGATATGGGAACCTTCTGGATAATTGACTTGGTATTTACTTGTGGTTAATGGACACTGTTCATGTGGTGTTCTTTTATTTTTGTACCATTTGTCTAAAACTATTTCATATACGAATCTGTCTATGTATGCTGAGTTACTGTTGTAGGAAGCTGGCTCTGTATATATTATACTAAAGTAAGGTATGGTGTGCACAGAGTCCAGTGGATCCCCAAAGGTAGGCAGAGGTAAAAGTAAATAATACCTTACTCTCTATTTGTGGTAGCGTGGGCGAGCAGTAAGGCTTTATCAGAGGGTAGTGTTAAGCATTTATTGTACATACTCAGGCAAGAAATGATGTCACACACTCAAAGACCGAAATCAGACCAATTCTGTATGTATAAAAAATATTATTTAGTTATTTTATTTCTAGAACCAAGCCAGGCCTGGTGCAGGTAAGTGAAATAATACTTTGCAATATTTGTGCAGTGAATTACAGTTGAATGCAGATTCAAATGCAGTTGGTTGATTTACAGGTAAGTCAATAATCAAAATTACTTTTCAGTTACTTTGTAGATTACAGTACATGTTACTTCTTGGATTACTTTTTAAGTTACTTTTAGTACTCAGTGTGATATGCCTAGATATCACACTGGCACATTTCCTAGACAACAGGTAAGTAATTCAGTTTTTGTACATTTGCAGTTTTTCAAGGTTTCATACAAACCAACTCCACACTTAGAAGAATTTTCAAAGAAAAGCAGTCAATGCAATCCTATGGGAGGAAATGAAGTTATCGGTTTACACATAATTACTTATTTGTGGGAGTTGGGTTTCTGGGGTTAGAACCAAGGTTCCCCCAGGTTTGATGATGCACTCTCAAAACACCCTTAGCGCCACTAGGGCGGCCGGGCGCAGAGTGCTGAGGCCCAATGTTATCCAATGGGGGATAGGGGGCCTCCGGTTGGTGGCTGCTCACGAGCAGGCTACAAGGCTGTGGGAGCAAAGCTCCTGTTGTTAGGCTCAGGGCACAGGGGGATCTGATTTAGTACACAAAGTGCACCCACAGCGGCACAGGGGCGGCCGGGTGCAGGGTGCTGGTTTGGCGTTGGGTGCCCTGTTGATTTCAATGGGGATTCTCCGGTTGCAACAAACACTGCAGGCTCGGGCACGAAGATCTTCTGGAGGCGACCACCAGTTGGAGAGGTAAGTTGGGATGCCTGGGATGCTGGGACACCGTCGGTTGGGCCACCCAAGGCCGTGGGACGTCGGGTGCAGGGGTGTCTTTAGGCATCTGGTTTTTCTTACAGGCTCCTGTCGCGGTCTGAGGGATCCTCCAGAAAGGGGCTGCAGGCATTGATTGGAGACTTGAGGCAGGTCAGGGATCACCAGATCCCAGGTCAGGATCACCGGGGAGACCTCCTCGTGGTGTTGGGCCACTCAAATTCGGGCCGGGGGTGTCCGGTGCAGAGTGGTGCTGACTTGCGGATTTGGCCGGAGTCTGTGGGTGAGCAAATCTGGTGCTCATGGGAGACAAAGTCTTGATTTGGGAAGGCAAGGCAGGTCCTCCGGGTTCTTGGGGGCTGCTGGCTGCAGGACACGCCGGGAGTTCGCTGGAGCAAGTCGAGGTCGGGTCAGGCCGGTAGTGCTGGGGCCAAGTCAGTTGGTGTCCTACTCTTCTTCTTCAGGACGGCTCTCTGGTCCTTCTTCTTCTTGTCTGAGGAGGCAAGATTCGAGGTTGCCCCTAAATACTAGATTTAGGGGCGTTACAAGTAGGTACAGGTCGGGACCAATGGGTCCCTTCTTTGGGGTGGGTACACCCCCTATTATGCCACCCTCCAGTGGGAGGAGGGCATAAGCCTCACTCTGGTTGGCTGGGTCCCCCCATCTGCAAGATGGCGGGGACTGAGAGTTGTGCTTCATCTCGCCTCCCCTACCTGAGGGGTGGGGTTGGCAAAGGTGGGCACACCTCTCCTCCTAACTTGGTTTTCCCGCCGATTCTCCTGCCCAAAGTGGGGGTCAGAACCGGTGGGGGCCAGTTGCTGGGAGCAGTAAATGGTTGGGGTAGCTTACAAAGGCGGCAAGCCTTTGAAGCTTCCCCTTTGTGGACCCTGCCCATCCTGGGGGAGGAGGCTTGGCACCTCGTTCCAGGATGTGTTTTGTTTCAGGACTCGGAGAGCGGCAGGCTCTCGACCCAGGAGTCCAGAAACACGTCTGGTGGTGGCAGCTGACCAGCAGCCACTCAGCCAGGACACTAGACTTAGGTCGTTTTTCATGGGGCAACTCTAAGAGCATTTTTCATTAAATACCACACTGGCATCAGAGTGGGTTTAATGGGCTGAGAAGTTTGATACCAAACTTCCCAGTTTTCAGTAAGGCCATTATGGTACTGTGGAGTTCGCAATGACAAACTCCCAGCACCATATACTCTTAATGGCATTACTGCACTTACAATATCTAAGAATTGGCTTAGACACTGTAGGGGTACAGAGCTCATGCACCTGTACCCTCACCACTGGTATAGTGCACCCAGCTAGAGGGGTGGCTTACCTATGCCAGGGCAGTGGGTTGTAGGCATGGCACACAGGGATGTGTGCCATGTCTACTCTTCACTTTGTTCTGCACCAAAACCCACAGGGGGGGGGGGTGTGTGTGTGTGTGTGTGTGTGTGTGTGTGTGTGTGTGTGTGTGTGTGTGTGTGTGTGTGTGTGTGTGTGTGTGTGTGTGTGTGTGTGTGTGTGTGTGTGTGTGTGTGTGTGTGTGTGTGTGTGTGTGTGTGTGTGTGTGTGTGTGTGTGTGTGTGTGTGTGTGTGTGTGTATAGGTAGGTAGGTAGGTACAGGGCCTCTAAGGGTGGCACAATAAGTGCTGCCGCCCTTAGAGGCCTTCCCTGGTCACAGTGCCCTTGGTACCTATGGTGCCTTTTACAAGGGACTTACATGTGGCCAGAGAGTTGCCAATTGGGTTTTGCAACAGTACAGTTTAGGGAAAGAACATGGGCCCTGGGTACCTGGTTGGCAGGAACCCAGGGCACACTCAGTCAAAGTACATCAACAGTTTGGCAAAAAAGTGGGGGCAACCGTGCAAAAAGGGGCACTTTCTTACAACTGTTGAATTAAAAAAAAAAACATTGCATTGTTCACACCGACCTGCCTGATCAAATTTAGAGTCAGCACGGGGTACGGTATGTGGGTCCCCAATCACGTTCATCAACGATGCTGGGTGTCAGCAACCTCCCTATCCAGAGTAGACTTCCTTGCTTTATGTGCCCATAGTTCACCCCACCATCCATGGCTGCAACACAAGTAAGATCCTGTGCCATGTTCTCCACTCCAGTTTTCGGCCCTCACCCAGTCTTGATAGTGGAAGTGCAGGATGAAAGGATTAGGGGCACACTGCGTCAAAGGCCATGTTGCAGTGGTTCGGCATGGCCAAACAGAATATGCCATTCAGCTTATGCTGCTGTTTTGGGAAGATACATTGTCCATGACATCTAATTCTGTTTTTTAGCAGAGCCTGCATTATGCTGTCAAAAGGCAAAGGGGCATATTATCAAGAAACGGCGTTAAAATTATTGCCGCTTTAGCGGCAGAAAACTGCCGCTAAAGCGGCGATAATGGGCTTGATAATATGCCCTTGAGAATTCCAATAGAAGCCCATGTTCTGGTGTCAACATGGGCTTCTATTGGAATTCTCCAGGGCATATTATCAAGCCCATTATCGCCGCTTTAGCGGCAGTTTTCTGCCGCTAAAGCGGCGATAATTTTAACGCCGTTCTTGATAATATGCCCCAAAGAATCATAATCTCTAGCTCTGAACAAATCTGGGCTTTTGAGATCGCTATCAGAAAGGGAAAGTTACATTAAAACATATTTAGCAAGGACATCAAGGAGCAGCCGAGAAATGCGACCATCAGGTAACGACCACGGCCACACCCCATCCTCAATTTTTGTTTACTCTGTATAGCATAAGTAGAAGATCCAGCAGTTTATATGTGAAGCCATTGATTGAAAGCGATTCAACAAAATGATTGTGTACAGTTGGGCTCTCAAGTAGTTGGCGGTAAATTAAACAGATTTCAATTGTCTGAAATTTCAGTGCCTCATGATTGTCTGCAAACAGAGTACACTTTGCTTCTGATTTTGTCGGTTGACTGTATATCTAAAAGCTGCAGGGATGATATACTTGTTTTGTGTTTTCGATCATCCTACTTTGTGTTTTCATTTCAGAACTTGCTCAGTCAAAGAATAGTGCTTCACTGCATATCTCACCTTCTGAAAAACAAGAGGCAGAGCAAGAAGAGATGGAGAAAGAGCAAGGAGATACAAAAGCACCGCAGAGTCTGGCTCCAACCACGAGTCTGAAGATGGAATTGAAGACATTGCGCGTACAGCCTAGGTATATACAATGAAAACAGCCTAGCATAGAACCTGGCCAAGGACAGCACAACAAGACTTGACAAATTGCCATTCAAGGCCTTCTATAAATGTAAAACCTTTATGATAGGCTGCACATGGTAGTTGTAGTAATAACAGAATGCTACTTAAAATATCACATAGACGTTCGAATGAGATCTATTAATATTCTTAGTATGTTCTTTAATATTTCGTATAGCTTAAATCTCCCTTTCTCTTCCCTGTAGCACATCAGAACACGAGATTTCTTTTTTATTGCTTTTGCCACCTACCTAATTTTTTTTGTCTCGTGCAAAATCATCAAATTGAGTCAAAATTCATTGAATTGTAATATTTATTTAAAAGCTTTTTGAAGATTTATTTCAAGGTCCAGCAAGACAATAGAAATAGGCCTAACTAGTCGGGGTGTTTAAATGCTCTGGCAGTGACATAGTAAGGTTGCAATCCAAGCTCCTTGCCCTTCTTGAATCTCAAAGTATGAAGAAATGGCTCTTGTTTGTCTCTCAGAAAGTCTGCAAGCCGTTGCAGGTGCAGTGACGCCCCTCCCACCCTTGGGTTCCAGTGTCACTGCACGGCTGCACCCGTGATCTCCACATCACTGTGCATTGGATTAGAAGATCCACATACATGTTTTTGAGTCCTTCTGAATACTACCTGATATTTTGTATTGGTCTTTACCATTGGAATGTCTGTCATTGGAACAATGAAAGTGTAGGAAGCTATCGAGGGGATCATTGTCTTCATGGTGTTTTGCTGGTCTGTGTGTCTTTCCTGGAAAACAGTACTGGAGGAGTATTAAAATAAACGATTAGGAGGTACCAGTGGTTCTTTTGATCTATCGCATCACATTGTGAGATCCTTCTGTTGTGAGCAGCATACTTAGTTTTACGAATGACTGAGGCTCAGAAGATGTTGAAATTTCCAAGTGGCTGTGATTCTCTAGAGAGCGAACGCTACCAGATTGTCAAGAGGTTTAGTGTACTCTTTGTTTAGTCATGAGTTTTCTCTAATGCTTATGAGCATTTGTTGAGGTAGAGTTATATTCTTTTTTAAGTGGCTGGACCTCATTAACATTTTACTAACATCAGAGCTGTGATGTTGGATCTTGGGGCACAAGAGAAGCATGTGTTTTAAATCTGTTCATCTTTTGTTGCACCTCCAGCAGCAGTCATTATTATATAAAGAAAATGTATGTAATCTGTCTGGTCACACTACATACACCTTTGAAGGATAAGAAAGACGGTTTCAGTGATAGAGGATGAACGTGGACATTTCATGGCTGTTTGCCAGATCGGTTTTTGAGCACATTCAGATGCATAAGTTTGTAGGCCACAACTTACAAGATTCTGCAATGTGATGTCCTAATTTTTTTGAACCGCAGATTTAAGGTTTTTAATATATTCATAAATAGTTTGTCTTTTTTGTGGGTGATTCATCTGTATCCAGTTCTGTTTTGAAAAATTCCTCCTTGTATATACATTTTCGTTGTAAGCAATCAGTCATTATCAGTTCTTGCGTTTAAAGAATGTAGGGTTGTAATTTCAATGATTGACTGTTTGTAGATTCTGTAGTGATCTTTTAAGATATTTACTGTTCCACAGGGATCTGTTCATTATTTAGTTCTGCTCTTTGATCACAGTTTGAATATAGATGAGGAGGGTTCTGATTGGCTGCAATATTGTAGAAGTAATCATCATTTTAATGGTATCAAGCCTGCCCCACCATGACAGGTTTAGTGCGGAGTATCTTGATGTTTTCTGTTCTGTATCTTGGATTGGCGTTGGTTTTAGGGTGGTGTTCGGAAATGGAATTCTTAACTATGTGATATGAGGCTTTAATTTGAAGTAACTTTAAATCTCCTAAGCCCCAGAAAAGCTAGAGAACAGAAGAACTAACAGGTGTCTCTCACTCCTCTACTGAGTTATGTTATGGTAGGTAGAAACATTAGGAGTCAGATAGACCTATCAGAGAATACCTCATATGCATGTAGTATGTTCATAGACCACACATCTCGAAATCAGTATGCACACACAGTAGCTAGTATCTTTCACTATATGATTATCATACACTATTCGTCTATATACTGGTTACATAGAATGATTGTAATACAAATTAGGTCAAAGGTTAAAGACGCCAAACATATTTCATCACGAATCTCTCTCTATTAGTGTAAAACCTGCCTACGTTATAACCAGCCACCTAACTGCGTGGTTATACCAGTAGTTTAAAATATGACAAGTCATGTAAAGCCTCCCTCTACACCTTATTGTGCCATATTTGAAAGAATGAATATAAAGGCCTGAGGTTGGAGCTCTCGTTCCTTCTTCCAACCGGCTGTATGCCTGACCAGTCCCATATGCTGGTGCCTTATATACCTTTCACATGCAGGATGTTCTATATCATTACACAGGATACTTGAACAAGGCTCCTTGTTCAAAAATTATCCACAATCAACTGCTACATAGTGACTATGCTAGCTTACACCCATGCGTGTATTGTGCTCATAAAAGCCTTGCTACACACATCACCCCGTCTTTTGTGCAGATTGCCTTGGTTGACAATCTTTTGCCCTCTTTCTGTATGTATATTAGTACTTTAACAAAGAATTGTATTGTTTTCATAAACTAAGTGTGTGTAGTGCTAAACATCTATATGTTTTGTGTAAGGATATTTCCTTTGTGCAGAACAATAGCTCTAGGGTCTTTCCAATCTATTATACTCAGTGCTTCAGACCACCATTTTTTGTGGTGTCTGTAAATCACTCAAGCACTGAATCGTGTTCTCACTACTCTTCTGTAGAAAAAGAGTTCTCAAATAAGGACCGGTCAGGAGCATGAGTTTGAGTTTCTTCGTAGTATTCTGTTCATGTGCATTGTATGAGTTGTGTTTTAATTCTTTCTGTTCATCTTCTGATTCGCACGTGGAAGACCTTCTTCGGTCTATTGAGGTTTTAATTTCTTCATTATTCGTACTACAATCAGTACTGCTCTGCCTACTACCATTACTGGAGCCAACCCAGAAAAGAAGAATAGATGTTCAGTACTATAATGCTTGTGAAGCTGATCCTAAAGTGTATTCTAGTTCAGATAATGTTCCCTTACAAGATTCTTTTATATGTGACACTTCTTCTGTCTTGTTTGATGCATGTAGAATTGTTTCTACAGTTTCAAAGAAAGCTGGTGGGTTTGCTGTGTTTAACAGCTGCTTAATTTGTGGAGCAATATGCATTACTTGTAGATCATAGTAATCATTTGCTGATTTTAGTGTTCCATCCTATTTTAGAAGTAATAAAACTACACTTAGCTAACTTGTCAAGGCTTGCATATAACAGCATATTGCTGTTACTTTGCTCTCCTGTACTGCAGATTTTGCAGCTTGATCAGCGGCAGAATTGCCTTTTGAGTGAATCCCCGCTAATGTGCCAGCGTGTGTTGTATGTTCACCAGTGGAAGCTTTCTTTTGAAGTCAGCTTTGCGAGCTTAGAGTTGTTTTGGCCTTATTGCCTTCACCCGGGAGTCAGAAAGAATCAATGTTGTGGCGCAAAAAAAATGTCTAGAACCACCAATTCCACACTCTTCAGTAGGACTCTTTTTTTGTGCGGTATCGTGTGTTCTGGTTGCGGCTTCTTTTTAAAGTAATTCTTCAGTCCTGCCCCCTCTCTCCCCCCATACCCTCGCCCCCTATAGGACCTTGTCAGGCCCTTGGGAAAAGGGAGGAGCTTCAGAGTCTGGTGTCTTATCTCCGAGATCTTGTCAAAAGAATGAGAATAATGCTCATAAGACGACAGATCTCTGTGGAGCCCTGATTTCTTTCCTATCTTGCATGTTTTGCCTCCTTATTCTTCATCTTTATGGTAGTATCGGAATTTATTTTTGCTGATATCATCCCAGATCTTCACACACTCACCTTGAGATCGCGGCAATACTGCTTCTTTGAATGTGGGTCCGCATCGGATTTAGGTTTTTAATTGAAGGGTTTCCACTTCTTTCTGATCTTATGGAGTTATGACATACCTTTGTTGTATGGCCAATGGAGCAGCATTGCTTTTAATGTTACTAAGAACTATTTCAGCTGTGGTATCTATGTTTCCTTTTAGTTTCATACCCATGCCTACTGCTGGTGAGGAACCATGCGCCTTATTGAACAAGTTATTTACCTTCGGTAACGATATGTCTGTAGGAGACATATATTAGCTATGGATTCCTCACCTTAGAATTACCTCCAGGCATCAGACTGGATCCGGAGAATTTTTTCTTCAGCGGTACCCCTGCACGTTGGTAGGGGGCTTTAGTCGACTCCACATTCGTCGTTGGCGTCGTGGTCGCCGTAATGACGTTGCGGTAGCTACTTAGATGCCGCCCCTGCGCGCTGACGTCAGTTCTTTACACGACATTCCACGCCAGAAGCACAGAGCCATGCAAGACCCTGACCACTGGTGCACAAATCTAGGGCCCTGAAAGGGAGTCCCTTACCCTAGAAGTCAGTTTGCAGAACGGGGAGGAAGGGTGGGCGGTGAGTAATCCATAACTAGTATATGTCTCTTACAGATATATCGTTACCAAAGGTAAGTAACTTGTTCATCTGAAAGAGACAATTAGTTATGGATTCCTCACCTTAGAATAGATACCCCAGCCATACCAACCCCAGAGGTGGATCTGCGAACTAAGTTCACACCAGAAACTCCTGGAGAACAGGACGGACAAAGAAGCCGTCTCTCTGGACTTGGCTGTCCAGGCAGTAGTGTTTTGTGAACATGTGCAGGGATGCCCACGTAGCTGCCTGGCAGATATCTTGAAGGGGGACTCCACTTCCCAAAGCAGTAGTGGCCGCCGCCGCCCTGGTGGAATGGGCGCGCAGCCCTACCGGAGGTTCCTTATTCGCTAAGGAATAGCAGATTTTGATGCAAAGAACGACCCATCGAGAGATGGTCCATTTTTGCACGGCCCGACCTTTCTTGCCACCCACATAGCCAACAAAGAGCTGGTCATCCACCCGGAATTGTTTTGTGCGATCTAGATCGAATGAAAGTGCATGTTTTGGATCCAGACGGTGGAGCCTCTCTTCCTCTTTAGAAGGATGCGGGAAGAAGGTGGGCAAAGTGATGGTCTGTCCTATGTGGAAAGAGGTAACCACTTTGGGAAGGAAAGAAGGCCTAGTGCGAAGGACAAATTTGTCTGGAAGAACAGCCACGAAAAGAGGTTTGGAAGAAAGAGCCTGAAGCTCACTCACCCTGCGAGCAGAGGTGATGGTAACCAAAAAGGCAGTTTTAAGAGTCAGACGTCTGAGAGGACAGTTATGTAGCGGCTCAAAAGGAGCGCACATAAGGTAGGTCAGAACCAGGTTCAAGTCCCACTAGGGCATTACGAAAGGAATTGGAGGAAACAAGTGAGTAATGCCCTTAAGGAAGCGATTTACAATAGGGGACTTGAAAAGAAAAGGCTGATCAGGAAGCTGAAGAAAGGCCGAAATGGCCGAAAGATAGCCTTTTAGAGTGCCCAGAGCAGAGCCCTGCTGGGCCAAAGAAAGAATGAAGAGGAGAACCTCTGAAAGGGGGGCAGAAAGAGGATCCACAGCCTTTGCTGCGCACCATGCCACAAACTTGTTCCATCTACAGGCATATACCGTTTTGGTGGAGGGACACCTGGCTGCCAAGATAAAGTTACAGACTTCAGGAGAAAGGTCGAAAGCTGTCAACTGTCGCCGCTCAATCTCCACGCAAGGAGGTGGAAGCTGGACAGGTTCGGGTGGAGGACCGTCCCCTGCTGCTGCGACAGAAGATCCTCCCCAAGGGGCAGTCTGATCAGAGGATCGATGGCCATATGCAAGAGCTCGGAATACCAGACTCTTCGTGCCCAGTCGGGGGCCACAAGAATGACTTGGGCCCGGTCGCGCTTGATCTTCTGGTATAGGCGGAAAGGCGTATAGAAGACCGCAACTCCACTCGCAACGAAAAGCGTCGCCTAGCGAGTGCCGCCTTGGAAATTCTAACGCGCAGAACTGCTGATATTGCGTGTTCTCTTCGGTGGCGAATAGAGCTAACCAGGGCTCTCCCCACTGCTGAAAAAGACCTTGCACCACCTCCGAGTGCAGACGCCATTCGTGATCCATCATGCACCTGCGGCTGAGTTCGTCCGCCCTGGCGTTCAGAGAACCTGTCAGGTGTTGAACCACCAGGGACATGCCCTGATGTGCCAGCCACTTCCAGAGACAAAGTGCCTCCTGACATATGGTCCACGACCCCACCCCGTCCTGTTTGTTGCAGTACCACATGGCGGTGGTGTTGTCCGTGAACATCTGCACTACTCTCCCTTTGACAGAAGGAAGGAATGCCTTCAGTGCAAGACGGATCGCCCGAAGCTCCAGAAGGTTGATGTGGAGCCCGGACTCCGCCGGAGACCAGAGGCCTCTGATCTCCGCCTCCCCCATGTGGCCGCCCCACCCCAGAAGTGATGCATCTGTCACCACTGTGAACTCTGGCTGGGGAAGGGAGAGGGACCTGCCGTTGACCCAATCCTGGTTCGTTAGCCACCACTGCATTGGTGTGCAGTGCCCTCCGAGATCTGGACGCAATCGGAAAGACTCCCCTGATGCTGTGCCCACTGGAACGTCAGGTCCCACTGCAGAGCCCACATATGCCACCTGGCATAGTCCACATGCAGGAGGCCATGAGGCCCAGTAGCCTCAGGGTCATTCTGACCGAAACCCGGGATAGAGGCTGAAAGATTGGAATCATAGCCCGAATATCCCGGACTCGCTGCTCGGGAGGATAAGCCCGAAACTGTGCTGTGTCCAGAACCGCTCTGATGAAAAGGAGCTTCTGAGAGGGAATCAGGTGTGACTTCGGTACGTTGACGGTGAACCCCAGCGAATGCAGGAGGTCGGCTGTAGTCTGGAGGTGGGAGATGACAGCCTGGGGCGAGCCTGCCTTCAACAGCCAGTCGTCGAGATAGGGGAAGACTGGAACCCCTGATCTGCGCAGATGAGCTGCGACCACCGCCATCACCTTCGTGAACACCCGAGGGGCGCTGGTAAGGCCAAAGGGGAGCACGGTAAACTGAAAGTGCTCATGGCCTACCGTGAACCATAGGTAACGCCTGTGGGCCGGCAAGACGGGGATGTGAAAATAAGCGTACTGCAAGTCTGTCTTGCTCCGCCTTTCAGATAATACAGAATCTCCCACACGGTGGCTCAAACACGGCGAAGCAAAACGTAAAACACAACACCTAGAAAAGGGTTTTATTTTAAAAAATGCAAAGACTCTCTTTTTAGAATAAGGCTTGGAGTTTTATTTATGCAATGCTCTCTAACAGAAAGGTTTTCCCAGATGTCAAAATGAACTACATTCAAATATATATAGAGATATATATTTATATGCAAGCAATAATAACACACTTGGTAAATGCAACAGTTAAATGCATGGATATGAAACACAAGCAGCAAATAATATGAGATGAAACTCAAGCAAATATACTGGACGTCCTGCAAGAGATAAGAAAGATATATACACTAAATACATCAAATGATTACTCTGGATGTGGACTCTGACTCATTCACACATCACAAAGAAAACACCTCAAATGATCAAAGCCACTGGCCACACATCACAATGGCACTAGTCAGAAACAAAGCACCTCACCCGATCGTTCACTCGACATCCTTGCCAACTCAAGCTGGGGGGCCCGTTCACAGCTGGGCTTGGACTCTCGACCGGGACTCAGGTTCCGTTCATCTTACAGCAGTACGTCTACTCTGTAAGTGAGCTCCCACCCTCGCTGTCAACAACCCTCAGCTTTGTAGTATCAAAAACACACACTAGAAGGTTCAAGAGTCTTCCCCTCTGCGCCAAGGAAACTTACTGGAACTGGCCAGCTTCCAGGCATGCATTCCACGGCAGGAAGGAGTTCCGACGTTACCTCTACATTCTCACATGTTCCAATCTTTATCTTAACGAAGCTTACGAAAGCCTTCCAGGGTACATTAAACAATCTCTCACAAAACAATCCTTGAACGTGATTAACCCAAAGAACTTGCAAGCCTGTCTGTGCATGCAGAAAAGCTCAAGCAAGGCAGAGTCAGCATTCAGGATGACATGAGGCCATGTCAAAGCCAATAGTAAGAACTTAATAATACTTGCCAATGCACAACACAATGCACATTTGTTCACCACTGCCTATAGCATCACATACTTTATCTCTCAATGTACAACACAGTGCACATTTGTGCACCACTGCTCATAACACTGCACTTCGAGACCAAAAAGTACATTCCACACCTCTCTCTCTCTCATATGCTTTCAAATGCACATCCCACACGTTCTGTTCTTGGCAAGGCTGTTCTACTGTGACAGCTCCTACTGTAAGACTGCAAGATTACAAGAAAGAAACCTTTGAGAGAAACAAGGCATATGCAGGACGTCGTACATTCAGGCTAGGGTAAAGTAAAACACCAAAGTCAATTAAAATGATGGTAGTCAAAGGTCATCACGTGGTGTCAGACCACAAGAGTGCCTCTAGCACTACAAAGTCCAACGCTACCATCCAGTCTCCAGGGTCGAGGGCAGACAGGATCTGAGCCAATGTCAACATTTTGAACTTCTCCTTCCGGAGGAAGCGGTTGACGTTCCTGAGATCCAAGATAGGACGCAGGCCCTTGTCCTTCTTGGGCACCAGACAGTAGTGGGAATAACAACCACGACCTAATTCTGGGCCAGGAACTCGCTTAATGGCTCCCTTGGCCAAGAGAGCTGTAACTTCCTGGTGGAGAAGGGCCAAGTGATCCTCCGACATGTGATGGAATTGAGGTGGCATGGATGGAGGGGTAGTGTTGAAGGGGAGGGAGTAGCCCCTTCGGACTATCTGCAAAACCCACCTGTCCGACGTGATGTTGAGCCAGTGGGGGAGGTGATGGCGAATCCTGCCGCCCACTGGCGAATGGTGGATCTGAAAGGTCGGACTAGGAGGGCTTGGAGGCTTTACAGAGGGGGCGCTGGTGGACTGGCCCGCCCGCTGGCCCCCAGACCCACGGCGTTGGGTCCCACATCCCCGGCCGCGCAGAGACTGGACAGCTAGCGCAGGCCTGTGGCTCTGGATGGAACGTGGTGGGGCACCCCTTCCGTAGCCACAAAAGGGGCGAAAAGCAGACTGCGCAGGGCGAGAGGTGGAAGCGAGGCCCAAGGACCTGGCCGTAGCCCTGGAGTCCTAAAGCGCTCGAGCGCATTGTCTGCTTTGTCGCCAAACAAGCGACGGCTATCAAAGGGCATGTCCAAAAGTGTAGCTTGGACATCACCCGAAAAGCCAGTGGACCTCAGCCAGGCGTAGCGTCTCAGGGCTACCGACGTTGAAATCCTCCTGCCCAGCGAGACGGCGGTGTCCAGCCCACAACTTATGGCGAACTTCGCTGCGTCTCTCCCTTCGGCAACTGCACGGGAGAGCACGGCCCGGGCCTCCTCCGGGCACTGTGGCAGCACCTGCGCGACCGTGTCCCACACAGAGAGGGAGTAACGGCCCAAGAGACATGCGGTGTTCACCGACCGCAGTCCTAAGCTGGAGGAAGAAAACATCTTCTTCCCAAGGTGGTCCAGCTTCTTGGATTCCCTATCAGGTGGTGCCGTAGGGAATGCGCCCTTGGAAGTCGAGGCTTGGACCACCAGCTCTCAGGGGTGGGGTGTTGGGAGAGGAAAATGGGGTCGCCCGGGGCCGGGCGGTGACGTCGGGCAATCATCCTATCCACAGGAGCCCCTGAGTTAGGCTTGGACCAAGTGCCCAAAAGAATGTCCGTGAGGGCCTCATTGAACGGCAGCAGGGGCTCCGAAGAGGCCGCTGCCGGTTGAAGCACCTCGGTCAGGAGGTTAGTCCTAACCGCCACCGTTGGAAGCTCAAGGTTTAAGGCCTCAGCCGCCCTACGCAACACCACTGCGTATGATGCACCCTCCTCTTTAGCCACGGTAGGGGGAGACAGCATGCCAATGTCTGGGGAGGTGTCCAGACCACTCGCCTCACCCAACTCCTCTCTCCAGTCCGGTTCCTCTAACTGGTCTACCAGAGGGTCCACAGACCCCTCCCAGTCCTCCTCACCCTCCTCTGGTAGCCACTCAGGGCGATAGGGAACACTAGGGGAGAACAGGGGTACAAAAGTACCGGTCAGCGCCGGTCCCGACGTCAGGCGACGTCGGTCCAGCTCCGTGTCCTCATTGAGGGGGAGGCCGGGGTTGACGTCGGTTTGGGACACAACCGGCGTCGGAGGGGGCGGAGGTGTCCCCAATGGATTCGGCGCCGGAGGAGTCACAAGGTCGACCAGCACCGATCCAGATCCAGGCCTGGATCCCTGGGGGCCATGTGGCCCCAAAGACCTAGAGCCCCCAGCCGAGTCCGCGGGGCCCGAAGGCGCAGAGTCGGGCTGCCCAAAAATAGAGTGCAGGGCTTCGTAAAACCTACGAAGTGGGGTAGGGGTCGCTCCGGCTCCCGGAAAGGGAGGGAGGCTCGGAGTCGACCCAACAGTCTCCGCGGGCAGAGCCGGACGACTACCATCCGCATCCCGCGTCGGCCGATGGACGGGGAGAACGCAAAGAGGGACGGTGCTTCTTCGCCTTCTTTTTGTGCTTCGACTTACCCGAAGACGAAGACTTCGACGAGGAGTGGTGGTGATGGCTCTGCGACCGGTCCCGCGACCTCCCTCTCGACCGGGATCTCGAGCGGCGCGGAGCCGACTGCCGGGCCTCCAGAAGCTTTCCAGACCACTCCCGCAAAGACTTCGGGGTCATGGCCCGGCAGTCGGAGCGCTCCAGGCACCAGAGGCACACAAGATGAGGGTGCATCACCGACATCAGCTTGTGGGAGGAGCCACAAGGCTTGAAGCCGGTCCGTCGAGATGACATCCCTGTGCACCAGGAGTCATGACGACTCGAAAAGATGTCGACAAAAAAATCGCAAAAAGAGAGTAAAAAAGTGACTGGAGGTACCGCTCTCTCCGGATCTGCGCTGGCTGGCGCGGAAAAAGAAAGAACTGACGTCAGCGCACAGGGGCGGCGTCTAAGTAGGTACCGTGACGTCATTCCGGCGACCACGACGCCAATGACGAATGTGGAGTCGACTGACGTCACCTACTGACTCGCAGGGGTACTGCTGAAGAAAAAATTCTCCGGATCCAGTCTGACGCCTGGGGGTAATTCTAAGGTGAGGAATCCATAACTAATTGTCTCTTTCAGATATCTGATTTTTAAAACCTCGGGTAATACAGCTATTAAGCCAAGGGAATAATAGAGTTACAAATATGCTTCCCTACCAGTGGCATTGCTGTGGACTTAGAGTTACATGATCATTATCTTTTATTTTTCATTATCTTTTATTTTTTCTCCTAAAATGAGTGAGGACAAACCACTTCCAACTGACGGGTCTTATTAGCTACCCAGAATGGAATTTCATTTTCCTTCAATGGGCAACGCTCCATTATTGCATTTATAGTCTGTGGATTAACGGCGGTGGCTCGCGCATGTGTAGGTACGTGGGTTGTGCCTATGATTTCCACGCCATGCTCCTGTAATACAAGCTGTTTCAACTGTATATGGCTGTTACTTCTCAGCATTTCCCCAGTCTCTCTATGGATAGTCGACCTCTCGCTGGGTGAGGTGTGTATGTTGTTATTGTGGGTCATATCTTCCTGGCAGTGTCAAATTCTGTGACCTTCTTTGAAACAAAGTCATGTGTCTAAAAGGAGGAGGTGAAAGCGAACGAGTGATGCTTCAGTCCATCTTCCAGCTCTCCACAGCTGACGGAAGTTTCATCAACGTTCTAAACTGTCAAGAGAGGGCCGGAACCAAAAGGAGCAGGGGGATTGGAATGTTCCAACATGGCTAAGGAAAAGAGGAGGGAAAAGCATAGCTCATAGGTGACATTAAATGAAAATGATAACAGTGTCCTATGTATATGTACAATACTTCAGTGAAGCTGTATGAATCCTAACTTTCTGGGGGATCTATTATTGCATATCTCTGCATCTGCAGCTTCTATTTCAATCCATAATCAGAATACTTCAATGGTATATGGAGTCACATGTGACCGCTAACATGGTTTCGCCGGCGGTTAATGAGAATCCCCTTGCAGTCAGAGATGGGCAGCAAGGGAAGGGTGCATGTTCTCTGATTTGTCCACTGTTTCTAATTCTAACTCCTCATCTTCTCCGCCGTTTTTTACACAGACTCAGAATTGATACTCGGGATTTAGACAGATTCTTTGTAACTGTTCAGCGCTCAACAAACCTCAGTTGGATAAGGGTACACCTTTGAGTCCATAAAATACCCCTGTACGTCTCAAGTTACGCTTGTGTGCATAACTTATTTTGGGGGTATGGGACCTCAGGGGCCAGGCCCCATATTGTAAGCCACGTTGTGCTACTTATTGGGGTCACACCCGGTAGATTTTCTAAGCCCCAAAAGGAAACCTATCTTTTCGGTAAAAAGGAGAGCTGGCAGGTGTCTCACACCTTCCTGCTGAGTTATGCTCTGGAAGGTAGGATTGCCATGAGTTAGACAAACCTTCCAGAGAGCTCCCATCTCTAGGTAGTATGTATAGAGTCCCACACCCTGAAATCAGTATGCACACACAGCTGTTGGTAGTTTTTGCTATATGATTATTTGTGATACACTATTCTTCTACACATCTTGTGCATTGGAATGATTGTAATTATTATGAACAAATCCGCTAAATTAGGGCAAAGGTTAAATAGGCCAGATCATATTTCATTAATTGTACCTATCCTATTAGTCTAAAACTTAGCTGTGACCAACCACTTAGCAGCATGGTTACATTAGTTCTTTAAAATATGCCAGATACCTTATGTTACCATCAAGCTTGAAGTGAGAACTCAGGGGCATATTTACAACAGAATGGAGAAGCGTGGCGTTAAGCAAACATTGCTAACGCTACGCTTCTCCATTCTGAAAACGCAGGGATGTGCCGTATTCACAAGAATGCGGCACTGGGTTCAGCTGCCTAGCGCCAACCAGGCACACTTGCAACATAGTGCAAAGGTGCCTGCATTGGGGGAAATTATTATTTATGTGCAGGAAAGTCCCCCTTAATGCAGCACACATAGAAGTTGCAAAACGTCATTTTTTGGGATTGTTTATGTGCAGGAAGGGACACCTTCTTGCACATAAACAATCATAAGCAATTTGCTGTTTCAATGTGTGCTGCACAAGGCAGCACACATGGAAACAGCAAAACCGAGGAGAAATAAAGCATTTCTCCTCGTTTCGCCTGTTTAAGAACAGGTTTTCCATGGTCTTAATTTTGGCGCTGCCTCCTATTTACGCCACCCTTGTAAATAGGGGGCAGCGTCACAATCAGTGGGTGTTGCGGTGGAACGCCCACTGCAACACCCATTTCTCTCCCCTTTCACGCTAATTAGAGCGTGAAAGGGTGCCTTATTTACAAGGCCGCGTTAAGCCAATTAAGTGGCTTAATGATGCCTTGTAAATAAGGCGAAACCCCTATCGCCAACAAAATGTCACTTTTAGTGACGTTGTGTTGGCGATAGGGGCTTGTAAATATGCCCCTCAGTTTTTCACTTTTTGCTCTAGCAATGGGTCTGTGTGTCTGACCCCACTCTGACATTGGTATCTTACATACTGTTGAAGTTGTAGGGCAGGGTCTTCTTAAAAGAGTCTGGAGCCATTCAGGTAGGAGGCAAGTTATTTATTTCATGCTAGGCCCTTAAGCTACAGAAACATATTAGGGCTCCATTCTTCCTCCAACTCTCCTTATCTCCTAGCTTCCACTCCATACTACACACCTACATTCTATTATATGATTCACTGTCAGCATTCCAGATACCAGAGAATTGGACACAGATGTTACTACCCATATCCTTTTTTACAGTCAACAAAACAAAGAACAGCTCTCCCCTTGCTTATAAAGGGCAGGAACAAACAATCACTCAATTTCCAAATGTCTAGCTTACACATTCACCCAACAACAACCTTTTAAACTCTCCAATACCCACACAGACAAACAAAGATAACAAATAGACATCACATAAACACTGCCGGGTCAGAACATGAGGCTTTCCAGACCTCATATCATGCAAACACTTTAGACAAGCAGTAGTTTTTGACTACCATTACACAATGGTTCTTCATGTACAAGTTCTCCTCAGATATGAGGCCTTACCACCACGTCTCTACAGCCGCAATGACACCATATAATATTTATGCATGCAGGACATGTAGTTACAGGTGCACAGTCACACAACAGCCATGGCACAGAACCTACAGGCATCCTGAAACAACACATTCAAGGCACAAAACATAAAGTGTAACCATACATCAACTCAACTCAAAATTCTCTCATGTTTCTGTTATTTCTCAGTTTTACTTGTAGCCGTTCCAAAGCTAGTTTTAAAAAGATAGGTGCTTGTCTTGTACCCCTTTATATATGGAAGTGCTTTAAGAGTGTGTCATTTATTACAATGTTATCTTTGGGTCTGTGGTCTAGTAACCCAGTCTTGGGCTCGCTGAGAACTCCAAACATCTAGGGTCATTCAATGCAATCAAAGGATTTATAGTAAATGGTGTGATTCTACACCACACACACTCAATTTCATCTTCGGCCAAGGCTATGATGTTGGTTATGAGTCTTGTAATAGATGTTGATGATCTGCCTTTCACAAAACCTGTCTGTTCTGCCTTAACCATGTGAGGAATAATAGCCTCTATGTGAGAGGTCTGGATTTTGGCAAATATCTTGCAGCCAGAATTGACGAAGGAAA
This sequence comes from Calotriton arnoldi, assembly GCA_963921515.1. Classification (NCBI taxonomy): domain Eukaryota; kingdom Metazoa; phylum Chordata; class Amphibia; order Caudata; family Salamandridae; genus Calotriton; species Calotriton arnoldi. The sequence continues at coordinate 3,231,333 of CAWUFW010000600.1, forward strand.
GAGGTCTGTATCTTTTGATATGTTGTAGAGCTTTCCCTTCTTTTGATAAATGGTGCTTCAGCAGAGATGACTTGAGGTGGTTTGTTCAGGATAAAGCTACTGTATGAGTTTCAGAGTTTCAGGGCCAGGTCTTCCACAAATTGTTGGTAAAATTCAAGAGTGAAAACTGGACTGGTCCAGATGTCTTCCTTTTTTAATTCTTTTGATTGCCAGCTTGAGCTCTTCCTAAGAAATTACTACTTCATCCTCAGAGAGTAGTTGGGGTTTTACATTCTCAATGAATGTTTTAATTTTTTAGTTGTGTTCATGTTTCACTAGAATATAGGTGTGGAATATTGTTGCAATGTCTGAATGCTTTGTTTTTATTTCTCCTTTCCCATTATTAATAAAGGCAATTTTTGATCTCTTCTTTCTGGGTTTAAAGTAGCTTGCCAGCATTTTGCTGCATCTATTACTGGTGGTCTGGAATTTCGCCTTGATTTTTAGCAAAATATAGCTGCATATAGCTGCCGAATATTTGCTTTTTATCTTGATTGTGGGATGTATGTGGAACTCGTTTTGGCTGTAAAGGTTTTCAAGCTTTATAATTTCCTTAAAAAGTTTTGGGTTTTTCTTAAATGGGATTGTGCTTGTTGTCACCTTTAAATTTTCCACGCAGCATGGTTTTATAGGCATCCCAAATAGTTTCTGTGGTTATTAGTAGTAGTAAAAAGAAAATCTTGAATCAAAGGCCAAATGAGAATCCTGTTTTTGGAGGAAGGATAGATTTTGTTGACTCTTTAATTTACTTTCACCCCCTTGACATTCCATTACACACATATAATAGTTTTTTCACTGAGAAAACAGATATCTATCAGAGAAAATTAAAGCCATCTGGCCTGAATTAATAACAGGAAGAATCTGTGGGCCTGGCTCCCTTCCAAATGGTTTCGGATAACCAATATGCCATTGGCTGGGTTTTTGATGGAGTGTTTAACTCATTGTATTATTTGGGACATCTTGGCTCAGGCACATTTACAGAGGGTTGTTTGTTTCTTTGCATCTGTTTTCATTTTTGTGCTGTGGTTGACTAAATTCCATTTCTTGCTCTGTGAAGCCATCTCGGAATTTCTTCATTTTATCTGGTTCAGCAAATGTTTTTGTGTGGTGTTGGTTGGTGGATTACTTGACATTTTCCCAGACATTTTCCATTCTTGATGTTGTGTTTTTTCATCTGCTGTGTGGGGTCAAGAAATAGATTTTTCTTTACAACGGTGGCCCTTGCTAAATCTTTTGAGATTTAGATCTGCTGGCCAACCAATTTCATTTTCCTTTTGGCTGCCCCGACAACCTGCTTGTCCCTGGTGTACTCCAGAAAGTATATAATAATCCTTCTCAGTTTATTATTCCCATTCGATCTTGGAGGGGGCCCTCTATTGTGCACCCATTTCATTCTTTTGTGACGAGGGAGTTTTTGGCCTAGTATTTAGGTAGAATGCCTACTAAAAAGGTAATCATGTTAGATCTTTTTCTTCCTCCTGTGTACACCAACTCCAGAAAGCCCACAAAGGTCTGGAAAACATAAACAGGCTAAACAATATACGCCATGGAGGGACATATTGTTTGGTCTGTTTATGTTTTCCAGACCTTTATGTGCTTTCTGGAGTTGGTGTACTTGATATTCTAGTTATGAATCCCCTGAGAAAATCCTTCAAGTCTTTCAATTCTTTTGTATACTTGTACTTTTTTCTTTTATATGTAGTCTAATTTCCCTTCTTTGACATGACGTTTTCGAGGAAGTAGATGTAATACACGATTTCAGGAATTTCAACTCCGTCAGGATACCTGATAACTTTGTTTAATTGGGGAGAGCGGATCACTTCTTGGACTTTTGTTGTTGACATTAAATGTGGTAAATAGGTCTTTCTTAACGGTAGTGTTCCCTTGTGAGATAATGCTTGTTGAGAGAGGGATATGGGGTAGTGTCGGTCTTGTCTGTGTGTCTTCCTGATGTGACAATCTATGGCTGGCCATATTTGGACAGGAGATAAAGCATTATTGTGAGACTATTGTCCCTTAACGCAGCACTTAGCATGTGTCTCTGTTGTGTGGTTTTTGCGGTATTGTGTATACTTACTTTATTACATTCTATCTGTCTGTGCTTGTCTGTGTTTTAGGCAGTGAAACGTCAGGTTGGAAGCAGTGATACTCTTGCGTCTTGATATCCAGGTCTGCCAGCATTCAGTCTCCTACTTCCCATTCCTGCACTCTTCACTTCTCCGCCACTCACTCAGTGCCAGCTGTTGGGTAGCACCAGCACTCTCTTCTCAGCTCCATGTTGGATCTTCTTAGTGTTGTTGTCCCCACTGCACCACAGCAGAGTGGGTGAGAGTGGAGACCCATACGTTACTGTGGACAGAGTGGGCTGGTGGTCTTCCTTCACTGGGCCCTGGAAAGGTCAGACGATCTCCAGTCCATATTCACTGGATCACCCCGAAACAACGGATGACAGCTGTATACCCTGGAGGATGTAAGGCAGATCCTTACTCCATTAACTGGCTGTTCCAGGGCCATTCTGACAGCTGCCATCATTATACCTTGGCCTTCACTTGCTGCCGTCTTCATTGGGTAAAGGCTGTTGGAAACTGCTGATTTATCTAGTAGTTATGCTGGATTAATGCAGTCTTAAGCTTTGTGTAGCATAAGATAGCTTACGTTTAGTATTAAAATTTAAAAGATAAACCCAGCCGCGAAAGAGCACTAGATCCATGTGGCCATTTATAAAGTCAACCAAACCAAGGCTCCTCAATTACTTCTAATTTAGAAACTCTGAATTTGTCCCAGTTTTTATTGGAAACTTATATCTCTTGTTAGCACTCACTTGTCTGTAGCAGTACCTCCACTTATCTATGTTAGAGAATGAAGAGACAGTGTGACATTTGTTTACTAAGCATCTTTTATTTTGTGATGACAGCTGTGGAGGAGACTGCAGAATGGAAGAACAAGCATTACCATCTGCACAGACAGAGCCTACAGAGACCCGACTGGGACATACCCGCTTGCCGGTGATCTCCCTCAAACCCCTCCTGGTGAATGGGCATACCGGGCAGCCTCCGCGAGCACCTAACCTGCTGGAGTGCGAGAGCATCATACACCAGCTCTGGAACACCAACCATACACAAGCCCAAGAGGTGAGCAGTTTTGAGGAGTCTACTGTGTGAGAAAACCCAGCCGCAGAGTCAGTGTCAGGAAGTGGGAGAGGTGAGAAACTATAGAGTTCACCAAGTCTGCTATGCAGGGTGATAGAATAGAGGTGCAAACTAAAAAAGATAAATGTTGGGTTGCTAACAGGAAGAAATGTAAGCTTAGCATGGAAGGCAGTAAAAGCAAAAATAATTTGTGAAAACGCAGTATGCAAGGACATACACAACTAGGAATTTCTTTTCTGATGAAAATCCATAATCCTAAGGCTTTTTTCCACATATCCTCCTAAATGTTTTTCAGCTGCAGTGCTTAAAAACGTTTCTGGAGGAAGTCGTCTACAAAAATAAGTGGACCCCAGAATTATACCTTGTGGCCAAGGGTTTGCTGTGCCAACCTCCCAGGTACCAAATTATATTAATTTCTATGGTGCAACAGTTGTATATTGATAGATGCAGTACAGCAGGTGTGACATTTCTCGCGTAGGTCGAACTTGTGTAATACCCAGGGTAAAGACAGCATATTTTTCAAATGTAGATCATTTTTTTTTTTTTTAAATCTTTTTATTAAACATTTATGAAGTACAGTTACACAGCAGTACCTCACGTTTAGCACACTCGGGCACAGGTTTACATTACACCCCATAGGCAAGACATCAATGGCCCATTGTTTCACCTCTTTATACAGTACTTATTTCTTCCCCTCCGTCCATCGTTCTCCCCGCCGCTGCCCCACGAGCTTGTGGAGGGTTCCATATGTTTCCCCTGAATGCATTCCACTTTCCCCAGACTCGGTCCCATTTCCGGGGGCATCCTCTATTTTTATATACTACCGCTTCTGCCATCATACACCAGTCCATATCCCGCTTCCATTCAACCAACGTAGGCACACCCGCCACCCCCGAGCTATATTACGTTTCGCGACCATCAATCCCATGGTAGTCCACAGCTGCCCAGCACGGTCGAGATCCGTCGGCTCCCACACATTCAGGAGGCACAGTGTGGGAGTCAGGGCAACTGTTTCTCCATACGCTTCTTTCATACATGTAATTATTGCATTCCAATATCTTTGGATGGGTGCGCACCTCCCAAATGATGTGGAAAAAAGTGCCAATACCACCACATGCTCTTCTACACCCCGCATCCTCAAGTCTGCCCATTTTAACCAGTGCAGTGCATGTAATATATGACCTGTGGAGTATTTTTAATTGGACAAGCCGTAATCTCTATGAAATCGCCACCTCTCGGGGCGACGCCAGTGCCTCCCGCCAGTCTTCCTCCTCCAGCTCTCCTATGTCTGCTTGCCACTTGTCACGGAGGTTTAGCAACGGGTCTGGTTGGTTATTAATGATTTTTTTGTACGTCAGTGAGATGGCTTTGCTCGACATATACTCCGAGATGAGCCTTTCTTCCAGAGGACATGCCTCCGGCATTACCGCCCCCTCTAGTATTGCCCCCTTAAGAGCGTGTCTTATTTGGGAATATCGAAATAGTTCTCTATCAGCTAGTTCATATTCCCGTTGGAGCTCCGTGAACGGAATAATTGCCCCCTTCACCCACATATCCTTTACCTTTGAGATACCAATGATAGGCCATTCACGAAATTCCAAGTACCTACTCAGTTTCCCCAGGTTCTCTGCCCACCATAGTGGTGTTTCGAGCTTCACTCTGTCCTTCCACCCCAACTGTTTCGTTACTTTATGCCAGATTGCGATCGTCCGTGCTGTCAGTCCTGTGAGTTGTTGCTTTTTGGGGTTGGTATATAGTGCTTCATTGAACCCCCCCCCCCCCAGTCCCATGAGCCACTCGTCCATATGGTACGCCGGATCCATCTGTCCCCGGTGGGCCCATCTATTGATGACCACCACCTGCGCCGGCCAATAGTATGCCTGGATATTGGGGAGCGCGATACCTCCATCGTAGCATCCCCAAACTAATTTGTGAGTCGCAATGCGGGGCGGTTTCCCATTCCACAACAAGCTTCGAATCTCCCCGTCTATCGCTTTAAAATATGATTCTGGAATCTCATAGGGTGTATTTTGCAGGGCGTATAGAAATTGTGGCAGTGCCATCATTTTGAATAATGCCGCCCTTCCCAATAAAGATAGCGGCAGAGCCCGCCAATGCTGTACATCTCCCTTCAGCCTGACAAGCGGGGCAAGAAGGTTCCTCTCGTAACAGACCTCCTCACTGGAAGTAACATATATCCCCAAGTAGGTGAACCCTTCTATCTCGATTTTTGCTTCGCATCCCCTCGGCAAGGCCAGAGCCGTGCCCCGTAGGGGGAACACCACTGACTTTGACCAGTTGATGGTGTACCCAGAATACTGTCCGAAGGTGGAACAGATCTGAAGGACCCTGGCAATGGAGGATCTTGGCGATGCAACATATAACAATACATCGTCTGCATACAACGAAATTCTATCCTCTCTCCCCGCTGTCCACATTAGCCCCCGGATTACTGGGTCCCCCCTTATCCAGCTTGCAGTGGCTCCAATATCAAGGCAAATAAAAGCGGGGAGAGTGGGCAGCCCTGTCTTGTTCCCCTGTTTAGGGGAAAGGCACGAGATGTATGCCCGTTGACGACCACTTGGGCCAGAGGAGCGGTATATAGCAGACGAAGCCATGACAGGAAATTTTCCCCCAGACCCATACATTTTAGGACCGCGAACATATATGGCCACTCGACCGTGTCGAAGGCCATACGAGCATCCAACGATAGTATTGCCGCGTCTTCTTGTATGGTATCCCTTCGGCCTAGAACTGCATGGAGCCGCCTCAGGTTTAAGGCAGTGTTCCGACCAGGCATAAAGCCGGACTGGTCCAGATGTACGAGCTTAGTCACCACTGGGATCAAACGGCGAAATAGTACCTTAGCTAAGATTTTAACCTCAACATTCAGGAGGGAGATGGGCCTGTATGAAGAGCACTCCTCTGATGGTTTGCCAGCTTTATGAATGACCACTACTGACGCCAGTATTTGGTCTTTGGGCAGTTCTCCCACACGTTTAGTTTCTTCGAACTTATTTAAAAGGTGGGGTGCCACCTTTGAGGGTGAAAATTTGAGGAGTTCTATCTGGATGCCATTAGGCCCCATGGCCTTACCGGATTGTATACTCTGTATAGCAGTCCCTATTTCCTCCGCTGTAAGATCTTCCCCGAGCTGTTCCATGTCCTCCTCTGGGAGAACTGGGATTCGGGCATCCTGTACTAGGTCCAGCGACTCCTCTATCGTGCCGGAAGCCTCCGGGGGAGTAGAGTTGCGCGTAATAGTCTGCAAAGGCTTCTGCGATATCTTGTGGATCTCGTAGCAACTCTCCCTCCGAGCCTCTTATGGTCATGATCCATCTCCCGGCTTTCTCCCTCTTGTCTAACAATGCAAGTAACTTGCCCGCTTTGTCTCCCAGTTCATATACTTTATGCTGTGTCTTGCGGAGTTTACTATTGGCTGACTCAGCTACTAAGTTCTTGTGTTCTTGTCTCTTCAGAGCAAGTAAGTGTTGGGTATCATCCTCAAGCAAGGAGGCTGGGGACCTCTCCAGGGTCAATATTTCCCTTTCAATCACCTCTAGCGCTGCCTTTTTATCCCAATGTAGATCATTTTTAAACTAGATAGATAAGAAACGTCAGAGAATGGATGAAATACAATCCAGGGTCTTGAGCACTAAAATAAACAAAATATATGTAATAGAATGTAATATAACAAATACTTTGATTTATTAATCGATTGATTGGAAATCTATGGAGTGCGGAGTTAACCTAATGGCACTCCTAAAACAAGGTGCTTGCAAAATAACATGAAGTCTGTGTATGAGGGAACAATTGAGTCTTGAGCTGTTTCTGAGAACATAGATGTTTAGATGATAGACGTGAAGTTGATTCCTGTAATTAGCTGCAGTGTCAGAGTATTAGCTACCTCCTATTCAAACCTTGCAAATTTCAGGGATTATGACCACATTGCCTTTGGCAGTACACCGCCCAGTCAAACCTGTAAAGGTCAATATGGAAGAAGGCAGTTCGACCATTCATGTGAACAGGGATGTGACACAGCCTTAAAGATAGATCTTTTGTTCATAGAGACAGTGGAGATTGCAAAGATATTGTGATATGGATACCCACCACCGAAGATTCGAGATCAAATGTGCAGTTCTGAACAATCAGTAACTGAGATAAAAAGTGCAGAGGGGGACACAGATAGAGGGAATTGCTTTGGTCCAGCTTAGACAGAATGATATACTAGACAGCAGTTTTATGGCACTCCAAAATTAAGCAAAGGGACGACTTTGTGATGTATACAAATGTAAAAGAAACAGTGGGTGCATACAAAACTCACTAAAGGAGAAAGGGTGTGAGCAAAGACTTCTCCCAGATATTTCAGTTGGAAGGAACAGCACACCATGCTCTAATGGCCATCACATGGGGGCCCAGATGTAAAAAAGGAAACCCGACAATAATGACTTCTTTTTTGTTGGATTTTAGCATCAGAAACTTTCTGTTCACCCAAGCAGCAAGCTCAGAGAGAACGGAACAGTAAATGGATTGTTGCTAGATTCAGATTATCATCAAGCTTGAGAACAATCTGGGTGTTATCCTCATAGGACATCAAGGACAGAAATGGCAAAGGCGCGATATAGTTATTATAAAGAGTAGTGCTCAAATACGAGCGATGAGGGAATCCTGAGGCAAGTGGCCTAAAGTCAGATTAATAAAGCAGAGGATGGACAGCCTTAGAAGTGCACCGGCCCGAGTGCCACAATCTGACAGGTGAGTAAGGAAGATACAGTGCGACACTTTGATGAGTGCCACAGAGTGGTACAGGAAGATCAGGATGGCAGAGCCCTGATTCAGTCATTCTCAGATCATCTGCCACTCTGATTTGGTGGTGTGAAAAGGCCTAAGGCAAGATTAAGTAGACTACAGGAGTCAATGTGTTTCTTTGAAAGCAGACAGATAAGAATGAATGTGCTTTTCAAGTATTTTAGATTGAAGATGAAACAGAGGGCGCAAGTTGTGTAATGCTGTATGATCAGTGGATTGTTTCTTTATCAGGGGAACAAGACTTTGCTTCCAAGCTTTGGGAACCAATACAGACCTAATAGAGGCGCTGCACAAGTCCCTCACGGTCAGACATACTGTTTGAAGAGCAAGCAAATAAATATGCGGATCAGGTAGAGATTCAGGGTTTGGTAGATAACTCGAGAGATTTAGTACTTTCAAAAGGCAAAGAGGCAAAATTCCTAGAGGTTCTACTTGGAGCAGGATAGGTTGCGTCAAGCTAGTTTAGAGGCGCCTGATCAAATAAAAGGGTGACATTCCTGATTTTGATATGAAAACTGTTTAAAAATTGGCTGAAGGCGAAATCGTGGAGCTTTTCCATCGTGCAAAGAAAAGGATTGTACTAATTGATAAGTCTTCACGAGAGGAGTTATGGCGTTGGGAATGCTTAAGATTTTGAAAATAAAGCTGAGAATTGTTAGACACTTTCTTATGAACTGTGATGTGTTACACATGCATCAGGGCCCAGGCTCAAAGCCACAAGAGTTATACTAGGTCAACTCCACCTTTCCACTTTCTCACCTTCATTTATAATGCAGGTCTTTAATTTACATCAAATACATAGCTCTTGCAATTTGACATGCATGAAGTGTTCCACATACAGGAGCTGTAGAGTCTTGGTTTGGTTAATTCTAGGCATATCAGGGAGGCTGACAGTATTATATCATACATGTCTTTTGCATATAGAGGGGCCATAATACAGCCTTGTTTCTCCCCTCTGTTTTGAATGGTCAACCAATGGTGCCTCTGATGCCCACTCCGACTTGCACCTTGGAGTACGAGTAAAAACTGATAATGATGGTTCTGAGGGGGACGGAGGTAGCCTGATGTTATCCAGTTTGAATCAATGGAGTTTCCTGTTGACCGGGTTGAATGCTTACACGAAGTCCAGGAAGGCTGCAAACAGGGAAAACTCAAAGATGATAGAATGGAGGTTAAATATCTGATCTATGGTAGAGAGGCGACTCCTAAAGCCTACCTGTATTAGGTTTAAATGTGGTTCTTGTTGGCCCATGTGGACTGCTGATCCAGGATTTCTTTAGTGTGGATTCTCCCTTGTATGCATGTATGTATGAATGAATGTATTCATGCATGAATGGGTTTTATAAAGCGCACAGTTACTCCTAGGAGTGTTCTAGGTCCCAGAACTGCAAGTAGAACCGAAAAGAACCTAAGCATTAGAATAACTAGAAGCGAACAGCCAAGTTTTCAGTCGACTGCGGAAAACAGATTCAGAGCTCAGGGTCCAAAGTTCAAGAGGAAGATGATTCCAGGGCTTAGCCACCAAGAAGGAAAAGGAGCGTTCCTCATGTGCCTGACCCGTGGCACTATCACCAAGGCGGCCTTTGCCGAGCGTACTGCTCTTGATGAACAGTAGGGCAAGAATCTGTCCACGAGATACAGAGGACATGAAAGGAAATTGTGTGAATACTTCTTAATAGGTAGCAAATAAAGAGATCTTAGATGGAAGGTAATTGAGGTCTCAATATGAGAAGAGTGGTAGCATTCTGAACAACCTGAAGTTCCGACAGCCCTAAATAGAGTACATTGGCATAGTCAAGCCTGGAAGTAATCAAGGCGTGAATCACTGTCTTCCTAGAATGAAGAGGCAACAGACATTTCTTAAGGCTGTGGTGCAATTCAAAACAGACTGGCACAAAAGCCGAAACCTGTGGTTGAAGGGAGAGTTGTTTGTCAAATGTAACTCCAAGATTCTTTGCCACTGAAGATGGAAGTGGTGGAGCTAGAAAAGATGTAGGCCAGCCTGCCTCCCATTAGTTGGCTTGATGGGACCCAAATAGAAGAATTTCTGTCTTATCCGAATTTCATTTATGATGACTCCTGTGCATCCAGTCAAAAACAGCATGCATGAATGCTTTAAAAGGCTACTCCGCAGATGTGAGATCGCTCTCAAAAGAGAGGAGAAGCTGTGTTTCTTCGGCATAGGAAATAATGTTCCTCCAAAAGGATTCCACTAATTGTATATCAATTCTATGTCTTATCGGGTGGTAGGAACTGAGATCTAAGACCTTGCCTTTCTTATACAGTGGGATTATAAGGCTTTTTCCATGATTCTGGAAATGAGACAATATTAACAAAGAATGAAAATACCTTCAAGCCAAGGGGTGACCACCAGTCTGTTGATCATGTTCTTTCTGGTGAGTTATGTTTTTGAGTCTGTGTATCACCCCCAAAATATTTTCTGGTGTGTACCAAGTGATCGTCTTCTGCTCTTCAATTGCTTGTCTGTGTGTGAAACTGTCAGTGTAAAATATTTCTATTAAGTGGGTTATCCATTCGGCCACTAGCATATAGGTGTTAATGTTAGCATGGGAGTTCCCTCTGCTACTAGGGACCAAAACGCCTTAGAATTATTAATAGCTGCTGCTTCTCATCGTCATCTGCCAAACTCCTTTATTTCTGCTTGAATATTTTTTTTATAACCTTCTCTTAGGTGTTTAATGTCTTCACATCGCCTTGACTCAGTGCTTCCTAGAGGGCAGATTTTGCTTTTTTTTTTGCACTTGCAGTAAAGAGCAAGTTGTTCTTGAGGATTTCTTTTCTCCAAAATTACCTCCTTTTTTTCTAGGGTTTGGGAACACACCGGGAATAATTGGGGTGCACCACCGATGCATTTTCTGGGGCCCCCTCCCCAGAGTCACAGGGGTCAGACTTCTAACTCCCTGGTGCAAGGACTTCGTTTTTAATGCGCCAATAGGAATTAGAAATCCAGTTGGTCTGCGGCCCAGACACAACTCACTGAGCAATTAAGCATAGTAAGTGTTTCCTGGTAATGATCAGTACATAGTTTAAAATTCCTAATCTAGTGCACACGATATAGATGGTAACATCACAGAAGATAAAACTTAAAGCAGGTTATGAACAGCGAAAACAGGAAAAAAGCGTAACATGGTCATTGAATTTTGTAGCCCTAACACCCTCACTGTGCCAACTATAGGTGCTATGCTTGTTCAGCCTATTAATCAAGTTCCAGAGGTGGTGCGTATATGTGGTTTCAGTCAACAAGATGTGTTGTCTGGAATAGCATATCTGCTATTCCAGGAACAACAGCAAGGATGTTGTGTCTGTTCGAGTACCAGTCGGTGAAGCCAGAGCCTCGCAGTCAATCAATCAATCATGTCACTTATAAAGCGCACTACATACCCGCGAGGGTCTCAAGGCGCTGGGGGAAGAGGGGGGTGGTGCTGCTGCTGAAGCCTTCTTCGGTTAAGGTAGCATCTGGAGCCATGCCCATCCTGATCTCTTCTCCTAAGTGAGGTTGCATACCTGGGTTTTTATGGTATCTTATCGTTAATGTTATCTTAAATTTTGAAAACAATGATGAGACTAGGAGACACCTAAGCAGCACTACGACAAAACATTACAGCGGCATATGCGTTGTCTTGATTCCATAACTATAAGCAATAAAAACATGTCAGCTTATTTATTTTATTTATTTATTTAATGCGATTTTATATAGCGCGAACTTTACCCAAAGGTGTCAGAGCGCTTTACAAAAGGACCAGTTACGTTACATAAGGACTTCGGAGTACATGAGTTACATAAAAGATACAAACAGAAAAACTCTAAATTCACAAAAGAATGGTAGTAAGTCCATACGTCTACTACAGATACTAGTGTTTAGAGTTGCATATATACAAGTTGAAAATTCACTCAAGGAAAAGATACAAATAGAAAAACTCTAAATTCACAAAAGAATAGTAGTAAGTGCATACGTCTACTACAGATACTAGTGGTTAGAGTTGCATATATACAAGTTTAAAATTTACTCAAGGAAAAGATACAAACAGAAAAACTCTAAGGGGCATATTATCAAGGCGGCGCTATGAAATTATCGCCGCTTTTGCGTCTGTTTTCGGGCGAAAAGCGGCGATAATTTCATCGCCTTATCTACAAAGACACGCTATCGCGTGTTTTGCTGACTTAGCGCCCGTTTCCAGCACGCCTAACTTTGCATCGCTAATGAGATGCAAAGTAGGCGTGGCTGTGAAACCAACCAGGGAAAATATCGCGAAGGCAGCTTCGCGATATTTACAAGGAAGGGTAGCGATTTTTAAATCGCGTTAAGTATGACTTAACGCAGGAATTTAACGTCTGTTAAATTCCTGACTAAGGCATACTTAACATGGGGGTGGATTCTGTAGCTAAGACCACAGGCCCTATCATCTAGGATATTGCCGTTTTCCACCATGGAAAACGGCGATATCCACACTATCTCTGGAATTTTTATCGCCTCGGCGATCCGCGTTGTTGATAACGCGCTAACCGGGCGATAAATTCCAGAGATAGCCGGCGATAAATATGCAAGCGCTAAGCACGCTTTGTGATATTTATCGCCGGCCCTTGTTAATATGCCCCTAACTATACATAAGAGTGGTAGTAAGTACATACGTCCACTACAGATACTAGTGGTTAGAGTTACATATATACAAGTTTCAAATCACTCGAGATTACATTTTAAAAGCGATTAGGGTTGGACAATTATATATTACATATTTACAGAGCATGATATTCTTGCCGTCGTTCAGCCAGGAGTTCAGGTGGTGTTGCAATTAGGGGCGGTGGTCTTGGGTCCGTAGGGATCTGGAAATGAGACAATATTAACAAAGAATGAAAATACCTTCAAGCCAAGGGGTGACCACCAGTCTGTTGATCATGTTCTTTCTGGTGAGTTATGTTTTTGAGTCTGTGTATCACCCCCAAAATATTTTCTGGTGTGTACCAAGTGATCGTCTTCTGCTCTTCAATTGCTTGTCTGTGTGTGAAACTGTCAGTGTAAAATATTTCTATTAAGTGGGTTATCCATTCGGCCACTAGCATATAGGTGTTAATGTTAGCATGGGAGTTCCCTCTGCTACTAGGGACCAAAACGCCTTAGAATTATTAATAGCTGCTGCTTCTCATCGTCATCTGCCAAACTCCTTTATTTCTGCTTGAATATTTTTTTATAACCTTCTCTTAGGTGTTTAATGTCTTCACATCGCCTTGACTCAGTGCTTCCTAGAGGGCAGATTTTGCTTTTTTTTTGCACTTGCAGTAAAGAGCAAGTTGTTCTTGAGGATTTCTTTTCTCCAAAATTACCTCCTTTTTTCTAGGGTTTGGGAACACACCGGGAATAATTGGGGTGCACCACCGATGCATTTTCTGGGGCCCCCTCCCCAGAGTCACAGGGGTCAGACTTCTAACTCCCTGGTGCAAGGACTTCGTTTTTAATGCGCCAATAGGAATTAGAAATCCAGTTGGTCTGCGGCCCAGACACAACTCACTGAGCAATTAAGCATAGTAAGTGTTTCCTGGTAATGATCAGTACATAGTTTAAAATTCCTAATCTAGTGCACACGATATAGATGGTAACATCACAGAAGATAAAACTTAAAGCAGGTTATGAACAGCGAAAACAGGAAAAAAGCGTAACATGGTCATTGAATTTTGTAGCCCTAACACCCTCACTGTGCCAACTATAGGTGCTATGCTTGTTCAGCCTATTAATCAAGTTCCAGAGGTGGTGCGTATATGTGGTTTCAGTCAACAAGATGTGTTGTCTGGAATAGCATATCTGCTATTCCAGGAACAACAGCAAGGATGTTGTGTCTGTTCGAGTACCAGTCGGTGAAGCCAGAGCCTCGCAGTCAATCAATCAATCATGTCACTTATAAAGCGCACTACATACCCGCGAGGGTCTCAAGGCGCTGGGGGAAGAGGGGGTGGTGCAGCTGCTGAAGCCTTCTTCGGTTAAGGTAGCATCTGGAGCCATGCCCATCCTGATCTCTTCTCCTAAGTGAGGTTGCATACCTGGGTTTTTATGGTATCTTATCGTTAATGTTATCTTAAATTTTGAAAACAATGATGAGACTAGGAGACACCTAAGCAGCACTACGACAAAACATTACAGCGGCATATGCGTTGTCTTGATTCCATAACTATAAGCAATAAAAACATGTCAGCTTATTTATTTTATTTATTTATTTAATGCGATTTTATATAGCGCGAACTTTACCCAAAGGTGTCAGAGCGCTTTACAAAAGGACCAGTTACGTTACATAAGGACTTCGGAGTACATGAGTTACATAAAAGATACAAACAGAAAAACTCTAAATTCACAAAAGAATGGTAGTAAGTCCATACGTCTACTACAGATACTAGTGTTTAGAGTTGCATATATACAAGTTGAAAATTCACTCAAGGAAAAGATACAAATAGAAAAACTCTAAATTCACAAAAGAATAGTAGTAAGTGCATACGTCTACTACAGATACTAGTGGTTAGAGTTGCATATATACAAGTTTAAAATTTACTCAAGGAAAAGATACAAACAGAAAAACTCTAAGGGGCATATTATCAAGGCGGCGCTATGAAATTATCGCCGCTTTTGCGTCTGTTTTCGGGCGAAAAGCGGCGATAATTTCATCGCCTTATCTACAAAGACACGCTATCGCGTGTTTTGCTGACTTAGCGCCCGTTTCCAGCACGCCTAACTTTGCATCGCTAATGAGATGCAAAGTAGGCGTGGCTGTGAAACCAACCAGGGAAAATATCGCGAAGGCAGCTTCGCGATATTTACAAGGAAGGGTAGCGATTTTTTAAATCGCGTTAAGTATGACTTAACGCAGGAATTTAACGTCTGTTAAATTCCTGACTAAGGCATACTTAACATGGGGGGTGGATTCTGTAGCTAAGACCACAGGCCCTATCATCTAGGATATTGCCGTTTTCCACCATGGAAAACGGCGATATCCACACTATCTCTGGAATTTTTATCGCCTCGGCGATCCGCGTTGTTGATAACGCGCTAACCGGGCGATAAATTCCAGAGATAGCCGGCGATAAATATGCAAGCGCTAAGCACGCTTTGTGATATTTATCGCCGGCCCTTGTTAATATGCCCCTAACTATACATAAGAGTGGTAGTAAGTACATACGTCCACTACAGATACTAGTGGTTAGAGTTACATATATACAAGTTTCAAATCACTCGAGATTACATTTTAAAAGCGATTAGGGTTGGACAATTATATATTACATATTTACAGAGCATGATATTCTTGCCGTCGTTCAGCCAGGAGTTCAGGTGGTGTTGCAATTAGGGGCGGTGGTCTTGGGTCCGTAGGGATCTGGAAATGAGACAATATTAACAAAGAATGAAAATACCTTCAAGCCAAGGGGTGACCACCAGTCTGTTGATCATGTTCTTTCTGGTGAGTTATGTTTTTGAGTCTGTGTATCACCCCCAAAATATTTTCTGGTGTGTACCAAGTGATCGTCTTCTGCTCTTCAATTGCTTGTCTGTGTGTGAAACTGTCAGTGTAAAATATTTCTATTAAGTGGGTTATCCATTCGGCCACTAGCATATAGGTGTTAATGTTAGCATGGGAGTTCCCTCTGCTACTAGGGACCAAAACGCCTTAGAATTATTAATAGCTGCTGCTTCTCATCGTCATCTGCCAAACTCCTTTATTTCTGCTTGAATATTTTTTTATAACCTTCTCTTAGGTGTTTAATGTCTTCACATCGCCTTGACTCAGTGCTTCCTAGAGGGCAGATTTTGCTTTTTTTTTGCACTTGCAGTAAAGAGCAAGTTGTTCTTGAGGATTTCTTTTCTCCAAAATTACCTCCTTTTTTTCTAGGGTTTGGGAACACACCGGGAATAATTGGGGTGCAC
This sequence comes from Calotriton arnoldi, assembly GCA_963921515.1. Classification (NCBI taxonomy): domain Eukaryota; kingdom Metazoa; phylum Chordata; class Amphibia; order Caudata; family Salamandridae; genus Calotriton; species Calotriton arnoldi. The sequence goes on from CAWUFW010000600.1 coordinate 3,247,248, forward strand.
CACCGATGCATTTTCTGGGGCCCCCTCCCCAGAGTCACAGGGGTCAGACTTCTAACTCCCTGGTGCAAGGACTTCGTTTTTAATGCGCCAATAGGAATTAGAAATCCAGTTGGTCTGCGGCCCAGACACAACTCACTGAGCAATTAAGCATAGTAAGTGTTTCCTGGTAATGATCAGTACATAGTTTAAAATTCCTAATCTAGTGCACACGATATAGATGGTAACATCACAGAAGATAAAACTTAAAGCAGGTTATGAACAGCGAAAACAGGAAAAAAGCGTAACATGGTCATTGAATTTTGTAGCCCTAACACCCTCACTGTGCCAACTATAGGTGCTATGCTTGTTCAGCCTATTAATCAAGTTCCAGAGGTGGTGCGTATATGTGGTTTCAGTCAACAAGATGTGTTGTCTGGAATAGCATATCTGCTATTCCAGGAACAACAGCAAGGATGTTGTGTCTGTTCGAGTACCAGTCGGTGAAGCCAGAGCCTCGCAGTCAATCAATCAATCATGTCACTTATAAAGCGCACTACATACCCGCGAGGGTCTCAAGGCGCTGGGGGAAGAGGGGGTGGTGCAGCTGCTGAAGCCTTCTTCGGTTAAGGTAGCATCTGGAGCCATGCCCATCCTGATCTCTTCTCCTAAGTGAGGTTGCATACCTGGGTTTTTATGGTATCTTATCGTTAATGTTATCTTAAATTTTGAAAACAATGATGAGACTAGGAGACACCTAAGCAGCACTACGACAAAACATTACAGCGGCATATGCGTTGTCTTGATTCCATAACTATAAGCAATAAAAACATGTCAGCTTATTTATTTTATTTATTTATTTAATGCGATTTTATATAGCGCGAACTTTACCCAAAGGTGTCAGAGCGCTTTACAAAAGGACCAGTTACGTTACATAAGGACTTGAGTACATGAGTTACATAAAAGATACAAACAGAAAAACTCTAAATTCACAAAAGAATGGTAGTAAGTCCATACGTCTACTACAGATACTAGTGTTTAGAGTTGCATATATACAAGTTGAAAATTCACTCAAGGAAAAGATACAAATAGAAAAACTCTAAATTCACAAAAGAATAGTAGTAAGTGCATACGTCTACTACAGATACTAGTGGTTAGAGTTGCATATATACAAGTTTAAAATTTACTCAAGGAAAAGATACAAACAGAAAAACTCTAAGGGGCATATTATCAAGGCGGCGCTATGAAATTATCGCCGCTTTTGCGTCTGTTTTCGGGCGAAAAGCGGCGATAATTTCATCGCCTTATCTACAAAGACACGCTATCGCGTGTTTTGCTGACTTAGCGCCCGTTTCCAGCACGCCTAACTTTGCATCGCTAATGAGATGCAAAGTAGGCGTGGCTGTGAAACCAACCAGGGAAAATATCGCGAAGGCAGCTTCGCGATATTTACAAGGAAGGGTAGCGATTTTTAAATCGCGTTAAGTATGACTTAACGCAGGAATTTAACGTCTGTTAAATTCCTGACTAAGGCATACTTAACATGGGGGTGGATTCTGTAGCTAAGACCACAGGCCCTATCATCTAGGATATTGCCGTTTTCCACCATGGAAAACGGCGATATCCACACTATCTCTGGAATTTTTATCGCCTCGGCGATCCGCGTTGTTGATAACGCGCTAACCGGGCGATAAATTCCAGAGATAGCCGGCGATAAATATGCAAGCGCTAAGCACGCTTTGTGATATTTATCGCCGGCCCTTGTTAATATGCCCCTAACTATACATAAGAGTGGTAGTAAGTACATACGTCCACTACAGATACTAGTGGTTAGAGTTACATATATACAAGTTTCAAATCACTCGAGATTACATTTTAAAAGCGATTAGGGTTGGACAATTATATATTACATATTTACAGAGCATGATATTCTTGCCGTCGTTCAGCCAGGAGTTCAGGTGGTGTTGCAATTAGGGGCGGTGGTCTTGGGTCCGTAGGGATCTGGAAATGAGACAATATTAACAAAGAATGAAAATACCTTCAAGCCAAGGGGTGACCACCAGTCTGTTGATCATGTTCTTTCTGGTGAGTTATGTTTTTGAGTCTGTGTATCACCCCCAAAATATTTTCTGGTGTGTACCAAGTGATCGTCTTCTGCTCTTCAATTGCTTGTCTGTGTGTGAAACTGTCAGTGTAAAATATTTCTATTAAGTGGGTTATCCATTCGGCCACTAGCATATAGGTGTTAATGTTAGCATGGGAGTTCCCTCTGCTACTAGGGACCAAAACGCCTTAGAATTATTAATAGCTGCTGCTTCTCATCGTCATCTGCCAAACTCCTTTATTTCTGCTTGAATATTTTTTTATAACCTTCTCTTAGGTGTTTAATGTCTTCACATCGCCTTGACTCAGTGCTTCCTAGAGGGCAGATTTTGCTTTTTTTTTGCACTTGCAGTAAAGAGCAAGTTGTTCTTGAGGATTTCTTTTCTCCAAAATTACCTCCTTTTTTTCTAGGGTTTGGGAACACACCGGGAATAATTGGGGTGCACCACCGATGCATTTTCTGGGGCCCCCTCCCCAGAGTCACAGGGGTCAGACTTCTAACTCCCTGGTGCAAGGACTTCGTTTTTAATGCGCCAATAGGAATTAGAAATCCAGTTGGTCTGCGGCCCAGACACAACTCACTGAGCAATTAAGCATAGTAAGTGTTTCCTGGTAATGATCAGTACATAGTTTAAAATTCCTAATCTAGTGCACACGATATAGATGGTAACATCACAGAAGATAAAACTTAAAGCAGGTTATGAACAGCGAAAACAGGAAAAAAGCGTAACATGGTCATTGAATTTTGTAGCCCTAACACCCTCACTGTGCCAACTATAGGTGCTATGCTTGTTCAGCCTATTAATCAAGTTCCAGAGGTGGTGCGTATATGTGGTTTCAGTCAACAAGATGTGTTGTCTGGAATAGCATATCTGCTATTCCAGGAACAACAGCAAGGATGTTGTGTCTGTTCGAGTACCAGTCGGTGAAGCCAGAGCCTCGCAGTCAATCAATCAATCATGTCACTTATAAAGCGCACTACATACCCGCGAGGGTCTCAAGGCGCTGGGGGAAGAGGGGGGTGGTGCTGCTGCTGAAGCCTTCTTCGGTTAAGGTAGCATCTGGAGCCATGCCCATCCTGATCTCTTCTCCTAAGTGAGGTTGCATACCTGGGTTTTTATGGTAGCTTATCGTTAATGTTATCTTAAATTTTGAAAACAATGATGAGACTAGGAGACACCTAAGCAGCACTACGACAAAACATTACAGCGGCATATGCGTTGTCTTGATTCCATAACTATAAGCAATAAAAACATGTCAGCTTATTTATTTTATTTATTTATTTAATGCGATTTTATATAGCGCGAACTTTACCCAAAGGTGTCAGAGCGCTTTACAAAAGGACCAGTTACGTTACATAAGGACTTCGGAGTACATGAGTTACATAAAAGATACAAACAGAAAAACTCTAAATTCACAAAAGAATGGTAGTAAGTCCATACGTCTACTACAGATACTAGTGTTTAGAGTTGCATATATACAAGTTGAAAATTCACTCAAGGAAAAGATACAAATAGAAAAACTCTAAATTCACAAAAGAATAGTAGTAAGTGCATACGTCTACTACAGATACTAGTGGTTAGAGTTGCATATATACAAGTTTAAAATTTACTCAAGGAAAAGATACAAACAGAAAAACTCTAAGGGGCATATTATCAAGGCGGCGCTATGAAATTATCGCCGCTTTTGCGTCTGTTTTCGGGCGAAAAGCGGCGATAATTTCATCGCCTTATCTACAAAGACACGCTATCGCGTGTTTTGCTGACTTAGCGCCCGTTTCCAGCACGCCTAACTTTGCATCGCTAATGAGATGCAAAGTAGGCGTGGCTGTGAAACCAACCAGGAAAATATCGCGAAGGCAGCTTCGCGATATTTACAAGGAAGGGTAGCGATTTTTAAATCGCGTTAAGTATGACTTAACGCAGGAATTTAACGTCTGTTAAATTCCTGACTAAGGCATACTTAACATGGGGGTGGATTCTGTAGCTAAGACCACAGGCCCTATCATCTAGGATATTGCCGTTTTCCACCATGGAAAACGGCGATATCCACACTATCTCTGGAATTTTTATCGCCTCGGCGATCCGCGTTGTTGATAACGCGCTAACCGGGCGATAAATTCCAGAGATAGCCGGCGATAAATATGCAAGCGCTAAGCACGCTTTGTGATATTTATCGCCGGCCCTTGTTAATATGCCCCTAACTATACATAAGAGTGGTAGTAAGTACATACGTCCACTACAGATACTAGTGGTTAGAGTTACATATATACAAGTTTCAAATCACTCGAGATTACATTTTAAAAGCGATTAGGGTTGGACAATTATATATTACATATTTACAGAGCATGATATTCTTGCCGTCGTTCAGCCAGGAGTTCAGGTGGTGTTGCAATTAGGGGCGGTGGTCTTGGGTCCGTAGGGATCCCTGAGGTGGAGGTGGAGATGGCCGTAGGGGTAGAAGGCCGGGTGGTGGTAGGTGGAAGCAGCATGCTGGATCCCCAGGCTGATGTTGGTGTCGATTGGTGTCGTGGCTGGGGCCCCGCTCCTTTGCCGGTCCTTGCACCGCGTACCTTCTGTCTCGGGAAGGTCCTCGACCCCGGGATCCTCCAAGGGCACCGCACTTCTCGCTGTGGGCCCAGGCGTGCAGAAACACAGCTCTTGTTCAGTCGCGGGGAGACAGTCCACTTCGCAGGCCTTCCCAACTAGCCCAGCCCTCCACATGGCGTCCTCGTCGGGCCAGGGGGTCTCGTCACTTGTCGACCGCCGTACTCCGCTTCACAGGACGGGGGGATCGGATGCTGCCTGTCCGTCACAGAGGTTACAGAGTGAGCAGACACGGTGCCAACATGCCTACATATTATCGAAATAAACCTCACACTTTCTATGAAAAGAAGAATCTGAAATCAAAACAGAAAAGTCTGAACCCATAGTATAGAGGAAATAGAAGAATCTAAAAAGGCATTTATGAGCATGTCATATTTTCTATGAAAGAAATAAAGTCAGAATTGGCAATAGAAGAGTCATGAGACACAAATGATGGAAATAATAGAATCTGAAAAGGAATGGTCATAGTGTTTAAGACATCCCTGGAATAACTCCTAAACTAAACAATAATCATAGTGTGTCTAAGTGTTGCAGATACGTGTTGGAAATTTCTAAACTAAACAATCACAAAGATATTTAACTAATATGAAGGTGTTTTGCAGAAGCTTAATCAACACCGCTTCATGACACATTTGCAGAACAGAAGAATATGCTAGAAACGTGCATTTGATGGAAACGCAGTTAATCACTTGTTGCATGTTCAGTAACACGTTTTCATGTCGAAATAAAAAGGTCTCTGCATTGAAAAACACTGATCACCTCACCATGCTCTTCTTGCTTCATTATACTTCTCACTCTGCCCTCCGATGCTCCAATTTTGCATTCATGTCTCCACGTAGGATCAGAAGGCAGTTCTCTGGTTCACCAGTGTCATGTTTTACTATTTATTATTCCTTTCTTCAAATTTAGTGGACTCTGGGGGAATATAAATGGTGAGAACAAGAATATCTCAAAAGGTGTATGTCCTTATTAGTCTGCATAGGCAAAGGATTGTATGAGCTCTAACAAGGTAAATTCCCTGCAGAAGTCCTTCTTGCAGCTTATCTGAAGATCTCCTGACTTTCTCTTGAAGGTATTTGGTGTAGCTTTATTGCTGTAAGAAACGGGTCTTCTGAAGAGCAGTGATTAAATGTGATCCCAAAAATGAGGTTAGGTCTGCGTCCCCTACTTTGCTCTGCTCCATGGGATAAATGACCACATTTATGTTGTTATACTTTTCTCACAGGCATTTATGCCTCTGTGCACTAGTCAGGAGGACTCTTTATTCGCAAGTGAAAGAATGTCTTCTTTCTGCTGAGAGTTTCTCGCTATTGACTCTCTAATGTTACAGAGGGAATTAATTAGTACCTGGGTGCAGGTTTTCTTTTGTGAGCTTGTCAATGTTGGATTGATCCAGGTTAGCTGGTGGTTACCCTGCTGCTGAAGTTCACCTTTCGGTTTCTCTGTTATCACGGATTACCCTGTGCTACACCAGGATTCAATTTTGTTCTTTTTTTGTCCATTTTCCTGGTGCCTTGAATGAAATTTGGTTTTGCAAAAAGTGGGAGCGTCAGTCATTTGTCTTGTTGGGCCTGATGATATCGGATTGTTGGAACTACTCGATTCCATTGAGGCTGTGTAATTAACTCTTTTGCAATTAGATTAGTTTGATGTGGTAAGTGATGTTCCTCGAGGTCTAGTAGCCCTGTGGGCTACTACAGGAGTCTTGCGTATTTCCAGTTGGTTTCTTTGTAATAGGATCGTTTTCGATCGGAGGTTGGTTGATCACATTTAGGAACGATGATCCTGAGAATGGGCATGCAAGTGGCTGAGTTTTTTTCATGTAATTATTCAGTGAGCGCTGGCCTGTGCCCACTAAGATGCAGCCTTTTCCTGTTAACCATTCATGTATCTGTATTCTGTTTACCATTTTGATAGCTTTTCTGAAGACTGTTGCTTTTCATGTTTCTCTGGCCAGGCAGTAACAAAAGCCAGTAATAGTGAGATTACAAATAAACAAGTTAATGACCAAATAGTAAAGTATGATATCAAATACAGATGTGGCTGTAGCAAGCTGTACAACAGAGGAGAGGGAAGAGAGAAGAGCTCATTCTGTCTACTAAATACTAGAATTTCTAGCCATCAAGTACCATCTTCTGCTCAAAACTGAACTCATGTACATGTGTAAGTCTGGTGATATCATTCCCTTTACACAGTTGCAGCAGGAATACGAACTGGCGAGTTCCGAATACTTTCGTTATCTGCAAATTAGGCATGCTTTGCTCGCGGTGCTCCCCAGAGGAGAATCACTTCCCGAGTCCTCCCCACTAGAGGATAGAGTTCTTGATGGCTACCTACCGGAGAGGGCCATATCACTCATCTACAAGAGGTTGATCAATAATATGTCTGATCCCCTGGTCCAGCTGAGGGCAAAATGGGACCATGATGTAGCAGGTTTGGATAATGAGGAATGGCTGGCTGCAGTGGCCTCTCCTCCTGAGGTGGCCATCTCCTCTAGGCTTCGCCTCATACAGCTAAGGCTCCTGCATAGGTCCTACCTGTCTGGTCCACTACTGGTTCGTATGGGGCACAGTACAGAAGGTGGGTGTTCCAGGCAATGTGGGCAGGAGGGTACCTTTGTACATACACTTTGGGAATGCACGACTATTCAACGGTATTGGGTGGCAGTAGTGAGACTCATGGAGGGGGTGTTGGGGCAGAAGATAGACTGTAATATAAAGCTTGCCATCCTAAACGCCTGGGGCCCTACTGACCTAAACTCCAAAGAGAGTATATGGGTAACTTTGGGTTTAATGGTGGCAAAACGGAACATCGCAAGATTGTGGAAGGCCCAGATCCCACCAAATATAGGGGATTGGAGTAACGATATGGACTGGTGCATGGTCACAGAGAAGACCATATATGAAACTAAGGGGTGCCCCGCCAAGTGGACGCAGATCTGGGACAGGTGGAACGCTCACAGGGGAGGGATATGTGAGCCTCCGAAGACGAGGGAAGAAATCGCCACACGGGGTCTTAACACGCTATGATTGTGATTACTATATTGTTGTGTTGCCATCATAATGCTCTGTGTCTCCCCTGTGACACAACCTTGTTGCCGTTCTATATGGATAATGTTTTTCTTGATTGTCATACCTTGATTTCAATAAAAAGAACTGTTAAAAAAAATAAAAAATAAATAGAGAGGGCGTGGTCTTGCTGGGAATGTAGTGAGACTCACACCGCGGGAGCTCCAGCCACTCGCTGCTTTTTAAAGCATTTACAGCAGAGCTGGGGGCTTGTCGGCGCCGCTCTAAGGGGTGCTTACCTGGCTGAGGGTGAGAGGCACCTGTAGCCGAGAGGAGAGCTGCTTGGACGCGGCGGTTGCGGTGGAGGGGCCGCTGCACCTTGGCCTCCCGACCCGGACCAGGACGACCGCCATTTTGAGGCGCCCGGGCTTCTTGGTGGCTGCGAGGAGCTGTCCTGGGGCCCATCGGAGATTCCCGGTGCTGTGCGGCTTTGGGCACGACGACGGCGGAGTGCTGGGGCGCCTTCGCGGGCATAGACAGCGTTTGAGACCGGAACGGGAGTGTGGATTCCTGGCCCTCCCTGGTCGAACCTGGGCCCTGCCATCTTGATTGTTGCACCCTGGACGCTGTCCGGCGCTGTGCGCTGCTGATCGCCCCCTCCCCCCCCGGAACGGAGCAGCGGAGTGACTGAAGCGCCCGAATCTGTGCGGGAGGCGACTGGAATTGACCCGGCAGAGAGAGTGGGCTCCCTGCCCTTGGTGGCTGAGACCGGAGGCAGCCGCCATCTTGTTTGCGGCGTTCCCGGGCCGCCTGGTGCTGTGGGCGCCTGCTGTGCCCTGCGGGCCGTGGGCCCTGAGGAACGTTGGGGGCCCTGTGGGGGGCTTACTGTGCCGACACCACCGCTGAGCTGTGGAGCATCAGGACGTCCCGGGCTGCTGTGGCTGTCGCCCTGGGCTTCTCCCCCCCCCCTGGAACTGGCGTGAGGCGGGGAGTGGTGGGCACGGGGCCCTAAGGCGGCGGCCCAGTCCTGCGTTGGTTGGCTGGGCGACGGGGCGAAGCTGGGACACATCTGCCGACTACGGGCGCTTAGAGGAGTTAGCGGCGCACTGGCGACGATCTGGCCTGGCAGCGGCGGCTTCCCGGACTGATGGGCCTGCGGTCTGGTGTGGGCCCTCACTCATACGCGCCCGGCTCACCCTGCTCTGCTACTGGACCCTGGCAGCACTGAGGCATAAAGCAGGTGAGGTGTAAGGGCGCCCTTTGCTGAACTGCCACCTCACGTCACACCCCCAGGCCCCTGCACCTCATGGACCCCGTGCAGCCCCACTGCCTTGCGCCTGCCTGAGGCCTATCTCAGCGGACTGCCCTCTAGGCGACTGCCAGCTCGATCGGCCTGACGATGGGGGGGCCCCCAGTACCTGGCCTCCCTACCACTGGTGGACCCTCTGCGGGCACTGTCGAGGTTGGCCCCCACGGCCCTGCCCGGGATGCCTGCATGACCCGCGACCTCTGTTCCTCCGCGCGCTGACCTCGACGACAAGCACATCCAGGACCGTACACCCTCTGCTCAGTGCCCTCTTCCGGACGCGGGTGTGAGGCCTGCGAACATAGGGGCTTCACCCAGTCTAACCCCTGCCGGTTGACTCCTCTACTGGGGCGTTGAAAAGCCCGTGCTGCAAGCCCTGACCACATACCGACGACGCAGCATACGCCCACTAGCGCAGATGGGTCTAGTGGGCGAGGGGATGAAGCTAGAGACCGTCGATCTTGGGTGGGGCTGACTGTGCCCACGTGGGCTCCGGCATCTAGGTGGAGGCCTCCCGGCCTGGCGGGCTCGTGGCTGGGCGCGAACGTGCACCTCTCCCTGCCCTGCACGTATTGCTCCCTACCGGACTCCTGGAGTGTCGCACCTCTTGAGCAGGTGAGGAGTGGGGGCGAGCCCACCCCGGTGTTCGGAGATCCTGAGAACCTCACCTGGCCTATGCCCCACCGTTAATTGCAGAGCCCAGGGTGATGCGCTTCGGCCCCCGCTGACTGAGGCAAAACAGGTGCTCTGGACACCCAAACCTACTCTCGAGTGGCCCCTCAGTCACTCACTAGCTCATTCGCCTGGCACTGTTGGGAGACGGTCGCACTCCGGAGATGACGCGCACCAAAGTAGGGAAGGACTCAGCGGCAACCTCAAAAGACAATCCTGTTGCCGCGATGTGGGGCAAGGCGGGCGCACCGACCTCTGGGGAGGTAGCCCCACAGCATGGAGGGGACTCGCCACTGGTCACCCAGGCTTTTATGGCTACCTTCATGGCGGAGCTTAAAACTGACATTGGCTCCTTGCGTACTGAGGTCCACTCCTGTGTCCGGGAGCTTAAGGAGGTCACGGATCTCGGGGAAAGAGTGGATGGCCTGGAGAGGATCGTGGATGCCAGAACCGAGGACCAGGAACAAATCTGGCAGCGCCTTACCACCCTGGAGGAACAACATATAGAGCTGCAACTGAAACAGGAGGACCTGGAAAACCGGGGTCGCCGGAACAACCTCCGCATCCGGGGGGTTCCTCTCGGGGCGGAGGGGAATGACATCATGACCTACGTGGCGCAGCTCCTACACGAGGTCTGGGGAAATGATGATGCCTCTCCGCCGGCCCTGGATCGGGCCCATCGGGTATTCGGCCCTGCTGGCAGACCGGGTATTCTCCCAGACATCCTGACCCGGGTCCACTTGTTTACAGAAAAAGAGGCTATACTTAAGGCAGCACGCCCCAAGCTGGACCTCACCTACAACGGAGTCAAGATCCAGATCTATCAAGACCTTGCACCCAATACCCTCCGGAGACGTCGAGATTTTAGACCTGTGACGAATAAACTACGACGCATGGATATTCCATACGAGTGGGGCCACCCATTCGCCCTCATTTTTCAGTGGGAGTCCAAGCGCCGGGTGGTAAGGTCTTTTAAAGAAGCGGCGCAGCTCCTACACCTCTCCTCCATGCCGCCCCCCAGCCCTACACGTCTTCTGCCCCTGCCAAGCCATCATGGTCTACCGTTCACCGCCTCCGGCGCTCCCCACGCCCTGATGAGCAGTCGTCCTTGTAAGTCAAGAATGACATTATTCAACATATCTGGTCCTTGGAGGGGGAGAAGTCTGCAGCGAGCTCCCGTCCCCATCCCCTTGACTGACTGTAACCTCACCTCCGCACATGGCAGGGTACACCGACCTCAGATTCCGTCTCAGAGCCCAATGGGGTTGGCGCTCAACCTCTGGAATCGACCATACCCCAGCTCCCTACCTGCAGTGTTGTTGGTACGACCCGCCCCCTATCTGTTCTTGGGAGAGTGACTTCTCCGGGATCACCCGAGCCTTACGGTCTAGGCTGACCCACGACTGGAACAGGACATTGTGGCCCGGTTGGCCAATGTTGGTTATATACTTTTGGTTTGTCCATATCTGTATTCTTTTCTCCCTTCCTTCCTACTTTCTCTATACTCTTCGACAGGGCGGGGAATACCCTCCAGACGGTGCCCTTCCTTTGACAGGAGTGACAAGCCCCTGCGTCTCCCTCCTAATATCCCATCTCGCTTCCTACAGTGGCATGACGGACTACCCCAGGTTTTGACTCAACCATGGCTGCTGCCTGCCCCCTGAAGATTTTATCCCTCAATGTTAAGGGCCTTAACTCCCCCAACAAACGACATCAAACATGGCGCTACCTTTTGCAACATAATCCAGACATCATCCTCCTTCAGGAGACTCATCTTCTAAAAGCTGATATCCCTCGCATGGCCCATCCTAGATACCCTCTTCAATTCTGGGCTACGGCGCCTACTAAAACGCCTGGGGTGGCAATCCTTTGCAGAGCTGGCATCAGGCAGGGGGAATCTAGGGTCTTCCGTAGTCCAGATGGCCGATTTCTCAGAGCTGAGGTTCAGATTGGACGACGCCTCTTTACACTGTGCAATGTGTATGCACTCAACCAGGCGCAAGACCTTTATCTCTGGACGATCTTGCGGGAGCACGTCCCACAAGACAACCCCCGCTAATCGTAGGGGGAGATTTCAACATGGCATGGGACCCTAACATGGACCGCAGTGCTACCTCCTCCCATGGGACGGGGGCTATGTCCTCGGCCCTCCGGAGGCAAATAACAGATCTTGGTTTACTGGACACCTGGCGATACCACTCCCCTGAGGCGCGCGACTATTCGTATTACTCACATGTACACCGCTCGTATTCGCGCATAGATTATATTTTTATTTCTCAAACCTTGATCAGCGATACGCTATCGGCATCCATGTCTGCTATCTCGATCTCCGATCACGTGCATCTCGAACTACTCCTGCAGGACCCGGCCGCGTGCTCCTCCCGTACCCCACGATGGCGGCTACCGCCGCATCTTCTGCGGGATCCGGTAGATGTGGAGAGCATACGGACGGCTATCGACTCCTACTTTGCGATCAATGATATTCCTGAAACTCCCTTCCCTGTAGTATGGGATGCATTCAAGGCCACGATCCGCGGCCATATCACCTCTCTTGCAATTGCACAGGCGCATGAGGCCCGTCTCCTCGAGGATAATCTGTCCAACGACATTAAGGACTTGGAGAGGCAGGACCAGGAACACCCCACACTCGCATGCAAACGCCGCCTCGCTAACCTTCGGGGGCAACTCCGTTCACTCCGAACCAACAAGGCTGAGAGAGCCCTATTAACGTTGAAACAGCGACACTTTGAGGGGGGGGACAAGGTGGGTAAGATATTGGCGAGACGCTTGCGAGTGCGTACTGCAAAAGCGCATATAGCTAACATTCAAGCTGCTGACGGCGAGAGGGCCACCACAGAGCGGGCCAAACGCGATGCCTTTCAGGCATATTACTCAGCCCTTTATACCGCGGATCAGCCGCCCCCGAACCGGGTAAAAGATATCCTAGATAAATGCCCCTGGACGCCAATCAGCCCCCACCATGCCAAGCAGCTGGAAGAACCCCTCACAAAAGAGGAGCTGGCAGGTGCATTGAAGGACCACCCCCTCGGGAAATCACCGGGCCCGGATGGCCTCCCATTGGCTTTCTATCGCCTGTTCCTGCCGCAACTCCAGCCCCGCCTCCTACGACTGTTCGGGCTAGGCCAGAACATGATAGCTAGGATCATGGCCCCCTATCTCTCTCCGAAGGCTCCGGTGCGAGTCAACGGCCAACTCACAAACCCTATCTTCATACACAGGGGCACGCGGCAGGGCTGCCCCCTGTCCCCTCTGTTGTTTGCCCTCGTGGTAGAACCTTTGGCTATGATGATTCGGCAGGATGCGGAAATACATGGCATCCACTTCGCAGGACAGCAAAACAAAGTGGCGCTCTTTGCCGATGACCTTATACTCCCATTATCTCGCCCGCACGTCTCCCTTCCGGCGCTACACTCCTTGCTGCAATCTTTTGAGCTGGCCTCAGGTCTTAAAATCAACCATGGGAAATCCTGGGCACTGAATCTTACGATCCCTGAGGAGGAGATACCGGCCCTGCAAGCCCTCACCCCTTACCAGTGGGCCACTAGCTCCATTCGAGATTTGGGGCTTCAACTGACCCCCTCACTTGCCACATGGACCCAAACGAATTGGCGGGAGTGTAGGAAAACCGTTTTGGACGACCTGAGGGGTTGGAAATCCCTGACCCTCTCCTGGTTGGGCCGTCTGAACTCTGTCAAAATGTCGGTGCTCCCAAAACTTCTGTACCTGTTTCAATGCCTACCCACCCCCATCCCGCAGCGCCAGATTCAGAGCCTTCAGCGAGACATCACCGGCTTCATTTGGGGTGGGCGTAGACCTCGCTTCTCCAACAAGGTTCTCATGCTTCTGCGGGATAGAGGAGGACTAGCGTGCCCCAACCTACTAGAATACTACTGGGCCTCCCATCTTCGCATCGTCTCAGAGTGGACAGCGATTGAGAGTGAAAAGGTCTGGTTTCATATGGACAGGGCGGTAACCGGACGGACCATCTGGGACCTTACCTGGCTCCATCAGGCTGCACGCTCCCGCAGCGCCTATATCGCTGTGCCCACCAAGACGGTGCTGGACATCTGGGACAGAGTAGCCGTATCCAAGGGGCTCACGACCTTTCCTTCCCCTCACACTCCCCTCGCAGGTAACCCGTCCTTTCCGCCGGCTCTCAACCCGCAAGCGTTCTCTAAATGGCTGGAGGGTGGATGCAAAACGATTCGCGATCTGTACGCCGGGGATGCACTCAAAACTTTCGCCCAATGCAAAGAGGAGTTTCAACTCCCGGAGGGAGCTAGGCTCCAGTATATGCAGCTACGGCACTGGCTGTCCACGCCCAAGATGCGACAGGCCGCCACCCGCCCATTCACCCCCTTAGAGCGACTGGTACGCTCCGTTGATGAGTCCAAGGGACTTATCTCTCGGACTTACCAGATTCTGCAACACCCCCCGCTGGTAGCCACTCACCCGTACCAACGTTAATGGCAGTTGGCGTCTTCTACTGAAATTACACCTGCTCAATGGAGCCGCCTGTGGCGGGACATACCGAAGGTCTATCGCAGCGTATCACAACGAGAAACTGCGTATAAGATCATGACACAGTGGTACTATACACCCACTCGATTGGACAGGATGTTTCCCACATCCTCCCCGCTGTGCTGGAGATGTTCGAGCGCTCCGGGGGACTTTATACACATTTGGTGGGCATGTCCACTCCTGGTCCTGTTCTGGAAAGAGATCCTTAGCCATATTAAGGAGGTACTTGGCTTCCCTCTGCCTGATTCTGCAACCACGGTTCTTCTAGGCCTCAAACCCGACAATTTAAGAGCGCTCACCCGTAGTGACTGGTACATTTCTCTCCAAATGCTAGAGGCTGCTAAACAACTCATAGCACTATATTGGAAAAAAACAGAAACCCCCCCCACTGCTGCTTGGTTCGTGCGCCTATGGCACGTAGTGACTATGGAACCCTTCACAGCGCGCCTGCAGTCCCGCGACACACCAAAATTTGGCAACCATTGGTTAAATATCTCTGTAAAATAGAACACGCGTGTCTCCTGCCCCCGAAACTCCGAGCCCTACGCCTCTTCGAAGATGCTGTAGCCCCAATTGAGCCCGACAGACTGACTGTATAACCGTAATGGCCCTGCCCATTGCTCCGCATGTCACATGCACCGGCCAATGGCCTGATTGGTGAACACCGCTGGCTCCCCTTGCCCCCCCTGCCCGCCATCCTTTTACCCATCACCACTGTCTTAACATAGCTCCCTTGGCATAGAAACCTTTCTTCTCCTTGGCCTTCTAGCCCTTTCGCCGCTCTTTGTTTATTCTTTATTTTCTCCCTTTTTATAGGCCTCTTGCCTTCCCCTTCTTCCCTTTCCCTCGTTATGATAAGGTATATGTTAAGCATGGGTCTTGAAATTCCCCCATGATTGCAATCCAATGTTATGGCACATGCAACACGCGGCCGGCCCAACAAGGGTTGTAGGCGACATGCTGTGTAAAATCTACTTCGGCATGCTCTTCTAAACTCACCCGTATCTCCCTCAACCTGCGCGGCCGGCCCTACATAGGGTTGTGGGCCCTGTGCTATGTATACATAGACCCTTTCTTTGTTCTTTGTCTGAAAAATAAAATAGATTTATACAAAAAAAAAAAACTAAAAACTCATGTAGTGAGAGTGAAAATCGGGGGAGACCAACCCCCTATAGCAGTGTCTGAACAGGAATCCCTGCTGGAGTTTCTAGGTTCTATAAGTCCAGCCTACTTCGTGAGGCTGTGCATCATCCCGTGCTGATCAGGATTAAATACACCTTAGCGGTCTCAGAGGACCCTCTCTAATCCAGAGACCAAGAGTCCGCTCAAATTCCCATTCAGTACATGCCAGTATCAGCGTCCAGTACAGATTGGACTAGTCTCCCGCGTGTGTTCGTGTACAGGATGTGCATGTGGCGGTCACCTGAGGCACTCTGTAAACCATTTCAAAGACCCAGGCTTTTAGTTCTGTTCTGCTGTATGCGGGTAGTTTACATGGTGAAGCAGTTTTTACATTCTACTCTCCAGGAGCTGCAAGGAGTAGGCGCTGCTGAGTGGGGGGACCGGAGTAAAAAGCAGAAGCTACTGATCATGCCTGCTTCCTGGCTATTGCTCCAGATGCCTGGTGTTAGACTCTGGTACTCAACTTCGATCCCAGCCTTGTCATTGTCCCAAGTGTTCTGAAATTCTAGGGATATACCAGATCTGCTGGACCGCAAGATCACTTGGATGCTCAGCAGTTGTGGTGCGCATGGCTTCCATTCCCCCTTCGCGGAACAGGAAGAGACAGGCTGCACTGAGAGCTACACCGACTGTCTCCGCCACCACTAGAATCGATTCTTTGACATCAAGCGCTTTGCATCCTGTATCAAGCCAGTGTTGAGTACCTTGTTTCTCGGATCAGACACAGTGTGTAGTAGGACCCAAGTCTATCAAGAAGGAACCCATGTACTGTGAAGCACATCTCCTTTGGCTGGGAAAGTGTGGAAAACCACCAAAATCTGTGGACCTTTTGCTGTGGACTGGATAGAAGCGAGGAAAGCCTTTTTCCCACTCTGTGGAATATGTCCAAGTAGCATTGCATGACAATTTGTGGAGTTTTGAAACACCAGGGAAGATGTTATTGTTATAAGTTCTGAAAGTTAGGACTTAGACTTTTCGATGTCTGGAGGATCAGGATGAGGTTTCCGGGATTGCCCTCCTCTGATCTTTTTGCCCACGATTTGATGCTACAGCAGTATTGTGGAAAAAGAGTATCTAGTTTCATGGTGACCTACCAGGATGTGGTTCCCATCGTTGCCCTGCAGATAAATTTCAAGCTCCAGAAACGTTTCAAAGTGAGAAGGTAAAGTGGGGAAATGTTGTCTGACGAAAACACAGCCTTGTAGTCTACGATTTCCACAGTTGACTCACTCAGAGCATTTTGCTGCAAAGTTCGCAGAATCTCAAAAGCAGTGACTCTTTAAAGCCCTGTTCAGCCAGCTTGCAGCCCAAATTGGCCCACTGGCAGATTTTGAGTTCCACAAAAATGAGTGCAAAGGTAACACTCTTGACTTGGGCTATCTGCTAATCTTTGCCTGACAGTGTGCCTTTCTCAGTCAGCTGCAGAGGTCAACTGCACCCCATTGATCGCCACTGGACTTTAGTTTTTCTGTTGTTCTTTATAGACCCTTTATCGATTTTGTATATCCAAGTCTCTACATCCTATTTTAATCATTTTGGAGTCATTTTAATTATTACATTTTACTCCTATTGACTCATAAATGCTAAGAAAATGTTTGTGGTTGTATCCCAGAAAGGTGCTAACACCTGCCAGTTTTTGTGTATCATTTCTTTTACTGTTCTAAGGGGCATATTATCAAGAACGGCGTTACAATTATCGCCGCTTTAGCGGCAGAAAACTGCCGCTAAAGCGGCGATAATGGGCTTGATAATATGCCCTTGAGAATTCCAATAGAAGCCCATGTTGACACCAGAACATGGGCTTCTATTGGAATTCTCAAGGGCATATTATCAAGCCCATTATCGCCGATTTAGCAGCAGTTTCCTGCCGCTAAAGCGGCGATAATTTTAACGCCGTTTCTTGATAATATGCCCCTTATTACTTTCCTGTAAATAAAATGCTTTTCTTTTTTGAAGATGTAGCACTGTTTGGCCAATGAGTGTTACTTATGGTGTCATGCTGCATCAAATTTCTAACTCACACCAACCGATAGAGTAAGCCACAACTGCTCAACCTCTTTAGAGTCAAGTGCCCAAAGCAAGTACCTTAATCTATACATAGAATGCAATCATATTCTCTGGGACATCAGTAGTCAAGGAAAACCTCAACATCAGATAGAGCCCCATAACCAGAGTCCTCCCCCAAGACCTCATTAAAAGGTGTGGTATCTAGTAATGATATGTATTACTTCTGGAAGTGTTATTCTCACATGCGGGAACGTAGAATGTAGAGATGTTTCTGCTGGTGATGTCAGGTTATGTGATTCCATGGGGTGGGTTGCTGCTGGACCTGGAGGTTACATGACCTATGGATGGGATGGGATGCTCTCTAATAAATAACCTACTAAATCTACACCAGGATTACTTAATTATTACACTGGCGACAAGCGGAAAGGAGAGCATCTCAACATCTACAACAGTCAAACCCAGGAATTTCCCTTATTTATATTCATCCAAGCTCCAATCAAAAATATTTTTTTGAACTTACACTTTATAGAGCATTTTTTGGTTGTTGTTCCTTGATCTCTATTGCTCTTAGATTCAATTTATTCTGGGATTTCTTGGTATAAATCGGTCAAGTTTTTTTCTATCAAAAACTGTGTCATTTTTCTCTCACATTCTGCGGTGTGCTGCATTGCACTGTGGAACTTAGTACGGGCAGTTTCTCCGTGCTGGGACAATTTTGTACTGTGTGGAGAAGAATTGTGTCGTTATACACTGAAATCAAGGAGTTCAACTTCCCCACAGGCAACAGGAACAGTTGTAACAACGCGATACCTTCTTTCACTGTTACGCGTGAGTTTTGTATTCAACCGGACTCAAAAAATGCAGCCATGTGCCAGTAAGTGAAGAACCTTCCGATTTCTTGGCGTTTTGGTGTTCTGAAGCAGTGCATCCTCATTTGATGTTCCTGTGGCCGACTTCCTTCAGAAAGTGACGGCTTTGGTTTCCCCCGGCATTGCCAAAACAAGCCCTACACTGCTTAGAGAGGATGCACAGCTCGTTTGACAGCCATTTTGCTTCAGGATTCTATGATTCTGCCTATTCCTTGCACGGCGGTAGGCAGGCACACCCCTCTTATCTGAGGTACACGCGTTGGCATTACAGCGGTGATAGGCATGCAATCTCTTCTGCTTGTTTATTTGTGCCCGTGTCTTGTAACGGCAAAAGTCACGCCTTGAAGTCCAGTACTGCCTGGTTGTGTACTTGTGCCTGCCTGTTTCTTACACGGCGTTAGGCACACTACAGGCACGCCTTGAATTTCAGCATGCAATAGGCACACCTGAATTCCATTTCTGCCTTCTTCTGGATGTTGGTCTTCTACTGGTGTTATACACCTGTTGTGAGTACTAGCAGCGCGGTGCTTGCCCAATTGTGCCTTGTGCCAAACGAAGAATTCTGCTTCATTAATTTTGCCTGTTGGCGATGCGCACGTCTTCTAAAGGGGTGCAATCTCTTGTAAGTTTCTGCGCTCTGTATAGTGCATGTGAGATATTTCTGACACCTCTTTCACAGCATTACGGTGATAGGCATGCCTTTCATGCTCTAGTGAATTATAGAGCAGTGCTTTGACTATTTTAAGTGTACTTTCATAGCTCTTTACTTCTGTCACAAGTGTGTTTGGGTTGGCTTATTATGCAGAATGTTATTCCTCCACCATTTTGTTCTCTCTGCCCCTGGTGAACCACCTGTTGTATGGTCCACGTGGAAGAAAACATTTCTGCATTATTCCAGAGTTTGTGGGTCAAATCTCTAGTGAGAGGAAAACTTCCCTGTTGTTACACTGTTTGGGGTGTGAGGTGCAAGAAGTCTTTGAAAATCTTCCAGATTTGGGAGATCAGGATGATGAATTGAATGAATTCGATGTGTGTATGAAGAAACTAGATTTACACTACCTTCCCAAAGTTAGCACAATCCTCGAGAGGTACCATGTCGGCATGAAAGAACAGAAGACCAATGAGAGTGTGGAGGAGGATGTAACGTGTTTAAGGAAGTTAGCATCTACCTGCAAGTTTGGGGCTGCATCAGAAGAGCGCATCAGGGATCAGTTTATGCTCGGGTGTCGCAGAGAAAAGATAAGACGTGAACTGTGGGTCAAGGATGATCCTCTGTTACATGAGGTTATCAACATTGCCAAACGCATAGAGCATACTTTAGCCTGTGTGTAGGCGCTTGATAAGAGTAAGAAAATTTCTGCGAGCGAAGTAGATGTGAAGGAGGATGAGGAGAAAAGCAATAAGGAAAGTAAAAATATAACCTTGCAGCCTCAACAGGGGAAATTAAAGGTTGTGTGTTATCGGTATGGCAATCCAGGACCTTTTGCTTCATTTAAGAAATGTCCTGCACGGAGAGCCATCATATGTAAGACCTGCAACAAAAAAGGACATTTTGTAAAGTGTTGTCGCTTACCCAAAAATGTAACTCAGGACGGTGTAAAGTTAATAGATGACTGTATCTTGTCTGTGCATACCAATGAAGGAGTGAAGAAGTATCCTAAGCATTGTTTATGATTGAGGATTTGGATGTTGAAACTCTGTTTGATTCAGACGTGTGGTTGACATTGATATCAAATGAATTGTTTGCTAAAGAGCGCAGTGGTAAGATCAAGCTGCATGATCCTGATGTTGTTCCTGGAGCTTACGGTGGGCTGACCATTGCTCTTAGAGGATATTTTGAGTCTGACATCAAGTTCAGGTCAAAGACTATCCATGGAAAGATGTATGTCACGTTGAAAGGGGATAGTGTTTTGAATTGGCTGCCCCATAGGTCATACTTGATCCTAATTCTACCACTCCTGTCATGATCAGGGGCTTCAATTGTGCTCAGTGCAGGAGCTCAAAGTTTGGCAAGGAGATGATACAACACAATTCTGTGATGAATTTCCTGAGGTTTGTAGTCAGAAGATCAGTTGTCCAAAGGGCTATGTGCACCAAGTAAAGCTGAAGCAAGGGCAATGCTGGTGGCTGTAAGGGTACGGGTACGCACCATTCCTGTCTCCATGAGGGAAGCAGTTAAAAGTGAGATTAAGAGGTTGTATGGGGAAGACATTATTGAACCTGTTGAGAGCTCTGAATGGGTTGCACCTATTGTAGTAGCTCCAAAACATTCAGGAGACATCAGGTTGTGTGTGGAACTGGGAGCTCTCAACAGGTGCATAATAAGGGACCATTTTCCTCTTGCCAACATCACAGAGATGGTATCTTTGCTTCATGGTGCCAAGTACATTACTACTTTATATTTGACTGTGGCATACCACCAGATAAAGCTGCATCCAGACTCCAAAGACTACACCACATTTATAGAACCATATGGGACTTACCGCTTTGTGCACATGCCATTTTGCTTAGTATCAGCTGTTGCTGTTTTTCAGCGTTTAATGTACCGTCTCTTTGGGACTCTGCAAGGTGTCAAGTGCTTCCAAGATGACATTCCGATTTATGGTGATACTAAGGAATCACATGATGGAAGGGTCACGGAAGTGTTGAGTATATTGAGGAAGAATGGATTGACACTCAAGCTGAGTAAATATGCGTTTGGAAGGACGGAAATTGAGTATTTGGGCTATGGAGTTAATGCTGAGAGAAGTTACCCTACGAAGGACTTAATTGCTAACATAGTGAGTCTGCATAATCCAGAGGAAAAAAAAGATGAGCTGTTAATATTCTTGGGCATGTTGGAATTTCAAGAAAAATCTTCACCTAATTTGGCTTCCAACATGTTGAATATGAGGAAATTACTAAAGAAAGGGGTGTAGTTTGTTTGGAATGGAGAGTGTGAGAAGGAGTTCACAGAGATCAAGAGGGAACTTGGGAATGCAGATAATCTGAGTTGTTTTGATCCTTCCAAGAAATGCTTCATAATGATTGACGTGAGCACAAAGGGTATTGGTGCTGTTCTAATTCAAAGAGAGACGGAGGAAGGTGAGCTCAGACCCACTGCATACATTTCCAGGTCATTACGTGGGGTGGAAGAGAAGTACTCCACAACTGGAAGGAAAGCTATGGGCGTCTATTGGTCAGTTAAGAAATTTAGAAGTAATATCTTTAATTTCACTTTAAAAAAAATGTTGGGGTGTCCAAATTTATATAGGAAATAACTTCCTTCTGTACATGTCATGGCTTGCAGGTATAATGGATAGGTCCGATGTTCTTTAAATAGTGCTCTGATATTCTTAAGGTGGAAAGCTCTATAGTACTGGAACAGATCTGGGCTAGCGATCCCCCTCCCCCTCCCCACCCCCCCCATGTTCTTTCTTCCTCCTTATCTTTTTCCAGGCTATTCTAACCCCTTTTGAGGCCCAAATAAAGCTGCTTATGTCTCCCTGTAACCTGTTAAACCACTCTCTCCTAAATTCTAAAGGAATGGTGTTGAAAATATACGTGAATTTCGGGAGAATCATCATCTTTACAATATGGGAGCGGCCCAGGAAAGATAACGGGAGGCTTTTCCATGCATTAAGGAGCTTTCTAGTTTCTGCTAGAACTTTATTGAAGTTTAAGTGAGTGATTTTCCCTATCTCTCCCACTATCTGGATGCCCAAATATCTTATCTGCTCCTTTACCAGGGGGTTATTGCTCTGGGAGTTCCACTCCATAATTTCCGTTTTTTGTTGATTTACCTGGTAACCTGAGATTTTTCCGAACTGCTCAAGTGTCACTATTAGAAGGCAACATTTTTTAGAATATTTAAAATGGAAAAAAAGCGAAATAATAATTCTACAAGAAACGCACCTCCTAAAAGCAGAGTGGGGGGAGATAATGAAGAAGCAAAGTTGGGTGGATTCATATATCTGTACTGACTAGGCATGCTGCGTGAAAGGGGTGATTATCCTGTTTAAGAAAACAGCAAAAGCAACAATAGAGGCGGCCAGCTGTGATCCGAAAGGGAGCTGGGCCGTAGTGAAAGCACGCATGTATGGTAGAACGTATGCATTAGCAGGATACTACGGTCCCAATGTGGATGACCCTGCTGCAATGCAGTCTCTGTATACGCATCTCCTGGATGTTTCAGCCCCTGTGATACTTGGTGGAGATTTTAATCTGATAATAGATCCAAGGAAAGACAAAACGCCAGCGAGGAACACCTCAGACTTGCCTAGAATGAGGGGATGGCTGAAACACTACTTTGAAGATCTAGGGCTGGTAGATATATGGAAAGAGAAAGGAGCAAAAACACAAAAATTCACCTTTAAGAATAAAAAACACGGTCACTCTTCTAGTCTTCTAGGATAGACTTCTTTCTAGTGGATAAGTCATTATGCTGTAACGTAAAGAAAGTGGAGCACTTGCCGGCACACTTATCTGATCACTCAGCAGTTCAGATGGAAGTATGTCTTGAGAAGGCCCAGACTGTGCCGAGATGGACACTGGATAGATCTATGCTCCTGGACCCCGAGGTAAAAGAAAGTTTGAGAACTGAGACCAACCTATTTTTTTTAACAAACACAAACGATACTTCATGTCAGGTTATGTGGGATGCATACAAGGCAGTAATAAGGGGGAAACTAATCAGTATAGCTGCCTTTCGGCATAAAAGAACTAAGAATAAGATCAGTCAACTGGAGAAGGAACTACAATCCCTAGAGAGGGGAACGGAGGAGGAGAACATAGCACAGGAAAGGGACAAAATAGAAATGGAAATAAGCAACAAAAAGGAAGAGTTATCCAGTATATTAGATGCGATAACCAAGGGTAAATGGGAGGCAAGTAAGCTCACACACTACGAATACGGGGAGAGCTGTGTTCAAATGTTAGCCTGGAAGATCAAGACAGAACAAAGTCGTAATAAGATTCTATATATTCAGGAGGAAAACCAGACAGAACCCAGTATGGAAGATACAGTGATTGAGAGCGCGTTTAATGAACAAGTTACTTACCTTCGGTAATGATATATCTCTAAGAAACATTAGTTATAGATTCCTTACCTTAGAATTACCCCCAGGCGTCAGACTGGATCCGGAAAGTTTATTCGTCAGCAGTACCTCTGCGCGTCAGAAGGTGGCGTTGGTCGACTCCGTATCCGTCGTCGGCGTTGCTGGGATGATGTCGCGGCAGCTACTTAAACGCCGCCCTCGCGCGCTGACGTGAGTTCTGTACACGACTTTCCACGCCAAAAACGCAGAGCCATGCAAGACACTGACCATTGGTGCACAAAACTAGGGCCCTGAAAGGATGTCCTTAACCCTAGAAATCAGTTCGCAGAACGGGGAGGATGGGTGGGGCGGTAAGGAATCTATAACTAACTAATGTTTCTTACAGATATATCGTTACAGAAGGTAAGTAACTTGTTCATCTGAAAGAAACACGTTAGTTATAGATTCCTTACCCCCCCGGTGGTGGGTCTGCGAACCAAGATCACACCAGAAAGTCCTGGAGAACAGAACGGCCAAAGAAGCCGTCGCTCCGGATTTGGCTGTCCAGACAGTAGTGTTTCATAAACGTGTGCAGTGATGCCCACGTAGCTGCCTGACAGATGTCATTTAGAGGAACTCCTCTTCCCAAGGAAGTAGTGGCTACCGTCGCCCTGGTGGAGCCAGCGCGTAGCGCTACTGGAGGCTCTTTTTTAGCCAGAAAGTAACAAGCTTTAATACACAACACGACCCATCGTGAAATGGTGCGTTTGTGTACGGCCCGACCCTTCTTTGCACCCACGTAGCCAACAAAAAGTTGATCATCCACCCGGAACTGTTTCGTGCGATCCAGATAGAAAGAGAGCGCACGTTTTGGGTCCAGACGGTAGAGCCTCTCTTCCTCCTTCGAAGGATGCGGAGGCGGAAAGAAGGTGGGCAAGGTAATGGTCTGCCCAATGTGGAAGGCAGTGACCACCTTAGGAAGGAAGGATGGACGGGTTCGGAGAACCACCTTATCCGGATGAACAGATAGGAAAGGAGGTTTTGAAGAAAGGGCCTGGAGCTCGCTCACCCTTCTAGCAGAAGTGATGGCTACCAGGAAAGCAGTTTTAAGAGTTAAGAGCCGTAAGGGACAGCTATGAAGCGGCTCAAAGGGAGCGCACATTAGATAAGTTAGTACAAGATTCAAGTCCCACTGAGGCATAACGAAGTGGATTGGAGGAAAAAGATGTGTTAAGCCTTTCAAGAAACGGTTAACTACCGGGGACTTGAAAAGAGAAGGCTGATCTGGCAGCCGAAGGAAAGCAGAGATGGCTGACAGATAGCCCTTGACAGTGCCCAGAGCAGAGCCCTGCTGGGCTAAAGAGAGAAGGAACAAGAGTACTTCAGAAAGAGGGGCAGAAAGGGGATCCACAGCCTTTGCGGTGCACCATGCCACAAATTTGTTCCACCGGCAGGCGTATACCATCTTAGTGGAGGGACGCCTGGCTGCCAAGATTACATCACAGACTTCGGGAGGCAGGTCGAAAGACGTCAACTGCCGCCGCTCAATCCCCACGCAAGGAGGTGGAGACTGGACAGGTTCAGGTGGAGGACCGTCCCCTGCTGCTGCGACAGAAGATCCTCCCGAAGAGGCCGTCTGATCGGAGGATCGATGGCCATGTTGAGCAGCTCGGGATACCAGACTCTTCGTGCCCAATCCGGAGCCACAAGAATGACGTGGGCCCGGTCGCGCTTGATCTTCTTCAGCACTCTGGGCAGAAGTGGTATAGGCGGAAAAGCGTACAACAGACCGCAACTCCACTCGCGACGAAAGGCGTCGCCTATCGAGTGCCGCCTTGGAAATTCCAACGCGCAGAATTGCTGACATTGCGGGTTCTCTTCGGTGGCGAATAGATCTAACCAAGGCTCTCCCCTTTGTTGAAAGAGACCTTGCACCACCTCCGAGTGAAGACGCCATTCGTGATCCATCATGCACCTGCGGCTGAGTTCGTCCGCCCTGGCGCTCAGGGAACCTGCCAGGTGTTGAACCACCAGGGATATGCCCTGATGTTCCAGCCATGTCCAGAGGCGGAGGGCCTCTTGACATAGGATCCATGACCCCACCCCGCCCTGTTTGTTGCAGTACCACATGGCGGTGGTGTTGTCCGTGAACACCTGCACTACTCTTCCCCAGACAGAGGAAAGGAATGCCTTGAGTGCAAGACGAATCGCCCGGAGCTCCAGAAGGTTGATATGGAGCCCGGACTCCGCCAGAGACCAGAGGCCTCTGATCTCTGCCTCTCCCATGTGGCCGCCCCATCCCAGAAGGGACGCGTCCGTCACCACAGTGTGGTATGGTTGGGGAAGGGAGAGGGATCTGCCATTGACCCAATCCTGGTTTGTGAGCCACCACTGCAGTTGACGGGCAGTGCCCTCCGAGATCTGGACGCAATCGGACAGATTTCCCTGATGCTGCGCCCACTGGAACTTCAGGTCCCACTGCGTAGCCCGCATATGCCACCTGGCATGATCGACCAGCAGGATGCAGGAGGCCATGAGGCCCAGCAGCCTCAGAGTCACTCTGACCGAAACCCGGGATAGAGGCTGTAAGATCGGATTCATAGCCTGAATATCCTGGACTCGCTGCTCGGGAGGATAGACCCAAAACCGCGTCGTGTCCAGAACCGCTCCGATGAAGAGGAGCTTCTGAGAGGGAGTCAGGTGTGACTTTGGCACATTGATGGAAAACCCCAGCGAATGCAGGAGATCGGCCGTAGTCTGGAGGTGGGAGACGACTGCCTGGGGCGAGCCCGCCTTCAACAGCCAGTCGTCGAGATAGGGGAAGACTGAAACCCCTGATCTGCGCAGATGAGCTGCGACCACCGCCATCACTTTCGTGAACACCCGAGGGGCGCTGGTAAGGCCAAAGGGGAGCACGGTAAATTAAAAATGCTCGTGGCCTACCGTGAACCGTAGGTAACGCCAATGGGCTGGCAGGACGGGGATGTGAAAATAAGCATCCTGCAAGTCCAACGCTACCATCCAGTCTTGCGGGTCGAGGGCAGACAAGACCTGAGCAAGCGTCAACATCTTGAACTTCTCCTTCCAGAGGAAGCGGTTGACGTCCCTGAGATCCAAGATAGGACACAGGCCCTTGTCCTTCTTGGGGACTAGAAAGTAGTGGGAGTAACAACCACGACCTACTTCTGGGACAGGAACGCGCTCGATGGCTCCCTTGGCCAAGAGAGCCGTAACTTCCTGCTGGAGAAGGGCCAGATGATCGTCCGACATGCGGTGGTATCTTGGTGGCATGGCTGGAGGGGTAGTCTTGAAGGGGCGGGAGTAGCCCCTTCGGACTATCTGCAAAACCCACCTGTCCGACGTGATGGTGCGCCAGTGGGGGGAGGTGATGGCGAATCATGCCGCCCACTGGCGTTTGATGGGCCTGAAAGGTCGGACTAGGAGGGTTTGGAGGCTGCTGCGGAGGGGGGAGGTTGGTGGACTGGTCCACCCGCTGGCCCCCGGAACCACGACGGTTGTTCCCACGTCCCCGGCCGCTCGAAGGTTGGGTAACTTGCTGCGGCCTGTGGCTCTGGGCGGGACGTAGCGGGGCACTCCTTCCGTAGCCACGAAAGGGGCGAAAAGCAGACTGCGCAGGGCGGATGGAGAGGCCCAAGGACTTGGCCGTAGCCCGTGAGTCCTTGAAACGCTCTAGAGCGTTGTCTGCTTTGTCGCCAAAAAGGTGACGGCCATCAAAGGGCATGTCCATCAAGGTGTTCTGGACATCCCCTGAAAAGCCAGTCGACCTCATCCAGGCGTAGCGACGAAGCGCTACCGACGTTGAAATGGTCCTGCCCAGAGAGTCGGCGGTGTCTAGCCCACAACGTATGGCAAACTTTGCTGCATCTCTCCCGGCGGCCACAGCATGGGAGAGCACTGCCTGGTCCTCCTCCGGACACTGAGGCAGCACCTGCGCCACCGTATCCCACATGAAGCGGGAATAACAGCTCAAGAGACTTGCAGTGTTTACCAACCGCAGTCCTAAGCTGGCGGAAGAGAAAATCTTCTTCCCAAGGTGGTCCAGCTTCTTGGATTCCCTTTCCGGGGGAGCGGTAGGGAATGCGCTTTTGGAAGTGGAGGCTTGGACAACTAAGCTCTCCGGGGTGGGGTGTTGGGAGATGAAAGTGGGGTCGCCCGGAGCCGGGCGGTGGCTTCGGGCAATCATCCTGTCCACGGGAGCCCCCGTGTTGGGCCTGGACCAGGTGCCCAAAAGGACGCTGGTGAGTGCCTCATTGAACGGCAGCAAGGGCTCCGAAGAGCTCGTAACCGGCTGAAGCATCTCCGTCAGGAGGTTAGTCCTGACCGCCACCGTAGGAAACTCGAGGTTGAGAGCCTCGGCCGCCCTACGCAACACCACTGCGTATGATGCTCCCTCCTCCATAGCCACGGTAGGAGGAGACAACATGCCAAGGTCAGGGGAGGTGTCCAAACCACTGGCATCCCCCAGTTCCTCTCTCCAGTCCTGTTCACTTTCCAACTGGTCAGTTAAAGGGTCACCTGACCCCTCCCAGTCCTCCTCATCATCCTCTGGGTGCCACTGTGGTTGAAAAGGGTCCCCAGGAGTGAACAGGGGCATGAAAACCCCAACCGGCGCCGGACGACGCCGGTCCGGCTCCATGTCCACGTCGGGATGGAGGCCGGGGGTCGTCGCTGGCCGGGGGGCCAACCAGCGTCAGACGCGGTAGTGGTGCCGTCGGAAGCGGCGCCAGTGGAGGCGTAATGAGGTCAACCGGCGCCGATCCGGATCCAGGCCTGGATCCAAGGGGGGCGCCGGGGCCGGAGCCGCCGGCAGCGAAGACCTAGGCCCCCCAACTGAGTCCACGGGGCCCGAAGGCGCGCCGGCGGGGTCGGTTCGCTCAAAGATGGCATGCATCACCTCGTAGAATGTACGAAGCTGGGCGGGAGTCGCTCCGGGTACCGGAAAGGGAGGGAAACTCTGAGTCGGCTCTGCAGGCTGCGCGCGCGGAGCCGTGGGAGGGGCACCACCCGCGTGCCTCGTCGGATCGGCCGACCGACGAGGAGCAGTCGAAGAGCGATGATGCTTCTTCGACTTCTTCTTGTGCTTCGACTTACCCGACCCAGAGTGCGAAGACTTTCATGATTTCGAACCGGAATGGTGGTGGCTCCGCGACCGGTCCCTCAACCTCCCTCTCGACCGGGACCTCGAACGGCACGGAGCCGACTGCCGATGTTCAAGCAGCTTTCGGGACCGCTCCCGCAAAGCCTTCGGCGCACGACTTGGGGTCGTGGTCGTGCTCCAGGCAAAAAAGACACACGCGGTGCGGATCCGTCACCGACATCATTCGGTTACAGGAACCGCATGCCTTGAAGCTGGGCATCCCTTGTGCACCTTTTCAGAGTCGGAGACTCGAAGAAAGAAGTCGACAAAAGTCAAGAAAAAGTTAGTCAAAAAATGACTGAGGTACCGCTCTTCCCGGATCTGCGCTGGCTGGCACAGAAAAAGACAGAACTGACGTCAGCGCGCGAGGGTGGCGTCTAAGTAGCTGCCGCAACGTCATCCCGGCGACCACGACGACGGACGTGAAGTCGACCGACGCCACCTTCCGACGCGCAGAGGTACTGCTGACGAAAAAACTTTCCGGATCCAGTCTGACGCCTGGGGGTAATTCTAAGGTAAGTAATCTATAACTAACGTGTTTCTTTCAGATAAATTCTTTAAAGACTTATATACAGAGGACACAATGACCAGTGAAGAACAAATAGAGGGTTATCTCAACAATTTGTTAAAGCAGACTTTATCGGAAAAGCAAAGATGTGAATTAAATGCGAAAATAACGAAAGAAGTAATGGGGGTGATAAAAGAGTTAAAAAAGGCAAAAGCAGCAGGTCCTGATGCGATACCAAATGAAATGTACAGATCCTTGAAAGAAGAGCTGGCACCCTGACTGACGGAGTTATTTAATGCGGTATTTTTAAGGGGACAGGATCTACCCAAGTCCTGCGAAGAGGCAACAATATGTATTTTGCTAAAACCAGGGAAAGACCCAAAGAGGTGCGAATCATACAGGCCAATATCACTGCTAGATAGTGATTATAAAATCTACACCCAAATGTTAGCGAAGAGACTGGGTAAGGTTGTTGGTAAATTAATTCATGAGGATCAGAAAGGTTTTATAAGGGGCAGACAGATCCAAGAGTTGACGCACAAACTAGTGGGAGCAATAGATGTGGCTATTCAGGAAAAGATCCCCCTGTCTGTGATCACTTTGATCACTTTCGATGCCGCAAAGGCCTTTGATAGGGTCAGTTGGCCTTTTTTGCACAAAGTAATTGAAATATACATGGGGATTATATATTCGCAGGCGCAGTAAAATCTCTATATAAAAATCCCACTGGTAGAGTATTGGTAAACGGGAGCCTCACGGAGAAGATAATTATCGGACGAGGTACCAGACAGGGGTGTCCACTCTCCCAACTTTTATTTAATCTGTATATCGAGCCTCTTGCAAACGCCCTCAGGTCAAATCATCTGATCACCTCTTTTATGTATAGGGAATGGGATAAGAAGGTAGCCCTTTACGCGGACGACTTAATGCTATTTACTGATGACCTGACAGGCTCGCTCCCAAAAATAATAGACACATTAAAGGTATTAGCACAAGAAGTATTCGCTATATCATCCCTAAGGCAATGGTACAGTTGACAAGTTTAATAGAGCAATTAAAGAATGTATTCAGTTGGAAGTAAATGAAGGAAGGAATTGGAAGGAAGGGTTGAAGACGTTTTTATTTGCAAATAAGTTCACTCCACATGCAATAATGGGAGAAGTTCCCTTTGAATAATTTAGGGGAAGGAAAGCCAACACTGAATTGTCCCCTGGGTGGTTACATGGGGGAAAAGGATAAAGTGTGACTGGGGAATCAGTGCAGGGTGTCAGTGAAAAGGAAAGGAAGTGTGTGTGGAAAATCGTAAGTTGTATTCCGACATTCGGAAAGGGGTGAAGAAATTGGATGTGTCACTGGGTGATCTGGTATTGATAAAGAAACTAGTGTCTTCTAAAGGTGGGTCCCCAGAGTATTGTCAAACTTTTCTGCAATGCTGTTAAGGTGGAGGATGGAAGGATATGGAACCTTAATAGAGTTGTAATGTACAATGGAAATGATCCAGTGTGATTTGTAAATGTTCCATATTGGATTGATTGCATTGTTGTAAGGCTTTATTCTCCAATATTGAATCTTTCATAGATTCACATGCTTGTATCTTCCCCGTCGTCATGGTGGGAGTCTCGCGGTAGTTAGAAAAGTAGTACTATAAGAGTACATTATAAACCACCAAAGGGAAAGGAAAAACTTTAACATTCGTCAGCATCTTTATGTAGGTCCAAACTTTGACCAATCAGAGACGAGCCCTAGACCTCAACTCCCCAGCAGAGCCATCAGACCTCAGATTTCTAACCGCACGTCATGTGTAAGGGAGTCTTCCTGAGCTCTGCTCAGTCTGTCAGTGAGTGAACTTTGGACCCTGCTAGAATTCACCTCAAGGTACTGTTTTTCTACATTCTTTGCTTCTACAATGTCAGAGGGAGCTAAGAAAAGGCTTTTTAGACCTTGCAGATCTTGTGGGAAGGCAAGGCTTTTCTCTGAAGACCCCCACAAGGATTGTCTTTATTGCCTTTATCCCAAACATACAGCCAAGGACTGTAAATACTGCAGAACATTTTCAGCCAAAACTCTAAAGGATAGAGAAGCAAGATTGTTATTATGGCTCCAGAAGAAAAAATCTAGATCGGATTCTGGATCTGATGTTGAAGAGAGTCCTGGGCCATCTTCAGCTGAGAGGAAACGTAAAAATGAGGGCTCTACCTCATTAAAGGCTGATCCTAAGAGATTGAAGACAGAAAAATCATCCTCTGCCAAAAAAGCAGCCTTTAACCCCTTCGATGCTCATGACGGAGCGGTTCCGTCATGAGCATCGGTTGGGCTGTGCTCATGACGGAACCGCTCCGTCATGGCACCCACCCATGGGGGAACCGCTGGCGCTCCCCCCATGGGCAGCCCAACATCGTGCCACAAAGGGTGATGGCAGCGGAAGAGCTTCCGCTGCCACCCCCGACCCCCCCTCGGCGATCCTGTGACGTCAGCGCGCACAGCGTGCGCCGACGTCATCAGGAAGCGCTGGGACGCCTGGAAGCCATTTGCTTCCTGGCGTCCCAAGGAGGAGGGTGAGTGTTTGTTTCTCCAGTGGGGCCAGATGCACACGCATTGAGGCATCGGGGGAGAGGAAAGAGTGTTTCCTCTCCCCTGATGTCTCAATGCAGGGCATTCCTGCTGCACGATTGCGCACAGCGTCGCGATCGTGCAGCAGGAATGCCCCCACTAGACACCAGGGATGTCTTTTTTGCGAAAAGGAAGCGACCCCTTGGGCAAGGGTCGCTTCCTATGGGGGCAAATTAATTTTAAGACTTTTCTGACCCCCCCCGGGGACAGATCGGCCGATTTTTGGGCGTTTCTGGCCCCAGGGGGGGGGCAGAAAAGCCCACTAGAGCCAGGGAATTTTTTTAAATTAAATTGGAAGCGACCCCTTGGGCAAGGGTCGCTTCCAGGGGCCATATTTATTTAAAAAGTATATTCTGCCCCCCCTGGGGGCAGATTGTTTTTCTAATTTGGCCTTTCTGCCCCCAAGGGGGGGGGCAGAAAACCCCACTAGACACCAGGGAGTTTAATTTTTAAATGAAGCGACCCCTTGGGCAAGGGTCGCTTCCTATGGGGTATAATTATTTTTAAGACTTTTCTGCCCCCCCTGGGGACAGGTCGCCCGATTTCTTTTGGCGTTTCTGGCCCCAGGGGGGGCAGAAAAGCCCACTAGAGCCAGGGAATTTGTTTTTATTAAATTGGAAGTGACCCCTTGGGCAAGGGTCGCTTCCAGGGGCCATATTTAAAAAAAAAAGTATATTCTGCCCCCCCTGGGGGCAGATCGGTTTGTTTATTTGGCCTTTCTGCCCAAACCCCACTAGACACCAGGGAGTGTTTTAAATGGAAGCGACCCCTTGGGCAAGGGTCGCTTCCTTATGGGCCTAAATAATTTTAAAGACTTTTCTGCCCCCCCTGGGGACAGATCGCCTGCATTTTTGGGCGTTTCTGGCCCCAGGGGGGGGGGGGGGGAGGAAGCAAAGCCCACTAGAGCCAGGGATTTAAAAATAAATAAATTGGAAGCGACCCCTTGGGCAAGGGTCGCTTCCAGGGGACATATATTTTTTTATGTGTATTCTGCCCCCCCTGGGGGCAGATCTGCCCGTTTATTTGGCCTTTCTGCCCCCATTTGGGTAGTGACATAGCGTGTTATAATGTTAATTGTTTTATTTCTTGTGAATTGCAAACGTAATGCTTT
The DNA here is from genome assembly GCA_963921515.1 of Calotriton arnoldi. NCBI lineage: Eukaryota > Metazoa > Chordata > Amphibia > Caudata > Salamandridae > Calotriton > Calotriton arnoldi. Next base: position 3,279,921 of record CAWUFW010000600.1, read on the forward strand.
ATTTCTCCCTTTTTGTTCTAGTTCAAGGCTTTTGCTCTTTAGACTGTTCCAGGTTGCGGTTTCGTTACTGGTGGTTCTGCTGTTTGTGTAGTTGCATGTGTTTGGTAAGAGACTTTTTTTTGTACAATGTAAATGTTTTTCATTTCTCTTCATGAATGTGTTTTTTGCAAATGGTGTTATAATAGCAGTATGTTTGGCTTCTGTTTTCTGAGTGTCAAAAACTTTTTGCATTTGTGCTCGATGTGTATTTTGTTGTCTTGTGAGTAATTGGTTTTGGTTTTTTCTTTCTAGTGGGATATCGTTTTTGCTGTCTCTCTGCAGAGTAGGTGCTGGTGAGTGTAGCTGTCTCTTGCAAGTGAATCGTATAGTTTTTGAGTATATAGATCTTTGTGATAAAGGCACACATTTTTTTTACTTACTTATTTTGCACAGTGTTGGTTGTTGACTTGTTTGTGCAGTCTCCTTTCTTAGTAAGGATAATGGCTAGCCGCAGGATTACTGCTCAGCAGGTTGTTGGTATGCTTTTTGAGTCTTCCTCTGACCATGGTTCAGAGACTGACTCTGCATCTGAGGCAGAGGTGGGAGGGGAAGATTCAGGCAGTGAATTTTCTCTCCACGTGGAATCATCGGATGATGAAGCTACTCTTAGTGCGGATGAAGTGCCTGTGTTAGAGGAGGACATTGATGTGCCGATAGTGCGGCAAGAGGCATCTGGGCTGCAGCCTGGGGCTGCAAGGCTTCCCGTTGGTATAGTGCGGCAAGAGGCATCTGGGTTGCAGCCTGGGGCTGCAAGGCTTCCAGTTGGAAGTGATGACCTCTGGGTTGCCCCAGGCATGGTGCAGCCGGCATTGCCAGACTTTACTGGTGTTCCAGGGTGTAGAGTGAATACAGAAAACTTTTTGCTGATACATTTTTTTCAGTCGTTTATGGACGATGTGTTTTTGGCAGAGATTGTTGAGCAGACTAATTTGTATGCCTAACAGTTTTTGAGGGACAACAGTGCCAGCCTTAAGCCCCATTCTAGAGCTACCCGATAGACTCCCACAAATCTGGAAGAGATGAAGAAGTTCTTGGGTTTAACTTTTTTGATGGGCTTGCTAAGGAAGCCATCAATGTCTTCATATTGGTCTACTAGTCCCTTGATGGCAACGGCTATATTTCCGGCAGTCATGAGTCGTGATAGGTATTTGCTTCTGCTTCGGATGCTGCATTTTGTCGATAATGGTTTAGCGTTGCCACGAGATCACCCTGAGTGTGACCGTCTTTTTAAGATTCGGCCTGTCATTGATCACTTTGTAGATCGATTTTCTGAGATCTATGCTCCAGGGAAAGAAATAGCAGTGGATGAGTCTTTGGTCTTATTCAAGGGCCGCTTGGTTTTTAGGCAATACATTCCTAGTAAGAGGGCACGCTATGGAATTAAGCTGTATATGCTGTGTGACAGTAGGACTGGGTATGTCTCTAATTTCAGGGTGTACACCGGTAAGGAATCCAGGATTAACCCCCCTGGTTGTCCGTCCACTTTTGGAGTGACTAAGAAAATTGTGTGGGAACTTGGTAGAGGACTTTTTAACAAAGGTCACCATTTATATGTAGATAACTTCTACACTGGTGTGCGGTTGTTCAGGGAATTGGCCAAAGTGGACACTGTTGCTTGTGGCACAATCCGCTCTAACCGTAAAGGTTTCCCTAAAGAACTAGTTTGTCAAAAGCTTGTGCGGGGACAGTGCAGTGCGTTGCGAGGAACTTCCAGCTGTGAAGTTTTCAGACAGGAGAGATGTCTACATGCTGACTACCATCCATGATGAAAGCACTTCACCTGTGACTGTTGGGGGTCAGGTTGCTGAAGAGCGCAACGTGTGTGCATTTTAGACTATAATAGGCACATGGGTGGTGTTGACAGAGTAGATCAGAGGTTGGAACCTTACGCTGTTCTTCGTAAGGCTTACATTTGGTATAAGAAGTTGGCTATCCATCTTTTCCACTTGGCAACCTTTAATGGTTTTGTTGTATTCAAGGATTCTTGTCCTGAGTCAAAGATGACTTTTGCTAAGTTTCAGGAGTCTGTAATAGGCAGCCTTGTTTTAGTGGAACAGGCAAGTGTTCCTAGAGTTGGAGTGGTGGAGGATGTGGCTAGATTGAAAGATCGCCACTTTCCTGATCACATTCCTCCTACACCCTCAAAAGACTTTCCCAGTAGGAGATGTAGAGTCTGTTGGCGAAGAGGTACGCGGAAGGAGACTCGTATGTACTGCCCCGAGTGTCCTTCTACCCCTGGGCTGTGTGTGCCTGCTTGTTTTAGAATGTACCACACGCAAAAGAATTTTTGGGAGCATCCAGGAGTGGTAAAGTGAACTGCCTGGTCTCTATTGTTTTATATTTTTTGTTCAGTTTCAAGGTTGGCATTTGTGCAATGTATTTAGTTTCAGATTTTGTGTTGGTAGATTTGTATCTATTTGCAATTTTTTTGTGTTTTCATTTTTGTATAAAAAAATCCTAAATGTGATGGCGGTGTGTGTAGGCTGGCACTTGGCTGGTGGTGTGCGTGGACTGGCGCTTGGCTGGTGGTGTGCGTGGACTGGCGCTTGGCTGGCGGTGTGCGTGGACTGGTGCTTGGCTGGCGGTGTGAGTGGACTGGCGCTTGGCTGGCGGTGTGCGTGGACTGGCGCTTGGCTGGCGGTGTGCGTGGACTGGCGCTTGGCTGGCGGTGTGCGTGGACTGGCGCTTGGCTGGCGGTGTGCGTGGACTGGCGCTTGGCTGGCGGTGTGCGTGGACTGTCGATTGGCTGGCGGTGTGGGTGGACTTGCGCTTGGCTGGCGGTGTGGGTGGACTTGCGCTTGGCTGGTGGTGTGAGTGGACTGGCGGTGTGTGTGGACTGGCGATTGGCTGGCGGTGTGAGTGGACTGGCGCTTGGCTGGCGGTGTGCGTGGACTGTCGATTGGCTGGCGGTGTGGGTGGACTTGCGCTTGGCTGGCGGTGTGGGTGGACTTGCGCTTGGCTGGTGGTGTGAGTGGACTGGCGGTGTGTGTGGACTGGCGATTGGCTGGCGGTGTGGGTGGACGTGCGCTTGGCTGGCGGTGTGAGTGGACTGGCGCTTGGCTGGCGGTGTGCATGGACTGGCGCTTGGCTGGCGGTGTGGGTGGCGTGGCGCTTGGCTGGCGGTGTGTGAGTAGTGACTTGCTGCTGGTCACTACACACACTGCTAGCCAAACGCCACTCCACGCAATCCGTGAGCTGGTGTGGTTGCTGTGTCAGGAATGTGGGCGTGTGAAAGTGATGGGCCCTTGAATGGCGCTGTCTGCTGGTGTGTGAGTTGTAATGTGCTGGGCCCACGGCTGGCGGTGTGAATGGTTTTGTATGTGTCACACGTATGAAAGGTGTATGAATGGCCTGTAAAGAGGATGGTGCCTTGTCGTGGCTTTACAGCTCACGAGCTGCGAGTCAATGGTTCAGTTTCTCGTCCTTTCAATTATTAACAGAGCATTTCATTTTTGTGAAATCTCTGGTTAATACAACTGTATATACTGAACCATCACTCACCCTCGTGCCAAATCCAACCAGTATGTATGTGTGCTTGAGGAATAGGTGGTTGTGCAGAAATATTTGTCTTTTCTGTTTTTGTCAAGCAGGGTGTACCTTGTTCCTTTTTTGTGAATGTTGTAATGTGTTGGTTTTGTGCCTGGTGGTGTGAATGGTCTTGTGTGTATCATGTATGAAAGGTGTGTGAATGGCCTGTAAAGCGGTTGGTGCCTTTTCGTGGCTTTACAGCTCACGAGCTGCGAGTCAATGGTTCAGTTTTTTGTCCTTTCAATTATTGACAGTGCATTTCATTTTTGTGAAATCTCTTGTTAATAAAATTTTATATACTGAACCATCACTCGCCCTCGTGCCAAATCTAACCAGTATGTGTGTGTGCTTGAGGAATAGATGGCTGTGCAGTAATCTTTGTCTTTTTTGTCTCTCTGCCAAGGTGTACATTTCATCTAAGAATAACCTACCAACTGTAGATTTTGTCGTAAACTAAACACCCATGGGAGTACATGGTGATGTCTCTCTTGTGGATCCCAACAAGTTATCTTACCCACAATGTCCTGCAAACCTCAAAATGTGACTGTCACATTTTCCTTGCATTATTGTGCTCAAATTTTCACGCTGCAGAAAGTAACAACAAATTTCCAACCCCCCAGCATTTCTCCAAGTAGCCCAATAGAAATGGTACCTCACTTGTATGGGTGGGCCAAGTACCCTCGGCAGGGAAGGGCCCAAAACCTATTGAGGCGACATCAAAATTACCTATCACAAACCAACCTGGTTTGCAAGGGGGTTCCCATGAGTTTTTGGCCCGGGGCTCGGCGGCCATCTAGGGAAACCTGCCAAACCCACACATTTCTGGAAACTAGACACCCGGGGGAGTCCAGCGAGGTATGGCTTGCGTGGTACCCCCAACATTCTCCTACCCAGAATCCCCTGCAAACCGCGAATTTCGCTGAAAAAAAATCACTTTTTTTCTCAAATTTCTGTGTGGGAAAGTTCTGGAATCCGCGTGGTTCCACAAATTTCCTCCCACCCAGCGTTCCCCCAGGTCTCCCGATAAAAATGGTACCTCACTCGTGTGGGTGGGTCAAGGACCCGCGACAGGCAAGGGCCCAAAACCTATTCAGGCGACATCAAAATTACCTATCACAAACCAACCTGGATTTGCAAGGGGGGTCCCATGAGTTTTTGGCCCGGGGCTCGGCGGCCATCTAGGGAAACCTACTAGTTCGAGGCATATGAGCTGCAGATCCACACTATGCATAGATCGCCATCTGGTGTTGGGCCCGGATGTTTGCACTTTGTTGTTGTATTGGAATAAGTCTTTGGAAGTCACGAGATCGGTGACTCCTCCTTTGGACAATAGTGCGCATGGGCATTGGCTCCATCTTCAGATTGTTTTTTTCCGCCATCGGGCTCGGATGTGTTTGTCGCGCTCCAGTTCGGTGCCGCCACCGTTCTAACTTTTGACGCGCAATCCTTCACCCTTTCATCGGTATTGTTTTCGACCGCGTTTCCCTTTTTCGACGCGCATCTCTACAACTCCAATCCTTCGATTCCGGTAGTCGACGCAGGCCTTCGGGCCTAACTAGGCCTTCGGGCCTAACTGCGCCATCAGGCCTTCTTGGCTCATGGAAAGGACTCCCTTCAAAAAGTGTCCTCACTGTGGCTCCAAGTTTCCCCATGCCGATCTTCACGAGGTGTGTAACCTCTGCCTTTCGCCCGAGCACGAGGCCAAAGACTGTCCAGCTTGCGCCTCTTTCCGCTCCAAGAAAACGATACGGGATCGTCGAGCTCGAAGAAACATGGCCCGATCGTCGACATCCATACCAGACGATATCTTCCAGGAAGGCGTCGATGTACCAGAACAGGAACACCTCGAAGAGGGCCTCATCAGCGCCTCCGAAGCCGACGATTCAGACGTCGAAGACATCACTCCTGGGCAACGGGTCGTAAGTACCGACGTCGACCCCTCCCCACCATCCATTCCGGCAAAGGCTTCGGTAACACCTTCACCTTCGGGCCTAGGTGCACACCGGGACAAAACTTCTCACGCCCCGCCTTCCGGCTCGGCCAAGAAGTCGACAAATAAGCCTTCAGGCTGCTCAGGCTCGAGCCAGCCTGCCCTCGGTGCCGAAACCCCATTCCCGGCATCGAGGCCAAAAGACAAGCCACTGTCTACGCCTGCGCCAAAGCCGGGTTCCACACCGGCGCATTCGGCACCGAAACCCACCGGCACTGCGCCTCCGAAAAAGCCATTGGAATCGAGCAAACAACCAGTTCCGAGAACCGCTGGAACGCAACCTTCGGAACCGAAAAAGTCATTGGTACCGGCTCCAAAGACTCCAACGGAACCGACCAAAACTCCTGTTTCCAAACCTAAGGAGTACAAAACAACTCCAAAATCGGTGCCACACAAACCTTCGGACCCGAAAAAATCGGCGCCGAAACACCATACTTCACAGGAGGAGCTTTTCCAACCGGATCCAACCCAGCAAATCCTGGAAACAGACCCAAATACAGGTCGCCTTGTGGTTAGTCCTTCCAGGAAGAGGAAATTGGACAAACCTGCACCAGCTCCACTCCCTCTCAAGAAAAGAGACATTGGCACTTCTCCTCTCAGGATCCCTTCTCCACCCCCTCCTCCACACCACATCTCTCCTGTTCCATCTCCAATACCATCACAATCTCCTCAAGATGATGAGGACCCTTCTGAGTACGAGGGTGATGATCAACCCTTAGGAGAACCTAGCCCTCCTAATATCCCAACTGACCCATGGGACAATTATGGCACACCAGATGTTCCTGACACACCACAGGATGATGTCTACCCATCTAGACCATCCCCCAGAGGACACTATAGGGTTCACTCAGCTCATACACAGAGCCGCAGAATACCACGGTGTAGATCTACATACAGACCCTATAGAGGAAGACTTTCTTCTGGACACTTTCGCACCATCTCAAAGGTCCACTTCTATTCTCCCAATGCTAAAAGGGGGAATCAAACACGCTCCTGAAGTCTTCAAAGATCCTGTCAGGGCTAGAGTCATTAACCCCAGGGTAGAAAAGAAATATAAGTCTGCCCCAGCTGACCCGGTTTACATTAAAGGGCAAACTTAGATTCCCTAGTGGTTTCTAATGCCAGGAAAAGGGCTAACTCCCAAACCTCAGGCGATGCTCCACCTCCTGATAAGGAGTCAAAACTCTTGGACGCATCAGGTAAAAGAACAGCGTCCCAGGCAGCTAATATTTGGCGAATTGCCAACACACAGGCGTTGCTGGCTAGGTACGATAGGGCACATTACGATGAACTAGAGACCCTACTACAACACCTTCCAGATCAATACAAAGCAAGAGCCAATGATCTCATACAGGAAGGCAAGACTATAACAAACACCTCCATTCGCTGTGCTCTGGATGCTGCAGACACAGCCTCACGAGCCATCAATACCAGTGTCCTTTTGCGTAGACATGCATGGCTCCGTATTTCAGGGTTCAAACCCCGAGGTCCAAACTGCCATATTAAATCAGCCGTTTGACCAAGAACATTTATTTGGCCCTACTGTGGATTCATCTTTAGAAAAGATGAAAAAAGACACCGACACAGTCAAATCAATGGGAGCATTACAATCCCAAACTCCCAGAAGTTCCTTTCGTCGCTCCTCTTATAGGGGCGCCTCTAGAGGCTTTACCACGGACAACTCCTCCACGTCCTATAAAAGTCCCACCCAGACCTCCTCTACCAGAGGTTATTACAGAGGAGGCTACAGGGGTAATAATAACAAAGGTAGAGGCAAAACCGTCAATACCCGTACTGCCTCCACCTCCAAACAATGACTTCCCTCCGCTACCCCCAGACCATTCCACTCCGGTCGGGGGAAGATTACTACAGTTCCTACCTGTCTGGAACACCATTACCACGAACAGGTGGGTGAGACAAATCATTGCCTGGAACTCACTTCAACTCCTCCAAACATACCACCCAGACAGCGTCCAATGTCAGCAGACCATTTAACGCTTCTCAAACAAGAGGTACTTTCCCTCCTACAAAAACATGCAATAGAACCAGTTCCCCTGCATCAGCAAAACACAGGGGTCTACTCACTGTATTTTCTCATTCCAAAGAAGGATGGAACCCTGAGGCCCATCCTCAACCTCAGACCATTAAACCTCTACATACAGTCGGACCATTTTCATATGGTCACTCTTCAACAACTCCTTCCTCTACTCAAACAAGGCGATTTCCTTGCCACCTTAGATCACAAGGACGCCTACTTCCACATTCCCATTCACCCAGCTCACAAAAAATATCTTCGATTTGTAGTGGACGGTCAACATTATCAGTTCAAGGTGCTCCCATTCGGAGTCACCACAGCCCCCAGGGTCTTCACAAAATGTCTGGCAGTCGTAGCAGCCCACTTAAGAAGACAACAAATTCACGTCTTCCCATACTTGGACGACTGGCTCATAAAAGCCAAGTCGCATACCCAGTGTGTAAATCACACACACACACCACAATCCAACTACTTCACGACTTAGGGTTCACAATAAACCTCACAAAGTCTCACCTCCAACCCTCCCACATCCAGCAATATCTAGGTGCCACAATAGACACCTTAAGAGGCCTTGCATACCCCAATCCAGCCAGGATAGCAAGCATGCAAGCCCTTATAACAAAATTCCAGCCGCAGCACTCCCTTCCAGCTCGGGTGTTTATGCAACTAATAGGGATGATGGCCTCTTGCATATTCATAGTCCCGCATGCAAGACTCCAGATGCGCCCCTTGCAAGAATGCTTAGCACGTCAGTGGAACCAGGCTCTAGGTCAGCTAACAGATCTGGTGTTGGTGGACGGCCGCACACATCGCCCTCTGCAGTGGTGGAACACCCAAAACCTTTCCAAAGGGCGACCGTTCCTAGAGCCAGTTCCACAGATTGTATTAACCGCAGACGCATCGCTCACCGGATGGGGAGCTCATCTACTACATCACACCATACAGGGCGCATGGACACCTCAACAAAAACTACTCCACATAAATCATTTGGAGTTACTAGCAATCTTTCTGGCACTAAAATCATTCCAGAAACACATCAGGCAAAGCTGTGTTTGTCTGGACGGACAATATCACAGCAATGTATTATTTACAAAAACAGGGGGGGGACGCTCTCTCTGCAGCTCTCTCAACTAGCTCAGACCATATGGAGGTGGGCTATTCCTCAAAACATATTCCTGTTAGCCCAACACCTTCCAGGAATTCAGAATCAGATGGCAGATCTGTTAAGTCGTCAAACACAACAGATTCACAAGTGGGAACTTCACCCACTGGTTCTTCAACCGTTTTTCCAAATGTGGGGGCATCCAGAGATAGATCTCTTCGCCACACATTACAACACAAAATGCCCAAGCTTCGCCGCCAGATATCCACACCCATTGTCCAAAGGCAATGCGATATGGATGAATTGGTCAGGCAGATTTGCATACGCTTTTCCGCCTCTCCCACTCATTCCATTAGTGGTGCGCAAGCTACAACATCAGTCACTAACACCGATTCTAGTTGCTCCAACATGGGCCAGACAACCATGGTACACAACATTGCTGGAACTATCCGTAGTCCCGCACCAAAAACTACGCCTCTCCCCACATCTCTTAACACAGAACCGTGGAGAGATCAGACATCCAGATCCAGCACAGCTCAATCTAGCGATCTGGCTCCTGAAGTCCTAGAATTTGGTTACCTCAATCTTCCACCTGATTGTATGAACGTTATCAAAGAGGCTAGGCGCCCCACCACTAGAGCCTGCTATGCAGCCAAGTGGAAAAGATTTGTTATATACTGTACCAATAACAATTAATCCTCTAGATGCGTCCATTCAACAAATCATGTTACCTGCTGCATCTTCAAAGATGTAATCTAGCATACACATCCATTAGATTGCATCTCGCTGCCATAGCAGCTTACCTACAAAATAGACAACATTTGTCATTGTTCAGGGTACCAGCCATTAAAGCATTTATGGAAGGCCTCAAAAGAATAATTCTTCCCAGGGTACCACCCTCTCCAGTGTGGAATTTAAACATCGTCCTCACTAGATTAATGGGCCCTCCATTCGAACCTCTACATAAATGTGAGCTCCAATTTCTTACATGGAAAGTTGCTTTCCTTGTTGCCATCACATCTCTCAGAAGAGTCAGTGAGTTGCAGGCACTAACTATTCAAGAACCATTTTTACAACTCCATCATAACAAAGTGGTTCTCAGGACAAATCCCAAATTCCTTCCTAAAGTTATTTCTCCCTTCCATCTCAACCAATCTGTAGAGTTGCCAGTATTCTTCTCGCAACCACAAACAGTAGCAGAAAGAGCTCTTCATACACTAGACGTGAAAAGAGCCCTCCTTTACTACATTGACAGAACAAAACCTTTTCGCAAAACAAAACAACTTTTTGTATCCTTCTCACCACCACATAAAGGCAATCCTATATCAAAGTCTGGGATTGCTAGGTGGATTGTCAAATGTATACAAATTTGCTACCACAAAGCAAAACGTACACAATCTATTCCCCCTAAAGCCCACTCTACCCGCAAAATAGGGGCTTCCATTGCATTTTTAGGGAACATTCCCTTAGATGACATCTGCAAAGCAGCTACATGGTCTACACCGCACACATTCACAAAACACTATTGTGTAGATGTGCAGGCAAAACAACAAGCTAGTGTGGGCCAAGCTGTACTCAAAACACTATTTCAAACTACTGCAACAGATACTGGGAGTCGCCCCTAAAGGGAGGTACTGCTATGCAATATATGCATAATGTGTGATCTGCAGCTCATATGCCTCGAACGGAAAATGCTACTTACCAGTATGCATCTGTTCTTGGCATGTAGAGCTGCAGATCCACACACGCCCACCCACCTCCCCGGCTACCTTTATCTGTTCCAGTATTATCTTAATTAGATACAACATACATGGACATCTCTTTCTGTTTCTCACAAAACTCCATCATTTCCCTTCTTGGCGAAAAAACAATCTGAAGATGGAGTCGATGCCCATGCGCACTATTGTCCAAAGGAGGAGTCACCGATCTCGTGACTTTCAAAGACTTATTCCAATACAACAACAAAGTGCAAACATCCGGGCCCAACACCAGATGGCGATCTATGCATAGAATGGATCTGCAGCTCTACATGCCAAGAACAGATGCATACTGGTAAGTAGCATTTTCCAGCCCACACATTTCTGGAAACTAGACACCCGGGGGAGTCCAGCGAGGTATGGCTTTCGTGGGTCCCCCAACTTTCTCCTACCCAGAATCCCCTGCAAACCGCAAATTTCGCTGAAAAAATCACTTTTTTCTCAAATTTCTGTGTGGGAAAGTTCTGGAATCTGCGTGGTTCCACAAATTTCCTCCCACCCAGCGTTCCCCCAGGTCTCCCGATAAAAATGGTACCTCACTCGCGTGGGTGGGTCAAGGACCCGCGACAGGCAAGGGCCCAAAACCTATTGAGGCGACATCAAAATTACCTATCACAAACCAACCTGGTTTTGCAAGGGGGGTCCCATGAGTTTTTGGCCCGGGGCTCGGCGGCCATCTAGGGAAACCTACCAAACCCACACATTTCTGGAAACTAGACACCCGGGGGAGTTCAGCGAGGTATGGCTTGCGTGGGTCCTCCAAATTTCTCCTACCCAGAATCCCCTGCAAACCGCAAATTTCGCTGAAAAAAATCACTTTTTTCTAAAATTTCTGTGTGGGAAAGTTCTGGAATCTGCGTGGATCCACAAATTTCTTCCCACCCAGCGTTCCCCCTTGTCTCCCGATAAAAATGGTACCTCACTTGTGTGGGTAGGCATAGTGGCTGCAACAGGAAATGGCCCAAATCGTACTGTGGAGACTTCAAAATTACCTATAACAAAACTACCTGGTTTTGGGGGAGGGGGGGCACCTGAGATTTTGGCCCCGGGCTCGGCGGCCATCTTGGGAGAGTACCAAACCCAAACATTTCTGAAAACTAGACACCTGGGGGAGTCCAATGAGGTATGGCTTGCGTGGATTCCCCCAACGTTTTCCTACCCAGAATGCCATGCAAACCTCAAATTTAGCTGAAAAAACCACATCTTCCACATATTTTTGTGTGGAATCACCGTGCCGGCACAAATGTCCTACCCCACAGCGTTCTCCTTAGTGTCCCGAGTAAAACGATACCTCACTTGTGTGGCTGTCCAATGCAGAATTGGCTAAAAACTTATTTTTTTTAAAAATGTAGCGCTTAGAATTCTCGGTGCTATACCCTTATTCCCTATGTTTTGGGCTCTTCCCAGTCACAGGCCCTTGCCCCACCCACACAAGTGAGGTATCATTTTACTCGGGAGAGTCAGGGGAACGCTGTGGGGTAGGACATTGTGCCGGCACGGTGATTCCACACAAAAATGTGGAAAATGTGGTTTTTTCAGCTAAATTTGAGGTTTGCATGGCATTCTGGGTAGGAAAACGTTGGGGGATCCACGCAAGCCATACCTCATTGGACTCCCCCGGGTGTCTAGTTTTCAGAAATGTTTGGGTTTGGTACTTTCCCGAGCCCGGGGCCAAAATCTCAGGTGCCCCCCCTCCCCCCCCCCCCAAACCCAGGTAGTTTTGTTATAGGTAATTTTGAAGTCTCCACAGTACGATTTGGGCCATTTCCTGTTGTAGCCACTATGCCTACCCACACAAGTGAGGTACCATTTTTATCGGGAGACCTGGGGGAACGCTGGGTGGGAGGACATTTGTGGATCCACGCAGATTCAAGAACTTTCCCACACAGAAATTTTAGAAAAAAGTGATTTTTTCAGCGAAATTTGCGGTTTGCAGGGGATTCTGGGTAGGAGAAAGTTGGGGGACCCACGCAAGCCATACCTCGCTGGACTCCCCCGGGTGTCTAGTTTCCAGAAATGTGTGGGTTTGGTAGGTTTCCCTAGATGGCCGCCGAGCCCCGGGCCAAAAACTCATGGGACCCCCCCTTGCAAAACCAGGTTGGTTTGTGATAGGTAATTTTGATGTCGCCTCAATAGGTTTTGGGCCCTTGCCTGCCGCGGGTCCTTGACCCACCCACGCGAGTGAGGTACCATTTGTATCGGGAGACCTGGGGGAACGCTGGGTGGGAGGAAATTTGTGGATCCACGCAGATTCCATAACTTTCCCACACAGAAATTTGAGAAAAAAGTGATTTTTTCAGCGAAATTTGCGGTTTGCAGGGGATTCTGGGTAGGAGAATGTTGGCAAAAAAGGGTCATTTTTCACTGTGAAATTGTGGTGTGTCCACGTTGCGTTTTGCGCCGTTTCCTGTCGCAGGCGCTAGGCCTACCCACACAAGTGAGGTACCATTTTTTTCGGAAGACTTTGGGGAACGCGGGGTGGGTGGAAATTTGTGGATCCACGCAGATTCCAGAACTTTCTACCACAGAAATGTGAGGAAAATGTGGTTTGTTTGACATTTTTTTAGGTTTGCAAGGGATTCTGGGTAACAGAACCTGGTAAGAGCCAGTCAAGTCACCCCATCCTGGATTCCCCTGGGTGTCTAGTTTTTAAAAATGTATAGGTTTGCTAGGTTTCCCTAGGTGCCGGCAGAGCTAGGGTTAAAAAACTACAGCTAGGCACTTTGCAAAAAGAGGGTAATTTTTCATTGTGAAAACGTGGTGTGTTCACGTTGCGTTTTGAGCCGTTTCCCGTCGTGGGCACTATGCCTACCCACACAAGTGAGGTACCATTTTTCTCGGAAGACTTTGGGGAACGCGGGGTGGGTGGAAATTTGTGGATCCACACAGATTCCAGAACTTTTCACCACGGAAATGTGAGGAAAATGTGGTTTTTTTGACATTTTTTTAAGTTTGCAAGGGATTCTGGGTAACAGAACCTGGTGAGAGCCAGTCAAATCACCCCATCCTGGATTCCCCTGGGTGTCTAGTTTTAAAAAATGTATAGGTTTGCTAGGTTTCCCTATGTGCCGGCAGAGCTAGGGTTCAAAAACTACAGCTAGGCACTTTGCAAAAAAAGGGTAATTATTCATTGTGAAAATGTGGTGTGTTCACGTTGCGTTTTGAGCCGTTTCCTGTCGTGGGCACTATGCCTACCCACACAAGTGAGGTACCATTTTTATCGGGAGACTTAGGGTATTTCAGATTTGTAAAGCAACTGTTATTACCTATTGACTTTCGATGCATTTCTGCCTTCCAAATGAAAGAATGTGTAAAAAAGAAGTCATTTTGAAAAATGACCGATAATTCTCATGCTAGTTTGAGTATTCCCAATTTCGGAAATGTGCAAATATCTACTGTTTCTAAACTCTATATTTTGTTCCCATATCAGAAATACATAGGTGTCTTTCATACCGATTTTTCCATGTATACATTTTCCCAGAAAAATTGCTATATACCCGGTACATAATAAAAAACCATTGCAAGTCGCTGCTCAGTTTTTGGCTCTGGGTTCGTCAGGTTCTTGGTGAACCTACAAGTCCTATATATCCCCACAACCAGTAAGGTCCAGCGGATGTAACGGTATATTGCTTTCAAAGAGCTGTCATAATCAGAAGAAGTTACAGGTGAAAACGTTGACACAAAAGGCTGTTTTTTTCAACTAATTTTCAATTTTTCCTATATTTAACTGTTAGTTTCTATAAAGAAACCTTGAAGGATCTACACAAATGACCCCTTGCTGAATTCAGAATTTTGTCTACTTTTCTAAAATGTATAGCTTTCCAGGATCCATTATTGCTTTCATACCCATTTCTACCATTAACTGGAAGGAGGTTGAAAGCACCAAAAATAGCAAAAATAGGCTATGTAACAGAAAAATGCCAAAACTGTGTAAAAAATTTGGTTTTCTGACAAAAGTCTGTCATTCCCTAAAAGCTGGGAAAATAGTGATTTCAGCCCCACAAACCCTTTTTTGATACCATTTGCAGGAAAAAACTCAGACGCTTTCATTTGCAGCACTTTTTTCCCATTTTTCCCCAAAAAAACAAAATTTAGGTGTATTTTGGCTAATTTCTGGGTCCCCTCCAGGGGAATCCACAAACCCTGGGTACCTTTAGAATCCCCAGGATGTTGGAAGAAAAGGACGCAAATTTGGCGCGGATACCTTATGTGGTCAAAAAGTTACAGGGGCCTAAGCGCGAACTACCCCAAATAGCCAAAAAAAGGCTTAGCACAGGGGGGGGGGGGGGGAAGGCCTAGCAGCGAAGGGGTTAAGCAAAAAGACTCTGGCCTGAAGAAGTCTTCTGCTGCTTCTCTGCCTGTCACACCTCTAAAACAGGTTTCGTCATCGAAAAAAGCTCTGTCGAAGGACCAGTCGTCGAGAACTTCAGCCAAGTCCCCATCGACGTCTATGACGACCGCGTCGACGACGGCTGTAGTGACGGCCTCGTCGACAAATACAGTGACTACGATTTTCTCGTCGACGGCATTGTCGCCGGCACGACGACGACCACTACGGCGACGATTACGTCTACGGCCCCGTCGACGGGAGCACCGACCACGTTGTCTACGGCTCCGTCGACGGACGGTGTTTAAATCCCCCTCTAGACTGCCGATATCGACGACTATCACTTTCAGACGTCTTCCGTTGTCTACGGATCAAACACAGGACATTAAAAGCCTCCAGCTTATCCAAAAGTCTCCAGGTTTGAGATCTCTATCCAAGATATCACCTTTGCCTCCTTCTCACCTTCTTGATACGGAGGAATCGGGAGATGAAAGTTTGTTCGGTCCAGCTTACAGCCCTTCACAGCTCAGGATTAAATGCCAGGACACTGACGAAGAAGAGGAGACGCATATGCAAAATACGTCAGAGTATATGGAACGGGACTACTCTTTCACAGGTCATCCAAGGGCCCAACGATACGATTCTTTCCAAGAACACTATCCGTATGAAGCTTATGAGGAGCGTCAGGAGGTACGAAGGGATTCCATGTTGGTGCCAACCTCCCTGGTCACCGACCTTAGGCACATGCTCAATGATTATTATAGACTACTTCTGGACTCATATGCTCCAGTTCCGCTGACGCCTGGGGGCCAGGGCATTCAAGTTATTCCACCACCGCCAGTGGTTACTCCGCCGCCTGTTACGCAGGAAGAGAGACAGGCTCCTCGGTGCATTACTATTCAAGACGATTACATCGAGGGTGAAGCTGATGATCAGCCTGAGGAGGGTGAGATCAGTCAGGATCCAGATTTAGTTGTCCAGGAATGGGAAGACTTTGTCGCTCCATCTTCGCCGTCGCCTTCTCCTCCCCCAGCGAGTTCTCCCCCAGGGGATATCGGGGGCTTCCACAAATTACTGGAAAGGGCCTCTAGAAGATTCGATTTGCCTTTGCCCGTGGTGCAAACGAAATGCTTCCTTTATGATTAAGGACCTGGCTAAGAAATCGGTTCGATCCATACCTATCGTGGATTATATATGGAACGAAGGTTTGAAGATTATGAGGAATACGGCATCAGTTCCAGCTGTGTTGCCAAGGATGGAAAAGAAGTACAAAGCACCTGATTCTGCTCCGGCGTATTTGATTAGTCCTCCTCGGCCGGATTCGGTTATAATGCAAGCTGCACAGAGGCGCTCCAGGAATCCGCAATCCCCTTGTTCAGTGCCTCCGGACAGAGAAGGCAAGTGGCTTGACAGCATTGGCAGGCACTTCGCTACTATGACCGCCACTTCCATCAAGGCCTCTAACGCCATAGCGATTTTAGGACGATACGACCGTCAGTTATGGCCAGATCTCGCACCTCTTCTTGAACATCTTCCTGAAGAGAAAAAGAAGGAAGCGAAAGACCTCCTACAAGAAGGCGCTAGAGCTTCTTCAGAAGTAATTGATGCAGCAATGGATTTGTCTTTGATTGCTTTCAGACAAATGCAGGTGCTGCTGTCCTCCATAGACAGGGCTGGCTTAGAGCGACGTCCTTCCGCCCTGAAGTCCAATCAAAGGTTTTAGACATGCCCTTCGACAGGGAGAACCTGTTTGGGAAACACGTGGACGAGGAGCTACAAGGTATCAAAAAGGATACTGAGACAGCGCGTTCACTAGGCACGCTGCAACAGAGGCGCTTTGTCCTTTCGTGGAGGTATTGGAAGAGGACAGTTCCAACAGAGATCGTCCTATCAGTCATACAGGTTTCAACCGTACTCCCAGCAAGGTTATAGACCGCAATATGGAGGACAACAACAACAGCACTTTCGTGCTTCCAATGTGTCATACAGTCAGCAATCAGCTAGACGCAAGCCTGCAATGCGAGGAAAATCGCAACATTCCTCTAGATGGCAGTGACGTTTTTCATCCGCCGGCCACCTCACCTCGACTTCAGCCTCTGCAGTCTCATCATCTTTCTCCTTTTCTGGGCCAATGGCAGGCCATTACAAAGGACAAATAGGTTCTGGACATCATCCTTCGGGGCCACAGCCTAGAATTTGTCCACAAGCCTCCTCGAAATCCACCCTAAAGAAGAATACATCTTCTTTTGTTAAAGCAAAAAATCTCGACCTTGCTGAAAAAAGGGGCAATAGAAAGAGTTCCTTTCAGTCAACGAGGAAAGGGCTTCTATTCCAATTTCTTTCTCGTAAAGGAAAAATGTGGGAAATGGAGACAGGTCATGGACCTCAGGCAGCTGAACAAATACATCAAGAAACGATCATTCAGAATGTTATCCCTACAAGAGATTCTCTTATTGGTGAACAAAGATTTCTTAGCGTCCCTCGATCTCTTGGACGCCTACTTCCACATTCCCATTAACGCAAAGCATCGCCAATTCCTGAGGTTCGAGGTGGCTGGGGATCACTACCAGTTCAAGGTTCTGCCCTTCGGCCTTCGCCCAGCCCCCAGAGTTTTCACGAAATTCATGGCTCATGTAGCAGCATTTCTGAGGACCGATTGGTTGGTGAAAGGGCCTTTGTTCCAATCTGCAAGAAAATCTACACGGGCTTGTCAACAGCTGTTCAAGTCTCTAGGCTTGCAACTCAACGTAGAGAAGTCATGCCCGGTTCCAAGTCAGAAACGTATTTTTCTCAGAGTGATTCTGGACACCAGGCTGATGAAGGTGTTTCCCACTTCAGAACGAAAACACAAAATAATACACTTGGCAACCCTTCTGCGCGCAAGAGAGTCCACTTCTGTAAGAGTGTTCAAATCTTTACTGGAGATGCTGTCATGATGCATCCCGTTGATTCCGAATTGTCGGCTGCACATGAGGCCTCTCCAGGAGCAGTTAGACATGCAGTGGATTCAGGCGCAGGGCTCCTTCGGAGACACCATCCTGATCTCTCAGGGAATGAAACCGGCTCTGTCATGGTGGGAGAAAGAATGCAATATCTCTCCAGGCCTCTCGTTTCAGGCAATACAGCCCAGTTAAGTTATGACCACAGATGCCTCGATGGATGGGGGGGGCGCATCTTCAGGAGTTGCAAATCCATGGAAAATGATCCGTGCAAGAAACAGAACTGCACATCAATCTCTTGGAATTGAGGGCAGTTTTCTTGGGACTGCAAGCGTTCCTTCCGAGGATCTAAGGCTACTCTGTTCTGGTAAGAACAGACAACACCACAACGATGTTCTATCTCACCCAACAAGGGGGCACCAGGTCTCTCACGTTATCGGACCAGGCCCAGGAAATTTGGAGATGGCTAATTCAGCACAAGATAACGTTGCAGATAGAGCACGTTCCAGGCGTGAACAACAAGTGGGAGGATGCTCTAAGCAGAACCAATTCCCAGTGTCACGAATGGGAGTTAGATTGGAAGCAGCTGCGGCGAGTGTTCAAACTGTGGGTTACTCCAAAGCTGGATTTCTTCGTGACAGCAAGCAACAGGAAGTGCTCGCCAGCAGGTTTTCTCAGGCTAACTCGTGGGGAAACGCTCTGCAGATGCAGTGGACGGGGATGTTCGCCTACGCTTTCCCGCCGTTTCCCCTCATCCCAAGGGTGTTGAGCAAAATGAAAAAAGAACCATGTCATCTCATTCTCATAGCTCCGTCATGGCCAAGGCAGTTTTGGTTCCCAGAGCTTCTCCTATGCTCGATATCTTCGCACATTCTCTTTCAACCATTGCCAAACTTACTGTCCATGGACAACGGCCAGATTGTTCATCCTCAGATAAAATCTCTGAGTTTATCAGCTTGGAACCTCATGACTATGAATTCACAGATCTAGATATCGCTCCAGATTGCAGGTCCATCCTTCAACAGGCTAGAGCTTCGTCCACTAATAGGGCATACGCTGCAAAATGGAAGAGATTTTACCACTGGTGGGTAGAAAAGGACATGCATCCTTTACTCTCGACCCCAGAGCAAGTATTGCCTTACCTACTTCATTTAGCAAAGTCAAAGTTGGCTCATTCATCAAAGTACACCTGGCTGCAATTTCCAGGTTTCGCAGAAAACCGGGGAAACTCTCGTTGTGGTCGACGAGAATTGTTAAAGAGTTTATGAAGGGCCTCTTCAGAGTTTTTCTACCCTTAAAGCGCCCAGCAGTTCCTTGGGAGTTAAACACAGTCCTAGCCCAATTGATGAAATCGCCCTTTGAGCCGATCCACAAAGCTGACTTAAAATACGTGTCGTGGAAGACGGCTCTTCTATTGGCCCTCACATCGGCTAGAAGAATGAAAAATTTCCTAGCTATCGTAACGGAAAGTTTCAATTCTATTAAGGACTCGGAGGCGAGGATTATGCTGTTCTTTCTCCACTTTATTGGATAGCAGCCATTTGAAGTCAAAGTAAAACAAACTACTATTCCCATGAAACATCGGGAATAACACAGTTAAAACAATAGAGTGTCCATGGATAGAGTGTCCTGTCCCTCTGCACCAATCACAGGTCTCCAGGGTGCCGATAGTCCTCTGTTACTGTTCATTCCTCCTCTTTCGTCGCTCGAGCTCAGCCATCAAGGACGCTTCATGAATCTTGTTTGTTAGAGTCGCCTGTAGAAAATCAAAGGCATAGCGTAAGCGACGGCAATGGCTAAGGTTTAGCCCTGTCGGAGAAAACACATCCCCAAGGACATTCACAAGAGAACTTGTCAAATAGCGTATACATAACCAGTAAAAGAGCTTACTTACCCCAGTACGAGGGTGGGTAGGTAACAAAGGGACTTGTACCCTGGGTGGGATAATCCTCGCCTCCGAGTCCTTAATAGAATTGAAACTTTCCGTTACGATAGCTAGGAAATTTTTCATTCTAGGTCAGGACCGGAGGCGAGGATTATGCTTGTTTAAAGCTTGCTCACGACCAAGTGAGCCATGTCAATAACCGGTTTGAAGTAAAACCGCTTAAAGATATAGTCTGAAGACCAGTCTGCTGCATTCAGAATGTCTTCCAGACGAGCTCCCAAGGTAAATGCTTTGGAGGCCATTGCTCCCCTAGTAGAGTGAGCCCCGAATGCCCGTAGATCTATACCGGCTTCCTGCATCACCCATCTAACCCAACGGGCAATAGTGGGGGAAGACACAGCCTTGTGGGGCTTTTTGAGCGCAATGAGCAACTGACGTTCTGGAGCTCGAAATTCCTCCTACATCTCCTCATATGCTTTGAGACAAGACAACGCACAAGTTCGGGGAGTTCGGGAAAGCGGGGTAAGAGATGGATTTCGTCCCGCATTTAGTGCATCTACAGATGGTGAAGGTAACCCCCGTTGGGGAGAATATCCTACCTGATACATCCAGGGCCCTGACATCCGAAACCAGTCTACAAGAGACCAGGCAAAGAAGCATGGCCAACTTCGCCGAGAGTTCCTTCCTAGAGAGGAATCTGTTCGGCTGCCAGGACAGAAACAAGTTCAAAACCTGGTTAACATCCCAGAGCTGTGAATAACGAGGCTCCGGAGGTAAGGAAAGACGAATGCCTCGAAGAAGGCGACAGACCAAGGGGTGTTCTCCCACCGGAGAGCCGTCCACCACAGTGTGGCCAGCTGAGATGGCAGAACGGAAGGTATTGATGGTTCTATAAGCTAGGCCTTCCTCCGCTAGGGCTGCCAAAAAATTCAGGATGGAGGTCACATCCTCTGCCACGGGATCGATACTCCGTCGCATACACCAACGATACCATCTTCTCCAAGTGGAGCAGTAGCGTTTGACGGTACTGTCAGCCCAGGCCTTGGACATGAATTTCTCAGCCGCTCCCGAAAGGCCTGGGACCGCCCATCGTCCCCTGTAATCCGCCACGCCGCCAGGGAGCCTTGCGCGATTAATGGGTGGGGATCCTTGTCCGGATTAAGAAGGAGAGTTGGAAAGCGGGGGAGAGGGATTGGAGAATCCCAAGAAAGTTCCAGAAGAACTGGAAACCAAACTTGCGATCTCCAACTCGGCGTGATGAGCACCACATCCGCTCTCTGGCTTCGAACCTGGGCTGAGACCCGTGTTATCATGGCGAACGGGGGAAAGGTGTAACCTGCTTCCTCCTGCCAGTTCTGCAGGAACGCATCCGTCCTCTCTGCGAGAGGATCCGGTCTCCAGCTGAAGAACCTGGGAAGCTGGTGATCCAGGCGAGAAGCAAAGAGGTCAACTGAAAAGGGACCCCAAATGCTCTGGAGATCCGCAAACACCCCCGGGTGCAGCCTCCAGAGACTCACATCGTGAAAATGGCGTGATTGGAAGTCTGCCACCTGGTTGTCGTGTCCAGGAAGATACTCCGCTGTAACGGAGATTTGATGATCCAGGCAGTATTGCCAGAAATTCGCTGCGAGGTCGGAGAGAGCTCTCGATCGCGTGCCCCCAAGATGGTTGATATATCGGACCGCCGAAATATTGTCCATCTTGAGAAGGACGCAGGACGGAATCGACTCCTTGAAACAGCACTGGACCGCGAAGGAGCCCGCTAAGAGCTCCAGACAGTTGATGTGTAATTGTTGTTCTTGTGGGGACCGCACCCCCCCCCGCCGTGGTGAAGTCCCCACACCTCGCGCCCCAGCCGGATCTGCTTGCGTCTGATTCAATAATGATATCTGGCGCGGAACCGAAAATTGCCTGCCCGTTCCAGGCTTCCATGTTGGTGAGCCACCACTGGAGTTCCTCCCTGGCGTCCGCCGATAGACTCACTTTTTGTGAATAAGAGGCCTCTGCACAGGTGTGTGGCTTTGAGGCATTGGATGGCTCTGTAGTGGAGCGGTCCTGGAAATATAGCCTGGATCGAGGCCGAGAGGAGGCCCACTATACGGGCCAGTCGCCTGAGGGAGATTTGTGTCTGAGAGCGAGACCTCCGAATCTCGTGCCGGATCTTCGTCATCTTGCGGGATGGGAGGCTGAGAGTAGACTCTACGGAGTCGATTAAGGAACCGAGAAAAACGACCTTCTGGGCTGGAACCAGAGTGGACTTGGCCTCATTGATTACAAATCCGAGGCTCTGAAGTAGGTCGACCACAGTCTGGAGCTGGCGCGAGAGAGTGAGAGAGTATTGGGACACTGGGCCAACAGAAGAATATTGTCCAGGTAGACGATGAGCCTCATACCTGACGCTCGCAGGCGCTCTATTACCGGTCTGAGTACCTTGGTAAAACACCAAGGGGCAGAAGATAGGCCGAACGGGAGAGTTGTGAATTCGTACGTCCTGTTCCGCCAGAGAAATTGCAGGAACCGCCGGTGTGGCGGGAAGATGGGAATCGCGAGATAGGCGTCCTTGAGATTGAGGCGTGCCATCCAGTCGTTGGGCCGGAGTATATCGTGAAGCAGATGGATTCCTTCCATCTTGAAGTGACGGTAAACCAGCCACTCGTTGAACTCTCGTAAGTTGACGACGGGTCGCTGACCCCCATCCGTCTTGTCCACCAGGAAGAGGTTGCTGATAAAACCTCTGGGATGGGGCAGGGTTTCTGCGATCGCTCCCTTGTCCAGAAGAGACTGGACCTCCTGGTCGACTAAAGCGGCGTCTGTGGACGAAAAACATAGCGGTCGCGGGGTAACAGGTTGTGAAGGTTCCCCGTGAAACTCTATGTGAAACCTCGTACGGTTTGCAAGACCCAGGCGTCCCCCGTGATGGAAGTCCAGGCCAGGAAAAAATGCGCCAGACGGCCCCCCACTTTTAGAAGGGAAGAAGGGAGAACACTCACCGGAAGAGCTGGAGGCGCCACCGCCTCTACCGCCTCTGTGTTTGCCACGTCGTCCTCTTGTGGGGTAAAAGTTGCCAAACCGGGCTTGGTCCGGATACTGACCGTGGTTGGAGCCTTGTCCTCTGTGTTGGTTAGGGCGGCCGGACGAGCGGCCCCTGCCTCGTCCGGCCCCTCGGAAAACCCGAGGGCGGAACACCTTTCTAATGGAGGATTGAGCTTTGTCTAGGGAGGTAAAGGTGTTGACAAACCTCCCTAGCTCCTTAATGAAAGGTTCCCCAAAGAGACCTCCCTGAGCGACTGGGCCCGCCTCCGAGTCGGCCAGGTCCCCCAATTTGGGGTCTACCTTGATCAGCAGGAACCTGCACTGCTCCGTCAATATAGCGCAGTTGGCATTGCCGAGGAATGCCACTATGCGTTGTGCCCAAGAAGAGAGGTGCTCGGGAGAGATCAGGGACCCCGACGCTTTAGCTTCTTCCGCCATGTCTAGGATTTTAGTGATCGGGCCCAAAGCGTCTAGGAGCTTGTCTTGACAAGCGCGCCAAGACCTATCAATGCCCTTCTTAGGGTCTTTGATGAATTTTTGGAGGAACGTGGCCATCCGGGGGTCAATGTCGGGTGTGGCAGCCACTTTCCCTTCGAGAGAGGGCCGAGGGCACTCTGCCCTAGGCCAGTTACGAGCCGTGGCCTCTAGCGGCCGGCGGATCCGGCTGGCGACATACTGGGCAACCTTGTCCGAGGGGGCCCAGTCCGAGGACCTCGGATGAAGAATGTCGTCCGGGTCCAACATGTCAGCGCAGAGGTTCTGTGCGTCTGGGGTGGGCGCCGGGCCAGCATCGTCTTTGGCGTCTCCTTGATCACCATCCCCTGGGGCAGTACTTGCCAGAAAAGCCTGCTTGAGGCGGTCGAAGGCATCTGGGTCCACCCCCGCATCCCTAGCGCGCTTGGCAGGTGAGGCCTGCTGGTCAGCAAGGGGTTCGCCGGAAGGAGAAGTGGCCGGTAAGGCCTTGGCGGCCCTGGCCATTTTGACGCAGGCCTGGTCAATCTGACGGGACAGACGCTCCTCAAGGGGTGTCATGGCTTGTTCTACCGCTTTGTGGATGGTGGCATCCACGGCGTCATAGAAATCTTCATCCCACTGGAGGGCGGTAAGTGGGTCCTCCTCCCACTGATCATCTTGGTAAACGTCATCCTGGTAAGTTTCCATAGGGCCAGGAGACAGTACAGTACCAGGTAAGTGGTGGATTAAGTAGAGGGATGTACCTCAGTGGAAGGGGGGGGCTGGGTGTCAGCCTAGTATTGGGCGGGCAGAGCTCGCAAGGAGGAGGGCTGGAAGCCCGGAACCAAACAGCCCTGGTGCAAAGATATAAGGGCAGCCTGCCAAAGAAGGGTCCCAGCAATACTGACTCGTTTTTGTTCGAGCGTTAAGAGGCCTAGGAATACGGACCCCCGGGCAGAGAACTGCCAATCAAACTGCCTAATGGCAGATAGGGACCCGAGTCAGACACTGGTGGTCAGCGGGGGCGTGAAAATGTAGAAACGCTGCCTAATGGCAGGGCAGACAGACCCGATTCAGCGGGTGTAGTGGCAGGCAAGACAAGGCTCCCCACGGCGCTGCAGCTTGGATCCTGGAATGCGCGGAATCCAAGCACGCATGCCATGGGCTGGTGCGTGCATAGGCGCCCTCTAGCGGCGGGATGAGTTCACCGTGAGCCTGCACCGTTGTACACGGCCGCTAGGGAGCTCAAGCGCTCCCACGGCTGGACAAGAGTCAGCCGAGTAGCGCGTGACTCGCAAAATGCAAACGAAGGAAATAGAGGCACATAAAAGCAAACCTGACATAAAAGCAAACCTGAGGCGGCGGCGGCTTGAAACGCTCGACACCCGCGCCTGCTCTCAGCTGTGCCGTGAGGGGAAAACGGCCCTGAGAACGGAAACAAAACACACAGCGCTAAGGCGCACACATAGAAACAGGCTGAATCGCCCTAAGGCACAATTGGCACACAGTTGGCAGAAATAAGGCAGACACAGCGCTAACGTGCACACGTAGCAACAGGCTGAATTGCCCTAAGGCATAAAATAAGGCAGAAATAAGGCAATTACGCAGTACACCAACAGAGAAAATAAATCAGGACTTATCTGGCTGCAAGCAGCGAAGAAAGAGGAGGAATGAACAGTAACAGAGGACTATCGGCACCCTGGAGACCTGTGATTGGTGCAGAGGGACAGGACACTCTATCCATTAACACTCTATTGTTTTAACTGTGTTATTCCCGATGTTTCATGGGAATAGTAGTTTGTTTTACTTTGACTTCAAATGGCTGCTATCCAATAAAGTGGAGAAAGAACAGCATAATCCTCGCCTCCGGTCCTGACATAGAATTATTGAGATTCAGGCTTTCACTGTGGCTCAGCCCTTTCTTCAGTTCAAGCAGGACAAAGTAATGTTGAGAACAAACCCTCACTTTATACCAAAGGTTCCAACTTCTCTTCACTTGAATGAGTCGATAGTGCTCACAACATACTTTGGTAATCCTTCAACCCCTGCTGAAAGAGCGTTGCATTCTTTAGACGTAAAGAGATGCATCAAATTCTACATCCAAAGGACAAAGACTTTCAGGAAATCGGATCAGCTTTTTGTATCTTTCACTTCTCTGAGGAAAGGGCAGGCCCTTTCAAGGAGCAGCATTGCACATTGGATCTCTTCTGCAATTGTTTTCTGCCATAGCAAAGCTGGAAAGCCTCTGTCCGCAAAGGTGTCTGCACAATCCACTAGGAAGATGGCAGCCTCTACAGCCCTTTTTGCTGGGGTATCACTTCCAGACATTTGTAGAGCGGCAACATGGTCCAACGTGCATACGTTCACCAAGCACTACTGCCTGGATTCGGCATGGAAAGCAGATGCGGCAGTGGGTCAAGCAGTTCTGAAGCATCTGTTCGCTTGAGGTACATTCTATTTATTTATTCATATATATATAACCTCTGTTGTACTTTATCTATTTGGTTTCACAGTTTTATGTTTATAGTCATTGTCTTGGTTTTTGCTGGTGCACATAAATCTATATATTTATGTACGTTTTTAAATGGTTAGTCCATTCTCAGGGCATATGAAGGTCTTCGCCTAGTCGCATCGATTTTAAGAATGGCACTGCTATCTACTCTGATACAAGCATGTGAATCTATGAAAGATTTAATACTGGAGAAGAAACAAGTTACTTACCTGTACACTGTGGTTCTCCAGTATTGATATCTTTCATAGATTCACATGCGGCCCTTCCCTCCTCCCCGTCTAGGCTTGCCACTTCTTACCTCATGCTACTCTTAACCTTAGCACACTTGTGCGCCAAATCTAAGGTCTGATGGCACTGCTGGGGAGTTGAGGTCTAGGGCTCATCTCTGATTGGTCAAAGTTTGGACCTACATAAAGATGCTGACGAATGTTAAAGTTTTTCCTTTCCCTTTGGTGGTTTATAATGTACTCTTTTAGTACTACTTTTCTAACTACCGCAAGACTCCCACCATGACGACGGGGAAGATACAAGCATGTGAACCTATGAAAGATATCAATACTGGAGAACCACAGTGAACAGGTAAGTAAGTTGTTTCTTTTCTTTTTTTGTTTCGGTTAGTTGGGGTTTTGTTACTGTTTAAGCTTAGGTTTTGTTTTTCTTTTGCAGTTCTATATTGCAACCTTTTATTTTTCTCTTGTCATTTGTAAAGGAGGGAGGTGTGTGGTAAGTATTAATGATATGTATTACTTCTGAAAGTGTTATCCTCACATGAGGGATTGTAGAATGTAGAGATGTTCCAGCTTGTGATGTCAGATTATGTAATTCCATGGGGTCAGTTGCTGCTGGATGTGGAGATTACATGACCTATGAATGGGAAACTCTATAATAAAGTACCTACTAAATCTACACCAGGATTACTTAATTATTACAGAAGGCCTCAAAATGACCACGAACAACAAAGAAAACACTGACAAAGTGACCCTAGGACTTTTCTCCAAAAGCTCAAAAACTGGTCTTTGAACATTCTGAAGCAGCAGCATGGGTGATCCGGAGTATGAACCACTGGGGAAACCGCCTTTACAACAAGGGTTTTACCTCTTTGTGCCTTTACCATGCATTTTTAGCATGCATATTTTTACCACATGCATGCCTTTATAACATATGCCTTTACCATGCATTTAAGGTAAGTTGGGGGGTCTCCCCCCACAAATACATTGTTTTTATATATAAAAACGATGCGTGGTAATGGCATGCGTTGTAAAAGCATGTTCGTGGTAAAGGCATACAATGTCTTGCATCCTGCGTCGTACAACCAAACCCCTGGGATCTGGGACAATGTAAAAAAGCAGGAGACAAGCACTTCCAAAGACGAGATGTCCTAACAGAACTCGCAAAACACCTGAATGGTGGACTGTAACTGGACTCACTTCAAGTATACAGGGAGATCAAGGAAAGAAAAACCCTCAAAGTATCAGCACATTCTGGGAGGATTACACTATTGAATGCTATCCAGGAGAATTGTTGCTAGTACCGGCTGTAGGAAGCCAAAATGGCTGAATGTATGGACCACTGTGTGCACTCCGATTCCTCCAGATCATGAGGTGATATTTCTGATTTTTAAGTTTAAGATCCATATTTTCTCCTAGACAATGGCAGATTCTGCATGGATGCTGGAAAGCCTGCTGCTGTGGACCTGCCAATAACAGATACTTGTCCAGGTTTATTTCAGAGCTGTTAGAGGAAGATACTCATTCCCTTGTGTCCTAGTGGCATGAAGAGTTTAGTATAGATCTGCGGTGTGGTGTTAGCTCAAATGGAAGGTCATGAAATTTATAATAGTGTGACACTAAAGAAGTACATATGATGATGAAAGACTTGTGCAGGTAGATACATATCATACAAATCTATCACTGACAGAAAGTCGCTCGATGCCCAACATAGTATGGGTCATGTAAGGGGGGGTTCTCAACTTGTGCATGGTGAATGAGGATACATGTCTGCACGAAGGCCAAAGAGGAAGGAGTTTTTATTTAAGAGTAAGCATGGTTGTTTGACTCTGAACAGTGACTGACCCTCACTTAGTAAGAACTGACAATAAAGATGATAAGGTGTTAATGGGCAAGGAATGTATACTTCGAGGTGCAATGAAAGTAAGTTGTTCATAGCGAGTGTACAAATATGTTAGCATCTTGGGTCTAATTGAACAAGTTACTTACCTTTGGCAACGCCTTTTCAGCGAGAAACTCTGCTTAAACACAGATTCCTCACCTTAATTCCCCAGGCATCAGACTGGATCTGGAAAACCCTGAGCAGTACCTCTGTGTGCCAGTAGGTGGCGTCAGTCAGCTCCGCGTCTGAAGTGACGTTGCAGTGCCCATATAAGTGCCACCCAGGTGCACTGACATCAGTTTCTTTGTGACTGTTTCCATGCCAGAAAACACAGAGCCACATAAAAAACAATGTTTTGACCAGTGTGCAGTATTTAATGGGATCTTTTAGGGTGAGGAATCCAATTCGCAGGGAGGATGGGAGGGCCAGTGAGGAATCTGCGGTTAGATAGAGTCTCTACCAGAAAAGCGGTTACAAAAGGTAAGTAAATTGTTCTTCTGATACAGTGTTTTATCCACAGATTCCTCACCTTAGAATAGATTCCCAAGCAATATCTCACCGAAGGTCGGTCTGCGAAATGGCTCAAGCCGAAAAGTCCGGGAAGACTGAGCAGGCCAAATGCCCATCTTGACGGACCTGGCTGTCCAAGAAATAGTGTTTCGTGAGCGTGTGGAGTGACGTTTACATTGCGGCTTGGCATTTGTCCAGAACAGGTATCCGCCTTGCCAACACAGAAGTAGCTGCCTTGGCTCAAGTGGAATGGGCCCACAACTACTTAGGACGCTGCTTCTGAGCTAATGCGTAGCAGATCTTAATACAAACTATAGTCCATCCAGAGATGGTCTGTTTCTGCACAGCCTTGCCCTTCTTCGCTCCAGTGAACCAGATGAATAGTTGATCATCTACCCCATGGTCTTTGGTGTGATAAATGTAAGGTGAGAAATCTGCGGTTAGAAGTAGAAAGGTTTTATTTATAGTCCTATTAAGTGGCATATATTGAAATATTTGGAGACACCCTTGAGAGACAACCTGAAACATGCAAAAAATACAGATAGTTGTAAGGAGGTGCTGTATAAAAATAGATTAATAACTTTGATCATAAGCATTGATATCTGCATGAATGATGATGAGATATGACTGCTCCAGCATGTAAGCTGATTCGCTGAAGATGTGCTTAAACTCTTGAGACTTCCTTGCAGCCTCCGTGTGAACTGTAAAAACTTGTGAATATGTAAAAGAGCAGCAATTAAGGTGAGAACTGCTCATCAGCAGCTGTAATCAAGTGAACAAATATTATGAAAAAGGTTCAGAAGAGGAAAAAAATAATTGAGCACTTCTGTTAATTCCAAGCTATTAATGCTTGATTTTGATCATGTCTTGTTTATTATAAAAAATGGTATCCTTAAAATAACTATTTTCTTTTCAGGGATAGGGATGTTATCCATTTCCCAAAAGTGGCTGTAAAGGGTGATCCTAAAACATGGTAAGTGTACATGTAGCAATGGTAAGCACACAGGTAGTATCTGAAGATTTTGTCTCATGCACAATGTGGCAAAGAAGGAAAAGTTACGTACCTCTGGTCCTATAAGATCCTATAATGCAGAACAAAGTATTATATGGCAACAATTTGTAACCCACTGCTGATAGCTAGGAAAAAAGGGACAAAACGTTGCCTCCTAGTCCTTACCTCTCCTTTCCAAGAGTGAAACCTGCAGTCATCCACTACATTGACCCAAACAAATAGTAATGTTTTTAATTATTTTAATTATAATTTTGTTCTGGTATTTGACCTATATCTGTATTTTATTGATATATATATATATTTTTTTTAACTTTGTTTATTGGTTTTTTTAACACGAATAACTGTACCTTGCAGTCATGGACTAAACACAGCAAAAGTAGCAGGCACAGCTGCCAGGCACTTCACATTACTTCATCAAATCGCATCGTACAGTGTCGATTACATACATAGGGTGCACACTATTCCAAAGCACTGTAGCTGATCTATTGTAGCAATTAATGCAATATTACACAGGTGAGCATGACGTTTATCTGATTTGGTGAACGTACACTCGGCCAGCTCCTCGCTCTGGTGTGGCGCGCGATATGTATGCGCTACTCGATCCTCAGGAGCCCTCATAGCGTGTTTAGACCCCGGGTGCGGGCTGCGCTGCGGTAGGGGGTTGTGTGCCTATTTCCTCTTGTGGTGTGGGTATTACATTTTCCTTACGTGTGTTGACCCAGGTCACAAATGGGGCCCAAATATCTTTGGGCCTGGATGCCGTAGGCATTAGGTCCCAGTAAGATGTAAGTTGTTCCTGGCAGTAGGTAATGTCATGAATCCAAGTGTCAACTTGAGGTGTCCTGGTTGATCCCCAGTGCATCACAACTCTGCGTTTGGCTAAGAGTAGCATCATGGCCGACAAACGGCTAGAGCCAGGAAGGGATTCTTTGATATATCCCAATAGGGCAACTAGCGGTGTACGGTCCAGGTGTGAACCCGTTACTTTGTGTATAGTTTCAAATACTTTGTTCCAAAACCAAGATATGTCTGGACAGAGCCATGGTAGGTGGAGGAATGACGCTTGTGCAGATTTGCATCTCCGGCAGTTCGCGTCCGGTCGCAGTCCCATTTTGTGTATTTGTATTGGTGTGTGATATATTCGGTGTAGAAATTTGAAGTGTATAAGTCTCAATCTGTAATTAGGGGAGAGGTATTTGAGCTGGGAGCAGCAGAAGGCCCATTGTTGCTCAGTAGGGGGTGGGTCTATTTCCGCGCACCATTGCTCTAGCGCTTTAGTGGTCGTAGCCGGTGAGGCCGTCTGAGTGATATTGTATAGGCGTGTGATTAATTTTTTGGGCGATGGATTGACGAATATGTTTTCTAGCGCTGTCAGTGCCGGTGGTGCAGAGGGGAATGAAGCATGTATGTGTCTGCAAGTGGCTCTGAGTTGGTGGTATAGAAATAGTTCCAGGATAGGTATCTGGGAGCCATCAGGGCTATGTGGGCGGGGCAGGAATGAATTCCCCGGGTAAAGGTCTCCGAAAGTGGCTAGTCCCATTTGGTGCGCTCGTTGTATGGCTCCTTGGTCGTGTAAAGGGGGAATTAGCGGGTGATATGCTAGTGGAGTTGAAGGTGCGTAAAGTAAGGGGGCGTTTGCACGTCACCTTAGTCCCTCCCACCGCAGGATTTCCACTGTATTTATCTCCTCATTTGGCCTTTTGAAGGTATGGTATATGGCGACCTTTAGCAGAGCAGGCGCAGCAACATCTTTTTCCACCGCTACATGGGGCTGGAAAGGAATTGGGTGGATCCAGTAGTGGAGGTATTTATTGAGCCTGTGCACATAGCGCATATAGCTCGAAATCCGGTGCCCCCATCCCTCCCTGCGAGAGTGGTAGCGTCAATAGTTCCCAGGAAACGCGTTTACCTGCCCATGTGTCAGTCACAAGTAGGGATCTTAATTTCTTGAAAAAAGCCTGTGTGAGTTGTAGCGGTATATTTGCAAATAGGTATAGGAACTTAGGTAATATTACCATTTTTGCAATGGCTATTCTAACTGCCAAGGATAGCGGTAATCTAGACCAGGTCGGTATTTTGCCTTCCAGCCACTCCATCAGTCGGCCATAATTCATGCGCCAGATTTCTTGCAGGTCTTCACTGAGCCATATCCCCAAATATTTAACCGCTCCCTCGGCCCAGGTCAGTGGAAATTCAAGGTCCAGCTCGATTGGGGCTGCCGACAGGGGTAGGAGCGTCGATTTGGCCCAATTTACTTGTATACCAGACATACCTCCAAAGTGGAGGATCTCACGCAACGCAGGATTACGATTCATCTCGGGTTCACGTATATATAGAGTAATGTCATCGGCATACATTGATATTATTAACCCTCTATCTGAGAGTCCCAGCCCCTTGCCGTATGATGCTGGCGCATCCTGGCGGCGAGAGGCTTCATGGCTATTGCAAAGAGCTGGGTTGAAAGGGGAAATCCTTGTCTGGTGCCACGCCTAATTTGGAAAAAATCAGATATCAAGTCGTTTGCTCTAAGTCTGGCAGTGGGCCGGGTGTATAGCAACTGAATTAGCTGCATGAATTTGGGGCTAATTCCCATTCTGGGCAGTATAGTGAATAGATAAGGCCACTCTAGTGAGTCGAACGCTTTGGTTGCGTCTAAAAAGGCTGCGAGTGCTGGCAGCTGCGGATCTAGTTGATGTAATATAGAGAAAACGGTACGCAAATGATGTGCTGTGGACCTGCCTGGGATGAATCCTGACTGGTCAGGCCTGGCAATGAGTGGGAGAAGAGGTTGCAGTCTAGCAGCAATCAGCTTGGCAAGAATTTTGGCGACAGTGTTAATAAGTGAAAGTTATTAGCTGGTTTGTCTGGGTTTAGGATCGGAAGGATCACAGCTTCGCGCATTGTCGGGGGTAGAGAGCCGCGCTCAAGCGATTCTTGATATACTGCCAGTAGGTGAGGGGCGAGTTCTGCCGTATATACTTTATAGAATGAAGTCAGCAGTCCATCTAGTCCCGGGGCTTTGTCTCCCGGCATGCCATTTATAACCTGGATGTCTTCCACGATAAATGGCTCATCAAGAAAGGAACTGTGTGCATCACTTAACCACACCAGCTCAGTGGAGTCTAGATAGGACTTCAGTTCGGGGTTCGGACTGTTTTGTGTGGCAGTGTAAAGAGAGGCGTAAAAGTCAGCTAGTCTTTCTAGTGTGGCAGTCTGCCCTCTTATTGGGTTAGAGTCGTTATCTAGCAGTTCGGTGATATAGGACCTGGTGCGTGATTGCTTGAGTATACTGGCTAGGGCTCTGCCCGGGCGGTCCCCCTCTCCATATCTGCGGGCTCAGGCCTGCTTACCCAGAAAGAGTGTCTCCCTGACTGCCTCTCCGTCGTAGTCAGTAATTTTCTCTCGAATAGTTGCAAGGTGCTTGGGTGCGCCACTTTGGTAATATAGAAGTTCGGCCATGCAAATGTCTTTTTCTATCCTTTCCAGTGTCGTTCTGATTGATTTTAGTACCCCAGAGTGCTTGGCTATGCATGCTCCCCTTATCACCGCCTAAAGGCCTCCCATACTGTGGAGGGGGAGTCCACTGACTTTTCATTTATGGAAAAATATTGTATGAGCTCAGAGCATAATTCTTCCCTGAACGCTGCATCACTTAGGGCGCCTGGGGGCAGGCGCCAGCAGAAGGCACGCGGGATGGACTGTGGTATGTTCCAACTGAGCAGGACTGGGGCATGATCAGACAAAGTGCGTGGCATGTGGCGAGTGTCTGTAGTCCAGGTCGCTACATTTCGGGTTACAAGCCAAAAGTCTAGCCTTGACCAGGCGTTATGGCTTGAGGAGATGCACGTACCCTCTCTTGCGCCGGGGTGCCAGGATCGCCATATGTCTATCAGACTGTTCTCTTGGGTTATGGAGTTAATCTTGTGACTGGCTTTGGGGTGCAGTTGGCGGGACGATCCCACATTATCTAGCGAGTCTTGCAGGATGGCGTTAAAGTCACCCCCCCCACACCACCGTGTCATTACCCAGCAGTGCGATTTTTGACCAGATGGTGTAAAAAAATTCAGGTGCATCTATATTAGGGCCATAGACGGCAACCATTTTCACTGGGGTAGTGATCAATGTGCCACTTAATATAATGTATCGACCCTCAGGGTCAAGTACCTTGCGAGTGGTGGTCCAGCCAACTTCGCATCTGATCAGTATTGCTGTTCCACGCGCGTAATTAGAATAAGTCACTGAGTGAGATGATTCTTCTTTCTCCCTCCCCCCCCTCCCCCCCCACCAGTATCTATTATGAAGTTTGGGATCTGTAGCGCTTCTGAGGTGCGTTTCCTGCAAAAAAAACAAATGTCGATCCTGTGTCTGATCAAGTAGGAGTGCACCAACCTAGCTTTCCTGTGGTCATTTAATCCCCTTATATTCCATGTTAGGAACTTAACTGCTGTCATCTACTTGGATCTGTAATATGGTACATATGCGTGTGATGTTCTGTTACACGCATGCCTAATGTCGGGTATAGTGTGCCATTGCAATGATAAAATGCCTTTCCAGAACTGTGTCCTGCCTCTGTGTCTGCGTGCATAGTTGACAGACAAACAACTGCGAACCCTTACTCCCCCCACCCACCCCCAACTTTGCTATCTACCCTGGCCTCCCCTCCACCCACACCAACTCCCCCAACTAGGTTGTGATTTCCTCTCCTCCCCCCACCCCGCAGTCCCATAAGAGAAAACAAACATATTCAAGCATGGGAGTTCTCCCATCGGGGGCATGGGTCGCCAGCATACTACCCTAAACTGGTGGCAGGGTCTTGTATTCAGTTCGGGTTTCACGTAGTGTGAAGACACGTGTAGCTAGTTAGCACAAATTTGGAGAGTAATAGTGGGGTATATCTCCTTGTTACGTGTAGAGCATATATTAGTTCAAGTATCAGTTATCAAGTTTTGTTTCCATCAGCTTCAGTCGGTCATGGTGCATTCAATCATTATCACTGAGCCCCTGATCAGTTCCAGACTATTGGGAGGAGCGGGGCGATTGTTTCTTGGTGCTGACATGTTTGGCGAACTTGAGGGCTGATTTGGCGTCAGTGAAGAAGTGGGATTACCCGCCGTGTGAGATTTTTAGTTTAGCTGGATATAGCATGGCAGATGGGATTTCGACTCGTTGCAGGAGATATTTAGTGGGAAGTAATTCTTTGCATGCGGCCTGTACCAGCGGGGTAAAGTCTGAAAAAAAGGAGATGTTATTGCCTTGGTGGTTGATAAGGCCACGATCTCTGGCCGCTCTTAGCACTGAGTCACGGTCTCGGTAGTTTAGCAGACGCACAATTATAGGCCTAGGCGTGCCTCCAGCTGGTGGTTTAGGTTCTAAAGTGTAGTGCGCACGTTCTACAATAAACACAGGGGATAGTTCCGCCGCAAACAATTCACAAAGCAGTGATTCGATATATGGTTCCATTTTGGGTATGGCTGTAGTCTCTGGTATTCCAGCTATTCTTAGATTGTTGCGCCGGGAGCGCGCTTCCAAATCTTCGTTCTTTGCTTTAATTACCGGTAAAATCTTTCCCATGTTAAGGAGGTGTTCCTTGCATTCTACTTGGTAGTCGTGCGCATCCGAGACACCATTTTCAAGCACATCCAGGCGGGTCTTGTGAGAGTCCACTTGGTGTTTTACCATATCCAGTCTGGAGGTGAGAGCGTCTATTTTGGTGTCTATGGATTTCAGATTGGTGCGGACCTCAAGCATTATCGTGCGCAGGTCTTCCTTCTGTTTGTTTCCGCTATCCCCATTGTTTATCTGGTTCGGAACATGTTTCTGTGGTGCGGGTGAGACGCTTGTTCTCGAAAGGGAGTTTGGAGTGTTGCGATCGTTTTTCCCTATGTTTGTGGCAACTTGGGGTACTCGGATGTAGGACTGGTTTGGCCGCCTCTTCCCACAGAGTACGCTTCGGCAGTAGTTCTAACAGCCTCTTGGGCCTTACAGGTCGTGTAGCAGCGTGCGATGATCCGATGGGAAAACACACTTCAGTGTCTGTGGCTCCAAGCCGGCAAACCCCCTTTGCGGTTTTAGAGCTCCCAGGGGAGCAGCAGGTCAGCGTCCAGCATTGGGGGGGAAGGGTTGCACGGTCGCTCTCCTGACCCCGGCTGAGCCGGCAATGCCGGATCGCCTGGGTGCTCCGCTGCGTCCCGCCCACATGAGCACTGCTCCGCTTTCTACCGCGTGCCTCACCTCCAAGCCCCTCGGTCTCCCGCCTCAGCCGCTGGTCTACGGGCTCTCCCAGCCTCAAGGGGGAAGACCGATATACGGCGTCCCGAGTGGGAAAGGAGGCCCGCCCGCCCACATCATTAGCACCCCAGGACCTAAGGCGTACTCACGCGGTCCGCGTCCGTCCATCTCACTCGCTGTCCGGTAGGGTCTTATGGGCGCCCAGTGTCTCCGGAGCTCGTCCGACTCCAGTCCCGGTGAGTGCCTGGTTGTCCTCCACCG
Source organism: Calotriton arnoldi (assembly GCA_963921515.1). NCBI lineage: Eukaryota > Metazoa > Chordata > Amphibia > Caudata > Salamandridae > Calotriton > Calotriton arnoldi. Next base: position 3,315,641 of record CAWUFW010000600.1, read on the forward strand.
ATCTACTTGTGATGCAGCTCTCCGTGCTCTCAGGCTGGCTCCACGTCGTTCCCGGCCACAGCCAGGCCCTGGGTAACGGGTCTCAGGATTCTGCCAGTTTCCACGCCTGTAACGCTCGCTCTGTGTCCTCTGTACCACAGTGCTCGAAAACTTGATCCTGGGATATATCGCAGCGGTTCACGACGGCGGCGGAGCAGGCCTCAACCGTGCTGCGTTTGTTTGTAGGGATTCTGCACATATACAGAGCTATGCACAGGATAATAGGACCTCGGAGTATAGTGGTGAACCCACCATGCACCTTAGTACCTACAATCCCAATCCGACTAGCTTTAGCGTCTCATTCGCAGCGAAGCTACCAATGATTAGACAACCCAGAACACGGTCTCTCTCAGGACTCGCGGGAGCAAGAACACTCTTTCATAACTCACTCATACTTGTCCACAACGTGCGTAATAAGAGACACAGTATAGTTTAAATTGTTTATTTCAACTATCGTGCTCTAAGATACAGTACACGTGCCAGTACTATCAGCATAATGCATAATGATAAAATAAGAAGCATAGTTACAATTCCATAGAATACAAACGGGGACAGCATTTTATAAAGACAGTGGATTTAGGGCTAAATGGCCTTACCACCCTCCCCGTGCTATTAACTAGTTTATTATAAAAATAGAAGACCTCTGGGCTTTGTCAGGCGGACCCTCATACCTCAATATCTAGATGCAAGGTTTACATCATCAGACAAGCACAGCTCTTCTCCCTGGAAAGGTTTTTCTCCAAGTGTCACAAACATCGATATCACAATATTAAAAGCACACGAATTTCTCCAGTGCAGCTGTATTCTGTGTTATGTCTAAGTGCGAGGGGCTGACCAGATCAGCAAGAACAAGGGACGTTGTTTTTCGACCTTGTACATGATGTGCAGACGAAACCCACAGGGAACAGGAGAAAAGGTGAAAGGCAAAAAGGCAGACAGTTTATAGCCGGGCACAAGAGGAGGCTGGAAAAACAAAGTCACAAAGTAACGTGTGCAAAAAGGCATCATGGCAGCCAGGCCTATGCTAACTTAGCAATGTAGACAAAGAGGCCACAAACCACACTACACCCTCCCCTGGTCAGGCCATAGGCGAAGACATAGGACGAAAACAGAGTTCAAATAGATGGAGCAGAATGTAAACGTCTATTTAGGTGTAGTCCTCAATGAAGGACTGCGAATGGGGAAAAAATTGCAGGATAAAAAAAAATCCAGATTGCCGGGACGTTGAAAGCAGAGGCCCCCTAATCCAATAGAGTATAAGTGCAAAAAACCGCCACACCTTCCAAGAGGGCATCGTTGGAATCGTCTGAAAAAAGAGACGCCATCCAGTTCAACAAATCAAAACTGCATTCATGGTCCTCACAAGAGGGAGCAGTGATCAGCATTGCGGGACAACTTGCGTGATACTCAACATAACTTTGTTGTAGGAGAGTCCGAGCAGCCGCCCAGATATCCCATTGCGCCAAAATCCCAAGTGCTGCCGCACGCGCCATCAAGCCATTGCCGGAACAGTCCCGTTCATGGGCCTCTAAGGGACCCATTAACTGGCTAAAATCCGGGTCAGACAGAGACTTATTGGAGAGGCAAAAATCCAAGGACCAAGAGAAAGGACATCGGATGCAAGACATCACAGGTTGCACGCAAGTGAAATACGCAAAGCGAAAAGAAAGTCTATAGGACACACTTAGTGTCGCCAATGGTAGGATGCCGAAGCCGATGAGCATGCGTTCACGGAGCATCCGGAGTCGACCTTGGTCGAGGAGGCCCCCAGGAAGTGCAGCTATTGCGTAGCAAACAGACCAAAAGCAATATACCAGCCGCTAAGGCGAGGAGCAACGGGAAGCCGCCAAAGACGCTGGAAAAAATAGAATGAATAAAAGGCGGAATTACACCAAATAGTTTGAAAGGAGGTAACAAGGCCAGAGCCCACAACTTAAAAAAAGTGCACAAGACCTTTGGTGCTAGACGCATTGAAAACACGGTGAATCAGCTCACAGAAATGTTGTGGGAGGTTTGTGTTCAAAAGGGCCTGCATCTCACTGTGGGTACTAGCCACCTGGAGGATGAAGGTCTCCCGTGCGGATGTGAGCATAACCTCCTGGTTCAATAATAGCGCCTTTATTCTGCTCAATTTATTGAAATCCGCCTTCAAAGTCGGAATGGAAGGCCAAATGGAACTATTATGTCGTGCGGGGGAGGAAAAAGCAAATTTTTGCAGCACACAACCTGGTGGGAAACTGTTACAATATAGGGGATGCCGGCCAGCATTCCACAGCAGTTCTGATTATTCAGAAGGAGATAGCTACCATTTGCAAGCACAGTGAAAGTAGGTGATATAACAGGAGCAGGAATGCCCTTTAAAACACAAGCAAGATTCGGAGCTGAAACATTACAAGCCCCGTGCAATTTAATGTTTTTACAAATTAGTGAATGACCCACTGTAGAATCGCAAGACTCCCCTGTGAGAAAAACTTCTTTTCCGTCCCTAAGGCATCTATACATGAAAGGCAGGGACCAAAGTTCATGCAAGAAGGCACTGCCCAAAGGCTGAAAACGGCCAACAGGATAATGTTTCATGCAGGAACTGAACTCAAATAAAGAAAAAGGCAAAGCGATAACCCTGTGAACTAGCAACACTGCAGAGTCCAACTCCGCCACAGAGAACGGTAACGGCTCTATCTTCTCGATATGTAAGAGAGTGTATGTTGCATCCTTCATGGACATGAATTGCTGTTTTTCAGTTAAATTAAACGGTAAGAATAAGGCAGACGTGTTTAAAAAATGCCAAGGAACTTTACCCATTTTTAGTGTTTGCAAAGTCCATGCAAACTGCATTACTGAACGCAGCTGATTCTGACCATGATATAACACAGACACATCATCCTGTACAATATCAACAACAGAGGAAACAATATTCTCTAATGTGTAAATGCGGGAAGACAGGGTATTAATACTATTGTCAACAAAAGCAAGCACTTTCTAGATTTGCTTGATCTTTTTCCCGAAGGGAAGCAGCTTCAATTTGTGAAAGCTTCCAGAGTTCATTGTAAGTTTCATAAATGAATCTCTTAGGTCGAGGACCACGAGGCCCCAGAACAAAATCGGACAGATCAATGTTGCCTAATAGGAGGGATAAATGTTGTTTTACAGAATCCAATGAAGAGTGCTGCAACCACTGTTTACACAATTTACCAACAGAATATGTTGTAACAGTACGAGAGTCAGAAAACCTCGGATCTGGCCTATCCTGTTTGTAACCAGGAGCTGAGTCATGAAAATGCAGTTGGCAGGCATTTGATGCTAAGGGCCAAGCCAACCAGGGTGACTGAACAATCGTAGAGGTATTAAACGAATTGTTTTGAAACAAAGCTTGCAAATTGGCAAGGGAAATATTGAAACTCAAGCTGCCGTTGGGAGTTGAAGACAATACGGGAATGGAGGGTGCATTCAATTGTTTGGAAGTAGCCAAACCCAAACAGGTTGTTTGATAGATCATACGATTTAAAAATAAAATTTGGGCCGGGATTAGGCAAGCACGGTGTAAGGCTTCCGTGCCTCGGACCTGCCATGACTTGGTGCCCCAAATAGACTTTAAGTCAATGGTGTCCCGCCAGTGCTCATAACCACCCACCGCTAATGCGTTCAAGAAGGAACCAGAATATAGCAATTTGGTGTGGGTCAACATGATCTTCTGAGCGGACGAAGTGTTCAATTTAAAATAATAGGACCCAGGGTTTGATCTATCAAAGTCTGTAAAGTAAGTAAATTTACTTCGAAGAGTTTGGGAGCTACCTGGCAAAGGGGTCAGACAATGTTCCCATTGGGTGTAATTAAAAGGACCCCGAAGAGTACTTGGTTTATGGAGAAAGTGGTTGCCCCAATGCTGGTAACAATATAAGTCAGCATAACTTGCAGAATTTAAATACAGATCTTCAGCATTAAAAGCAGCATAATATTTCAAATCAGAAAATAACGATTCAACGGCATGCACATCCCAATCGTCAGAATGAATATTACTTTTAACGACATCACCCATTGAAACACGGAGGACATTTGGTACATTAATAATCTCGGTTGGTCCATGAATTTGGAAATTTACCGCATCCCATACGATGCCATCAGCGACTGGGAAAGCTGAAATGTTCACAAATGTGTGGTCACGCTTCATGATGTGAGAGGAAGAATGCGGAGCCAAAGTTCCAGCGACACAGTTCACTGCAGAGCGTTCAGGCAAATAATGGCCATTGATGAGTAAGAAAAAAACTGTCACAAAGCCAATGGACATGAACAGAACAATCAGGAATAGTACCAACCAGATGTATGTCCATGGTGGGATCAAAAAATTGTCTCTGAACCAGGATATAAAAACACTGAAGTTGGACGGGATAAGTGATGAGGTGGAAGCCGAATCAAAGGAATAACGGGTTGGGCTCAGTGGTGTTGGTAAATGAGCCACCGACTCGTTGGCGGGGTATGCATACTCGGTCTCCTCGTTGCAGGAGGAAGGCGGGAAGTTGAGCAGGTGATCAGGCAAATCTACCATCTCAATGGCAACATCAGTGTCCGTGTGGGCTGGAGGGCCACAAACATGAGTCCTAGAAATGGCTGGACAGGAGACCGCTGGTGTTACGCTATTCAGAATCGGCCAGATGTTGTAGCTTGACATTGTCCACCGAGATGTATCTGTTGTCCTTGCGACCAGGAAGCGGTGGTAAGATGACAGTACGAGTACCCTTCAAGCCAAGGACTGGAACCGGTGCACGATAAGAGGGGCCAAATTCTTTTTTGTTCTCCACCTTCTCTCGGACCAGATCTCCAACCTTCGGAAGCCAGCCGGCAACCGGAATCTGCAGCGCAGCGTCTGTGGCTGAAGGTAAATGTTCGTTTGCAAGTTTGTCACGGGCTTCTCGTAAGTCCTGCAACATAATTGAATGATTATCTACGTCAAAGATTGCGGCACCCGCCGCCATGTCTAGACCATTAAGGCCTGGAACAAACATTTGGATGCCAAAGAGCATTTCGTATGGGGTCCGCCCACCCAGAGATCTTCTAGGGAGATTATTAAGTGCACGTTGTACGCTATACAAGTGTGCCAGCCAGTTCCTGCCAGTACCTAAGACTCTAGCTGTCAAGGATTGCTTTAAGTCACGGTTCATTCGCTCCACAATCGAATTACCCTCAGGTCTATATGGAGACGAAAATTGCACCCGCACCCCCAGTGACCCCATTGCGTCCTTGTACGCCTTAGAGGCGAATGCCAGACCGTGGTCAGAATGGAAGGTGCCACAGGCAAAAATTCCCACAAAGACACGCAAATCCCTTATGACATTTCGAGCGTCAGCACTCCGTTGTGGCCAGACCCAGATGAAACGTGTGCACGAATCCACTGCAACCAGGATGTATTTATATGCAGTGTCAGAAGAAAATGGACCGCAGTGATCCAGGTAAACACACCCAAAAGGTTTGTTAGAAATGCAGAGCTGTGTTTGTGGTGGTCGTGTAACCATTGAAGGCTTAATTTGCTGACAAACGTCACAAGAAAGCACATAAGTACGGGTCTGTTTATATAAACCACGCCACCAGTAACGCTGCTGCAAGATGGAAACAGTCGCAGACACGCCAGCATGGGCCGAAGCCAAGCCTTCGTGTGCGGCCGTTATCAAGGAAGGTCTGCGGTCCGCGTTGGGAATCAGCCGATCACCAACGTCTGGAATTGTTATGTAAGCAACCTGTTCGGGACTTAAGCGATAAGAGTATTTGGAAGGGAAACCCCGTGGGTAATTAGCACCTTCCTTTGTTGCAGCAATAGCTGCCAAAATCTCATTATCTATTTTAGTCATGGATCTTGTAACTGCTGCTACTGAGCACGTGGCTACTGCTAATTTGGCAGCTTCATCTGCCAAACTGTTACCGACCGCGTGTGCGCCCACACGCTGGTGGCCAAGTGTGTGAATCACCTGTGTGAGAGGCAGACGTTGTTTAAGATCTGCCACTCGAACCCAAAGCATTTTATGCTCAATTGTGCTGCCTTTAGCATCTCTATAGTCGTTTTGCGACCAAAAGAATAGGTTGTCATTAAAAGATTGAACACACTAATAAGAATTGCATACAATAAGTCGTCACGTCTGGATTCGCGAACTCAAGTGCGAGCACCAAAGGACACAGCTCGGCCAATTGTGCAGTACTGTCTCCTAGTGCCTGGGTGTGCACTACAGTCGATTTGAACTCTCCGTTCACCATAGTACCTGCAACGATAGCACATGCTGCGGAATAAGCATGCTTAGAACCCGTGGCCGGTTGTGCCGAACCATCGGTGTAAATAATACACTTGTACTCCTCAAGCGGCAGCAAAGACAGAGGAGGAGGATGAACAAATTCATACTGTAAGAACTCCTGTGTCTGAAGAGAGGAATCAAAGATAAAAGTGACATCCGGGGACGTCAAAGATGTAGCCCATTGTATCCAACGGGGATGCAAAGCCTTAGAGTTCGGGACACTTGCCTTCGTCACTGCCTCAAAGGCAGGATATGGTGTTACCACCAAAATGCGTTTTCCCTGTGCCAGTGCGCGTTTCTTTAGAATCGCCATTTACACTGCAGTCAAAACTTTCTCCACAGAGGAAAAGCGCAACTCCGCTGAAGTGTAAAGATGTGACTTGTATGCAATCGGTACTGTGTCACCTTCGTTAAAGGTTAAGTACGTGAAACCCACTGCCCCTGGCACAATTCTAATCACCAGGTTTGTGTGGTTATCACGAGTCAACAAGAACTTAGATTCAAGTAGATCAGACTGCAAAGAGTGCAGTATAGAGGAATGCTCAGGAAGCCAGCATGACTTCGAAAAGTTGGGCTGTATCAAGGCATATAGAGGCTTGATACGCTGGGCATATTCGGGAATGTAAGTGCGCCCGAAGTTGAGAAAACCCAGTAATGACTGAAGCTTCTTCAGGGTGGTTGGAGGGCGCAAAAGTGCGCACTTCTCCAAGAAATGGAGAGCTAAGCCCCTACCTTCATTGTTGAGCTCATAGCCCAAAAACAAAACGGTAAATTCAGCAATGTGAGATTTGGCAAAATTAAATTTGTATCCTAAGACCGCAAATTCAAGAATAATGCGGTCCACACGTGAAAGATGCGGCCATAATTCATCGTCTGTCAGATAGATATCGTCGACGTACGAACACGCATCTGGGTCTATGCTGTCCAACAAAGACAACACGGGCGGCGAAGACACCCGGGCTGTTCTTGTAGCCCATGGGCAAACGCCAAAATTTAAATTGTTTTCCACCGGAAGTGAAAGCACTCCATTGGCTGCACTCCGGGGACAAGTTGTGCGTGTAAAATCCATTGGATAGGTCAAGTGTCGTTTTATATTTTTTACGAACAAGACTGTCGACAAGCGCAGAACTGTGGGTATTTTGTACCGCAAAGGTCCGACAATGAGAATTTAAATGTCGGTAATCCAAAACAAGGCGGTACGATCCATCGGGTTTAGAAACCGCAAAAAGGGGATTATTCATTGGTGAGACGCAGGTTTCAATTACTCCTTGATATTCTAACTGTGTCAGAATGTCGGAAACGGGACCTTTAGCTTCCCGCCGGATGGGATATTGGGGTTGTGGCTGTGGCAGAGACCGCAATGGTATATCATGGGGTGGAGAATCCTCGTCCCAGCCCATGTGGTTACGGTATAGCGCCGGAGCCAGGGCTCCAGCCCATTCAGCTGCGAGAGCCTCCGCTTTGTCCTTGGGGACATGACGAGAAAAGCTCGGAAGGATTACCTCCTCCCCTCTACGAGCAGCAAGTACGAATGGGGGCGGCCAATCCGCCTCTGCCAACCAAATATCGTAAGAAGACGTCAGATTCTCCCAAAAAATCCCTTTAATAACACGCTCAATGTCACCTTCTATTTGAATGACAATATTAAATAGTCTTGTCAGGGGGTGCCACTCGGGTGTCAGCTGTCTCGACAGTAATGAATGTGTCAGTTGCTGTCGCCTCCACATGAGGACGTAGTGCCTCCCGCACTATGGTAACTTCCGCGGCGCCGTCTAGTAGCGTCACTGCCTACATCCAATTCAGGAGTCTCGTTCTCACCGTCTGTGGCATACCTCGCTGTTAATGCTGCAACTTTTTTCTTCTGAAACTGTGGGCGAGAACGCGGAAATTCTTCTGGTTTCCCTCGGACTGGTTGTCGAGGTTGGTCTCGTCCCTGTGGGCCCTCACGACCCCTGCCTCTATCTTGGCGATCTCCTCCACCAGTCTGGGAGGTCGATGGTGCCTGTGAAGAACGAGGAGAATGCGGGTCAGGGACTTGAAATCTATCTGGAGATTTAATTCTCGCTCTGTCGCGCAAATCATAAGTGCGTTCAGAAGATATGGAAACCGGGGACGCAGCACGCGACCCTGGTTTTGACTGTTGCTTACCCTGTTTCTTCAACCTCCAGCTCTTTTTAGTAAAGAACGGTTTCTCATCTTTCTCAGATTGAGTTTGTTGTGGCTGTGATTGAGTTTGCGTTTTAGCAAAAGGCTTAACTCCCAGACTATTGCGGCCAATGGTTTTATAAGCCTGTGCAATAATTTTTGGTAATTCGCGTGGCTTGTCCGAATCCGGGACCAAAGCCAAAGCATTAGCGACTTGAAAGTTGACTGCATCGCCCTTGACGTTCGCAAGGATTAGATCAGCCACTACATCGAACACTCTCACCAGTCTCATCCCCAATTCCACAGCCGCTTCAGGGCCATGTTCATCCTGCACTCGTTTAATTACAGAGGGGAGTACTGTCATGGAAGGGGTGCCGAAACACTTTGCATATACTGCTGCGAATACTTTGCTCCAGTTGTTGCATTCTGCCAACTCGGGTATTAAGTCTTTCGGCAAACTAATCGTTAAAATCCTGTGTTTTTCCACAGGAGAAGTATTGGGAAAAACTGCCTCCAGCTGGTCAAATGTTTCTGCAAGCCAAGAAGGTAAATCATCCTTATTTTGTGGGCGCTTGCCCATCACCGAATTAACCATGACGGGACTTATGGTTACACCGCCCGGTCCAGCTGGATGCGCCGCAACTCCAGGAGGGGCTCCCTGGATGTTGCCTGTAACATACTGTACCAAAGCTCTGTGAACACGTATCAAAGACGTATGCAATGCACGCAGTTCATCAACCACAAGCGTCAAATAACGCGGATGTGGGGTATACCCGGCCAAGACTGGCCAAGTGGCCCCGTCTATTGATAAGGGGCCTAAACGAACCGGGGTGACCGGATGTGGGAGGGCGCCATTAAACCAAATATGGTGTTGCCATGCCGTAAGTGGTACTTCAAGAGCCTGATAAGGCCGATAAGCATTGGGTAGGGCAGTGAGAGCGTACACATGAAACAAATTGTCCGCTCCGTCCACCGCCGGAAAAGTGACCCAAGAGTAAAACACCTCAAAGTGGTGAGCCAGGTCAGCCTGCACCACAAAGATGAGTGCGACACCCGCGTCGCGCACTCCATAAGCCAGTAAATGAGCCCGGAGCGCAGCGCGGCTATGTGCCGGTATATTTATATCCGCCATTAAGACCAGAAATGATCGACAACCTAATGTGAGGCAGCGCAATATAGGGTTAACAAACACCTTATAATAACTTCAAGCTTGAAAGAACCTATAAAAACATCAATATAGGAGGTACCACCCTCACACACGTTTCCGGAAGCGTATGCGAAGGGTGTTGTGGACAAGCACTACTCAAGCGCCTCGCAGATAAGAAGCCTACCACGTTGGTGGCGCCATGTTGTAGGGATTCTGCACATATACAGAGCTATGCACAGGATAATAGGACCTCGGAGTATAGTGGTGAACCAACCATGCACCTTAGTACCCACAATCCCAATCCGACTAGCTTTAGCGTCTCATTCACAGCGAAGCTACCAATGATTAGACAACCCAGAACACGGTCTCTCTCAGGACTCGCGGGAGCAAGAACACTCTTTCATAACTCACTCATACTTGTCCACAACGTGCGTAATAAGAGACAGTATAGTTTAAATTGTTTATTTCAACTATCGTGCTCCAAGATACAGTACACGTGCCAGTACTATCAGCATAATGCATAATGATAAAAAAAGAAGCATAGTTACAATTCCATAGAATACAAACGGGGACAGCATTTTATAAAGACAGTGGATATAGGGCTAAATGGCCTTACCACCCTCCCCGTGCTATTAACTAGTTTATTATAAAAATAGAAGACCTCTGGGCTTTGTCAGGCGGACCCTCATACCTCAATATCTAGATGCAAGGTTTACATCATCAGACAAGCACAGCTCTTCTCCCTGGAAAGGTTTTTCTCCAAGTGTCACAAACAGCGAGATCACAATATTAAAAGCACACAAATTTCTCCAGTGCAGCTGTATTCTGTTTTATGTCTAAGTGCGAGGGGCTGACCAGATCAGCAAGAACAAGGCGCGTTGTTTTTCGACCTTGTACATGATGTGCAGACGAAACCCACAGGGAACAGGAGAAAAGGTGAAAGGCAAAAAGGCAGACAGTTCTAATATAGCCGGGCACAAGCAGAGGCTGGAAAAATAAAGTCACAAAGTAACGTGTGCAAAAAGGCATCATGGCAGCCAGGCCTATGCTAACTTAGCAATGTAGACAATGAGGCCACAAACCACACTACAGCTGCAGGGTCAGCTTACACTATACCGTGTGTTGCATCATCACGCCGAGCGTCTTATCATAGCCCCCATGGCTCCTTTAATGTGTGCAACGATGGCGTGAGTTCCGATCTCCCAGATGTTAGCAGATTTATGCAGGATTATGGGCCCGGCCGGCAGAGCCCTCTTAGCGAGTTGCCATCTTGCTGCTCGGCGAAGTCTCGCCCCATTTTATTGATATATTAATTTGTAACTAATGTAATGTGGTAATCGTTTTTTTTAACTCCTATTTTTATTAACATATCCTCATCAATTAAATGTGCCTACTTAGTTTCATTTAGTAGCTTAGCCGTTACATGTGTATTTTTGTTATTTGTATTCTATTTGAATACCATAAACCTACATTTTTAGAATGTTTTATAATATTAAAATTTTATTTAAATAGATACATGCACACACACATTACACGGGTGGCGATAGAAACTGTGTGGGTAGGGGTAGGTCTAACTTTCCATTGGAAAAGGCAATTTTGGGGGGACGTCGCTCAAGCATTTTTGCTGAGCTCCGGGTCCTCCGCCCATGGAAAATTCTATCATAAAAATTAACCACAGTGGCACAGAACAGAAATATGTGATGTGATGTAGGAGGCTCTTTGCTACATGCTCATTGCATTTAAAACTCCAGATGACCCACTTGCACGGAGGAGCGAGTTGATTCAAAAGCCCCTAAACCAATCTCTTCTGCGAATGGAGAACATCAAGATGGCCACAAGGAAAGCCGAGCAGTGAACATTCAGCCAAAAAGTAAAAGACTGCTCAAGGGATCAGACGTGGTCCGCTCGGCTGCAGCAAGCTGCTGGGTCTGACTCATGCCATTTGGTCAGTGGGGCGGGAAGAAGGTCTAGGCCGAGGATGAACTGAAACACGAATTGGTGGTTGTGGAATCCCTCATTTTCTGGAGTGGCAGAGTTATAAGAACCCAGTGACGCAAGCATATATTCAGCTTCATGATAAGCTTGCCAGAGTGACCCAGCTTAGAGAGGCTGGAGTGTAGTTGGAAATGGATGAGCAGTAGCAGGGTCGAATGAGCGAGGGATGGTAGTCTGAGAGTCACAGCAGGCCATCGGTAACTACAACTAACGGATGTAGAACTGAAGCTGTAACGCAAGGAAGGGGAATAAAAATGTAGTTTTGGTGTCTATGCTTTGTGAGGTCGTGGGATCCACATGAACTGCAAACTCCGGCCCCCAGAGTAGCTTTGTGGTCTACACTACCCTCAGTAAGAGAATCTGCTCTATCACAATGAAACAGAAGCCTCCTGAGAGGAATAGAATTGAGCAAGTGGTCTAAGCAGAATTGTCCAACTACCGAAGCAGCAAAATGCAATCAAATTTGGCTGTAGTGTTGAAGCAACTTTTTTTTTTACACTTTATTTGTTAGATTTTCATAACTCAACAACAGACAGCAACATACTGCCCACAGGTACGAAAGAAAAAATCATTGCATGCGATACATCAACATTCATTTGGATAAAAGAGCAGATAAAACAGATATAGCACGACTGTGGGAGAGTCCAGGTATGGTGGCAGCATCAGTTTGAGATCTGCTTATGGTCTGGCGTCCCGATAAGTAGGCAGAATTATAAAAAAGAAGATCGAAACGTGCACAAAAGGGCATTCAATCAGTCTGAATCATTGTGTTGAAGCAACTTAAAGCACAAAAGAGTCTCTGCAAACAATTATTGATCAACAGCAATGTCGACAATGTAGATATGGAATTGCATGCACAACAGCTTTTCACAGCATCCTGCAGGTTCCTGATGACTGAGATTATCCTGGACAGGACCCACAAGGACTTTCACATTAAAAAATTACCCTAGACACACTGCCAAAAATTCACTTCCTTAAAGTAAAAAAAGGCATTTTGAATCCTATTAGAAACTAAGGACACATACCATTTAAAGACATTGGCAGAGGCCACACGCCCATGACCTCATCTCTCAATGCAGAGACATGAGGGAAGTAACAATACGCCTCCAGAAGTAAAAGAAAACCCCCCAAAAAACCCACTTACAGATGTGACTTTCCATTTCGTCTGACTGTCATGCGTACTAGCAAGACGCACACTGTTGGGACTGTGGATGAAGTGAAAGCAGTGCTCTGTCTCGGGACTCTGGATGCAAAATTAGTCTTTCAGGGTCCGGCCAGGCCTTGACAAAGAGATCGCGGTGGAGGAAACAGGTGACCACCAAAGACTGTGGAATGACCAGACTGCTTTAGCAACAGTAAGAGAGAGAGAGATTTGTTGAACACTTCTCGGACTAGGGATAAGGCGTTCTACTTGGCATGAAGGGATTTCCACAAAAGTTTCTTCGAGTTCTTGCTCCGAGGTATGATGGTATTTTACTCGCTCCATGGTCAGAAGACACTGAAGAAAACTGAGAAACCGGAACAGAAGGCGTAGACCAATGGTAAAGACATGAGTCACCAGGCTGAACATGCTCAAGCAGGTCTTACTGTTTTTTTCCTTTTATTATTTTAAATAGTGTGGTTTTGGCTGGCCCCATATTAACCAGGGAGGGTCTGTGCCCATCATTTGTTAGTTACTTATGCTGTTGCAGTGTTTTTTTTATTTCCAAACTGCAGGGAAATAACATTACATAGGGTGTGAAGAGGTCATTTAGAGTGAATGGAAATTGCATCAAGCCAGACCGGCAGCAGTGTGTCCAGAAAATAACGTCAAAGTAAAAAGAAGCCACACTGAATAGCATCACTGTCTGACTCGGAAAACGTGGGTCTACAATGTATCCCCAAGACTGCTAAGACAGGTCAACCGGATACAGAATCAACACGTAAGATTGACATTACCAATATATAAGATGTTGCGATACTACAAGAAACCCTCCTGTTGAGGGATTGATACCCTTGCTAGTTTCATGCATCTGCAGCAAACATCACTGAAGGGGAGGTCATACTGAATAAGCGAGATGTCCCGTTAGCAATAGAAATGCGGTATAAAGACACTGAAGGTAATATGGGCGCACGATCTGAAGCATGCTGGGTAACAACAAACTGACATTAATCCCTTACATGCACCTAATTAAGGTAAAAAGAAATTCCATGTGGGCATCTTTCCGACTGATTTCATAAGAGGGGTTGTGATCTGCGCAAGGATGGGGGAGAACTTCACCGTGACACTAGACTTGGAGCTAGATCGATCGTCTTGTGGAACACTATTAGAACATAAAGTCCTGGTGGCAATAGAGAATTGAGCATCTGGCTGTGGTAGATATTTTGCAGACGGGTGGGTGGGGCTGCTCTGCTCTCTGAGCTGGGCAGGATAGGAGTAATTTGCCCACTCCTACGTGCGCAGTGACTGTTTGGTCGGCCCTCTCGGGCCACCCAAAACAGTCATGCCCACTTTCGCTATTCTCCACGCAGGCTCTATTACAGCCAGTGTGAACAACATACCTAGACCCCCATTCCCTGGCTGAGCGTTGAACCAGGACGCTCAGACCAATCACAATGCTGCATTGCAGCAATGTGATTGGTCAGGAGAGCCTGGGCGTGCTTCCTGTTCCTCGAAGAGAGCAGGAGCAGCGATGCGGGACCGGCAGCAAGGTAAGTTTATTATTTTGTTATATTGCACTCCCCGCTCCCTGCCCTGCCAGCCACAAGTCATGCTGGCCGCCACTGATTTTATTATAATGTACAATAACAGACTAACATGTCCATCACTCAAATTAATTTCATATTTCACTATACTAATTCACCACTGATACTTTGTGGGTTCCGGAGTAGCGTGCTGATCCAGCGGTAATTTCACGGTAATTTCTCAATGCAAAACATAATTTACCTCTAGTTTACCGCTTTAAAGGTGATGGACCTTTGCCACCGTGTATCACCTTCAGGAGACTTTACATAAACATGAAAAATCAAAATGCAATTAATATTTAAGCCAATAAAGAGAGTTGTGAGTATTTTTAAAGGGTTTTATTTTCTAGTCAAAAGTTAAGTTTCTCTGACCCTTTATTCATTAGTCAAATATCAATCAGGTTACAGAATTGAAAAATAGAATTAATACAGAACATATTATAGATTGCATACAAAACACTCCATAAAGAAAAGGGAATGAGGCATAAAATGTCAGTCAGAACTCTTTAAAGAGTTTCAGGAAAAATATAATTCAAGAGTGAGTTTTGCAAGCCTAATCAATAATTAATAATTGACAAAAATCTCCCATAAAGAGAAATAAATGCATAAGACAAATAAATCTTTTTCAAAACCAGTTAGTCAAAAGCATGAAACTTAAAGTTTTAGCATCTAAATCTAAACCTATTCCATCAGTTGCTTTCTCTGCCCTGGTCTGTTCAATCTGTGTCTCACACAGAGAGGCTGCCCGCCCTTCACAAGACCACAGAGGAATGTGATCTGCCTTGCCAAAAATATGACGTACAAGGACTCTCTGAAAAAAAATATGAGCAAGAACCCCTCCTCCCTCTGTCTCTCCTCGGACGCAATCTCCTCCCAGGCTGCACCCGCGACGTTCACGTACCTAACCCATATGATGTCTGTGTCAGATCTGCTTCTTCTCCTCTCCTCCCTCTAAGACTTCTAAGGCGTCTAAGGCTGCTAAAGCGGACACGCCCCCTAAGGGGTCATTATTTATACTCTAATTCTTGGCAGACTATACTAATAATGTTGCAGTTTCAGTAGAAACTCGCACTGTGATTGGTTAGCACAGGTGACATAGGGGTCTCATCATCCTGTTCTCATTGCAAATCCAACCCATACCAGTTCTGACAATAAGGGCTTAATGCTAAGAACAATATACATAACATGTATCAATAAAAACATTTCTTGCAACAAAATGTATCACTCAATTTCCTGTCTTTCACATAGCACACAAAAATGACACTTTCCCACAAATACTGATACATTGGCACGATGACAGGAATGTACAGTTCATTGTGGCCTTGACCCATGTGTCTTCACTTGAGGCACTTGGCAGTTCATGCAGCTGGCTCTGCGCATGCGTCTCTCATTCAGCACACTGCCAAAAATTCTCAGCCATGCTGGATTCCTAGGCAGCCATTTTATAGTGGGCCCAAATGTATACTAAAGTAAAAACAAACACAAAAGAATATTAATTTATGAAGTAAAGCCCATTATGTTTACCTCCCCCATACTAGTACCCTGTATTAATTATTACCTAGCAAAAGCTATTAATTTAAAGCAGCTTTTCTATTATTTGTGCACCACATGCAAAATGTGCAATGTACAACATAGCATAAACATGCTCTAGTGCAAATTTTCAAAGCGCAAACAGTTAATACATACTCATAGCAACATGCTCTAATGTTTTAGATAGCTTTTCATGCTAAATGCGTTTGCCCCATGTGTAGTGTTGGTGCATGGTTGATTAATTAATACACATAAGAAGATGTGTTATGAACTGAATATGCATTGTCTAAATATGCAACAAAGCCAAAGTCTCTTGAGACAGGAACAGGGAGTGTAGATTACAAGGAAAAGGAGCTGGGCAAAGCTAAAGAGGCCACAGTGAGCCTTCTAAAGGAAACTGAAATCACAAGTTAATTCAGCACAAGCATTTCAGACTGAAAGCATTTTGACCAGGCCTCATTTCATGTTTTTCACTTTGCATGCACCAAAAAGTGCCATTTTAAAATGCAGTCTCTCTGAAACAAAAATAAAGCAATGCCTGAATCCAGATGAAATCTGAGCTACATCAGTGCTACTCGCTGAAAAAGCGCTTCAACACATCATCAGGGGTAGCAAGCGCTATATAAATGCAACCTTTTTCCCTCTTCTATCCCTCCACTATCTTTCTCAATCCAAATAACTGACTAACATATCCACCACTCATATTACTTTCATACTTCACTATACCAATTCACCACTAATCCTTTATGGGTTCCGGAGTAGCGTGCTACTCTCCGAAAAAGCACTTAAACACTGCATCAGGGGTAGCAAGCGCTATATAAATGCAAATCTTTTTCCCTCCACTATCATTCTCAATCCAAATAACTGACTAACATATCCACCACTCAAATTACTTAAATATTTCACTATACTAATTCACCACTAATCCTTTATTGGCTCCGCAGTAGCGTGCTACTCGCCAAAAAAGTGCTTTGACGCCTCTTATGGGGTAGTAAGCGCTATATAAATGCAATTACAATACAATATACCAGAATAGATTTTATTCTGATACGCTCCCACTTATCTCATTATTGTTAGAAATTGACACAGGGATGAAAGAGTCAACTAACCACTTGCTGGTCACTATATACGTGGAGTGTTTGCTGCCCACCGCAAAAAAAGAAAAATTATAGTACATTTATGAACCAGCATTTCGAGACCCAACAGTATGGGCAACTGTATGGAAGAAAGTAGAACACTAGTTTAAAACAAGCATTGGCATAGCCAATAGGTCTCGCCTTTGGGGCCTTATAAGTGTTTAGCCAGAGCTATTGACTTTGCCAATGTCTTCAAGCTGTGCTGTAGAGAAGTGTGGCTGCTGTGCAGCATGCTGAAAAGTTATAATAAAAAAGTGTCAGAAGCATTTTTGTTACTTTATATATGACCAAGAAGGCATTATGTAAAACTGAATGACCATATTAAAAAAAGTATTTACAATAAAAAATTCTCAGTTTTCTTTTGTTCTTGCAATGCTGGCAACTTGTTTCTGCCTATTGCAATGGTTGTTTGTTAAAGCTTTTTTTTTGAGGGGGCATAAACAATCGGAGGGTGAAGGTTGGGAACTAGTACCTGCATTATAACACTAGCAGCGGCCAGACGCTAGGGAGAATCAACAGATGCCAGATTCCGAGAGCAGGCTGAGGTGGTGCTGAGTGATGCTGAGGTGGTAGTGGTGGTGACTGTTGCGGAGACGATGCTGAGGTGGTGCTGAATGATACTCAGGTCTTGCTGAGTGATGCTGTGGTGGTGCTGAGTGATATTGTCTTGGCGCTGAGTGATGCTGTGGTGGTGCTGAGTGATGCTGTGGTGGCCCTGAGCGATGCTGTGGGTGTGCCGAGCGATGCTGTGGGTGTGCCGAGCGATGCTGTGGGTGTGCCGAGCGATGCTGTGGGTGTGCCGAGCGATGCTGTGGCGGCGCCGAGCGATGCTGTGGCGGCGCGAGCGATGCTGTGGCGGCGCCGAGCGATGCTGTGGCGGCGCCGAGCGATGCTGTGGCGGCGCCGCAGCATCGAGTGATGCTGTTGTGGCGCCGAGTGATGCTGTTGTGGCGCTGAGTGATGCTGTGGTTGTGCTGAGTGATGCTGTGGTTACACTGAGTGATGCTGTGGTTGCACTGAGTGATGCTGTGATGGCGTTGAGTGATGCTGTGATGGCGTTGAGAGATGTTGTGTTGGTGCTGAGTGATGCTGTGCTGGCTCTGATTGATGCTGTGCTGGCTCTGATTGATGCTGTGGTTGCGCTGAGTGATGCTGAGTGATGCTGTGGTATTGCCGAGTGAGAGATAGAGTGAAGATATAATGCCCAATTGGAGAGAGTGGTGAGAGAGAAAGAGAGAGAAAGGGTGTACATAGAATAAAGAGTGGAGAGGGATAGAGAGAGAGAAAGAAGGGGAGAGAGAGTGAATGAAGGAGTTTGAAAGAGAAACAGATAAAGGGGTGAGAGAATGAAAGGCTAAAAAAGATAGAGAGGGGAGAGTTAATTAAGTAGAGAGAGAATTAGAGAGGGGAGAGAGAGAGAAGGAGAGAGACAATAAGAGTGGGGGGTGTGGAGTTTAGATAGAGTGAAGAAGTGACGCGGAAAAAGTAACCTTAAATATAGCTTTGTGCTTTGCGCGAATATAAAACAAATAGCGATATAAGGTGAAATCAACCCACCGAAGCAATATTTCTAACTAGACAAAAAAAAGCTTGCATTTCAATGCTAATCGCTGTTGTTTTTCATGTGACTGTAGTCCAGGGCCGTCAGTTGGTAATGTGAGCTGCTGCTGCGATTGAAACATCAGAGTCCAGAGAGTTAATGAGCCATGACGAGGAAATGAGGAAGAGATAGGGAACCCAGATGGCAGCTGCGCGCGTGCACGCTATCGTGAACGCAAGCTGGTCGCCAGCCGAAAGCCAGTGGGTTTGCACTTCCAAAACCCGCTTACTAAAACTCTCGGCCAGACCAGCGCAAGCGCTGGTGCAGGCCGAGACCTAAAAATGAAGAAAATGAGATCACGTGGGATGCAGTTTGACTAGCAACTAAGAGTAAGAGGGGAACTCACGCAACACAAAATTACTTACAGATGGCCAAAGAAAGAAAGCGGAGTTAGAATTTAATGTTTGCCAAATGGAAAATCAACACAAAAGAAACGGGCTGCGCACTTCACAAAACTTATAGATCACTACACCAAGCGAGAGGAGAACTTGAAAACCTATTAACCACAGACGTGGCTCTATGTCAGCCAAAGATACTGCGAACGAGTTGAGAAAGCTCACCTCTTAGCATTCAAACTTAAAAAACTGTGCACTAGAAATTACTTTCTACTAAGACAGAAGGGAGTGTACATCGGTTTAAGTGCGATTCTTCTTCTCTGTACAGCTCCCAAGGTTTAAATAGCAAACTACTTGAAACTTAGGAGAGTGATTTTCATTTCCTGCAAGTGAACCCTGGAGATCTTAATAATTAGAAGACCCCATAACACCTTATGAGATGAAATTGGCCATAACTGGAATGCCAGGAAACAAGATCTCAGAGCCGTATGACTACATAGACTCATTTTACAAATCTTTGTCTGGCATTCTGGTTGAACCAATACTTTATTAGTATTTAATCACTTTCTCCTCATGGGTACAGTGATGGACTCTATAATGAAGTCAACACTGTCCCTGCTTTTGAAGCCTGATTGTGACCCAACTGTGCCTCATATAGGCCTATAGCACTGCAAAATCCCAATGTAATTTTTTTTTACAAGAATCCTAGTGACCCAACTAAGTCCTATAATGACACCCTTGATATACATAAATCAGTCTGGTTTTGTGAGACAGACAGATGTCAGATAACATACGTTTCGCAGTGGACCTGGTGAAAAAGTTACTTACCTTCGGTCACGCCCTTTCTGGTGAATATGCTATCTACGTACCTTGTGAATACTCCCAGGTGCCAGACTGGATCTGGGGATTTTTCTCAGCATTACTCCTGTGCGCCAGTAGGTGGCTTCATGCGGCTCTGCCCTAACTTTGTATGTGCCACACCTGCACGCTGTCAGTTTCTTTCTCACCTGTGTCCCTGCCTTCAGGCACAGAGTTAACTAACTGATCAAATTTCACAGATCATTAACTTGTGATGTTTTTTATGGAAGGTGAAATGAGTCCATTCCATAAAATGAAAAGGCTAGAAGTTGCTGAGGAATCTACAGTTGGAAAGAGCATTAACAATGGTGAGTAACTTGTTCTTTTGACTGATACTTTTAACCACAGATTCCTCACCTTGTGAACATGTACCAAGGTGGTAGGTCTGTGGAATGGCTTAAACCAGAGAACCCTACAGGACCAAACAGGCAAAGTGCCCTTCCTGCAGGACCTGGCTATCAAGGCAGTAGTGCTTCATGAATGTATGAATTGACACCCACGTCGCAGCCTGGCAGATGCCTAGAACAGGCACTCAGCGTGCCAATGCTGTTGTAGCAGGCTTGGCTCTAGTTAAATGAGCCTTGAACCACTCCAGAGGCTGCTTCTAGGCCAATGTGTAGCAGTTTTTATACAGAAAACTTTCCAACTTAATATGGTGCTTTTCTGCACATGCCCTTCTTCGAACCCGCGAACCCCATAAAGAGCTGATCGTCCACCGAAAGGTCCTTGGTACAATTTAGGTAAAAACTCAAAGTTCTCTTGGGGTCCAACCGATGAGCCTTTCCTCTTCTTTCAAGGGGTGAGGTGGAGCATAGAATGTTGGAAGGGTGATGAATTGTCCAACATGAAAAGGTGTCACAGTCTTCAGCTGGAATGCTGCCCTAGTCAGTAACACCAGTTTGTCCCAGATGTGGACAGATAGTGGATGAAAGGACAGTGCTTACAGCTCATGCATGCGACGAGCAGAGGCTATCGCTATAAAGAAGACTGTTCTGAGAGTCAGTAGGCGCCAAGGAAAACAGTTTATCAGTTCAAAAGCGGTACACAAAAAAAAAGTGAGAACCAAATTAAGGTCATACTTTGGCATTACAAAAGGTTTGGGTAGAAGCTTAATGGCCAAACCTTTAAGAATACGTGTCACAACAGGTGAGTTAAAAAAGGACAGTTGGTCCGGTAAATGCAAAAAGGCTGAAAGGGCGACAACCTTTAACAATGCCCACACCTGAAAATGCGAAACATCAACTTTGATGTAGTGGTTCTGTATGGCGGGGATTACACCTAGCCACAAATGTATCCCAGTGTCCAGCATGGAAAATGCTACTTACCAGTATGCATCTGTTCTTGGCATGTAGAGCTGCAGATCCTCACACTGTGCATTAGATCGCCATCTGGTGTTGGGCTCGGATGCTTGCACTTTGTTGTTGTCTTCGAAGAAGTCTTTGTAGTCATGTGATAGGTGACTCCTCCTTAGGACAATAGTGCGCATGGGCATCGACTCCATCCTCAGATTGTTTTTCGCCATATTGGGGAGTGATGGAGTTAGTAGAAAAGAAAAGAGATGTCCATGTGTGTGTATCTAATTAAGATAGGACTGGAGCACATACAGGTCCCGGGAGGTGGGTGGGCGTGTGAGGATCTGCAGCTCTACATGCCAAGAACAGATGCATACTGGTAAGTAGCATTTTCCGTTCGAGGCATGTGAGCTGCAGAGCTCACACTGTGCATAGACTGTACAGCAGTATCTCCCTAGCGGTGGTCACCTGTATGTGTTGCAGTAGTTTGAAAAAGGGTTTTAAGGACAGCTTGGCCCACGGAAGCTTGTTGCTTGGCTTGCACATCAACACAATAGTGTTTAGTGAAGGTGTGTGTTGTAGACCATGTGGCTGCCTTACATATGTCTTCTAGGGGAATGTTCCCTAAGAATGCCATGGATGCCCCTAGTTTGCGTGTTGAGTGCGCTCTAGGGGGAACTGATAATGTGCGTTTGGCTTTTTGGTAGCAGATTTGGATACATTTAACAATCCACCTTGCAACCCCGGCTTTTGAGATGGGATTACCTTTGTGTGGTGGAGAGAAAGCCACAAACAATTGTTTGGTTTTGCGAAAGGATTTGGTTCTGTCAATGTAATACATAAGGGCTCTTTTGACATCTAGGGTGTGGAGAGCTCTTTCTGCCACGGAATCTGGGTTTTGGAAAAACACAGGTAGTTCTACTGATTGGTTAAGGTGGAAAGGCGAAATGACTTTGGGAAGGAATTTTGGGTTTGTTCTGAGAACTACCTTTTTATGATGTATTTGTAAGAAAGGTTCTTGTATAGTTAGAGCTTGTAGTTCACTGACTCTCCTTAGAGAAGTGATTGCAATTAGAAACGCAACTTTCCATGTAAGGAATTGAAGTTCACATTTATGTAAGGGTTCGAAAGGTGGACCCATGAGCCTGGTAAGTACTATATTAAGATTCCACACTGGGGAAGGTGGTAATCTGGGAGGTATGATCCGCTTAAGGCCTTCCATGAAGGCTTTAATGGCGGGAACTTTGAATAGTGATAAGTGTTGCCTGTTTTGCAAGTAAGCAGCAAGGGCTGCGAGGTGCAGACGTATGGATGAGTATGCAAGACTACATCTTTGCAAATGTAGCAAATAGCAAATGATGTTTTGCGTAGAGGCTTGTAATGGTTGGATGTTATTATTAGTGCAGTAAATAGCGAATCTTTTTCCATTTAGCTGCATAGCAGGCTCTGGTAGTTGGGCGTCTAGCTTCTTTTATAACGTCCATGCAGTCTGGGGGTAGGTTAAGGTAACCGAATTCTAGGACTTCAGGAGCCAAATTGCAAGGTTCAGCTGAGATGGATCTGGGTGCATTATCTCTCCATGGCTCTGCGTTAGCATTGTTGGGGAGAGGTGCAGTTTTTGGTATGGGACTACTGATAGCTCCAGTAGTGTGGTGAACCACGGTTGGCGTGCCCATGTAGGGGCTACTAGTATCATTTTGAGAGATTGTTGTCAAAGCTTGCGTACTACAAGTGGGATGAGTGGGAGCGGTGGAAAAGCGTACACAAATCTGCCGGACCAGTTCATCCATATCGCATTGCCCTTGGACTGCGGGTGTGGAAGCCTGGCGGCGAAGGTTGGGCATTTGGCGTTTTGGTGTGTGGCGAACAGATCTAAGTCTGGCTGGCCCCACATCTGGAAGAAAGGTAGAAGAACTTGTGGATGTAGTTCCCACTCGTGAATCTGTTGTGTCTGTCGACTTAACAGATCTGCAATCTGATTGTGAACCCCTGGTAGGTGTTCTGCTAGAAGGTAAATGTTTTGTGGAATGGCCCACCTCCAAATGTCCTGTGCTAGTTGGGACAGTTGTGGAGAGTGTGTCCCCCTGTTTTTGTATATAGTACATAGCTGTGATGTTGTCTGTTCGGATCAGGACAGCTTTGTTTTGTACGTGGAGTTGAAAGGACTTGAGAGCTAGGAATATGGCTAGTAACTCTAGGTGGTTGATGTGGAACAGCTTCTGCTGAGTGGTCCACTTGCCCTGTGTTGTATGGTGTAACAGGTGTGCTCCCCATCCTGTAAGGGATGCGTCCGTGGTTAGTTCTACTTGTGGAACCGGCTCTAGGAACGGCCGCCCCTTGGACAAATTGTTGGTGTTCCACCACTGCAGAGAGCGATGTGTGCGGCTGTCTACCAACACCAGATCTGTAAGATGTCCCTGAGCCTGGTTCCATTGGCGCGCTAGGCACTCTTGTAGAGGACGCATTTGAAGTTTTGCATGAGAGACGAGAAAAATGCAGGATGCCATCATGCCGATGAGCTGCATAAACACTCTGGCTGGAAGAGAGTGTTGCATTTGAAACCTGGGGACAAGGGTTTGTATACTGGCTATCCTGGCTGGGCTGGGGTAAGCTAGAGCAGTGGAAGTGTTTATGGTAGCTCCCAGATATTGAAGGACATGGGAGGGCTGAAGGTGGGACTTGGTATAGTTTATTGTGAACCCCAAGTTGTGTAATGTTTGTATCGTTTGGTGAGTGTGTTGGACACACTGGTTGAATGATTTGGCTTTGATAAGCCAGTCGTCCAGGTATGGGAAGACATGTATTTGTTGTCTTCGTAGATGCGCTGCTACTACTGCAAGGCATTTGGTAAACACTCTTGGAGCAGTGGTGACTCCGAATGGGAGTACTTTGAACTGGTAGTGCTGCCCATTGAGAACGAACCTTAGATACTTCCTGTGAGCAGGATGTATGGGAATGTGGAAGTAGGCGTCCTTGAGGTCTAATGTGGCAAGGAAGTCTTGTTGTTGTAGTAAGGGAAGCACTTGTTGGAGAGTGATCATGTGAAAATGATCTGAGTGTATGTATTGATTGAGAGGTCTGAGGTCTAAAATAGGCCTGAGAGTGCCGTCCTTTTTGGGAATGAGGAAGTACAGGGAGTAAACCCCTGTGCCTTGCTGTAGCAGAGGCACTGGCTCTATGGCGTGCTTTTGAAGCAGGGAAAGTACCTCTTGTTGTAAAAGTGTAAGATGGTCTGTGGACATTGGACGCTGCCTGGGTGGTATGGTGGGGGGGGGGTAGCTGTTAGCTCCAGGCAGTAGCCATGTTGGATAATCTGTCTCACCCACCTGTCTGTTGTAATGGAGTTCCAGACAGGCAGGAACTGTGATAGCCTTCCCCCGACAGGGGTGTTGTGGTCGGGGGGAAGTGGAGGAAAGTCACTGTTTGGGAGTGGTGGAGGTACGGGTGTTATTATTACCTCGACCTCTGCCCTTAGAGTTGTTGCCTCTGTAACCACCCCTAAAGTATCCTCTATTAGGAGAGGTTTGGGTGTTTGTTCGATAGGAAGAGGAACTGTCTGCGGTGGTATTCCTGGAGCCCCCTCTGTAAAAGGAGCGGCGAAAGGAGCCACGTTGCTGCGGGGACTGCAATGCTCCCATTGATTTGGCAGTGTCAGTATCCTTCTTCATCTTTTCTAGTGCTGTGTCGACAGCAGGACCAAATAGTTGGTTTTGGTTAAATGGCTGGTTTAGTATGGTAGTCTGGACTTCTGGCTTAAAACCTGAAATGCGAAGCCAGGCGTGTCATCTAATAAGCACGCTAGTGTTAACTGACCTAGCGGCGGTGTCGGCTGCGTCTAAGGCGCACTTAATGGAGGCATTTGAAATAAGTTTACCTTCTTGAATGAGGTCAGTGGCTTGTGTTTTGTATTGATCAGGTAGATGTTGAAGGAGGGTTTCTAGCTGATCGTAGTGTGCCCTGTCGTACCTAGCTAGTAGAGCTTGGGTGTTAACGATGCGCCAGATGTTGGTGGCTTGCGCAGCTACGCGTTTGCCAGAGGAATCTAACAATTTGGATTCTTTATCAGGGGCGGAGCATCCCCTGAAGTTTGGGAATTGGCGCGTTTTCTGGCATTAGAAACGACCAGTGAGTCAAGGGGAGCTGACCTTGATGTAGGTGGGGTCATCGGGGGCAGGTCTATACTTTTTATCCACTCTAGGATTAAGGATCCTGGCTCTGACCGGGTCGTTAAAAATTTCAGGTGCATGTTTAATGACACCCTTGATCATGGGTAAAGTTTGAACCGTTTTTGAGACCGTTCAAAAGTGTCTAGAAGAAAATCTTCCTCTGGTTGGTCGGTGTGAATATGCACCCCATGAAAAACGGCCGCCCTATGTATGAGTTGCCCAAAACCTATGTGATCATCTGGTGGAGATGGTTTTGTGGGATAAGGTGGAGGGCTGGGGAGGTCTGTAGGGTCTGGGGGTCATTATAACCCCAGTCATCCTGTGGTGGATCATCTGGATCCAGATATAAATTATGAGGGTCATCCCTGTACCCCATGTTGTCCTCATACTCATGTGGGGGAGAATCCGCAGGTTGAGGAGGTGTGATAGGGATGTGGAGAGGAGGGGTGTTAGAGAGAGGTATAGGGGAAGAAGGAGGCATAGGGGAAGTGGAAGAGTCTTTCTTCTTCGGAGGGACAGGCTTGTGACGTGGCACAGAGGAAATATGTCCTGTTTTAGGATTGATATAAAGTTTGTGTTGATTAGGATCGATGGGATTCGGTGTAAACAGTTCCTCTCCTTGAATATTAGTTTTCGGCGCCGACTTTTTCGGTTCCGAACGTGGTGATGGCTTCTTTAAATGTTCCTTTGCTTTAGAAGGCGTCGAGGCGTCCTTCGGTTTAGCTACAGGCTCGACCGGCTTTAGTTTAGGGGGTGTGTCGAGTAGCTTCGGTGCCGAGGGATCCGCGTGCTTGGAGGCGGATTTGGGGACCGAACTGGATTTCGGCGCCGGGTGGTCTTTGTGTTTCGGCGCCGAAGGTGCCGGTGTAACGGGCACATGAGGTTTGGTCGGTGCCGAGGAACTAGAAGGCTTTGTTTTCTTGTTCGGTGCCGAGCCCGAAGGCGGGGCGTCCGAAACACGTTTACGGTCTCGACTGGGGCCCGTAGGCGAAGTACTGACCGGTGCCTTCGATTTTGCAGGGAGGGTTGGGGCAGGGGCAGTAGTACTCACACGCTGCCCTGAAGGGATGGAACTGTTGGAGTCCTCTGCCTCGGAGATGATAGCGAGGTCTTCGGAGTCTTCTTCCGGAACATCGGGACCCTCGTCGAAGATGTTGACGGGTTCCGGAGCGGACCTGTGCGCCATGATGTGCCTTCGGGCTCGACGATCTCGGATTGTCTTCTTGGAGCGGAAGGAGGCGCAGGCCGGACAAGTGGCCTCGTTATGGTCTGGTGAGAGGCACCGATTACAGACCTGGTGGTGGTCACTATGAGGAAACTTTGCTCCACATTGGGGGCATTTTCGGAATGGCGTCCTTTCCATGGGCAGTAGGCCTTACGGCGTCGATGGGCCCAACGGCCCGCGTCGACGGCTGGAAAGGAGATCGAGGAAGGGACGTCGAGATGACGATGTCGGTATTAGGCGTTGAAAAGTGGAAAACGCTGCAAAAAACGAGTTTCGAACCGGAGTGTCAAAATGCATCCGAACCCGATGGCGGAAAAAAACAATCTGAGGATGGAGTCTATGCCCATGCGCACTATTGTCCTAAGGAGGAGTCACCTATCACATGACTACAAAGACTTCTTCGAAGACAACAACAAAGTGCAAGCATCCGAGCCCAACACCAGATGGCGATCTAATGCACAGTGTGAGCTCTGCAGCTCACATGCCTCGAACATAGTTTTCCTAGAAGTGTGCCTGACCATTAGAATGACATGCACTCCTTCCAGAGGGAGATCGGAAGCAGTCAGCTGTCACCACTCACTCAGGTGCACATGGAGGTGTAAATTGCGCAGGCCTGGGTGCAGTACCCTGCTCTATTGCTGGGACAGAAGATCCTCCAGAAGCAGCAGCCTGATCGGAGGACAGATGCTAATACTCAATCCGAAGCTACTGGGATGACTTGCGCTTGGTCATTCCTGATCTTTTTCAGTACCTGGGGCAGGAAAGGTAGCAGCAGGAAGGCATACAAGAGTCTCGTGCTCCACTTAAGGCAGAATGCGTCTCAGAGAGCCGTCTTGGGAACTCCACCACACAAAAGTGTTGACACCGCACTTTCTCTGCATGGCGAATAGATTGAGCTAGGGTTCTCCCTATTGCTGGAAGATGCTCTGCGCCACCTCCAGTTGTAGCTGCCATGTGTTATCTGCTAGGCGTTGCGGGCTGATTGGTCAACAATCCCGCCAGGTGGTTCCCAACACAGAAATGCCCTACTGATGCGCCAGCTCCAGACTCTCAGAGCCTCCTGGCACAAGAACCCACTCTGCCATGTTTGTTGCAGTACTACATGGTAGTGGTGTGGTCTGTGAGAACCTGGACCAACCTCCCTTTAGAGGATGGTGGGAAGGCCTTCAATGCCAAGTGAATGGTCCACAACTTGAGCAAGTTGATGTGGAGGTGAGTCACGACGAGACATCAGAGTCCTCTCCCAGGGGACCTCCCCAACCCAACAGTGACTCATGACTCATCTGTTACCACTGTCAGCTCTGGGTAGGGTAGAAATAGGGGTCTGACACTGGTCCAGTTACAGTCGAGCAGCCACTACTGCAGGTTTTCAGCAGTTTCCTCTGAAACCTTTATGAAATCTGACAGGTGCCCTTAATTCTGAGCCCATCTGAGCCCATCATGGATACTTCAGATCTCACTGTGGAGCCCGCATGAGCCATCTGGCATAGTTGACAAGCAGAATGCAGGCCAAGAGGTCTCAGACCCACTCTCACTGAGACTCAGGACCGAGGCTGAAACATTGGAATCATAGCCTTAATGTCCTGAAAAGGCTCAAAACTGCACCAGGAGGGCTCCAATGAACAGAAGCTTCTGCAAAGGAGTTAGGTGTAACTTAGGCACGTTGATTGAGAACCCCACGAGTTAAGAGGTCTGCTGTTGTCTGGAGATGGTCTTCGACTGACAGTGACAAGCCCACTTCAACATCCAGTCATTGAGCTAGGGGAAGGCTGGATTCCCGACCTCCTACGGTGTGCTGCAACCTCCGCCATCGCTTTCATGAGCAGCTGATGAGGTGAAGGAGAGCACAGAGAACTGAAAATGCTCTTGCCTACCTTGAACTGCAGGTAATGCCTGTGGGACTGCAGCAGGAGAATGTTAAATTAGGCGTCTTGCAGGCCCAACACTTCCATCCAGTCTTCTGGATCCAGGGCATATACAACTTGGGCCAATCTGAGCATTTTAAATGTGTCCTTTATCAGGAAGAAATTGAGAGGGTGAAGATCTAAATTAGGATGAAAGTCTCCAACCTACTTCGCCACCAGGCTATAATAGGCATTTCCAGTGCCAAGACCTTCTCCTTTTCTAAAAGTGCCTGGACCTCCTGACCCAAAATGAACAAATGGTCCTCCAACAGCTGCTCTGATGTGGGTGGAATATACCAGTAGATCTGAAAGGAATGGTAGGGCATAACCTTGCTGGATAATGTGATGCACTTATCTGTCGGATGTGATTCTGTGCCACCTGTGTAGATAATACCTTATCCTGCCTCAAACAGGTTGGCCATGTGTCAATAAGGACATGCTAAAATGGCTTGTTAGCAGGAGGGACAGGGGACTGAGCAGTGAGTTGCCTCTGACAGCCTGGGCATTGTTTGCTAGATCCCCGACCCCAGGCTCGAAAGGACTGGGGGCGATTTTTGCTTTGTAGGTAAACCTTGGCATTATCTTTGCGCCTAGCTCCTTCTGAAGCCTTGAAAGGGGCAAAACTGTTGGGGATAGTGCTGCACGGGTGCAGAAAGACAGAGTGAATGTGCTGTGGCCCTGCTTTCCTTGAAGCACTTGGGGTCGGTCAACATAACATCAAATAACATGACCATTAGTGATGCCTGAACATCACCTTAGAAGCCGGTGGATCTCATCCACGCGTGGCAGCCAAGCACCACTGGTACCGACTGTCCTGCCCAAGCAGTCAGTGGTGTCCAGCCCAGAGCGGATTAAGTACTTCTCAGCATCCTGACCATCTTGAATGATCTGCACAAGGTTGGTGCGGTATTCATCAGGGATTGTTGACACTATCTCGCTGACCATATCCCATAATGCAAACATCCCAGGAGGCATTGTCATTTAATAAGCGAGGCTGATTGAGGAAAACATTCTGTCCCTGAATGTTTAATTCCCTATTGGGAGGTGTAGTAGTGGATGAGTTTGAGCTTGGTTTACTCGTGGGCGACTGGACTACCAAGTTTTCAGGTGTAGGATGCTGCATGAGGAAAGTAGGGTCACCAGGGGCAGGTCTATGTCTTCTGGTGACTTGTCGATTTACTACTAGGCAAGACTAAGGTTTGGCCTAGGTGCTTATCAGTGCGTCCATCAGGGCTTCATTGAAAAAGGGAGAAGTAGTTCTGCAGAAGTCTGTCCAGGTTGGAGGACCTCCGTTAGGATTTTAGTCTTAACTTCAACAGATGGAAGTTACAGGTCTAATCACCACAACAAAAGAAGCCGATTCGTCTGTGGGAGGGCCAGAGGGCGAAATCAACCCCGTGTCCTGGAAGGTGTCTAGACCACTGGCTGCCTGAAGGGCCATATAAAGATTGTCCTCATCCTAAAAATGGGATGCATCATCCCCATCATCTCCAGTATGTCTGTTGACTGTGTTCTGAGACTCAGACAATAGGAATGTGACTCACTGTAGGCAGTAGCACTGTTCTGTCTGAATCAGAATGAGGTTGGAGCAGCTGTGCCAATGGTTGTGGAGGGCACGGCTTCAGTCGAAATTGTGTCAGGTTCACTTGAAAGTCCGATAAGATGATGGGTTCTTTCTCCTGCGTCTGTTCCGATGTTAACACAGCAGGTACCGACGCGGCTCATGGTGTCTGATTCAGAGTTGGGTTAGACCCCACAGGGGAAACAAGAGGATCAGATGGCATCAAGGACAGATCCGCCGATTGTAGCCCACCTGGATGCTTACTCAAATCAACCAGAAGGGTGCCTAAGATGTGTAACAGAGCTTCTTTGAAAGCCTCTACTTGTTGCGGTGTAGACGATGGACCTGGGAATTCGTGTTGCACTGATAGGAGCTGTGAAATTGGTTCCTGGGTAGGAGGTCGGGACTGGGACCAGGAGGGACTATGACGTCCTTGTGACTTCTCTGGATAAGAAAGGCAGAAGGAGAGTCACGCTTCAGAAAACTTGAGTTCTTTGTTTTTGACTTGCCCTTACCGGATAACTTGGAGTGTGAAGCGATGTTCGTGTTTGTCCTACAACGCCCCTCACTGCAATGCGGACTGCATTTCTGCCGAATCATGTCACTTTGAAGGGAATGGGACAAAATAATAAAGAAACAAGATCTGGTCCGTTGGCTAACTGGACACTCTTGTCTGTGGTTACCGGGTAGGCGTCGCCCTTGACGTAATACCAAGTGGGCGTTGAGGATGTGGGTCACACTATGATATAAACAGAACACCCCACAGATCATCACACCTAATGCAAGCACTCCCCTGCGCATCCCACCCTTCTCACTTCTGCATCTGTATTACCTTTTCACGCAACCAGATCAGCAGGTAGCTTAGGATCTTGGCTCGGGAAGACGACAGGCTGTTGCCTTCAGTTAAGTCACTGACTAATCGCTTGAAGGAATGGAGCCCTTCTCCAATCTGAAAGTGCTGTAGGCACCTTTCACACATGCCCCACAATAATGAACTATCCAGGCCTGAACCAGGTAAACCTTCAGGTTACTTCACCCTCCAACTATCCCTAAACATTGCAACAAGCTGGGCATGAGATGCTGAGGGCGGTGTCATACTCGCTAGAAGTTGTGGTCCTGTATGTACTGACTTGTTACCTTTGCCGAGAGCTGCTGTGGCGAGATTCTATTGTTAGGCATTACAGATGCCCCTTGGGGGGGCACGGCTGGCGGCGCGACTTACTGTACAGTTTCAGATGCGCTGATGTCCACTGCAGGTCCAGGACACAGGATGACGTGCTGACGTCCACTGCAGACTTGTGACACAGAATGATGCGCCAATGTCCTTTGCAGGCTCGTGACTCCGGATCCACTAGATGCCGTTATCATGAAGTCCAATGGCGACTGCAGATGCGACCGAGGCCGCACAGATTGCTTAGCAACCAAGTGCGGGTGGGGAGTGCCTTTATAGTCTCAGTCCAATTAAGATGGCTGCTGAGTGGGTGACTCATTTTCTGGTTGTATAATGATCAGGCTCAGTCTGTGTGACTCATTTACTGATTGTATATGCCAGGCTCATACCATGTGTTCTGGGAGACTCATTTCCTGATTGTATAATCAATCAGGCCCAGTCTGGGTGACTCATTTCCTAATTGTATACTCATCAGGCTCATACCATGACCTGTTCTGGGTGACTCATTTCCTGATTGTATAATCATCAGGCCCAGACCATAACGTAATGATGTCAACACAACAACTACACACAAACAATATGGGGTGAGAACACACACACAATCAGATATACATGTGGAAAGCACACAGATACACCACACAGATGCATATGGGTTATAAATGTGGGTTTATGCAGAGCGCATCCTCCAAGATTGCACAGCGCCTGTCCGGGGATGCACATCACGACAAGCGTCATATATAGCAGTGTATGTCCCCAAGACATTAAGAAGATTTGATGAAAATATGAAAACATTTTTACTAGCTATGGCCAGGCAAAAACAAAACTTAAAGTGAATGGTGAGCACATCTGCATACACTGCTAATTAATTTACTCTGGGCTAATAAGCAACCAAGACTGTGCTGGGACTGACTCATGATGCCTTGTCATGGGAAAGAGGGCTATCGGTGCCAGGCCTGGAGCTCTACTTTTACATTGTACAGGCTTAATATTTGTTCCACTTTGCTGTACCAGTGCCTCATGTGGAGATAGAAAGAGAAACAGTAGCGCCTATTGCATATACTATGATCTTGTCTTACCCTCTACCCAGCCCCGACAGCATATTAATGCAGTAGCATGTACAGCTTAGGCCTGGACCCATACAGAAAGAGAAACAGTAGTACCTATTCCATTTACTACAATCGTGTCTTGCCCTCTACCCAGACCTGACAGCATATTAATGCAGTAGCCTGCACACCATAGGCCTGGAACCCCTTGTCCAGGGCGGGTGGATACAGGAACATGTACTCTCCAAAGCTGTCCATGTGTGATAATCCAGGAGTGTCACTGACGACAGAGCCCAAGGCGAAACAGCAGCTGGTGAAATTAGGGCTCACTAGAATATGTTATTTATATTAAGTGGGGAGTTTCTATCCCTAAAGCAGTTTAAGGAGTTGGTAGGCAAACAATCTGAATATTTTGTTCTACTAAAGATTATACATTAGACTGTGTTCAGGCGACTAGTCACATCCAAAAGAGCAGTTAAATTGTATAGCATTTAGCAATCTCTGCAAGACTTCCAGCCCCATCATATAGTTGCATGAATATACAGAGATACATTAGAGTGTGAACTTTCACTGATGACCCTGATGAGACACCAATGAGCCCGGGCCATTGGCTGATGACCCTCAGGTTCTCGAATAATGGGAAAGTTTGTTGCATGTATATTAACTGTTGTCAATGTAACTGATGCTGCCAAGTAATGTATAGTGCTGTATTTTGATAATGTTGATACTGCCCTGGACACCTTATATGCATGCCTTTGGCATAGCCATAACAAACGTTACATACCAAAGAATAAAGAAATTGGGGAAAAAAAAAGTGAATAGTGAGCTCTCGGAAGTGATAATACTGAATAGAGGGAGCAGACGGAGATTCCTCCTATGCACCCTGATATTTGCCCTCACAATGGAACCCCTGGAACTAAACATAAACAACAATCTGGCAATCAGATGACTATCTGAAGTGGCCAGTGCAAACTAGTATTGTCTTCTGATAACATCTTATGCTCCAAAAGGGAGAAAAGAAAGTACATTGCAGCTTTCCAGAAAACATGAGCCCAAATCTTGGGAAGAGACCGAGGATGAAGAATGGGGAAACTTTTGGAAAGACCCAACTAAAGATCATAAGAATGTACTACATGGAGAACAGAGATACATACTAATCTACAACTGGTACCTCAACCCTCGTAGACTCAAACAAATCTACCCCAATACACAGGAAATCTGCTGGAAATGAGAAGGGCACAATTATTCACAAATGGCAGTCCTGCACCAAAGTAAGACACTTCAGGAAGGAAATCCTTTCCTGAATCAAAAGCATCATTGGCTTCCCCATATCAGGCATGCCGGAATCCCTTCTTCTAGGACAGAGATCACAAAGCCAGAGGCATGGACAAAAAAAAACGAGGACACTGGTTCACCACATGAAACGCAGTCAACCAATTAATCGCAGAAGACTGGAAAAAGACAGAGGCGCCCACGCAGAACTCATGATATATTAAACTATTGAAGGTGATAGCGATAGAAAAAGTTATGTACAACTTTAATACCCAGTGTCAACACTTTTAACAGCTGCTATAGACTAAGGGCACTAGACTTGAACTATTAATGGGGCAGGAGTAATTGGCATGATTAGATCCAGAGAGAACCAAGAAGGGGCCAGGTTGGGGGGGGAGGGGGAGGGAAGGGTGAGGAGCCTCATCTAGAAGCAGTATGATCAGTGTGTGTGGTGGGGAGTTGAGGGGTGTTCTGGTTATTGGTATGAACTTAAAAGAGAGAGATTCGAATTAAATATCACATACTGTACACTGCTGCATATTGAGTCTAAATGCTTCTCAATAAAAAATGTTTTAGGGAAAAAAGAAAAAAAAAATATTTTAAGCTGTACTGTTTGGACCCCTGGCAGATGGAGGGCTATAATGAACAAGTTACTTACCTTCGGTAACAATATATCTGTAAGAAACATAGGTTAGTTATAGATTCCTTACCTTAGAATTACCCCCAGGCGTCAGACTGGATCCGGAAAGTTTTTCGTCAGCAGTACCTCTGCGCGTTGAAAGGTGGCGTCAGTCGGCTCCGCGTCCGTCGTTGGCGTCGTGGTCGCCGGGATGACATTGCGGTAGCTACTTAGACGCCGCCCTCGCGCGCTGACGTCAATTCTGTACACGACTTTCCGCGCCAGAAACGCAGAGCCATGCAAGACACTGACCACTGGTGCACAAAACTAGGGCCCTGAAAGGATGACCTTAACCCTAGAAATCAGTTCGCAGAACGGGGAGGATGGGTGGGGCGGTAAGGAATCTATAACTAACCTATGTTTCTTACAGATATATCGTTACCGAAGGTAAGTAACTTGTTCATCTGAAAGAAACAGTTATAGATTCCTTACCTTAGAATAGATACCCCAGCAATACCAACCCCGGAGGTGGGTCGGCGAACCAATGTCACACCAGAAAGTGCCGGAGAACAGAACGGCCAAAGAAGCCGTCTCTCCGGACTTGGCTGTCCAGGCAGTAGTGTTTGGTGAACGTGTGCAGCGATGCCCACGTAGCTGCCTGACAAATGTCATTCAGAGGAACTCCTCATCCCAAAGCAGTAGTGGCTGCCGTCGCCCTGGTGGAATGGGCGCGTAGCCCCACTGGAGGCTCTTTTTTAGCCAAAGAATAGCAGGCTTTAATACACAAAACGACCCATCTAGAGATGGTCCGCTTGTGTACGGCCCGACCTTTCTTGGCGCCTACGTAGCCAACAAAGAGTTGGTCATCCACCCGGAACTGTTTTGTGCGATCCAGATAAAAGGAAAGCGCACGTTTTGGGTCCAGACGGTGGAGCCTCTCTTCCTCTTTAGAAGGATGCAGAGGCGGAAAGAAGGTGGGCAAAGTGATGGTTTGCCCGATGTGAAAAGAAGTGACCACCTTGGGAAGAAAGGATGGACGAGTTCGTAGGACAACTTTGTCCGGATGTACAGCCAGAAAAGGAGGTTTAGATGAAAGAGCCTGGAGCTCACTCACCCTTCTGGCAGATGTGATGGCTACCAGGAAAGCAGTTTTAAGAGTTAAAAGTCTTAAAGGACAGTTGTGAAGTTGCACAAAGGGAGTGCACATTAAATATGTTAAGACTAGATTCAAGTCCCACTGAGGCATAACGAAGGGAATAGGAGGAAAGAGATGAGTTATGCCTTTTAAGAAACGATTTACAACCGGGGAATTGGTGAGAAGGCTGATCAGGAAGCCTTAGAAAGGCAGAAATGGCCGAAAGATAGCCCTTGATAGTGCCCAGAGCAGAGCCCTGCTGGGCCAAGGAAAGTAGGAACAATAGAACCTCAGAAAGAGGGGCAGAAAGGGGATCCACAGCCTTTGCTGCGCATCATGCCACAAATTTGTTCCATCGGCAGTCGTATACCGTCTTAGTGGAGGGACGCCTGGCTGCCAAGATTACATCGCAGACTTCGGGAGGCAAGTCGAATGACGTCAACTGCCGCCACTCAATCTCCACGCAAGGAGGTGGAGGCTGGACAGGTTCGGGTCGAGGACCTCCCGAAGAGGCAGTCTGGTCAGAGGATCGATGGCCATGTTGAGCAGCTCGGGATACCAAACTCTTCGTGCCCAATCCGGAGCCACAAGAATGACTTAGGCCGGTCGCGCTTGATCTTCTTCAGCACTCTGGGCAGAAGTGGTATAGGCGGAAAGGCCTACAACAGACCGCAACTCCACTCGCGACGAAAAGCGTCGCCTAGCAAGTGCCGCCTTGGAAATTCCAAAGCGCAG
The DNA here is from genome assembly GCA_963921515.1 of Calotriton arnoldi. Taxonomy (NCBI): domain Eukaryota; kingdom Metazoa; phylum Chordata; class Amphibia; order Caudata; family Salamandridae; genus Calotriton; species Calotriton arnoldi. The sequence continues at coordinate 3,351,548 of CAWUFW010000600.1, forward strand.
AATTGCTTTCTCTTCGGTGGCGAATAGATCTAACCAAGGCTCTCCTCACTGCTAAAAAAGACCTTGCACCACCCCCGAGTGAAGACGCCATTCGTGATCCATCATGCACCTGCGGCTGAGTTCATCCGCCCTGGCGTTCAGTGAACCTCCCAGGTGTTGAACCACCAGGGATATGCCCTGATGTTCCAGCCATGTCCAGAGGCGGAGGGCCTCTTGACATAGGGTCCACGACCCCACCCCGCCTTGTTTGTTGCAGTACCACATGACGGTGGTGTTGTCCGTGAACACCTGCACTACTCTTCCCCGGACAGAGGGAAGGAATGCTTTGAGTGCAAGACGAATCGCCCGGAGCTCGAGACCAGAGTCCTCTGATCTCTGCCTCTCCCATGTGACCGCCCCATCCCAGAAGGGATGCGTCTGTCACCACCGTGTGATCTGGTTGGGGAAGGGAGAGGGATCTGCCGTCGACCCAATCCTGGTTCGTAAGCCACCACTGCAACTGTCGAGCAGTGCCCTCCAAGATCTGGACGCAATCGGACAGATTCCCCTGATGCTGCGCCCACTGGAATTTCAGAGCCCGCATATGCCACCTGGCATAATCGACCAGCACGATGCAGGAGGCCATGAGGCCCAGCAGCCTCAGGGTCATCCGGACCTAAACCCAGGGTAGAGGCTGAAAGATCGGAATCATAGCCCAAATATCCCGGACTCACTGTTCGGGAGGATAAACCCGAAACCGCGTTGTGTCCAGAACCGCTCCGATGAAGAGGAGCTTCTGAGAGGGAATCAGGTGCGACTTCGGCACATTGATGGTGAACCCCAGCGAATGCAGGAGGTCGGCCGTAGTCTGGAGGTGGGAAACAACAGCCTGGGGCGAGCCCGCCTTCAACAGCCAGTCATCGAGATAGGGGAAGACTGGAACCCCCTGATCTGCGCAGATGAGCTGCGACCACCGCCATCACTTTCGTGAACACCCGAGGGGCGCTGGTAAGGCCGAAGGGGAGCACGGTAAACTGAAAATGCTCGTGGCCTACCGTGAACCGCAGGTAATGCCGGTGGGCCGGGGACGTGAAAATAAGCGTCCTGCAAGTCCAACGCTACCATCCAGTCTCCAGGGTCGAGGGCAGACAAGACCTGAGCGAGTGTCAACATCTTGAACTTCTCCTTCAGGAGAAAGCGGTTGACGTCCCTGAGATCCAAGATAGGACGCAGGCCCTTGTCCTTCTTGGGTACCAGAAAGTAGTGGGAGTTACAACCACGACCTACTTCTGGGGCAGGAGCGCGCTCGATGGCTCCTTTGGCCAAGAGAGCCGTAACTTCCTGTTGGAGAAGGCCCAAATGATCCTCCGACATACGATGGTAGAGGTGGCATGGCTGGAGGGGTAGTCTCGAAGGGGAGGGAGTAGCCCCTTCGGACTATCTGCAAAACCCACCTGTCCGACGTGATGGTGCGCTAGTGGGAGTGATGGCGGATCCTGCCGCCCACTGGCGCTTGATGGGCCTGAAATGTCGGACTAGGAAGGTTTGGAGGCTGCTGCAGAGGGGGGTTGGTGGACTGGCCCGCCTGCTGGCCCCCTGAAACCACGACAGTGGTTCCCACGTCCCCGGCCGCGCGAAGGTTGGGGAGCTTGCGCTGGCCTGTGGCTCTGGGCGGTACGTAGTGGGGCACCCCTTCCGTAGCCACGAAAGGGGCGAAACGCAGACTGCGCAGGGCGGCTGGAGAGGCCCAAGGACTTGGCCGTAGCCCGCGAGTCCTTGAAACGCTCTAGAGCGTTGTCTGCTTTGTCGCCAAAAAGGTGACTGCCATCAAAAGGCATGTCCATGAGAGTATTCTGGACATCCCCCGAAAAGCCAGTCGATCTCATCCAGGCGTAGCGTCGAAGGGCTACCGACGTGGAAATCGTCCTGCCTAGAGAGTCGGCGGTGTCCAGCCCACAACGGATGGTAAACTTGGCTGCGTCGCTCCCGGCGGCGACAGCCTGGGAGAGTAGTGTCCGGGCCTCCTCCGGGCACTGAGGCAGCACTTGCGCAACCGTGTCCCACACAGAGTGGGAGTAACGGCCCAATAGACATGTGGTGTTTACCAACCGCAGTCCCAAGCTGGCGGAAGAAAAAATCTTCTTTCCAAGATGATCCAGCTTCTTGGATTCCCTATCTGGTGGAGCGTTAGGGAATGCGCCCTTGAAAGTCGAGGCTTGGACCACCAAGCTCTCAGGGGTGGGGTGTTGGGAGAGGAAGGTGGGGTCGCCTGGGGCCGGGCGGTGGCGTCGGGCGATCATTCTATCCACGGGAGCCCCCGTGTTGGGCCTGGACCAGGCGCCCAAAAGGACGTCGGTGAGGGCCTCATTAAACGGAAGCAGGGGCTCCGAAGAGCTCGCTTGCGGTTGAAGCACCTCCGTCAGGAGGTTAGTCCTGACTGCCACGGTAGGAAGCTCGAGGTTGAGAGCCTTGGCCGCCCTACACAACACCACTGCGTACGACGCTCCCTCCTCCGTAGCCACGGTAGGAGACAACATGCCAAGGTCAGGAGATGTATCAAGACCACTGGCATCCCCCAGGTCCTCTCTCCAGTCCGGGTCATACTCCAACTGGTCGGTCAAAAGGTCACCTGACCCCTCCCAGTCCTCCTTCTCGTCCTCTGGGTGCCAATCTGGTCTAAAAGGGACCTCAGGAGTGAACAGGGGCACAAAAACCCCGCTCGGCGCCAGGCGACGCCGGTCCGGCTCAGTGTCCACATCAGGATGGAGGCCGGGGTCGACAATGCGGACACGGTGCCGGTGGAAGCGGCGCCGGTGGAGGCGTAATGAGGTCAACCGGAGCCGCCGGCAGAGAAGGCCTAGGCCCCACAGCCGAGTCCACGGGGCCCGAAGGCGCGCCGGCGGGTTCGGGCTGCCCAAAGATGGCGTGCATCGCCTCGTAGAACTTACGAAGCTGGGCAGGAGTCGCTCCAGGTCCCGGGAAGGGAGGGAAACTGAGTCGGCTCTGCAGGCTCCGCACGCGGAGTCGCGGGAGGGGCACCGCACGCGGAGTCGCGGGAGGGGCACCGCCCGCATCCCTCGTCACGTCAGCCGACCGACGGGGAGAAGTCGAAGAGCGACGATGCTTCTTCGACTTCTTCTTCTTCGACTTACCTTACCCAGAGTGCGAAGACTTAGAAGACTTCGACGAGTGGTGATGGCTCCGCGACCGGTCCCTCGACCTCCCTCGTGACCGGGACCTCGAACGGCGCGGAGCCGACTGCCGGTGCTCAAGCAGCTTTCAGGACCACTCCCACAAAGCCTTCGGAGCCATGGGCCGGCAGTCGGAGCACGACTTGGGGTCGTGGTCGCGCTCCAGGCAAAAGAGGCATACGCGGTGCGGATCCGTCACCGACATCAGTCGGTTACAGGAACCGCAAGCCTTGAAGCCGGACATCCCTAGGTGCACCAGGAGTCGTGAGGACTCAAAAAGGTGTCGACAAAAGTCATCAAAAAGTCAGTCAAAAAGTGACTGGAGGTACCGCTCTCTCCGGATCTGCGCTGGCTGGCGCGGAAAAAGAAAGAACTGACGTCAGTGCGCAGGGCGGCGTCTAAGTAGCTACCGCGACGTCATCAAGGCGACCACGACGCCAACGACTGACGCGGAGCCGACCGACGTCACCTTTCGAAGCGCAGAGGTACTGCTGACGAAAAACGTTCCGGATCCAGTCTGACGCCTGGGGGTAATTCTAAGGTAAGGAATCAATAATAACTGTTTTTCAGATCATATGTGCAAGCTGCTCAATAAGGCTGACACTAAAATGGTCAAGACGACGCATGAAAAGCCTTAGATAATGGTAAAACGACAACTTGCCCATTCCATTATCCTCGGTTAGGATTATCAGCTAGACAGAGGCCCATGAATGATGAGACATTACACTCAATCATGACAAAGTAGAAGTACTGGGACATGACAACAAAGGGTGAGGTTGAGGAGTAATGGCATTCCCACTGTCACCATATGACACCTGTAGTGCACAACCCAGACTTCCCACCAGGGGTTGGTGGATCCTAGCTTCCGAAGTTGGTGACAATCCTGCAGCACACACAGAAAGAGGGAAAAGCCTCCGAGGATTATTTTTGCGCAGGTAGGTGTCCCTTCCTGCACAAAAACCTTGCTGCCTATAATGCAGGGAATCCTTGCACCAGAGCACAAGGAGAGGACAGGAATGTGCCATATAATGATAAATATGGCATATTCTTGCCCTCTCCCTTTCACGCAGCAAGGTGTCTTGCTGCGATGTGTGAACGTTTGATAAATCTAAGCCTTAGAGTTCAGGATGAAAGTGGAGGCTAATCATGGTATATAAAATACTCATTAAACTGGTGACACTGGACAAGAAAATGGATCCCCTATTAAAATCCTTCGTAATAAGATCTAAAGCCTTCAAAAGTGCAGTTAGAAAACAGTAACTGGAGGTCCCGAGTCTCCTGGTGGTCATGATTTTGTGTTTTTTAGATAAACAGAAGACTGATTTTTATTTTTAATCTTTTAATTGCAGATGAACAAGTAAAATTATAATTTGTAAAAATAATACACTGTAGCACAGTGACACAGTCAAGCGAGATCAGTAAGCCCTCATCCAATGACAGCCTCCATAATCCCTCCTCCCTCCCATTGTACATTTTCAAAAGCGACATTTGAATTGGAGTGAGTAGTGTATAAGACGTCGGGACTGGAATTTACAGTAAAGGCACAAGGATTTTCTCGATAATCATTCCACTTTCCCCATATTTTAGCTCATTTTCTAGGACAGCCCTGACCCTCAAATACAACTTTCTACGCTAGCATGCACCAATCCATGTCCCGCTTCCAATCCCTCAATTTTGGTGCCTGATCCGCCCCCGATAAAAGTGCAATATTGCTATTGGCCACCATCAGTCCCAGTGTTGTCAAAATTTGTTCAAAGACTGAAATTCTTGTGCTTAAATATAGACCAAGACCAATTTAATATGCACTTTGATACAGAGTTGAGGTGGTGAATATGATTTGGGACTTGGAAGAGGTTCAACATTTAGTTTCAAAGTGACTGACGTGAATCAGAGAGAGGTGGTAGAAGCAGCTGCTCAGTCCAAAGTATTATCAGAGCATGGGCACCACAGAATTAATACATTTCTGGACCTGGCTCCTGCAACTGTGGGGAGAAGAAAGAAGCTGTGCCTGATGGCTCTTCTGAAGGCATTGAAAGATAGCGGAGTGGCCACAATGATGCATGCATGAAGTTGCTCGGCAAATCTTTTGTTTTACCAAAACAAAACCTCCCAAAACATGTTTTTTTTTTTTTAAACAATAAAAGGGCTCTGCGAGTTCTTGTGGAAGCCATATTTTATTTATTCTTTTTCGTTTGGGACTGCTCGGTTTTCCCTGACAGTACTGGACAGGAAAATAAACTGTCGGACTGTCCGCTTTAAACAGGACGCATGGTCTGAGGTACTTAGATTTACCGTTCCATTCAATCGGTGGTAACCAACCAATAATGAGAGGGCGACCAACTCTCATTATGGAGCGGGTGGACAGTCAGTTTGGCGGAAAGAGTACTCCTCCACACCCTGTCTGCCAAACTCTAAGTGAGGGCCTAATAGTCTCTGTGGAGTGCTCTGTCAAAACCTGGTTCTGCTAAACTATTGCGGTGAATGGAGGAATATAGAATAGACCCAATGAATACCTGCAGAGAATCCTATGTTTTCTTGGACGGCATAGCTACCAGTGGAGGCTTGTAATTCAAGTGGGATAGGGGGAGGGCAGAAACGCACACATGCAGTCATATGCATACACATTCACTCACCATTCTCAAGCACATACAGGCACACCGATTCACAGCACACACTCACAAATACACATACATTCATACATACACACATTCACCAAACATTAAAAAAATAAAGCTTACAGGGCTGCAGCAGTGATTTCGACGGCAGTAGGGAAGCTCCGGTGGTTCCGGATTAATAGGACTGCTGCCTCCTCTCATTGGCTGACCTTGTTATCGGTCACCGAAGGATAGGAGGCAGCAGTCCCTTACTCCTCACAGAGTGAAATCGGGTCAGTGAGAGTGCTGACCCCACACCACTCTGTGATGAGCGTCACTGGTGGACACTTGGCCCTGGGCACTTTAGGGCTTAAAACTGAAGCACCCAGGTCCAAGGCTATCAGTGACGCTCCCCCTCGTCATGAGGGGGATGACCACGGGGGGCGTGGCCAGCAGGGGCAGCATGGCAGACACGCTTTAGTGGCGCTCTATCTTCTGTCTCCGTAATCCGCTACAAATATCCTGTGTGGCTGGAAACTGAAGGACCCGAATGGTGGGCGCTGGTCTAGGGACACCCCCGAGACCCTGAGGAAACCGTTGCGCGGACCAGAGGGCCTGTGGTCAGAGATGGCGTGAGGTGCATTTGTATAGCTGCGGACTTGCGGTCTGGGGAGGCCGTTTGGAACGCTGAGGATCGGAGCCGGCGTGTCTCTGGACCCGATTGGCGATGCAAGTGGTGCCCTGCGGTGAAGAAGTACGTGGCAGCCGGGGGACGCACCGGCCCCGGAGCACTCCCAGATATTGTTTGTTTAGCTATCGCGGCCGAGAGACTCTTGTAGCTGCGTAGGGAGCTATAAAATGGCGGACGGGTCGCATCCGTGCTTTGTTGAATAGGACGCCGGAGCTGGCCCTGGATTCGCTCACATCGCGTCCCTGCAGAAGAGCAGAGCGGAGCGACGTATAAGGCAGCCAGTCCCCCGCCCCCTCCCCCCCCCCCACAGAGCTCATGGGCAGCCGATCAGTTAATTTTGAGAATAAGAGCCAAGGCAGATATCCCACAGAGACGGTGAGACAGGGCTGATGTTCGCTGGGAGGTGTACATAGCGCTAGGAAGACCCAGTACACGCATACCAGCCCATATAGAAGGAAAGGACGCCCTCTGATGGTCCAGTTGATTGGTGGCCAGCGCTTGGACGGCTGGTGTGTGCTAGGGACAGGAGTGTATGACTTTTTCGGTACTCCTGCTACCGGAGCCACGTCTAGAAGCAGTGGAGCCATCGGAGAGTATATTGCCGGTGGGAGCCCTTGTGCGACGCATCTAACCTGAGACACAAGTGCATGGTGGGACGAGCTGACTCCCCTGGGCTCTATTGATAACAGTGCAGGTGAAAAAGACCCTTGACACCGCTCAGGAGGACTGGGCGGCGGGGGCCCGGTGTGAGATCATAATTTGCGGTCTTGAGTGCCGATTAGCGCTGAATTGGGTGCCGCGGCGAAGTGACCCTGCGGGAGGCTCTGGTGGTGTGGACGTCGTCTCCGGGCGGGTACAAGTCAATGGGACGTACTAGGGGGACCAGGTCGAGGGCCTCCTCACAGGCGGCGGGGGCCTGCGATGCTGACCCACCACATTCAATGAAGGAACAAATGGCTCAGGATGACCGTCTGGATACTATATTGCAAGCCATTGAGCGCTCTACCGCATCCATGGACTCTAAACTGGACAAAGTGGCTCTGGACCTCAACTTACTACACGCGGATCACCGGAAGCTGAAGGATCGGGTCGAAGCTGTAGAACAGGAGATCGCTGAATTGAAGCCCGCCACAGAGTTCCAAGATAAACAGCAGAATGCTCACGAGGCTCGGATCCGGTACCTAGAGGATCGCATCGAGGATGCAGAGGGGCGCTCCCGGCGGAATAATGTCCGACTGATTGGGCTGCCGGAGGGCCAAGATGCGGTCGCTTTTCTGGAATCCTGGCTCAAGACCATTTTGCCTCATACCGAATTCTCCCCCTTCTTCACCATCGAGCGGACGCATCGTGTTCCGGGTAGACCTGCCCCCGGAGACAGAGCGCGCCCACTTATCTTCAAGCTCCTACATTTTAGAGACCAGGAAATTAGATGCTATCCAGTATGAAAATGCCAAGGTGTTGTTCTTTCCGGACTACACAATGAAGGTTCAGCGTCAGCGGGGATCTTTCCTACCGGTGAAGCGTCAACTTCGGCAGCTCAATCTCTCCTACTCGCTGTTATTTCCGGCCAGGCTCCGTGTCGTCTTGGAAGAGAAGTCCAGTTTCTTTGATACACCTCAGGATGTTTGGGACTGGCTGGAGACATCGGGTCTGTATTCTGGCCCGAGACCCGCGGGCACTGCTGCTAAAGCATGGACTGGGGAAGTTGGTGACAGAGGCGCTCGGAGACGCCGGTCGAGACGGCGGTTCCCAGGGTTGACGGCAGCGCCTGGTCCGGATCAAATCTGTAAAGAGCAGCAGGACGTGGTACGCATTGCGGAGAAGATGGCAGAAGTAACGTCGCACGAAGACAAAGCGAACACTTCCCTTCATTCATCAGGGGGTGGGGGCTCTTCCGTGGAGGACTCTTCTGATAAAGCATCTATGAGAATGCCGGATGTTACACCCCAGACAGCGGATGGTATCGTATGAAACTGGCTGATCTGAAATTACATTGCTGAGTGCTGTTGTTTGCTTTGATGTGATGATCTCCTGAGTCCTCTGAGGTCTGTGTGTTATCATGTTGTGGGGTGGGGGTCGGTCAAAGGGTTCCTGGAGGTGTAGATGTTGATATCGTTGATATTTTCGACTTCTAATTTGGGTTTGCGCTATGGCAATGCCTGCTAATTGTTGTTTGGGTGGGGACTTCAAGAATGTACCGTGCGTGGAATCACAATCCCCTGTTCTCCATAACCTTTCGGAGCCAATAGGGCAGGCGGCTATGTTGCTGTCTGTTGCGTTTGGACGATTCCCCGACGTTTTTGGGGGTTGCGCTTATATGGTTTTTTCCTTCCCCGGTTAGTATTTCCCATTTCCTTTCTGTTGCAGGAGCCCGGTGGGGGGAGTGAGGTCGGGGCAGAGGGATCAATATTCATTGCTGTGTGCTTTTCTTAGCTTTGCCGTGGTTCACGTAATAATTACCTGGAATGTCCGGGGCCTCCGCACGCCTTCCCGTAGATATGCGGTGTATTCCTATTTAAAACGTCATAATGTGCATATAGCGTTATTGCAGGAGACTCACCTAAATGCAATAGAGGTTACCCGATTGCAGCGTAGATGGAGAGGTAAAATATATGCCACAGATTACTCCATGTTTGCTAGGGGGACCCTTATCTGGATACACCCGGGGACACCCTTTGCAGTAGACGAGACTTATACGGATAAGGAGGGCAGATATGTGTTGGTGAAGGGTAAATTGGATGGGCGTCCTGTATTATTGGGTAGTGTGTATGCACCGAATGTGGACCAGGGCCAGTTTCTAGGTCAGCTGTCTCTTGTTTTGGGAAGGTAGTGTGAGATCCCATGGCTGCTAGGAGGGGATTATAAGTGACTTAGACGATGGAAGGGTCGATAGATCCTTTCCCCCACTCAGGTCCACGGCCGCGAAAGCCAATTCCGTGGCGCTGATTGGATGGGCGCGGGGATGGGATCTGGTCGACGTGTGGAGGCAACATCATCCAGGGGAGAGGATATATTCCTTTTTCTCGGCACCTCATAACTTACAAGTCAGGCTGGACAGGTTCTTTGGCTCCCCCTGCCTCCTCCCGTATGTTTCAAAATCGGAGTACTGGGGGCGCACGCATTCCGATCACAACCCTCACTGTGTTGTGCTGGCTTGGGAGGGTGGGGTCCCAGGTGTCCCCACGTGGAGGCTGCAACCGGCCATGCTGGAAGATCCGGTGTTTCGGGAGGCGACTAGCGATGCGATCGGAGAGTATTTTGAACTCAACACGGGGACTGCATCCTCTGCATTAGTGGAGTGGGAGGCTATGAAAGTCACCCTAAGAGGGAAATGCTTGGGGTTGGGCTGCGGGCTGAAACAACAGGTAGCGTCAGACCTGATTGAGGTGGAAAGACGCTTGTTGCTGTTGGAATCTAAGACTGTGACAGATGCTGAGGGACTGGCCAACCTAAAGGAAGCGCGAAGGAAACATGCGGAGCTGCTTGAACAGCAGCGCTGCCGTAACTTTGCAGCACACTCCGCGTCAATACATGCGAAAGCGGATCGCTCTGGGCCTCTCCTCGCTTGGCTGATTAAACAGGAGCAACCGGGTAGGCTGATTACGGCTCTTCGCTCTCCAGGCGGAGCGCTTCGATTCACACAGTTGGAAATCCATAGTGAGCTGACGACTCATTTCACGAAGCTGTATAAAGCTGGTCCGCAGCCCTCAGAGGAAACGGTTCAGCAATTCGTAGGGCGACTCCCGTTCCCAGCCCTGTCACCTGAACAGTGAATGGACCTGGATACCCCGCTGACGCTTGACGAAGTGCAAGGAACAATGAGGACTCTGCCTTCCGGCAAAATCCCTGGTCCTGACGGCCCTCCCCATGAATTTTATAAAACATATGCAGACCCTTTGAGCTCCCAGCTGCTCCGGGTATACACAGAGGCGCTGGAATCTCTTGCCCTCCCTGTCTCAATGACGGAGGCTACGTTGATTATGCTCCCCAAACCAGGCAAGGACCCTACTTCCATGGGGGCGTATCGTCCTTTGGCACTCTTAAATGGGGATTATAAGATATTAGCGGGCATCCTGGCTAGTAGGTTGGGGCCGCTAGTTCCCCAACTGGTCCACCAGGACCAGAATGGGCTTGTGCCGGCTCGCAGCACATCGCTTAACATACGGCGACTGTTCAGGGTGATGAATTGTGCTACTGCGGACTGGCCAACAGCTGGCTGTGTCGTGCTGGACCTGGAGAAGGCCTTCGTCACGGTCGAGTGGTCTTTCATGTTTGCCGTGCTTCACCGATACGGATTTGGACCCTATATACTAAGTCTTATTGGACTGTTGTACGAGGCCCCTACTGTCCGATTGCGGTTGGGTTCTCTTTTCTCCGAACCTATTTTGATTGAGCGGGGGACTCGTCAGGGATGCCCCCTTTCCCCCCTGATCTTCGCTTTGGTAATCAAACCATTGGCGATTGCACTACGTGCCTCAGCATCAGATTGGGGGATACCCCTTGGAGAAGGTATACATGCCTTTTCGCTTTTATGCAGACAACATCTTGCTGTATGTGCGGGATGTCCTGGCGATCCCGCAGGTCATCCCCGCCATGTTGAAATCTTTTGCATCATTGTCTGGGCTAGGGGTGCACTGGGGTAAATCTTGTCTATACTCGTTTAATCCCAATACAGTGGATCCGGGTTGGACAGTGAATGGGACGGTGGTGAAGTGGCAACCGGTGGCGTTCAGATACTTGGGTGTTCGTATCTACCATAACTCTCAGGACCTTCTGGATGGTAATATCATACGGGTGGTTACAGCGCTTAAGTCTCAAATTGACTTCTGGAAGACACTTCCCCTCTCAGTTATAGGTAAGGTGGAGTTAATTGAAATGGTAATGTTACCACGTCTTCTTTATTATTTTACTACCCTACCGCTCCACCTACCTGTGTCCTTCTTCCGATCTCTAGAGAACATCGCCCGTGATTTTATCTGGAACAACTCGCGATGCCGAGTGGCATTGACGAAGTTATATCTTCCTCGCTCGAAGGGGGGGCTGGCCCTGCCCAACTTTGAGCACTACTACCTGGCGTCTCAAATTTTGTGGGTGGCGAAATGGGTGGAGGAGATTAATTTGTCACACTCGGCTGAACGGGATTCTCCGTATTCCCTAGACAGGATCCTTTATTTATTCCATCCCTGTAACAAATTGAATGAACCTCTCCCTTTGTTGCTATCGATAGCACGGAAATGCTTCCGCAGGGCACTGCGTCTTACTAGGAATGTACTGCCATACGCACCTGGTGTACCTCTACTGGGAATGCAGACTATGCGGGGACATGTTCGGAGTATAGACCTTGCCCCATGGGTGGAAGCTGGTGTAACCACCTTAGGAGACATATGTAGAAGGATCATTACGGTCGTTTCTCGATCTCGCGAATGAAGATGGTGTGCCCCCCCCCGGGCCAATTTCTGAATCATGCCTCCTGGACGGCCGCAATGAGACGGTGGGGAGACGTGACGCAGGAACCCCTGACGAATCTCCTAGTGCAATATGTGCATGTTATGGGCACAGGATCCCACTTGGTGAAGTGGTTCGCGGACTCGATCAGGGGACATACTCTGGCGGATTTAACGCTGTTGCGAGTTAAGTGGGAGGCAGATCGGGGGAGGCCTTATTCGAGAAAAGGAATGGTCCATGGTCCTGGAAAACCCCAAGCAGGTTCCCAGAAACGCCAGTTTCAAGTTAATCCAATTTTATATTGTGCATAGGGCATATCTCTCCCCAGATAAAATCAATCGGTACTTTAATAGACAAGATGAGTGCTGCCCGCGCTGTAAGAAGGTGGATGCAGATATTTACACATGCTCTGGTCCTGCCCCGCTCTGCGGACTTATTGGGAGGGGGGTGTTGGATGCTTTGGGCACCTGCACAGGTAGGGAGGTGTCGAGAACATGGGAGTCGTGCATCATTGGTGTGTTTCCTAGAAATAAAAAAAACACAAAGCCTCCACCAGGTTTCTTGTTCTGGGCTTTATTGTGGCTAAACGATTGATTACTCGTAAGTGGAAGTCCGAGGAGTCCCCTCCGATGAAAGCTTGGCTCCTCTCCATGCTGAACTGGGTGAAGGCGGAAGCGGTCTCCCTGATACGGGAAGATACGCTGGGTTTACGTAAATTTCCCGTCTCCACTGAATGGAATACTATGCTGTGTGCGCTGCAGGGGCTACTGGTGCCGGAGGCCCTTCCTGATGGTTAGTGAGATTGGCTCAAGTTGCCCGTGTCCCGAATGGTCTGTTGACATTCTGACTGAAACCTCTGCCCACTTTACTGGACGACCTTTACTCCTGGCAGATGGATTGTGAACCCTTAGAGCAGTTGAAAATACCTTGTTCTGCCGCTAGGAGACCTTGGTTCTCTTACCTCCCTTCCCCGATATGTGGGTTTTATTCTTTTGTTGGTAGGTGTTTTCATATAAACGTTTGAATCTATACACTGCTTCATGCGATATGGCGGAGTGAAGCCATACGAAACGTGATTATGTAAATTGTTACATGTTCCATAAGTTGCAGTTACTTTGCACCATAAGGCAATCGTTCAGATTCTTGACGGTGGGAGGAAATGTTTTGTTTGACGGGATATGCTGAATGTTATTGCCTATATTATTTATACTTACTGATGCACAAGTTACTAACTTGTGTAACGATATATCTGTAAGAGACAGTAGTTAGTGACAGATTCCTTACCTTAGAATATCCCCAGGCGTCAGGCTGGATCCGGAAAGTTTTTTGCGTAGCAGTACCCTTGCGCGTCGGTAGGCGGCGTCGTGCGGCTCCGCGTCCGTCGTCGGCGTCGTGATCGCCGGGATGACGTCGCGGGCAGTACTTAGGCGCCGCCCCTGCGCGCTGACGTCAGTTCTGTACACGACTTTCCGCGCCAGGAACGCAGAGCCATGCAAGAAGCTGACATAGGTGTCTGAAAAATACTAGGGCCCTGAAAGGGATGTCCTTAACCCTAGAAATCAGTTCGCAGAACGGGGAGGATGGGTGGGGCGGTAAGGAATCTGTCACTAACTACTGTCTCTTACAGATATATCGTTACACAAGTTAGTAACTTGTGCATCTGAAAGAGACACGTTAGTGACAGATTCCTTACCTTAGAATAGATACCCCAGCAATACCAACCCCGGTGGTGGGTCTGCGAACAAAGATCAGACAAGGAAGTCCTGGAGGACAGAACGGCCAAAGAAGCCGTCCCTCCGGACCTGACTGTCAAGGCAGTAATGCTTTGTAAACGTGTGCAGCGAGGCCCACGTAGCTGCCTGACATATAACCGGCAGCGGAACACCGCGGCCCAAGGCCGTGGTAGCAGCCGTTGCCCTGGTGGAATGGGCACGCAGCCCAACAGGAGGCTCCTTCTTAGCCAAAGAATAGCAGGTCTTGATGCACAAGGTAACCCAGCAGGAGATGGTCCTCTTGTGCACCGCCCGACCTTTTTGGCGCCCACGTAGCCAACAAAGAGCTGGTCATCCACCCGGAAGTGTTTTGTGCGGTCAATATAGAAGGAGAGCGCACGTTTTGGGTCCAGACGGTGGAGCCTCTCTTCCTCTCTGGAAGGATGCGGAGGCGGAAAGAAGGTGGGCAAAGTGATGGTCTGCCCAATGTGGAAAGCAGTAACCACCTTTGGCAAGAAGGACGGACGCGTCCGAAGAACAACCTTGTCTGGATGAACAGACAGAAAGGGAGGTTTGCAAGATAGAGCCTGGAGCTCACTCACCCGCCGAGCGGAGGTGATGGCCACCAGAAAGGCTGTCTTCAGAGTGAGAAGACGAAGAGGACAGTTATGTAGAGGCTCAAAGGGAGCGCACATTAAAAAGGTAAGAACCAAGTTCAAGTCCCACTGAGGCATCACAAACGGAACAGGAGGGAAGAGGTGTGTAATGCCTTTTAAGAACCTGTTAACAACAGGGGACTTGAAAAGGGAGGGCTGATCAGGGAGCCTGAGGAAGGCCGAGATAGCACAAAGATAACCCTTGATGGTACCCAGGGCAGAACCCTGTTGGGCCAGAGAGAGAAGGAACAGAAGGACCTCAGAAAGAGGGGCAGAAAGGGGATTCACAGCCTTTGCTGTGCACCATGCCACAAATTTGTTCCACCTGCAGGCGTATACCACCTTAGTGGAGGGACGCCTGGCTGCCAGAATCACATCACAAACTTCGGGAGGCAAGTCGAAAGGAATCAACTGCCGCCGCTCAATCTCCACGCAAGCAGGTGTAGACTGGACAGGTTCGGGTGGAGGACCGTCCCCTGCTGCTGCGACAGAAGATCCTCCCGAAGAGGCAGACGGATCGGGGGATCTACGCTCATATTGAGTAGCTCGGGATACCAAACTCTTCGAGCCCAGTCCGGAGCCACAAGAATGACTTGGGCCCGGTCGTGCCGAATCTTCTTCAACACTCTGGGTAGAAGTGGTATAGGCGGAAAGGCGTACAACAGACCGCAACTCCACTCGTGACGAAAAGCGTCGCCGAGCGAGTGCCGCCTTGGAAATTCCAACGCGCAGAACTGATGACAGTGCGCGTTCTCTTCAGTGGCGAATAGATCTAACCAAGGCTCTCCCCACTGTAGAAAGAGTCCTTGCGCCACTTCCGAGTGAAGACGCCATTCGTGATCCATCATGCACCTGCGGCTGAGTTCGTCCGCCCTGGCGTTCAGGGAACCTGCCAGGTGTTGAACCATCAAGAACATGCCCTGATGTTCCAGCCATGTCCAGAGGCGCAGAGCCTCCTGACAAAGGGTCCACGACCCCACCCCACCTTGTTTGTTGCAGTACCACATGGCGGTGGTGTTGTCTGTGAACACCTGCACTACCTTCCCTTTGACAGAGGGAAGGAATGCCTTGAGTGCAAGTCGGATCGCCCGGAGCTCCAGAAGGTTGATATGGAGCCGGGACTCCGCCGGAGACCAGAGGCCTCTGATCTCCGCCTCTCCCATGTGACCGCCCCATCCCAGAAGGGACGCGTCCGTCACAACTGTGTGCTCTGGCTGGGGAAGGGAGAGGGATCTGCCCATGACCCATTGCCGGTTCGAGAGCCACCACTGCAACTGTTTTGCAGTCCCCTCCGAGATCTGGACGTGATCGGACAGGTTGCCCTGGTGCTGCGCCCACTGGAACTTCAGGTCCCACTGCAGAGCCCGCATATGCCATCTGGCATGATTGACCAGCAGGATGCAGGAGGCCATGAGGCCCAGCAGCCTCAGGGTCATCCGTACCGAAACCCAGGATAAAGGCTGAAAGATCGGAATCATAGCCTGAATATCCCGGACTCGCCGTTCGGGAGGATAGGCCCGAAACTGCGTCGTGTCCAGAACTGCTCCGATGAAAAGGAGCTGTGGAGAAGGAATTAGATGCGACTTCGGCACATTGATGGAGAACCCCAGCGAGTGCAGGAGTTCGGCCGTAGTCTGGAGGTGGGAGACGACTGCCTGGGACGAGCCCGCCTTCAGCAGCCAGTCGTCGAGGTAGGGGAAGACTGAAACCCCTGCCCGGCGCAGATGAGCTGCGACCACCGCCAACACTTTCGTGAACACCCGAGGGGCACTGGTAAGGCCAAAGGGGAGCACGGTGAACTGAAAATGCTCGGGGCCTACCGTGAACCGAAGGTAACGCCGGTGGGCCGGCAGGACGGGGATGTGGAAATATGCGTCCTGCAAGTCCAACGCTACCAACCAGTCTCCAGGGTCGAGGGCAGTCAAGACCTGAGCTAGGGTGAGCATCTTGAACTTCTCCTTCCGGAGGAAGCGATTGACGTTCCGGAGGTCCAAGATAGGACGCATGTCCTCCTTGTCCTTTTTGGGCACCAGAAAGTAGTGGGAGTAGCAACCACGCCCTACTTCTGGGGTCGGAACACGCTCGATGGCCCTCTTGGTCAAGAGGGCCGTGACTTCCTTCTGTAGAAGAACCAAGTGATCCCCTGACATGCGGTGGAATTGAGGTGGCATGGCTGGGGGGTGGTCTCGAAGGGGAGGGAGTAGCCCCTTCGGACAATGTCCAAGACCCACCTGTCCGAGGTGATGGTACGCCAGTGGGGAAGGTGATGGCGGACCCTGCCCCCTACTGGCATGCTGTGCACCTGAAAGGAGGGACTAGGAGGGCTTGGAGGCCGCGGACGGGTTGGAGGTGGTGGCCTGACCCGCACGCTGGTTGCCCGATCCGCCACGGCGGAATCCACGTCCTCGGCCACGCGAAGACGCCTGCTGCGCGGGCCGGTGGCTGGGCTGCTGACGTGAAGGGCGCCCCTACCGTGGCCACGATAGGGGCGAAAAGCAGAAGTCAGCGGAGGGCGTGTAGCAGAAAGGCCCAGGGACTTGGCAGTAGCCTGTGAGTCCTTAAAGCGCTCCAACGCATGGTCTGCTTTGGACCCAAAAAGACCGACTCCATCAAAGGGCATGTCCATGAGAGTATTCTGGACATCCCCTGAAAAACCAGTGGTTCTCAGCCAGGCGTGGCGTCTGAGCGCCACCGTCGTTGCAATAGACCTGCCCAGCGAGTCGGCGGTGTCAAGGCCACAACGTATTGTGTATTTAGCCGCATCCCTTCCTTCCGCAATGGCGCGGGAAAGCAGTGTCTGGACCTCCTCAGGACACTGGGGCAAAACATCCACCACCGAATCCCACAGGGAGTGGGTATATCGGCCCAAAAGACAAGCGGTGTTAACGGACCGCAAGCCAGCACTGGAGGAAGAAAAACCCTTCTTCCCAAATTGATCCAGGCGTTTGGATTCCCTATCCGGAGGAGCGGTAGGGAAGGCGGTTTGGGAAGCGGAGGCTTGGACAACCAAGCTCTCAGGAGTGGGGTGAACAGAGAGAAACAGGGGGTCGCCCGGAGCTGGGCGATGGCGTCGTGACACGTTCCTATCCACAGGAGCCCCTGTGTTGGGCTTGGACCAGGCGCCCAAAAGAACGTCAGTGAGGGCGTCGTTAAACGGCAGCACAGTCTCCGCAGAGGAGGCCGCCGGCTGAAGCACCTCTGTCAAGATGTTATGCTTGACCGTCAAAGTAGGGAGTTGGAGATGTAAGGCCCCAGCCGCCCTACGCAACACCGTAGCAAAATTGGCTCCCTCCTCCGTAGCCACGGGAGGAGACAGCATGCCAGTGTCAGGGGAAGTATCCAGACCACTGGCCTCCCCTAGACCCTCTGTCCAGTCCTCATCGTACTGACACTGCCGTGCCAGAGGGTCATCAGACCCCTCCCAGTCCTCCTGGTCCTCCTCTGGTTCAAAATAAGGAGGAGGAGGGACATTTGGGACCCAAGGCCCCATCGGCGCCGGAACCGGCGTCGAGCGACGTCGTTCCGGGTCCATGTCCGGAGCCGGAAGGAACTGGGGACGACGCCGCCCGGAGCCCAGGGCGGCGTCGAGAACGGCACCGGAGACATCGGCGCCGGCGGAGGTGTCGTTAGGTCGACCGGCGTCGATGGGGGTTGTGGAGCCGGGATCGAGGCCGGGGCCGAAGCCGGAATCGAGGCTGGAGGCACGGGCGACGCCGGGGCCGGAGCCGTCGGCGACGCCGGAGCAACCCCATCCGGGCCCGCGGGGCCCGAAGGCGCACCGGAGGGGCCTGGAGAGGCGGGCCATGGCCGACAGGAATTCCTGCACTTTGGCCGGATCCGCCCCCGAACCCGGGAAGGGCGGGTATGGCGGGGGCGACTCCACAGGCATGTCCGGGGCCGCGGGGACGGTGCCGGGAGGGGCCTCAGCCGAGTCGCGAGACCGGCGAGGCGAAGTCCTAGAGCGATGATGCTTTTTGGACTTCTTGTGTTTCGACTTACCGGACGAAGAAGACTTCGACGCCGACGACCGGTGTGGACTCCGCGATCGACCCCTGGACCTCTCACGCGACCGGGGCTTCCGCGGAGCCGAATGCCGGGCCTCCAGGAGCTTTCGAGACCGCTCTCGCAAAGCTTTCGGGTTGAGGGCCTGGCAGTCGGTACAAGACTCCGTGTCGTGGCCTCGGCCGAGGCAGAAGAGACACTCCCAATGCGGGTCGGTGACGGACATCATCCGAGCACAGGCGCCGCAACGTTTGAAACCGGGCATCATTACGACACCTTGAGAGAGAAAAACAGTGAAAAAAATTTCACCAAAAAGTATGGTCAAAAAATGACCAGGGCACTGCTCTTCCCGGATCTGCGCTTGCTGGCGCGGAAAAAGAAGAACTGACGTCAGCGCGCAGGGGCGGCGCCTAAGTACTGCCTGCGACGTCATCCCGGCGATCACGACGCCGACGACGGACGCGGAGCCGCACGACGCCGCCTACCGACGCGCAAGGGTACTGCTACGCAAAAAACTTTCCGGATCCAGCCTGACGCCTGGGGATATTCTAAGGTAAGGAATCTGTCACTAACGTGTCTCTTTCAGATGTAACCAAGCAGTTATATAGTTGCTTAACTATCTGGACCTTATGTTTACCTATTGGTTCCGTATGGTGCTTTCTCTGATGATGCACTGCTTTGTATTCATGTATACAAAACAAAACATAAAATCTTTAATAAACAGAACAAAAAAAAAAATGAGGGGGATGACCACCAATCGCTTTGCCTGGCTGAGGTCACACCCACAAGGCTGTGACATCTTCAGCCCAGCAAAATTTAGCTCAGGGAGCGAGTAGCCTGTGCATTCAGCGCAAGTATAGCGCATGGCTGCCTGATCTGAACATGAGGATTGCCTGTCAGCTGACCTTTGCTCAGCCTGACACACTTCATGTTTGGAAAAATGTGGTGATGTTGGGCCCCTCCACCCTTAAGGACTGGCCACCACTGATAGCTACTGTTAAATATTTCTGGGATGTTACTCCTTTATTTGCAGTGGACATTGAGTAGCAGCTTCAGAAGACATTGTTGATGGTGAAAGTTATGTTTACAAATGTGGTTACCCTTTGCATAGCTGGCCTTAAATACAAATGCAATAAAAATGTACTGGGAAAAACAATGAAACATACAAAATGTACTATCACTGCTGCTAAGTGGATGGCCTGGTGAAACATGCCCATCTCCAGCTGAAGACAGCAAAAAGCAGGGGAAGAATTAGGAATTGTCTCACTTGTGCCTAAAAAAAGGAGGAGTCCTTCGTCATGAAATAAATATGAAGAAACTGAGTTCTTGAGGTGTCTAAGGGCAGAATCCGCTTTTTCATTTATTTCCGATCGCATGAATGGTCCATTGCCAAGGATGAGGGCTCATTGTCATAAAGTAAAGACTAAAGAGGAAGGCTTAGAAACTGGTTATGATCGTGCACTCTTAATCTCTTAAAGAGAAATCTGCAATAATCTCCAAAGGCAGGGATACTGCCAAGTGGTAGTGGTAACCCAAGAGCACAGTGAGCACATGTAGAGAGCAACCCAACACCCGCCTTCCTCCTGGAGAGGGGGGGGGGGGAAGTGCAAGGTATTTAGATAAGACGAATCAGAGTTTGAGAATAGTAAGGAGTATTAAAATGCCCATCTAGCAGTATCAAGACACTTCTGGTTAGGACAGAAGTCTTGATGTAGGTGGAGACCCATCACCCTCTATGCACATCAACAGAAAAATGCTTGGCCTTGTGCAGACAAGTCGGTGTCTCTCCCCAGAAGTGTAGAAGGGAGAGCTGATAAAGATTTGTGCTTCTATCTGCACTGCACAGGAAGACAACTCCTTCCCCCAGACCAGGGTAACACTGGCCAAATCGGATAGACCCTAGGTCTATTACACTGAAAAGGTATTGGTAAACACCTTCCACCCTCACCAGTGGAAATTCAAGAATGGGTGAATAAGTATGCTTATGTTGTTCTTGTGAGAGGGGAATCTTCAGTCATAGCTTGAGATCCGAGAATATAAATATAGTTCCAAGTATGATAACTGAAAACGTCAATTTATGAACAAACATTTTATCCTGGCACGTAACCCAATACTGATGCCCAATATTTCCTCCCTAACTAGGATCAAAGCTCCATTGGCTGGTAGCGACAGGGTCATCTTACCTGCAATGAAGCAAACTTTAGGAAACAGCCTTGTGGAGCGACAGAAGAGAAGCCAAGCTGCGCAAAGGACCCGAATGAGACGTCCAGTGCTGTGACTAAACCTGGTCTTACTTTAACAGCACCTGCCCATCTCTGCTTAAAATGTCTATCATAATCAGAGGAAGTTTGTTACCTACTGGTGAAAAACATAATAGGAAAGACAATCGTTAAACTTACTGTAAAAATTCCACTTTCCATGCAATTCAACGGATTGGTTACAAATAACACTGGATAGCCAGCATTGCATATTTTGTGACTGGTCTCGCTATCATTACTTTAAATGATTAAGGAATTTAAATAAAATATTTTTGAACATCCACTTTTATTCTAGATTCGTTTTTAGAACACATCAAGGTTTGCTTTCATTCAGTGTAGAATCATCCACTTTCGTGTGCAGCGGTCATCTTAATATTTAGTTTCTGTGAATTACTTTGAAATCTCTTATCCGTTTTGTTCTTTTTACTCACCATTCCTAATGTTTTTTTAAAAAAAGGACATAGCCTCTGCTCATTTCATGCTTTCCTTTTTGTACCAACTCCTTGAACTCTCTCCTGGCTTCTGCAACAACTCCCTGAGAGTTCTTCCATCGCTCTAAATGCTCCGCATCCTGTTGAGTAGACATTTAATTTTTAGCACTTCACTTGTATCTTGTATTATTGTGAATTCCCAGAGGGGATGAAATATGTGAAACATAAGTTCTGTGTACTTTCCAAGGATACAGCTTCCCAACTAATTTTTAAAGAAAACTATCCAAGTTTATAAAATGAATAAAGACATGGCTACCAAATATAGGAGATATTTTGTATATAGATTGTACGTTGATGGAACAATGAAAATAATGCACAAAAGGGTCCTCCGTTCCCGCTTCTGCCTAGAAATGGGCACGGTTTTTATTGGAATATATTAGTTACGGATGTATCTGCCTCCTTGCTTACTGTTAAGGTCCTAATTCTTTAATGAGAAGGCTGTGACTATAGGGAAAGTGTGGGTGTAGATAGCATGGGATTACATTTGAATAGGTTGTGATCAATTACAAATACTATCACAGAACCAGTACTTGCTTTGATATCTTGACGCAATAATGAAGTGAAATCCTATGCAGATCATGATGCCAAACCAGTGAAACACTGCTCTCATGACTCGCTGGGTACTGGTGATCACACATGTAAAAATATCCATATTGTCTGTAGTGGGTAAGTAACTATGGGGGAAAGGTGTGAATCTATATACATATAACAACATTTAATGAGGGAAGTGGAAGAAAAGCACATTTAATAAGGGAAAAAGTAGCAGTGCCTTTATGGCTTTGACACTGCAGCCTATGGTAAGATCCAGTCATTGTAATTGGACAGTTGATGTCACATATACGTTCTGAAAGACGCATGCTCACCCGTATTTGTGAGCAGTCCTTATGCACGCTGTGATGAGTATCTTGCCTTGTGAACACGTTGTGGCCTGTGCTGCTTTCTCTCTGTAGCACTGTTAGTTTTACCTGCTGCCTTTTTTAGGCACTGTGTGTTGCATTAGAACATGCGAATATTGAATAAGTTATATCTGGTATGCATAGAGGCTCGTGATGTCCTCGTGTGGCAGCCATGTTCAGATAGGAAGTATGTCTAAGAAGTATGACAAACTAACAGTTTAAAAATCTGCATATACACTGGTATAGAGCTGTAATATTAAAACTGACCAGTTGTAAGTGATTGGTAATCAATGCTTCGTGCCTAGTTGAACAAACGTGCCACTGTCTGCCTGTAGTCTATGTGCGCCACATTGGTTGGTGCTTACGTAATCAATGAAGTGTGTGTACACTGTTTTTGTGGTGTATCATGTCGTCGTAGGGGAGTATGTTGGATTGGGAGAGTATCTCCTTTCAATTCTCATTTGTTGGGGTAATTTATTCTCATGTGGGATATTGTTATGTTTGTTTTGATCAAATGAACAGGCATTCCCATTTCCTTAAATTGCCATTTGTCTCCGGTGTAATTTACGGTTGATGCAAGGGTTCGCATATCAAACAGATCATTTTGTGTTCATACATATTATCATACATGTATAACGCCTGGAGAACTGTTGAAATGGAACGGAGTGTATCATGTTGATCTACTGTTTAGGTGTATATATTGTACATTTCATATTTGAATGGTCTAATACAGTCCGCCTCACTGCTGTAGACAAGTAGAGTCCAATCATAGTGTTCCTGTTACATGTGAAAAATTAAACAGGGAACTTGCACAGAGTGTTGAAGAAAACATTATGAGACTGCACCTACCAAATGAAGTATCAAACGCTGAAAATATCGGAGTATTCGTGAAAGTCTTGAAAAAATTGCTATTGTCGCAGGTCACTTTATGTTCAAACATGTGAACATACTTGGTTAGTATTAAGATCTTATGGACCGTTCATGGCATCGGTCAGGGTACGCAATATGATTTCATCAGAGGCCTGCACTGAAGATGAGAAAGGGTGAGTGTGTGGGATGGGACATTTGATGTGCACAAATCATAGCAGTCTTAGTCATAAGGTGGACCTGGGAAGAATTAAGAAAGTCACCAGCGTTATTTATTAATATCATAGTAGTCATCGCAAAGTTCAGGGTATTCAGAAATGTAATACTAGAAACCTTTACTAGGAATATATGCAAGTACTCAAAAATATAGATTGTGTGGTATATATGTATGTACAATATTGTAAATGACTGTTGAACAAGTTACTTACCTTCAGTAACGATGTATCTGTAAGCGAAATAGATTCGTTGTAGATTCCTTACCTTAGAATTACCCCCAGGTGTAAGACTGGATCTGGAGAATTTTTTCTTAGCAGTACCCCCGAGCGTCGGTAGGTGGCGTCTTTCCACTCGGTGTCCGTCGTCAGCGTCATGGCCGCCGGAATGACATCGTGGTGCCTACTTAGATGTCACCCCTGCGCGCTGACGTCAGTTCTGCCATGACTTTCCACGCCAGAAGCGCAGAGCCATGAAAGACACGGACCACTGGTGCGCCACAACTAGGGCCCTGTAAGGTGGTACCTATCCCTAGAAGTCAGTTTGCAGAGCAGGGAGGATGGGTGGGGCAGTAAGGAATCTACAACTAACCTATATCCCTTACAGATACATCGTTACTGAAGGTAAGTAACTTGTTCATCTGAAAGAGACAGTTGTTGATTCCTTACCTTCGAATAGATACCCCAGCAATACCATCCCTGGTGGAGGGTCTGCGAACTAAGTTCACACCAGAAAGTCCTGGAGGGCCGAACGGGCAAAAGAGCCCTCCCTCCTGACTTGGCTGTCATGGCAGTAATGTCTGGTGAACGTGTGCAAAGATGCCTACATGGCCGCCTGGCAGATGGCAAGAAGTGGGACTCTACGTGCCAAAGCAGTGGTTGCTGCCGTAGCCCTAGTGAAATGAGCACGCAGCCCCACTGGAGGTTCCTTTTTCGCTAAAGCGTAACAGACTTTAATACAAAGGACAATCCAACGAGAGATGGTACACTTTTGAACAGCACGACCTTTGTTGGCACCTACATAGCCAACTAAGAGTTGATCATCCACCCGGAAATCTTTTGTGCGGTCAAGGTAGAAGGACAGTGCACGCTTAGGGTCCAGGCGGTGGAGTCTCTTCTCCTCCTTGGAAGGGTGCAGAGGTGGGAAAAATGTGGGCAAGGTGATTGTTTGTCCTATGTGAAAAGGTGTAACCACTTCAGGAAGGAACGAGGGCCTCGTCCTAAGCACCACTTTGTCCAGATGCACAGAGAAGAAAGGGGGCTTGGAAGATAGAGCCTGAAGCTCACTCACCCTGCGGGCAGAGGTATTGGCAACAAGGAAGGCAGTTTTCAGAGTGAGGAGCCTGAGAGGACAGTTGTGAAGGGGCTCGAAGAGAGTACACATAAGATAGGTTAAAACAAGATTCAAGTCCTACTGGGGCATTATGAAACGAGATGGTGGAAAGAGATGAGTAATGCCCTTAAAAAATCTATTTAAAATAGGGGACTTGAAGGCTGATTTGGCAGCCAAAGGAAAGCAAGGATAGCTGCAAAATGGCCTTTAAAAGTGCCCAGGGCAGAGCCCTGAGGGCCAAAGAAAGTATAAACAACAGAACCTCAGAAAGAGGGGAAGAAAGGGGATCCACAGCCTTTTCTGTGCACCATGCCACAAACTTGTTCCATCTACAGGCGTATACCGTTTTAGTGGAGGGACGCCTAGCTGCCAAGATGGCATTACAGACTTCAGGTGGAAAGTCAAAAGCTGTCAACTGCGGCCGCTCAATCTCCAAGCAAGGAGGTGGAGGCTGGACAGGTTCAGGTGAAGAACCGTCCCCTGCTGCTACGACAGAAGATCCTCCCGAAGGGGCAGTCTGATTGGAGGATCGATGGCCATGCTCAGGAGCTCGGGGTACCAGACTCTTCATGCCCAGTCCGGAGCCACAAGAATGACTTGGGTCCGGTCACGCTTGATCTTCTTTAGCACTCGGGGCAGAAGTGTTACAGGCGGAAAGGCGTACAGGAGGCCACAACTCCACTCGTGACGAAAAGCGTTGCCGAGCGAGCGCCGCCTTGGAAACTCCAACGCGCAGAACTGCTGACATTGCACGTTCTCTTCGGTGGCGAACAGATCCAACCAAGGTTCTCCCCACCACTGAAAGAGACCTTGCACCACCTCCGAGTGAAGACGCCATTCGTGATCTACCAGGCACCGACGGCTGAGAACCTGCCAGGCGTTGAACCACCAGGGCCATGCCCTGATGTTCAAGCCATGTCCAGAGGCAAAGAGCCTCTTGACATAGGGTCCACGACCCCACGTCGCCCTGTTTGTTGCAGTACCACATGGCGGTGGTGTTGTCTGTGAACACCTGAACCACTTAACCACTTTCCCTTTGAGAGAGGGAAGGAATGCTTTCAGTGCCAGGCGGATCGCCCGGAGCTCCAACACGTTGATATGGAGCCCGGACTCCGCCGGAGACCAGATGCCTCTGATCTCCGCCTCTACCAGATGGCTGCCCATTCCAGGAGTGATACATCTGTCACCACTGTTAGGTCTGGTTGGGGAAGGAAGAGGGATCTGCCTCTGCCCAAGTTGGGTTCGTTAACCACTACTACAGTTGTTGTGCACTTCCCTCCGAGATCTGGACGTAGTCAGAAAGATTCCCATGATGCTGCGCCCACTGGAACTTCAGGTCCCACTGCAGAGCCCCTTATGCCATCTGGCATGATCCACCAGCAGGATGCAGGAGGCCATGAGGCCCAGCAGCCTCAGGGTCATTCTCATCGAAATCCAGGCTGAAATATCGGTATCATAGCCCAAATATCGCAGACCCGCTGCTCGGGAGAATAGGCCCGAAACTGCACTGTGTCCAGAACAGCTCCGATGAAAGGGAGTGTCTGAGAGGGAGTCAGGTGTGACTTCGGCACGTTGATGGTGAACCCCAGCGAGTGCAGGAGGTCCGCCGTAGTCTGGAAGTGGGAGACGACAGCCTGGGGCGAGCCCGCCTTCAACAGCCAGTCGTCGAGATAGGGGAAGACTGGAACCTCTGATCTGTGCAGATGAGCTGCAACCACCGCCATCACTTACGTGAATGCCCAAGGGGCACTGGTGAGGCCAAAGGGGAGCACAGTGAACTGAAAATGCTCGTGGCCTACCATGAACCATAGATAGCGTCTGTGGGCTGGCAGGACGGAATATGGAAATAGGCGTCCTGCAAGTCCAGCGCCACCATCCAGTCTCCAGGGTCAAGAGCAGACAGGACCTGAGCCAATGCGAGCATTCTGAACTTCTCCTTCCGGAGGAAGCGGTTGAGGGCCCCGAGGTCTAGAATAGGACGCAGGCCTTTGTCCTTCTTGGGCACCAGGAAGTAGCGGGAATAGCAACCACGACCTACATCTGGTGCAGGGACCCTCTCGATAGCTACCTTGGCCAAGAGAGCTCAGACTTCCTGACAGAGAAGCGCCAAATAATCTTCTGACATGCGATCATGGAGAGAGGTGTAGTCTCGAAGGGGAGGGAGTAGTCCCTTTGGACTATTTGCAAAACCCACCTGCCCGACGTGATGGATTGCCAGTGGGGGAGGTGAAGGTGAATCCTGCCGCCCACTGGCCGTCGATGGCCCTGAAGGGCCGGACTAGGAGGGTTTGGAGGCTGCGGCACGGGGGAAAGGGGAGAGTGGCCGCCCGCTGGCTCTCAGACCTGCGGGATCGCTGGGTCCCACATCCGCGGCCACGCAGAGGCTGGGCAGCTTTCATAAATCAGTGGCTAGGCTGGGCCGGACATGGCTGGGCTCCCCTTCCGTAGCCACGAAAGGGGCAAAAAGCAGACTGGAGTGTTATGGAAGGCTCAGCGAGGCCCCAAAATCTGGCCGTAGCCCGAGAATCTTTAAATCGCTCCAGCGCAGAGTCTGCTTTGTCGCCAAAAAGACGACGGCCATCAAAGGGCATGTCCAGCAAAGTTGACTGGACATCCCCGAAAAGCCAGATGTCCTCAACCAGGCGTAGCACCTAAGGGCTACCGACGTGGCAATCGTTCTGTCTAGTGAGTAGGTAGTATCCAGTCCACATCAGATTGTGAATTTGGCTGTCTCTCTCCCTTCCGCCACTGCCTGGGAGAGAACGGCCCGAGCCTCCTCCGGGCACTGAGGCAGCACCTGCGCAACCGTATCCCAGATGGTGTGGGAGTATCGGCCCAAGAGGCACGCAGTATTCACGGACCGCAGTGCCAAGCTGGAGGAAGAGAACATGCGCTTCCCAAGGTGATTCAGCTTCTTGGATTCCCTATCTGGAGGAGCAGAAGGGAATGCACCCTTTGAAGAAGAGGCTTGGACCACCAAGCTCTCGGGGGAAGGGTGTTGGGTGAGGAAAACTTGGTCGCCCGAGGCTGGGCGATTGCGGCGGGCAATCGCCCTGTGCTGGGCTTGGACCAGGTGCCCAGGAGGTCAGTGAGGGCTTCGTTGAAGGGCAGAAGGGGTTCAGAGGAGGATGCCGCAGGCTGAAGCACCTCTGTCAAGAGGTTAGTCCTGACTGCCACTGAAGGGAGCTCAAGGCCCAAGACCTCGGCCGCCCTTTGCACCACCACACCGTAGACACTCCATCCTCCATAGCCACAGAAGCATACAAGGTCTGGAGAAGTGTCCGGACCACTAGCGTCACCCAGGTCCTTTCTCCAGTCTGGTTCTTCCAGCTGGTCTGCTAAAGGGTCCAGCGACCCCTCCCAATCCTCATCTCCACCATCTGGGCGGTAGGGAACACCAGGGATGAACAGGGGAACAAAAGTACCCTCCGGAATCGGATACGACGTTGATCAATGTCAGTTCGGCTACAGGTCAATCTCGGGGGTGAGGATGGGGACGGCGTCAGCCGGGGGCATGGCCGGCGCCGGGGGAGTCGTTGCCGGGATCAGTGCCGGGGAAGATCGAGTGAGATCGACCGGCGTCGATCTGGATCCAGGCCTGGATCCGCAGGGACCCACTGGCGCCAGAGACCCCGGGATCGAAGGCCCAGTGCCCCGACCGACTCCGCAGGGCCCGAAGGCACGCCGCTGGAGTCGGGCTGCCCAAAGACAAGGTGGAGGGCCTCGTGGAAATTGCGGAGTTGGGCAGGGGACGCTCCGGCTCCTGGAAATGAGGGGCAGAAATGGGGGGGAGGTGCGGAGTAGTCACTGGGGGCGGAGCCTTAGAGCGATGACGCTCTGAGTCCCGCGTCGTGTCAGCCGACCGATGGGGAGAAGGCAAAGAGCGCCTGTGCTTCTTCTTCTTGGACTTACCCAAAGACCTCGAATACTTGGAGTGCGACAAGGTGTGGGGGCTTCCCGAGTGACCTCGAGACCTTCCTCCCGAACGAGACCGGGAATGACGCGGAGCCGACCACATGGTCTCCAATAACTTTCGGGACCACTCCCACAAAGACTTTGGATTCATTGCCCGGCAGTCAGAGCACGACTTGGGTCGTGGTCGCGTTCCAGACTCCAAAGAGACATGAGGTGCGGGTCCGTCACAGACATCAGCTTGTGACAGGCGTCGCAAGGCTTGAACCCGGTCCGACGTTGGGACATCCCTCACGCAGACGCCAACTACCGATGTGCATGGGTACTGCTAAGAAAAATTCTCAGGATCCAGTCTGATGCCTGGGGGTAATTCTAAGGTAAGGAATCTATAACTAACTGTCTCTTTTAGATAAGTCTTACAGTTAGTCTGTAGGGATTAGGGGCAGATCTTCGGCGTTGTTCGTATGGCTTATGTTAAGATCTATGTTCTGACAGGTAGCATATAATGTCCACATGAAAAGGCAGTGCAGTGAATTTTGAATGGAATTACTGCAGGCAATGCTGCACCCCTACATCAAGGGTCAAATCATTCTGGATGGTGTCTAAACGCAATATCCATAGCTTGTGGAAATGACAAAAATGTATAGTTGTAATTGTACACATGGCCTTTTTTTAAATGTTCCAACAGTGCTTGCCTGGACTGGGTTTGTGTATTTTCTGCTTGCGATCTTGTAACCTCTTCTTAAGGTGGCGGGTGCTACTTCTTATGTATTTGTTGGAAGAGCAAGTCATCAGATATAGCACGTTTTTTGCGGGTACATTCCAACCACTCTTTGGTCCAATATGTGTAACATTTGGCATCTGTAAACTCTGGGGCATATTTAAAAGCCCCTAACGCCACCGGAGCATCACTTTTTTTTACGCTTCGGTGGCGTTACGCCATTCCCGAAATTTACAAGGTGGCGCTAAGCCTCTTAACGTGGCTTAACGCCACCTTGTAATTATGCCCATACCGCTGCAGTCTGATGCTGCAAAGCGGTGGGCAATGGGTGTTGCTGTGGGCATTCGACCGCAACATCCATTGCTTTTTGACGCTGCCCCAGATTTACAAGGCTGGGGTAGCGCCAAAAACTAAGGCCAGGCAATACCAGGTCTTAGAATGGCGATACGAGGAGAAATTATTAATTTCTCTCATTTTTTGTTCTTCCCATGTGTGCTGCACTCTACAACACATATAGAAAGAGCAAATCAGTATTATTGATTATGTGCAGGAAGGTATCCCTTCCTGCACATGAGGCATGAGCCATCCACAAAATACATAAGCTCACTGTCAGTAATAGGTACGTTAATCAAATCGACACAGGGTTTAGTAACATTGCTAGTGGCTAGGACACAGTTATGTGGATCTCCATCCTCACTCATGGGCATTAAGGAAGCAGGGTTCAAAGCGGGACAGCTGGTCAAAATAACATGGGAAGCAGACAACAGTAATTCATATTGTCAAAGGTAGCCGAGTTCCTCGGGGCCAGTACCCTCAGTAGCCACTTCCAGGCAGCACCGACTCTGCAATTATATTCTAATATACTTATTATAGATTATCATAGTTTCAGTGTTACCAGCTAAACAGAAGGTTTTTAAGGAGGGCACTGCGGGGAGGAACAACTAATATGAGAGTGCTATTTATTAGCAAGTGACTAATTGTAGGATTCTCTGAATAACTCCGAACATTAGCATACAAGGATATTTGCATAACAATTTTACCTGTGAAAGGAAAAGTTAATCTTCATACTTTATATATCTTGCGTTAATAATCCGTAATACATGTTCAGAGTATTCCCAGCATTGTACAAAATAATCATCGATTGTTATAAAGATAACATCTCTTTAAACAACCAGTATTGGACAAGAAGATAAAAAAAAAATGGTACTGTTCTGGGCTCTTAGAATTTTGGAACACTTTTCACTTAGGGAGACTTCAAATAATCAGTTCTTTTTTCTTTATGTTCTTTTCCTTTAATAGTTAGGCACTCTTGTTGGATTTCTACATGATACTTAGGAGAATATATAATCCTACCACTTAAACTTCGATTTTTTGTTGAGTTTACCATAAAATGACAACAAACTTAGTTGTAGCACTGTTTTAATATGTTCTAATCATATTCCTTCAGAGAGTCTGGCATCCGTGCTTCCACAGTGAGCCTCTTGATGGCTGCTGGTCACACTCTCTCCTTCCCTCGTTGTGAGAAAGTTTAACTAATCACCCAGGACTTGTGCTGTGCAATTAAGAAACTGCTCCTGGAACCACCACCAGGTCTTTGGAATATTCTCAATAACCAGCGTCTGGACTAGCGCGTAGTTTCTTACATTGGAAAGGCAATCCAAGATGGCTGACACGATTTTGTAATCCTCATGTGATCTCAGCATTAATTTTGTTTTTGGACAGGCAGTAAGACTGGTTAATAATCTCGGCATTAGTTTCTTTTTTTTGGCAGGCAACGAGCCATTTTTAATTTTTTTTAAAAAATATCACGTTTAAGGTTAGACCTGAAAGAGACAATACTAGTGCACAATATTCATAGGTCTTTGAAATGTTTCCAAATAATTTTGACACAATCATTCGGTTTGTCGCACAAGTTACTAACTTGTGTAACGATATATCTGTAAGAGACAGTAGTTAGTGACAGATTCCTTACCTTAGAATATCCCCAGGCGTCAGGCTGGATCCGGGAAAGTTTTGCGTAGCAGTACCCTTGCGCGTCGGTAGGCGGCGTCGTGCGGCTCCGCGTCCGTCGTCGGTGTCGTGATCGCCGGGATGACGTCGCGGGCAGTACTTAGACGCCGCCCCTGCGCGCTGACGTCAGTTCTGTACACGACTTTCCGCGCCAGGAACGCAGAGCCATGCAAGAAGCTGACATAGGTGTCTGAAAAATACTAGGGCCCTGAAAGGGATGTCCTTAACCCTAGAAACTGCAGTTCAGCAGAACGGGGAGGATGGGTGGGCGGTGAGGAATCTGTCACTAACTACTGTCTCTTACAGATATATCGTTAGACAAGTTAGTAACTTGTGCATCTGAAAGAGACACGTTAGTGACAGATTCCTTACCTTAGAATAGATACCCCAGCAATACCAACCCCGGTGGTGGGTCTGCGAACAAAGATCAGACAAGGAAGTCCCGGAGGACAGAACGGCCAAAGAAGCCGTCCCTCCGGACCTGACTGTCAAGGCAGTAATGCTTTGTAAATGTGTGCAGCGAGGCCCACGTAGCTGCCTGACAGATATCCTGCAGCGGAACACCGCGGCTTAAAGCCGTGGTAGCAGCCGTTGCCCTGGTGGAATAGGCACGCAGCCCAACAGGAGGCTCCTTCTTAACCAAAGAATAGCAGGCTTTGATACACAAGGTTACCCAGCGGGAGATGATTCTCTTGTGCACCGCCCGACCTTTTTTGGCGCCCACGTAGCCAACAAAGAGCTGGTCATCCACCCGGAAGTGTTGTGTGCGGTTGATATAAAAGGAAAGCGCAAGTTTTGGGTCCAGACGGTGGAGCCTCTCTTCCTCTCTGGAAGGATGCGGAGGCGGAAAGAAGGTGGGCAAAGTGATGGTCTGCCCAATGTGGAAGGCAGTAACCACCTTTGGCAAGAAGGACGGACGCGTCCTAAGAACAACCTTGTCTGGATGGACAGACAGAAAGGGAGGTTTACATGATCGAGCCTGGAGCTCACTCACCCGCCGAGCGGAGGTGATGGCCACCAGAAAGGCTGTCTTCAGAGTCAGAAGACGAAGAGGACAGTTATGTAGAGCCTCAAAGGGAGCGCACATAAGAAAGGTAAGAACCAAGTTCAAGTCCCACTGAGGCATCACAAACGGAACAGGAGGGAAGAGGTGTGTAATGCTTTTTAGGAACCTGTTAACAACAGGGGACTTGAAAAGGAGGGCTGATCAGGAAGCCTGAGGAAGGCCGAGATGGCACAAAGATAGCCCTTGATGGTACCCAGGGCAGAACCCTGTTGGGCCAGGGAAAGAAGGAACAGAAGAACCTCAGAAAGAGGGGGCAGAAAGGGGATTCACAGCCTTTGCTGTGCACCATGCCACAAATTTGTTCCACCTGCAGGCGTATACCACCTTAGTGGAGGGACGCCTGGCTGCCAGAATCACATCACAAACTTCGGGAGGCAAGTCGAAAGGAATCAACTGCCGCCGCTCAATCTCCACGCAAGCAGGTGGAGGCTGGACAGGTTCGGGTGGAGGACCGTTCCCTGCTGCTGCGACAGAATATCCTCCCGAAGAGGCAGACGGATCGGGGGATCTACGCTCCTACTGAGTAGCTCGGGATACCAAACTCTTCGAGCCCAGTCCGGAGCCACAAGGATGACTTGGGCCCGGTCGTGCCGAATCTTCTTCAACACTCTGGGTAGAAGTGGTATAGGCGGAAAGGCGTACAACAGACCGCAACTCCACCCGCGACGAAAAGCGTCGCCGAGCGAGTGCCGCCTTGGAAATTCCAACGCGCAGAACTGATGACATTGCGCGTTCTCTTCGCGAATAGATCTAACCAAGGCTCTCCCCACTGTAGAAAGAGTCCTTGCGCCACTTCCGAGTGAAAACGCCATTCGTGATCCATCATGCACCTGCGGCTGAGTTCATCCGCCCTGGCGTTCAGGGAACCTGCCAGGTGTTGAACCATCAGGAACATGCCCTGATGTTCCAGCCATGTCCAGAGGCGCAGAGCCTCCTGACAGAGGGTCCATGACCCCACCCCGCCTTGTTTGTTGCAGTACCACATGGCGGTGGTGTTGTCTGTGAACACCTGCACTACCTTCCCTTTGACAGAGGGAAGGAATGCCTTGAGTGCAAGTCGGATCGCCCGGAGCTTCAGAAGGTTGATATGGAACCGGGACTCCGCCGGAGACCAGAGGCCTCTGATCTCTGCCTCTCCCATGTGACCGCCCCATCCCAGGAGGGACGCGTCCGTCACAACTGTGTGCTCTGGCTGGGGAAGGGAGAGTGATCTGCCCATGACCCATTGCCGGTTCGAGAGCCACCACTGCAACTGTTTTGCAGTTCCCTCCGAGATCTGGATGTGATCGGACAGGTTGCCCTGGTGCTGCGCCCACTGGAACTTCAGGTCCCACTGCAGAGCCCGCATATGCCATCTGGCATGATTGACCAGCAGGATGCAGGAGGCCATGAGGCCCAGCAGCCTCAGGGTCATCCGTACCGAAACCCAGGATAAAGGCCGAAAGATCGATCATAGCCTGAATATCCCGGACTCGCCGTTCGGGAGGATAGGCCCGAAACTGCGTCGTGTCCAGAACTGCTCCGATGAAAAGGAGCTGTGGAGAAGGAATCAGATGCGACTTCGGCACATAGATGGAGAACCCCAGCGAGTGCAGGAGTCCGGCCGTAGTCTGGAGGTGGGAGACGACTGCCTGGGACGAGCCCGCCTTCAGCAGCCAGTCGTCGAGGTAGGGGAAGACTGGAACCCCTGCCCGGTGCAGATGAGCTGCGACCACCGCCATCACTTTTGTGAACACCCGAGGGGCACTTGTAAGGCCAAAGGGGAGCACGGTGAACTGATAATGCTCGAGGCCTACCGTGAACCGCAGGTAACGCCGGTGGGCC
The DNA here is from genome assembly GCA_963921515.1 of Calotriton arnoldi. NCBI lineage: Eukaryota > Metazoa > Chordata > Amphibia > Caudata > Salamandridae > Calotriton > Calotriton arnoldi. The sequence continues at coordinate 3,385,408 of CAWUFW010000600.1, forward strand.
GGCAGGACGGGGATGTGAAAATAAGCGTCCTGCAAGTCCAACGCTACCAACCAGTCTCCAGGGTCGAGGGCAGTCAAGACCTGAGCTAGGGTGAGCATCTTGAACTTCTCCTTCCGGAGGAAGCGATTGACGTTCCGGAGGTCCAAGGTAGGACGCATGTCATCCTTGTCCTTTTTGGGCACCAGGAAGTAGTGGGAGTAGCAACCACGTCCTACTTCTGGGGTTGGAACATGCTCGATGGCCCTCTTGGCCAAGAGGGCCGTAACTTCCTTCTGCAGAAGCACCAAGTGATCCCCTGACATGCGGTGGAATTGAGGTGGCATGGCTGGGGGGGTGGTCTCGAAGGGGAGGGAGTAGCCCCTTCGGACAATGTCCAAGACCCACCTGTCCGAGGTGATGGGACGCCAGTGGTGAAGGTGATGGCGGACCCTGCCCCCTACTGGCGTGCTGTGCACCTGAAAGGAAGGACTAGGAGGGCTTGGAGGCCGCGGACGGGTTGGAGGTAGTGGCCTGACCCGCACGCTGGTTGCCCGAACCGCCACGGCGGTATCCACGCCCTCGGCCACGCGAAGACGCTCGCTGCGCGCGCCGGTGGCTGGGCAGCTGACGTGACTGGGCGCCCCTTCCGTGGCCACGAAAGGGGCGAAAAGCAGAGGTTAGCGGAGGGCGTACAACAGAAAGGCCCAGGGACTTGGCAGTAGCCCATGAGTCCTTAAACGCTCCAGCGCATGGTCTGCCTTTGAACCAAAAAGACCGACTCCATCAAAGGGCATGTCCATGAGTGTATTCTGGACATCACCCAAGAAACCAGTTGTTCTCAGCCAGGCGTGGCGACGTAGCGCCACCGTCGCCGCAAGCGATCTGCCCAGCGAGTCGGCGGTATCAAGGCCACAACGTATGGTGTATTTAGCCGCATCTCGCCCTTCCGCAATGGCGCGGGTAAGCAGTGTCTGGACCTCCTCAGAACACTGCGGCAAAACAGCTGCCACCGAATCCCACAGGGAGTGGGTATATCGGCCCAAAAGGCAAGCGGTGTTGACGGACCGCAAGCCAGCACTGGAGGAAGAAAAGCCTTCTTCCCAAATCGGTCCAGGCGTTTGGATTCCCTATCCGGAGGGGCGGTAGGGAAGGCGGTTTGGGAGGCAGAGGCTTGGACAACCAAGCTCGGGGGTGGGATGTTGGGAGAGAAACAAGGGGTCGCCCGGAGCAGGGCGATGGCGTCGGGCCACGTTCCTATCCACAGGAGCCCCTGTGGTGGGCTTGGACCAGGCACCCAAAAGAACGTTAGTGAGTGCATCATTAAACGGCAGCACAGTCTCCGAGGAGGAAGCTGCCGGCTGAAGCACTTCCGTCAGGAGATTAGTCCTGACAGCCACAGTAGGCAATTGGAGATGTAAGGCTCCAGCTGCTCTACGCAACACCGTTTCAAAATTAGCTCCCTCCTCCGTAGCCAAGGGAGGAGACAGCATGCCAGTGTCAGGGGAGGTGTCTAGACCACTGGCATCCCCAAGTTCCTCAGCCCAGTCCTGATCATACTCACACTGTTGTGTGAGAGGGTCTTCAGACCCTCCCAGCTCTCTTTGGTCCTCCTCAGGTTCAAAATATGGAGGAGGAGGGACATTTGGGATCCAAGGTCTCATCGGCGCCGGAGCCCGCGTCGAGCGACGTCGGTCCGGCTCCATGTCCGGAGCTGGAGAGAGCCGGGCACCGACGCCGTCCGGAGCCCCGGACGGCGTCAGGAACGGCACCGGGGACATCGGCGGAGGCGTGGTTAGGTCAACCGGCGTCGATGGGGGTTGCGGTACCACCGGAGCCGGGATCGAGGCCGGGGCCGAGGCCGGGATGAAGGCTGGTGGGACAGGCGGGCGCCGGGACCGGAGTCGACGGCGACGCCGGAGCAACCCCACTCAGGACCGCGGGGCCCGAAGGCGCACCGGAGGGACCTTGAGGCCCGAAGAGGCGGGCCATGGCCGACAGGAATTCCTGTAGCTCGGCCGGAGTCGCCCCGAACCCGGAAAGGACGGGTAATGCGGGGCGGCTCCATAGGCATGTCCGGGGCCGCGGGGACGGTGCCGACTGGGGCCTCAGCCGAGTCGCGAGACCGGGCGAGGCAAAGTCTTAGAGCGATGACGCTTCTTAGACTTTTTGTGCTTCGACTTACCCGAGGAGCGCGAAGACTTAGACTCCGACGACCGGCGGGGACTCCGCGACCGGCCACTCGACCTCTCCCGGGACCGGGGCTTGGTGCGGCGCGGAGCCGACTGCCGGACCTCGAGTAGCTTTCGAGACCGCTCTCGCAAAGCCTTCGGGTGAAGTTTCCGGCAGTCAGGGCACGACTTCGTGTCGTGGTCTCGGCCGAGACAGAAGAGACACTCCAGATGCGGGTCTGTGATCGACATCATTCGACCACAGGCGTCGCATGGCTTGAAGCCGGGCATCCCTACGACACCTAGGAGTCGATAAAGACTCGAAAAGAAACAGTGAAAAAATTCACAAAAAAGTTAGTCAAAAATTGACTAGGGCACTGCTCTTCCCGGATCTGCGCTTACTGGCGCGGAAAAAGAAGAACTGACGTCAGCGCGCAGGGGCGGCGTCTAAGTACTGCCCGCGACGTCATCCCGGCGATCACGACGCCGACGACGGACGCGGAGCCGCACGACGCCGCCTACCGACGCGCAAGGGTACTGCTACGCAAAAACTTTCCGGATCCAGCCTGACGCCTGGGGATATTCTAAGGTAAGGAATCGTATACAACTCTACATGTAAAGAACAGATGCATACTGGTAAGTAGCATTTTCCGTTCGAGGCATACGAGCTGTAGATTGTATACTTTAGCATAGACTATAAAGCAGTTTTTCCTCCTTAGCGGTGGCAACCTGTATCTGTTGCAGTAGTTTGAAAAAGTGTTCTTAATACAGCCTGGCCCACAGTAGCTTGTTGCTTTGCTTGCACATCTACACAATAGTGTTTAGTGAAACTATGCGGTGTAGACCAAGTTGCTGCTTTGCAGATGTCATCTAGGGGAATGTTCCCCAAGAATGCCATAGAAGCCCCTAGTTTGCGTGTGAAATGGGCTCTAGGGGGAATAGTTAATGTGCGTTTAGCTTTGAGATAGCATATTTGGATGCATTTAACAATCCACCTTGCAATTCTTGTTTTTGAAATGGGATTGCCTTTGTGAGGTGGGGAGAAAGCTACAAAAAGTTGTGTTGTTTTTCTAAAACTTTTAGTTCTTTCGATGTAGTAGAATATCGCTCTTTTAACATCTAGCATGTGAAGAGCGCGTTCTGCCACCGAGTCTGGTTGAGGGAAAAATACTGGAAGTTCAACCGACTGATTAAAGAGAAAGGCAGACACCACTTTAGGCAGAAATTTTGGATTAGGCCTAAGAACCACTTTACTATGGTGTATTTGTAGAAATGGTTCTTGTATGGTTAATGCCTGGAGTTCACTAACTCTTCTAAGTGATGTGATGGCTACCAGGAAGGCTACTTTCCAAGTAAGGAACTGTAACTCGCATTTGTGCAGAGGTTCAAATGGGAGACCCATGAGTCTGGTGAGGACTATATTGAGATTCCATGCAGGAGAAGGTGGAACTCTAGGTGGAATTATTCTTTTAAGTCCTTCCATAAACGCTTTGATAGCGGGTACTCGAAACAACAACAAATGTCTGTTTTGGAGGTAAGCAGCAATTGCAGCAAGATGTAGCCGTATAGATGTATATGCTAGGTTACATTGTTGTAGATGCAAAAGATAACAGATAATATTTTGGATGGAAGCATCTAGCGGATCGATTTTGCTATTTGTACAATAAATGACAAATCGCTTCCACTTTGCTGCATAGCATGCTCTAGTAGTAGGACGTCTAGTCTCTTTAATGATGTTCATGCAGTCTGGCGGGAGATTAAGGTAGCCAAACTCTAGGACTTCAGGAGCCAGATCGCAAGGTTGAGTTGATTGGGATCTGGGTGCCTTATGTCTCCATGGTTCCGAGTGAGGAACTTGGGGGAGAGGTGGAGCTTTTGATGAGGCACTACTGAAAGTTCCAACAGGGTTGTGAACCATGGTGGGCGTGCCCATGTTGGAGCAACTAGGATCATTGTGAGGGAGTGTTGTTTGAGCTTCCGAACCAGTAACAGAATGAGCGGTAGAGGCTGAAAAGCGTATGCAAATCTGCCTGACCAGTTCATCCATAGGGCATTGCCTTTGGACAATGGGTGTGGATCCCTGGAGGCGAAGTTTGGGCATTTTGCGTTTTGGTGTGTGGCGAACAGATCTATGTCTGGATGACCCCACATGTGAAAGAATGGAAGAAGAACTTGAGGATGAAGTTCCCATTGGTGGATCTGCTGTGTTTGACGACTGAGCAGATCCGCGATCTGATTGTGTACTCCTGGTAGATGTTGTGCGAGGAGGTAAATGTTTTCAGGAATGGCCCATCTCCATATGCTTTGCGCTAGTTGTGAAAGCTGAAGAGAGTGTGCCCCCCCCTGTTTTTGTATGTAATACATTGCTGTCATGTTGTCTGTAAGGATCAAGACCGCTTTGCCTACTAGCAAGAGTTGAAAAGACTTTAGTGCTAGAAAGATTGCCAGTAACTCCTGGTGATTTATGTGGAGTTGTTTTTGGTGATGGGTCCATATACCCTGAACGGTTCAGTTTTGGAGATGAGCTCCCCAGCCGGTGAGCGATGCGACTGTGGTTAGCACTATCTGTGGGACCGGGTCGAGGAACAGACGCCCTTTAGATAGGTTTTGTGTGTTCCACCACTGCAGAGAGCGATGCGTGCGGCTGTCCACCAACACCAGATCTGTTAACTGACCTTGAGCTTGGTTCCACTGATGTGCTCAACATTCTTGTAAGGGACGCATCTGAAGTCTTGCATAAGGAACGATGAGGATGTAAGAGGCCATCATCCCTATTAGCTGCATGAACACTTGAGCTGGAAGGGAGTGTTGAGGTTGGAATCTTGATATGAGAGCTTGCATGCTGGCTATCCTGACTGGATTGGGGTATGCAAGGGCTTTTGAGGTATCTATTGTGGCACCTAGATACTGAAGTAGGTGGGACGGTTGAAGGTGTGACTTGGGTAGGTTTATTGTGAATCCTAAGTCGTAGAGCAGCTGGATTGTTTTGTGTGTATTGTGAACACAGTCTGTGTGTGACTTGGCTTTTATGAGCCAGTCGTCGAGATAAGGCAACACGTGAATGTGTTGTCTCCGCAAATGAGCTGCGACTACCGCTAGACATTTTGTGAAGACTCGGTGTGCTGTCGTTACTCCGAATGGGAGGACTTTGAATTGATAGTGCTGACCGTCCACTACAAACCGTAGCTACTTTCTGTGAGCGGGGTGAATGGGAATATGAAAGTAGGCGTCCTTGAGATCTAGAGTGGCAAGGAAATCGCCCTGTTGGAGCAGTGGGAGGATCTGCTGGAGAGTGACCATGTGGAAGTGGTCCGACTGTATGTAGAGATTTAACGGTCGGAGGTCTAGTATTGGCCTGAGAGTACCGTTCTTCTTTGGGATCAGAAAGTAAAGGGAGTAAACCCCTGTTCCTTGATGAGGTAAGGGAACCGGTTCTATTGCGTGTTTTTGTAATAAAGAGAGAACCTCTTGTTTTAACAGTGTCAGATGTTCTGTGGACATTGGACGTTGTTTGGGGGGGTATGAATGGGGGAGTTGAAATGAGTTCCAGGCAGTAACCATACTGGATAATTTGTCTTACCCACTTGTCTGTGGTGATGGAATTCCAGACAGGTAGGAACTGTGATAGTCTTCCCCCGACTGGAGTAGAATGTTCGGGGGGGAAGTGGAGGGAAGTCACTGTTTTGTATTAGGAGAGGTGCGGGTGTTATTACCGCGGCCTCTACCTTTGTTGTTGTTCCCTCTACAACCCCCTCTGAAATATCCTCTGTTAGGGGAGGTTTGAGTAGTGTTTTTGTAGGAGGATGAGGTGTTGTCCGTCCCACTAGTTTTAGAGGCGCCCCTATAAAAGGAGCGACGAAAAGAACTCCTAGTGGTTATTGCCTGTAGGGCTCCCATGGACTTAGCAGTTTCGGAGTCCTTTTTCATTTTTTCCAAAGATGTGTCTACACTGGGTCCAAATAAGTGTTCTTGATCAAAGGGTTGATTAAGAATTGTAGACTGCACATCCGGTTTAAACCCAGATCTGCATAGCCATGCGTGTCTGCCTAGTACAACGCTTGTGTTAACTGCACGAGACGCCGTGTCGGCTGCATCAAGAGCACACTTTATAGAAGTGTTTGCAATTAACTTTCCCTCTTTTATGAGGTCGTTAGCCTTAGGACTTATACTGATCGGGGAGATGTTGTATGAGCTTTTCAAGCTCATCGTAATGAGCCCTATCATACCTGGACAGTAAAGCTTGGGTATTGGCAATATGCCAGTGATTTGCTGCTTGTGACGCAATTAGTTTACCAGATGCGTCTAGTAATTTAGACTCCTTATCTGGAGGTGGGGCATCTCCTGATGTTTGGGAATTTGGTCGTTTACGTGCATTTGACACAACTTAGGAATCTAAAGGGAGCTGTGCTTTAATATAAGCTGGATTTGTTGGGAGCTGGTTTATATTTCTTGTCAATCCTGGGATTGAGAACTCTAGCCCTGACAGGGTCTTTAAAAACGTCAGGTGCATGCTTGATCATACCTTTTAACATAGGTAGAATGCTTGTTGATTTTTGTGACTGTGTGAAATTCTCTAATAAAAAATCTTTCTCCATTGGGTCTGAGTGTAATTCTACCCCATGATATTGTGCAGCCCTATTTATGAGCTGTGCAAAACCTATGTTGTCGTCTGGGGGGGGGGGTGGCCTAGATGGGTAGGATTCTGGATCGGGGACATCTGGAGGATTATCATAATCTTCCCAAGGATCAGGTGGTGGGAGAGTAGAGTCATTGTCATTATCCTCCTGTGGGTTTTCATCCCCACCCCCAAGGTGATCACCATCATCATCTTGTGGTGTAGGTGAATATGGAAGTATTGGAGAGTGTGCTGGAGAAAGTGGTATAGTAGGAATATTTGTAGGAGAGAAGGGTCTGGCTGGAGAAGTTCCCATGTCTCTTCTTTAAGGGTACCTTAGGCTGCTCTGGGGAGTCCAAAGGTCTCGTTTTAGATGGAGTTGTGCTGATATGACCAGTTTTAGGGTCAATGTGAAGGTTTTTTTTTTGTAAAGGATCCACTGGATCTGGTTGAAATGGGTCTTTTAATCCAGTATCCTTCTTCAGCGCCGAGGATTTTGGTTGTTTTGGCTTAGACTCCGAAGCTTTAGGAGGGGTCTTAGTGTCCTTATGCTTTGGAGGAGCTGTGGAGTTTGAGGACTTTTTCGGCTCTGAAGACTTATGGCCTTTTTTCGGCTCCGAGGATTTAGTGTCTTTTTTCGGTCCTGAAGATTTATGGTCCTTCTTCGGCTCCGAAGATTTATGGTCTGATTTCGGCTCCGAGGATTTATCCTGATGGTGTTTCGGTGCCGAACGTTTGGATTTTGGTACCGGGGATGGTTTTTTGGTACCGATGCGTGGCTGGCTCGGTCCCGAGTCGCCTGAAGGCTTGTCTTTGGACTTCGGAGCCGGGCCCGAGGGCGGGGCGTCTGAAGGATTATCACGGTGTCGACCTGAGCCGGAAGGCGAAGGTGTTACCGGAGCCTTATGTTTTTGAGAAGAGGTAGGGATTTCGATGTCGGTACTCACAATCCGTTGACCTGGAGTAACCGTCTGATCTTCGGTCTCTGTGTCGTCGGCCTCGGAGACGCTGATCTCTTCATTGTCCGGTTCTTGTTCCTCGGGAACATCGGGGCCTGCATCGAAGATGTCTGGCACCGAGGTAGTGGGTCGAGACATTACGTGACGTCGGGCCCGGCGATCACGTATGGTTTTCTTCGATCGGAAGGAAGCGCAGGCCGGGCAATCTTTGTCCTCGTGTTCTGGAGAGAGGCAAAGGTTACAGACTTCGTGGAGATCAGTGTGTAGGAATTTAGCACCACACAGGGGGCATTTTTTGAATGGAGTTCTTTCCATTAGCTGTAGGGCCTGATAGCGCAGATAGGCCCAACGGCCTGCTTCGACGACCGGAATGGAAGGTGTTGAAGAATTTGTTGGATGCGCGTCGAGGAGCGCGATCGAGAAAACAATACCGTCGAGCGGTGAAGGGGAATTGAATACGACACCGACCCGGAGCGTAGCAGTTTACATCCGAACCCGATGGCGGAAAAAACCAATCTGAAGATGGAGTCGATGCCCATGCGCACTATCACCATAAAGAGGAGTCACCTATCCCGTGACTTCAAAGACTTCTTCGACAAAAACAAAGTGCAAACACCAAGCCCAACACCAGATGGCGATCTATGCTAAAGTATACAATCTACAGCTCATATGCCTCGAACACAAAGGTAACAAAATGGCGCTCATTGTGTGAGAAAGGACGGACATACGGCCGAAACATGTTAGATTGTGGTCACGCTAATAAACACATTGTGTATAAACTGATCCCTTGTTGTGTCGGAGCCTGTTCTGTTACTTCAAAAAAAGGTAGTGGACGATATATATTTTTTAATATATTATATATTAGACCCAAGGCACAATCTTCGGGTTTGCCCACTGTAGGTGGCCCCACCGGTTTTATGAGTGGCCCAATTGTGTGCCTTCACCACTCCTAAAAAACAAACTGTCCTGTGGCATGTGTTGGCTGTGTTCAGGCAGAGGACAACCCTCTGACAAAGGCCATGCACAGTCTAAGGAATTAACACAGACATAGGCAGTCGGTTTAGTTCTAGCTTTGTGTAGTATTGTCCCTGTTTAGTCTGCAGACTGAACACAGACAAGAAGGCACATTGCTAGAACAGAATTACCTGCCTGACTTGAATATTCAGACCTTCAAAGCTGCTCATCTAAACTGTAACATAACTACTTTAACTTGACATCAGTCAAACAAAATAAGCTTTGGAAAAGAAACTCTCCGGCTCATGCAGCTACAGAGAAACAAGCGTTCACTGAGAATCAATTCTCTTGAAAAAGAAGGAATGTACCAGGAATAAAATTGTACTAATTTCCTTTTGCTAAACCATCTGGGCACACTTACTACTGTTTTCCAATTAGAGGGTATGCCATTACTAGGTGGGTGGGTTACTCCCAACTAGGAACCATGCACCTTCATTCAAACATCTGAGCAATTACGGCTTATTGGCAGTTTCAGCATAGGCCCCAGCCACAGACCCACATCATTTCAAATGGAGTAATTGCCTAGATCAAGATAACGTTTGCCTTTTGATGCTTGTTCCTACAACATTAGAAATGATCACTTCAGGTGGTGTCACAGTCCTACAGGAAGGACTCAGATGGTGACTGATCTGCTCCTGTGTGCCTTAGCCCCGACACTCTGCCATTATTTACACTTCCCTGATTTAGCATTTTTACCCTCCAAAAAATGTAATAAAGAGCTTTGTAATAAAGAAAATGAGAAGGCAAAACATTTCTCATCAGTGTTGGAAGTCCTCCTCCCAAGGCCACCTAATGGTGACCGAGACCTTGCCGGCATCTACTTGATAGACTACTATAATCTTGCTTAGACCACCATTTGGTTGTTGCATAAATAAGTAATTTTTAGATGTCCCAAGCTGACTTGGATGTCTCTGCCCTGTAACCTTGCTCTAAAGATGTATCTTTTTAAACAGAGGAGAATAAAATTTATTTTTTTTATAAACAGAGTAACAGACATTGCAATAGTGTACAAAATATCAAACAAGGCTGCCACAGTCAGGCTTACTTAATACCACCCTGCATTAATGATTCCTTGGTACACCTCTAAAGGATTGACACCATAGCTGCATGCTGCAGAAAATCGTGGACATTTGTTTGGAGTCTCAGGATTATTGCACAATTAGAGTTAAATAGAACAGAATAAGTGTGTGTAAAATAAGAGTCTTCCCTTTAATAAAATGTCTCCAGCATGCTGACAGGCTTCAATTTTCTTTAAATAAAACCCACTTTTGACTCCCTCTGCTTGTCTTGGAAAGGGCCATCATCTTGCCACCGTTTAAAATACTCCCAGGCACCAACAGTACCTTCAATCACACTTCAAGAAAAGAAACATGCAGTAATGATACCTTTGTCTGCCCGGCCCTTAAGGAGCTGCAACAAATATGCGCACAGGCATGTGGTGTGAGAGACAGTTCTCAGGACCTGTGCAGCCACACAACTGTTGTAAACAAAACAAGATAATTGACAAAGTGGCAAACAGAGGGAAAATGTCACTGTTTTTTCTTTTAATACATATGGCAATACAAAGCCAGTCCAAGTCCCGGATTTTAATGTCATGGAGAAAACTATGCCTGTAGAGCTTGTTCTCCATTTCAGGAGAAAAAAAAAGGACACAGGATACCACTAATACCATCTCCACCCTCCACATTGGTAAAGGGACAAATGAAACTCGAAGGAAACTTCTCAATGAAGCTCGAAAGCGCCGTATGCAAAAGTCCTGTCCACAAGGGTATTTGATCCCTGTGCACCAAGGCTCGGTTTACAGCCCTTTACAGATAAGAATGAAGCTGAGACGCATAAGACTTGCTGCAGATGATTTCCATGCAGAACCAGTACTTCTGGTGCACAAGCCTGAAGCGTAGGCAAGTAGAATATCCGGCAACATCCAGAAATTATATGAATGGAAGAAAATCCAAGCAGCACACAAGAATTGCCCCCAAACCAGTTTGACTCCCTAATGGAAGTCTACAAATAAATTCTTCTTTGAGAAGACAATATTACCCCCTCAATTCCCCCCAACAATCTGTCTGGCAAACAGAGATGTATAGAGGCAATGCTTGGGGGATTGGAGGGGGGGGGGGGACACTTGGGGTTTCACTGGGGCTAACAGTCAAAGCAGAGAAGCCAACTGAAACTAACATTAGGTTTCCTACTTAACCAGACACCTAGATACAAAAAAAGTCTTGTTATGCGGCTGAGAGGCAGGCTTGGCGGATGCTTTGTGCCCAGGTGTTGAGAAGTGCTGTGACTGAGTGCTTGTCTGGAAGTTGCAGCAGTTTGGAAGTCATATACCGGTACACAGACTGCAGGAATGGATTGGCCTCTGAAAAGCAAGAAAACTTCTTTAGCGAAAACAAGCACTCCTGTATTGGACTGCAGTCCTAGCTCAGAACAGTGTTGTCTCACTAGAATTAACCCACACATTCTCTTCCCCCAAGAGAAGACAACCACTCCCAACCCACTACATTGATAAGCTCACCCTAACGAAGTAGGAGCCAGGTTGATACTAATTCTTAAATACAGTACCCTTGACATCCACCTCTATATGCAACAATTTCTACTGATTTTTGTTTAACAAGCTCTCCAGTTTTACGACAACTTGCTTTACTCTTGTGATATCAGCCGTTTGGGGGCTGGGGTAAAGGAGAGTGGCAAAAGTACATACGTGTGTGAGAGAATGACAGGAGAAATAGAGTGAGGAAGGAGCAGAGAAAAAAGACTTGAGGCAAAGAGATGGGACATCTTAAGAGCACACCTGTATAACTGTAGTTTTTTTTTTTTTTTTTGCAGTTTTATATAGGGCAAAGATTTAAGTGATTGGTCAAGAATCACAGAAGGTTAAGCAAATTCTGGGCCTCAAACCTGGTTGCCCAGTTCCAAGTTAAAAGGTCTCTCCCTCAGGGCACATCTCCCCTAGTTTCCCAAATCACTTTTTGGGACCTGTTCTGGCTTGGTTCTACCATGCGTTGACATTTTCACTCCCACTGTTCTCTCAATGTGCAATTCTCTTATGATCTGGAGAATTGGATGGCAATGCTATTGGACTCTTGAGGACCCTTGCCTTTTTTTCCAAGCACAACTGGAGTTGCACTCTTCTCTCACTAAGACTGCTGGACTGAAACGATAGGAAAAGATATTGCATCCACCTATACTGGGTCCACCCCATAATGACTTTTGACCTGCCAGTCACTCACCCTCAAGACTCCGGGATGTCTTGACCCAGGTCTTAAGCACCTCTTGCAAAGTACAGAGCTAGATCTAAGAAATTGGAGGCATGCTTCCCTAGTAAGTTACGAAAAGCATTTTAGCAGAATCACTGGATTTGTTCCTGTCCAAAAGGAGCTTGAGGCTCTTGTGACACCCAAGGAATGCAGCTTCCTCACCCATTTGGGAAATATATTTGTTAATATCCACAGTATCCTGAGTGTAAAGAAAGTTTGTCACAGTCATGAGAACACAGGAAGTGAATGAAGAAGAACCTTGCTTTGAGGAAAAACTCAAAAGATTCACAACAAGACCAAGTCCTTTACTTGATCAAACTGTGCCTGAGGTAACAGTAGATATGAACACGTTTCCAAGTCTCAAAGGCATGGCCTGGACGGCAAAGCAGTCAGACGCTTTCGGCTGAGATCTGCGCCGACAGGCTGCGCAGCTAGTGTCATCCTGCAGTTCATACACCCGGAGAGGCATCAGCAGTATCCCAATGAAAGAGGGGGGGAGAACCGTGCAATGAAGGGGGGGAACCGTGGGAGACCTGATCATGGCCATTCTCCCCCTTCTTGGCAATTGAGGGAAGGAGAAAACCGCAGCAACAGCTGCCACACCGCGTGGAGGGAGTGGCGGCCGGGTGGCGCAAGTGGCATTGAGGCTCTGAGACGAAGGGGGCTGCGGCCCGCCGAGGCCGCAAGAACTGGGGGTTGCGGTCCGCCTGGGCCGAGGCCGCACGAACTGGGTGTGGCGTCCCACACCCCCCCCCCGGCAGAAGGAAGATTGGACAGGATTGGCGCAGCAACGAGGAGTTACCGCCGTGAGTTGATGAGGCATGGAGCGGGTGGAAACAATCATGTGGTGTGGCAGAGGACGGCGAGCCGGCCCTGGGGCAGATCGGGGCATTGGTGGCCCAGTCCATGAGCTGTTGCCCCACTGGGGCACGACACAGGCCGGGAGGGCCTCTGGCCACTTAATTTTTAAACTTTGTGCCCTGGGGAGGGCCACAGCTGAAAGAAGGGCCCCTAGGGGCGGCTGAGGGGCCCACACAACTGAGGGAGTAGGAGGGACGGAAGACTGAAGACCCAGGCCTGGGCTGGAGATGGCATGCGGACTGATCAAGGCCAGCTGAGTGCCATCCACTCCCTCTGCTGGAAAAGGTATAGGCAGCCCTGTGGGTGGTCACTGGTGAGTCAGACTACGCATCAGCCGCGCCTGGGGGTGAAGCTATTGTAGATCAAGTTACTTACCTTTGGTAATGCCTTATCTGGTAGAGACTACTTAGCTGCAGGTTCCTTTCTGTAGAAAAGTACCCCTTTGTGACATGGTCACCCCCCCCCCCCACTTTTTGCCACTGGTACTGATCTTTATCGACTAAGGTCCCTGCTAACCAGGCCCCAGGCACCAGTGCCAGTGCTCGTTCCCTAAAACAAACTACATGTTCAATTGTTAAACTAACTGGCAAGGACTTTAGCACCCCTGTAAGTCCCTAGTAAAGATTACCCCTCGTACCTAGGGCATGGGTTACTAATGAAGGTCCCCATGGGCTGCAGCATGCATTGTGCCACCTTAAGGGACCCACACCCAAATCCATGCAGACTGCCATTGCAGACTTTGTGAAATGGTGCAAACTATTGTGAAAATACAACATGGCACCCTCCCTGTGTGCCATGCCTACAGACACTGCATACAATATATGTAAGTCACCCCTACAGCAGGTCTTATAGCCCCATTATATTACAAGTGAGGACACATCTGCATAAGCAGATATGCCCCTGTGATGTCTAGTTCCATTGCTAGATATTATAAGTGATCAGTGAGCCATTTTAAGTAGATCTACCGGGCGTTGGTCATTATGAGTTACCCAACTACATAATGGCTTCACTGAAAATAATGACAAATACATATTGATGCCAGTATCGGATTTGTCCTGACATGTACACAGAGGGCACCTCAGAGGTGTGTCCTGAATCCTACTAGTCTTAGTGTGCTGGCTGACTGGTATCGTCCAGCCAGCCACCAGAGACAAGTTTCTGACACCCTGCAGGTGAGAGCCCCGGCTCTCTACGGTCTGAAACAATGCCTGCTTTGGAGGAAGGTGTTTACGCCTCCTACAGCAGGATGGCTAGTGATTTAGCATATCAAGACCAGAGGCTTCAAAGCCTCTATTGCCTTTGAATGAATGAAAATACTTTATTTCGGTCATAGGCCATAAAAGTTTCATAATAAAAATGGCAATAGCAAATATAATAAACAATACACAGCACACATCAGCTCACAATACACCACTCTAGTGGCACCCCATATATGGACATTACATGCAATAATTCTCTAATTACATTGTTTTCACAGTAATGGAAGAAGACAAAGAATACTCAGAGAAAAGCCTATACGGCCCACTATGCCTAATAGTAACGTCTGTACTAAATTTCAGTCTGCGCTACAACTACATATAAACAGCAAAACTATACTACACAGGGTTTAGGCAGGACCACAGCCAGAGTAGAGGTTTTCTAAGCTTAAAAAACTATTCGCTTTGTTACTCAGGGGTAATTGCATACTAATTAAGAAAACATAATAGAATCTCACGTTATTGTATAAAGAAAATTACAAGATGTTTCCTATCAATATGTTGGTACAAAGGGATATGAAGTGCATGTGCAAGGAGTCCAGGGCAACAATCTTGTGTGCTATTTCATAAATACATAGCAAAACCTCTCATTATAATTACAAGGTGTTTCATGCGTTTGAGTTGTTAAAAGAGCGTAACAGCATGTACAGCGGTACCAAGGCAGATTAGTCATTCAATTTAAAATTATCGTCATATGATATCATTAAAACAAGTGCAAAATACATAAAATAATTAATTTAAAAACATGGTCGTCGCTGGATATATAGATAGGCCAGATGCAATTGAAAACCACCCTGATCTTGGTTAAAACAAATGGAAACATACCGTTCAGATGGGATTAAAATGCAAAACCGAGGGGCCTGTCAAATCTGAGACATGATGTTTGATCTTATACACCAGCTCCAATACAGAATTTTGCCACGGCACATACAATCAACTTTGTAGTCTCTGCACTCAACAGTCTGATGGCCCAATCACATTTTCTGTTTACCATCTGCCTACTGGCTGGGACTATCCATCAATTTCAGGGGGCCCGCATAGCTCGGGCAGAAAAAGAAGAAATGTGAGTGTTTCGTCCGCTTGGTGACAAACTGGGCATACAGAACTTAAGTCAGTGAGGTTTTTCCACTTTTTTGCAAAAGCTCCTCAGAGGAAGGGTTCCATAGTAAAACTTGATGTAGAGCTGCCTAGCTAAGGGGACTGTTCTGTATGCTAAAAGATCATCAAACTTACTGGAATTTTTGATAGCCATTAAGTCTGAGGTAATAGAGCCTAGGCTTGGCTTTCTTACTTCCTCAGCCCATGTGTGTTCCTAATAGGTTTGTTTTCCTCAGACGGGATCTAGGTAAGGGTGTTTGTTGTATTTCACAATACCACAGCTCCTTAGGTCCCAGAGTCGGAAGGGAAGCACTAAGTTTGCCACCAACTTAATTTTCCTGCCCTTATCCAGTTCAACTTCTTTAAATGCAGAAAAATGGTTTTCAAGTATGTAACATTTCATATAAATAAAAGATGAGTCCTTGTGTTGCTGCGTCCAGAAGTGGGTTTATTCTTAGTAATCAAGAATAAATGTACAGGATACAAGCAAGCATGTAATTCAGTAAAGGCCCCAGTTAAGGCCCCACCGGGAGCAGCTGCCCTGCTGCTCAGCCTCAGATATAACTGACAATAGAATCAAACATACACAAAAGGAACTCTAAGTGACATCATAGATACAGGCTGAGCAGCTTAGAACAAACACTAAAGAAGGACAGAGAGGAAGGAAAAGCAGGATGTAACACATCTCCCCCTTGACAGAAATAAGAGCCAGATGAAAGGAAAAGCAGGATGTAACACATCTCCCTCTTGACAGAAATAAGAACCAGATGAGAAATAGAACATACAGCACATACGAATGTAACACATCTCCCCCTTGACAGAAATAAGAGCCAGATGAGAAAACGAAGGAAAGAAGAAAAGTAGATGATAGAACATACAGCACATACAAAGTAAACCCTCTTCGCAAAGTAAGTAGAAGAGGATAAAACATCAAATGGTGAAAGTATGAAAGGCAGTACCGTCACCTGAGAATGAAGGAAAAGGAGAATGAATAAGTATGGTAAAGGCCCACTACATAACAAAATCCACAAGAATGGAAGTGGATGGATTCATCACAAGCAAACAAAATAAACTGAACACTCCAAAAGATATAGGGCAATAAAGGTTCAGATACAAGAATCAATAAATGAAATATGAACTCCTCCAAAATATCAGAGCACCAACGTGGTTCATATCAACAAAATTGAGCAACTTGCGGCTATTCATAACATCAAGTAATTTGAACTCCTCTAAAACATTAGAGCACTTACGTGGTTCATTCATATCAACAAAATTGAGCAACCTGCGGCTCTTCATAACATTAAGTAATTTGAACTCCTCTAAAACATTAGAGCACTTCATGTCAATGAGCAACCTGCGGCTCGTAACTCCACTAATAAATTTGAACAGCACTTACACGGCTTTTCATAAAACTGAATACCTCCAAAGAAATCCACAAATTGAGAAGCACTAAAACTCCTCACATAAAACTGAGCACAACAAGGCTCTTCATAACAATGAGCACTACAGCGGCTCCCCGTAAAACTGAACACCTCTAACTAATTAGAGCATTTGCATGGTTCAACAATATTAAGCATGAATAAAACGGAGCATGAATTGAACTGAGCACACTGCGGCTCTTTATCATTAAACCTGAAAAGAATGGAGCGCCTCAAAATGAGCACCGAAGTGGCTCCGCAAAAGTGCACATCAAATAAGTCCAAGAACTGGAACAACTAATCTTCAAAATCAGTCATAAAAAGAATGGAGCACTTCAACAAAGTTGAACACTAATGTGGCTCCGCATAAATACGCATTAAATAAAATAAAATACCTCAAAACGCATCACCAACCAACCCAAATAGGCATGAACACCTCAAATAAATTGAGCACCTAAAGTGGTTCAGGACTAGCAAGTACAATAGAATTGAGTACTTCTATTACTCAACACACCATCAAGATAAGCAAAATTGAATAATTCCTTAACTTAACATCACCTTAACGTCAGCAATATAAATGGACCCAAGCTCCATGACAGAAATCGAGCAAATAGTAGACTCCACACGCAACACACATGTAGCATGTATAAAAGTGTAAATTGTAGCGTAAACAGCACACTGCAATAGATATGCAGGAGTTCACAAAAGTTTAAAACATAACAAGCTAAAACAATAAAAGTAGTCACCGTTGTTCAATCTTCGGAAGCAGCTTACTCTTTTGGCAAGTTACAGAAAAGTGGATGAAAGCGCCGATAATCTTTCCCTTAGGAAGACGATAAGCAAACAGCAAAACGTAGCCACTGCATGACTGCTACGTGGTTGGCATAAAAATGTTTGGCAGAAGAACTCTCCAATCGGAAAATGGCTGCACGTGCGTGACGCTGAGATGGGTGGCTCACGGCACGTCTTGACAGCTCAGCACTAAAGGAACTGGAGGTTGCGCGTAGTGAAAGCAGAACTCGCGCTGGCAGAAAGGTCGATGAGCACGAGCAGAATCCGTTGGGGTGAGTCCAAATAGTCGTTTATAAAAAATTTCAAACGATGACATTTTGCAACGATCCAACAAGTAGTCCCAAGCAGTACGAAAATAACCATGGCCTTAAAATGAATGTCACCCGAATGCACCATATTTCACAGTCACCTCACACCGGGACCCGATCTTCGCCCCCGACTGAAGGTGTGAATCTTTAAAGTGCTTAACAAAGGAAATTCAGTGCTTAGTAATTCTTGTAGCAGGAAAGGTCGTAATCCTTGTAGCAAGAAAGAAAAACCATGTACATTGTACCATGTGTGCAGACGCTTGTAACAGTGCACTGAACACCGCAATCCATCACAGACAATGACACTGCATCACAGTCACAAATTAAACGTAAGGAAACGCTGAATGTTGTATATTATATCTCCACTATAACTCGACGTGCTGAATTAGTTCAGCAAGGTTGAGAAACACACCGGCTCCCTCAGTAGTATTGCCAAATAGCTGAAGTTTCAACATTCAATGAGAATTCTCGTTCTCAGAGATTAAAGAACTTGTAGACTGCGCATATTTCAGTGTTCCACATACTTTTGTAGATACATTGTAGGCAGGTTCAAAGTTATTCAAACCACATAATCTCCTACGGCCAAAAGGTGTTTCTCTAAAGTATCTGTAAGCTGGTCAGTTTCAAATGTCAAGCTGCACATAGAATGTAGTAACAGAATTTAGGCAGACCAGATGCAACGCCCAAAACTTACTTATGTAGGCTGTCTGTTGTTGTAGACACCGGTGGGGCAGTGAAGGGGTTGGGCATGAGGTTCAGTTAGTTTCTTTAGCAGTATCTTCTTTTGATCACGCGTGGTTTCTTTCCTTAAATCGTCGCCAGTGTAACATTTCATATAAATAAAAGATGAGTCCTTGTGTTGCTGCGTCCAGAAGTGGGTTTATTCTTACTAATCAAGAATAAATGTACAGGATACAAGCAAGCATGTAATTCAGTAAAGGCCCCCAGTTAAGGCCCCACCGGGAGCAGCTGCCCTGCTGCTCAGCCTCAGATATAACTGACAATAGAATCAAACATACACAAAAGGAACTCTAAGTGACATCATAGATACAGGCTGAGCAGCTTAGAACAAACACTAAAGAAGGACAGAGAGGAAGGAAAAGCAGGATGTAACAGTACTGGAGTGCTCCTCCGTCTCAACCAAAATAAGATGGGACGCACCTTGACTTTGTTCATAATTGAATTGATCACTATGTTCCACAGGAGAAGCAAGATAGGAGTGCTCCGAGGTAGTTTCACTAGGGATTTTAGAAATTTGTTTTCGGCTTTTGCCAGTGCAGTGAGCACAGCATGGCTCCAGAGCTCAGCTTCACACAAAGCACCTGCTACTGCCTTCGTCTGGTAGATGCTAATGGCCGGTGATATCAGTCTCATTTTGGATGAATTGAACAGCCTTGTCACACCAGATGCGTAATGGGATATGCTTAGGGCACTCTTCCTAATCTGGGGTGTTGAGGACATGTTAGAAGTCATTCTGATGCCCAAATAGTCAAAGTCATGAACCCTCTCCAAGTTATGTCCATCAAGGATGATGGAACCCCTAAAGGTTTTATGAGGGTTTTTGCACATCAACTTTATTTTCCGCTGATCTCCAGACCCCGATCCAGACAAAAGATTACAAATTATCCATCAGGTTCTGAAGACATGCCTGTGTCTTCTAGACCAGCAGGTTGTCGTCCACAAAGAGCAATATCGGTATTTTGCGGCCTGCAATCATTTGGGCAGCATTCCTGTACTGTTCCATCCGAACCACCACATCATTTAGGTACAGGAAGAAGAGGGAGGGGGCTAACACACACCCCTCTCTTCACTCCGATGAGATCTATAATGTCACCTTGCTGGCTACATCACACCTGTGCATATGTGCCGGCATGTAGTCGAATTAGGATATCAAGTAAAATAGATGGAATCTCCATCTGCTTCAGTGTCTCCCATAGCTTACTATGGGGAACTAGATTGAAGGCACTTTTGAGATCCACAAGGAGCACATACAAGTGGGCTTTCTGGATGACCACCGTTTTCCATACTATGGTCAGAAATCTGAACACCTGGTCTATAGTGCGTACACTTTTTCTAAAACCAGCTTGCAGCTCAAATAAGGCAGCTGCATCTTCTACCCAGGACTCAAGGACACTCAGAATCTGCCTACAAAATATTTTTTGGGGCTACATCAATTAGACGGATTGGTCTATAATTTAGCGGGGAATCTCTGGGGTCCTTTTTATGGATAGGCACAATTTCAGCTGCTTTCCATGATAGGAGGATTTGTGCTCCTCCTACTATTGCATTTGCTAGCTTATTAAAATAAAGAGACCAGTTCTCTAAGTCAGCTTTATAGAGGTCCCCTGGAGTCTCATCCGGTCCTGGGGCTTTACCTGACAATATACTAATAGCATTCCAAATAGCTTCTAGCTGTATGACCAGGTCACACCTAGTTGTGTAGCAGTCTGCCTCAAGGTGGTCAGTGGTGCTCTCCCCTGCTACGTAATATTGGTCAGAGAAGTGCCTGCACCATGCCTGGGGAGTAACAACATTGTATAAAAAAAGATGTTCTACACTGGCCCCGTTTGCGACTAGCTCCCAAAATGTCTTGCTATTCTTGAGCTTTGCGGCTTAAGATGTTTGGTCTCAGAGGTCAATTTTCCAGGCTCGCCGAGCTAGCGCCTGTTTTTTTTTTTTGTAGTGTGCCCTCTTGGTCCTTACGAGATTGCCCTGGTCGACTTTCAGTCCATGGAGCAAGTCCATTTTCGCTGCCCAGTGTCTTTGTTAAACCAACCATTAACCTGTTTAGGGCGGGCGTAGACCTTACTATCGTTTTGGCAAAAACAAATGCCCACCTTGGATATAAGATCCTTGTGTATGTATGGAATGGCAAGATTTCTAACCTTAGAAGTCTCTAATCCTTCTATGACCTCTAGGGCTACAGTTAATGCCCCTTTTATGAAGTTCAAGGTCCCATTCTTAGACAAGACTCTAGCCTGATTCAGGAAACGCCCGTTGTTAGCGGACCACCTTTGATATGCGACCCCTGCTTCCCTCAGACCTGGGCGATACCACCCCCTGCCCTGAGGCCCATTTAGCACCAGAACAGGTGAGAAAATTAGCTAGTCATAAGGAGTGCTTCACTCCCATGCTAGTCACACCCCTAAGGTGGGCTACCTGAAGTAGACAACGAAAGAAGGGTTTCACCATCTAACTCTGGGTCAGGTTTATGCCCACTCTCCACAGGAAGGTGTCATATAGTGGGTGTAGACACCCCAGGGGTAGGTAAGCCCATTTGGTTACTACCTTACACTCCCCTTAAACACACCTAAATTCAGTACTTAGGTGGCCCCCTGCCACCAGGAACTCAGATTAGTCTACTGGGAATTGAAGGACCAAGAAGAGCCAAAAACACGAACTGTGGACCAGCTCCAGAATTGGCACCAAACCCTGCCTGCATGCTGTTGTCCCAACAATTGCAAAAACTCAACCCGTCCAGCAGCAGTGCACCCTCCTAAAGCCTTTAAGGGCTGCCAGCACTTCGCCAACCAGTCAGCATCTCCCTTGTAGAGGAAGAGCCACTTCCGTGCAGTCTGTAGGCACTGACCGCATGAGCCCGGTACACCGTTCTGCTGACCGCGGGGTCCAAAGAGGAAGCAGCACCCAATGAGAAGGACTTTGCGGCTCCCAGAGGTCAGCCGTCTCTCCAGTGAGTTTTGAGCCGCTAGACCCTCCAGGAGCACCACAGCACCAATACCCTCGGAATTGGAGCCCTTGCGGTAGCCAAGGCTTGTTAAGTGTCCAGTCTGGACAACAACCCTGCCAAGACCAACCTACCGATGAGGGACATCAGCATCACAGAGGCCAGCACCAAGAGTAGCCCGCTGTCCTATATGCCCCCACCACCAGGTCGACCCAAGAAGTGAGAGCCTCCAGTGCAAGTGACCCGTCAGACAAAACACCTTTGCACCAGAGTCCGAGCCAACTGACGGTGCCCCCTTGCTCCAGAGCTCAAGAGTCAACCCCCTCACCCCTTTTTGGTTCTGCCAGACTTGTCCTCAAGTCCCCACTTGCAGCTGTTTTCTTGTTACAGGTTTCTCCATTGGCTTTACTGTATAGCGCTCAAGTCTAATATTGCGACCAGTACCTCTGCACCCGAACACACCAGGGCAGGTAAAACCAAACTGCTGCTGGTTCTATGGACCTTGGCCCCTAAGCACCTTAAGTCCAAGAGATCAACCCGAATAACCGTTTGCAAGTATACCTATGCAGTGTATGTTTCTCCCATAGCATAGCATTACTGCGTTCGAGGCTCATGGCTCAAACCGGACAGGTCTTGCTATTCTGTTTTTCTGTAAAAACGATAACTCCGAAAGTACTTACCTGATTCCGATGATCTTGGTGCCTAAGTTAATATAAAAATCTATGTTATTTTTCTAAATTGGTCTCGAATTTCTTCTGGAGTGTATTTCATTTATTGACTCTGTGTGTACAACAAATGCTCAACCCTTCCCTCAGATAAGCCTAAAGACCACACTACCACAAACCAGAGCATTTTGGGATTGTTAAAGCAAGCCCCTGTAAACCAATAAGGGTTGCCTGGTCTACCACAAAAGGCATTCCCTTAGTAGCTAGTTCATCTGATAGAGACTTCGGCCCATGGATTCCTTACCTTAGACTAGATATCCAAGCAATACCTTCCCGGAGGTGCGTCTGCGAAACAATTTCACTGCAACAAGTCCTGCAAGAACAAACGGGCGAAGTGCCCGTCCTGATGGGCCTGACTGTCCAGATAGTAGTGTTTTGTGAATGTGTGCAGAGACGCCCACGTTGCTGCCTGGCAGATGTCCAGGACCGGGTCTCCGTGTGCTAACGCAGTGGTCGTAGCCTTGGCTCTGGTGGACTGAGCACGCAAGCCCTCAGGGGGGCTGCTTTTTGGCCAAAGCTTAGCAGATTTTTAATGCAGAGCATGATCCACCGGGAGATGGTCTGTTGCTGCACGGCCTTCCGCTTCTTTACTCCGATATACCCCACTAAGGGTTGGTCGTCCACCCAAAACTCTCTCGTGCGGTCAAGGTAGAACAACAATACTTATTTTGGGTACAGTTGGTGAAGTCGCTCCTCTTCTTCAGAGGGACATGGCGGAGTGTAAAATGTAGGCAGGGTGTTGGACTGGCCTATGTGAAACGGAGTGACGACTTTTGGCAGCAAGGAAGGTCTAGTTCGTAGAACCAGGTTGTCTGGGTAGATGTTCACATGTAGAGGCTTGTATGACAAAACCAGAAAATCACTGACCATCTGTGTCAGATGTTATTGCCACCACTAAGGCCATCTTGATGGTAAGAAGTCTGAGAGAACAGTTGTGCAAGGGCTCAAAGAGAGTGCACACCAGGAAAGTCAGGCCTAGATTAAGGTCCCACTGAGGCATGATGAAGGGAGAAGGAGAAAATATATGTTGCAAACCTTTCAAGAACCTATGTAAAATAGGGGATTTAAAGAAGGATGGCTAGTCAGGCAAGCCCAGAAAGGTAGCCATTTAAGGTGCCCAGAGCAGAGGCTACTGGGCAAGGGAAATAATAAATAGAAGAACTAGAGAAAGGGGGTCAAACCTGTTTTTCTGCACACCATGACACAAAATTGCCCTAACGGCAGCTGTAAACTGTTCTGGTGAAGATACGCTTGGCTGCCAGAATAACTTTGCAGACTTTAGGCGGAAGCCTGCAAGGTGCCAACTGTCGCCACTCAATCTCCATGCACAAAGGCAGAGCATTGACAGGTTCGCATGGAGAACACTCCCCCTGCTGTTGCGACAGAAGATCCTCCCAAAGGGGCAGCCTATCAGAGGACCGATGGGCATGCTCAACAGCTCAGGATACCAAACTCTCAGAGTCCAGTCTGGAGCTACAAGGATGACTTGGGTCTGGTTGTTCCTGATCTTGAGAACTCTGGCAGAAGTGGTATGAGCGGAAAGGCGTACAGGAGGCCTGAGCTCCACTCGAGACGAAGAGCGTCTCTAAGCGAGAGCCGCCTTAGAAACTCCACCACGCAGAACTGCTGACATAGTGCGTTCTCAGCAGTGACAAATGAGTCTAACCAAGGCTCTCCCCCAAGAGACCTTGCACCATCTCAGAATGGAGATGGCACTTGTGATCTGCTAAACATAGT
The DNA here is from genome assembly GCA_963921515.1 of Calotriton arnoldi. Lineage (NCBI taxonomy): Eukaryota > Metazoa > Chordata > Amphibia > Caudata > Salamandridae > Calotriton > Calotriton arnoldi. The sequence continues at coordinate 3,409,283 of CAWUFW010000600.1, forward strand.
TGTTCGTCCAGGCTGGCATTCAGAGAGCCCGCCAGGTGTTGAACAACCAGGTATATGCCCTAAGAAGCAGCGGCTCTTGACAAAGGGTCCATAAAACCCCATCTTGCAGTGTTTGTTGCAGTACCACATGGCTGTGTTGTTGTCCGTGAACACCTGCACTAGCCTTCCCTTGAGGAGGGTAGAAAGGCTTTTAATACCAACTGGATCGCCCAGAACTCAGAAGGTTGATGCGGAGTCCGGGTTCCGCCGGAGACCAGAGGCTCTGATCTCCACCTCTCCCAGTTGGCCGCCCCATCCAGGAGTGACACATCTGTCACCACTGACGGATTTGGTTGGGGAAGGGAGAGGGGTCTGCCACTGATCCGACTGCAGTCCGTTAGCCACCACTGAAGATCTTTTGCAGTACCGTCCGAGATCTGGACCATGCTGGAGAGATTCCCCTGATGCTGCGCCCACTGAAACTTCAGGTCGCACTGCAGAGCCCGCATACGCCAGCGGGCATGTGTCACAAGCAGGATGCAGAAGGCCACGAGGCCCAGCAGCCTCAGAGTCACTCTCACAGAAATCCAGTCTAGAGGCTGACATCTGTCTCATAGCCCGAATATCCAGAACTCACCATTCAGGAGGATAAGCCTGAAGCACAAGTTACTAACTTGTGTATCAATATATCTGTAAGAGACAGTAGTTAGTGACAGATTCCTTACCTTAGAATATCCCCAGGCGTCAGGCTGGATCCGGAAAGTTTTTGCGTAGCAGTACACTTGCGCGTCGGTAGGCAGCGTCGTGCGGCTCCGCGTCAGTCGTCGGCGTCGTGATCGCCGGGATGACGTCGCGGGCAGTACTTAGACGCCGCCCCTGCGCGCTGACGTCAGTTCTGTACACGACTTTCCGCGCCAGGAACGCAGAGCCATGCAAGAAGCTGACATAGGTGTCTGAAAAATACTAGGGCCCTGAAAGGGATGCCCTTAACCCTAGAAACCAGTTCGCAGAACGGGGAGGATGGGTGGGCGGTAAGGAATCTGTCACCAACTACTGTCTCTTACAGATATATCGTTACACAAGTTAGTAACTTGTGCATCTGAAAGAGACACGTTAGTGATAGATTCCTTACCTTAGAATAGATACCCCAGCAATACCAACCCGGTGGTGGGTCTGCGAACAAAGATCAGACAAGGAAGTCCTGGAGGACAGAACGGCCAAAGAAGCCGTCCCTCCGGACCTGACTGTCAAGGCAGTAATGCTTTGTAAACGTGAGCAGCGAGGCCCACGTAGCTGCCTGACAGATAACCGGCAGCGGAACACCGCGGCCCAAGGCCGTGGTAGCAGCCGTTGCCCTGGTGGAATGGGCACGCAGCCCAACAGGAGGCTCCTTCTTAGCCAAAGAATAGCAGGCCTTGATGCACAAGGTAACCCAGCGGGAGATGGTTCGTTTGTGCACCGCCCGACCTTTTTGGCGCCCACGTAGCCAACAAAGAGCTGGTCATCCACCCGGAAGTGTTTTGTGCGGTCGATATAGAAGGAGAGCGCATGTTTTGGGTCCAGACGGTGGAGCCTCTCTTCCTCTCTGGAAGGATGCGGAGGCGGAAAGAAGGTAGGCAAAGTGATTGTCTGCCCAATGTGGAAGGCAGTAACCACCTTTGGCAAGAAGGACGGACGCGTCCGAAGAACAACCTTGTCTGGATGAACAGACAGAAAGGGAGGTTTGCAAGATAGAGCCTGGAGCTCACTCACCCGCCGAGCGGAGGTGATGGCCACCAGAAAGGCTGTCTTCAGAGTCAGAAGACGAAGAGGACAGTTATGTAGAGGCTCAAAGGGAGCGCACATTAAAAAGGTAAGAACCAAGTTCAAGTCCCACTGAGGCATTACAAACGGAACAGGAGGGAAGAGGTGTGTATTGCCTTTTAAGAACCTGTTAACAACAGGGGACTTGAAAAGGGAGGGCTGATCAGGGAGCCTGAGGAAGGCCGAGATAGCACAAAGATAACCCTTGATGGTACCCAGGGCAGAACCCTGTTGGACCAGAGAAAGAAGGAACAGAAGGACCTCAGAAAGAGGGGCAGAAAGGGGATTCACAGCCTTTGCTGTGCACCATGCCACAAATTTGTTCCACCTGCAGGCGTATACCACCTTAGTGGAGGGACGCCTGGCTGCCAGAATCACATCACAAACTTCGGGAGGCAAGTCGAAAGGAATCAACTGCCGCCGCTCAATCTCCACGCAAGCAGGTGTAGACTGGACAGGTTCGGGTGGAGGACCGTCCCCTGCTGCTGCGACAGAAGATCCTCCCGAAGAGGCAGACGGATCGGGGGATCTACGCTCATACTGAGTAGCTCGGGATACCAAACTCTTCGAGCCCAGTCCGGAGCCACAAGGATGACTTGGGCCCGGTCGTGCCGAATCTTCTTCAACACTCTGGGTAGAAGTGGTATAGGCGGAAAGGCGTACAACAGACCGCAACTCCACTCGCGACGAAAAGCATCGCCGAGCGAGTGCCGCCTTGGAAATTCCAACGCGCAGAACTGATGACATTGCGCGTTCTCTTCGGTGGCGAATAGATCTAACCAAGGCTCTCCCCATTGTAGAAAGAGTCCTTGCGCCACTTCCGAGTGAAGACGCCATTCGTGATCCATCATGCACCTGCGGCTGAGTTCGTCCGCCCTGGCGTTAAGTGAACCAGCCAGGTGTTGAACCATCAGGAACATGCCCGGATGTTCCAGCCATGTCCAGAGGCGCAGAGCCTCCTGACAGAGGGTCCACGACCCCACCCCGCCCTGTTTGTTGCAGTACCACATGGCGGTGGTGTTGTCTGTGAACACCTGCACTACCTTCCCTTTGACAGAGGGAAGGAATGCCTTGAGTGCAAGTCGGATCGCCCGGAGCTCCAGAAGGTTGATATGGAGCCGGGACTCCGCCGGAGACCAGAGGCCTCTGATCTCCGCCTCTCCCATGTGACCGCCCCATCCCAGAAGGGACGCGTCCGTCACAACTGTGTGCTCTGGCGGGGGAAGGGAGAGGGATCTGCCCATGACCCATTGCCGGTTCGAGAGCCACCACTGCAACTGTTTTGCAGTCCCCTCCGAGATCTGGACGTGATCGGACAGGTTGCCCTGGTGCTGCGCCCACTGGAACTTCAGGTCCCACTGCAGAGCCCGCATATGCCATCTGGCATGATTGACCAGCAGGATGCAGGAGGCCATGAGGCCCAGCAGCCTCAGGGTCATCCGTACCGAAACCCAGGATAAAGGCTGAAAGATCGGAATCATAGCCTGAATATCCCGGACTCGCCGTTCGGGAGGATAGGCCCGAAACTGCGTCGTGTCCAGAACTGCTCCGATAAAAGGAGCTGTGGAGAAGGAATCAGATGCGACTTCGGCACATTGATGGAGAACCCCAGCGAGTGCAGGAGTTCGGCCGTAGTCTGGAGGTGGGAGACGACTGCCTGGGACGAGCCCGCCTTCAGCAGCCAGTCGTCGAGGTAGGGGAAGACTGAAACCCCTGCCCGGCGCAGATGAGCTGCGACCACCGCCATCACTTTCGTGAACACCCGAGGGGCACTGGTAAGGCCAAAGGGGAGCACGGTGAACTGAAAATGCTCGAGGCCCACCATGAACCGCAGGTAACGCCGGTGGGCCGGCAGGACGGGGATGTGGAAATATGCGTCCTGCAAGTCCAACGCTACCATCCAGTCTCCAGGGTCGAGAGCAGTCAAGACCTGAGCTAGGGTGAGCATCTTTAACTTCTCCTTCCGGAGGAAGCGATTGACGTTCCAGAGGTCCAAGATAGGACGCATGTCCTCCTTGTCCTTTTTGGGCACCAGAAAGTAGTGGGAGTAGCAACCACGTCCTACTTCTGGGGTTGGAACGCGCTCGATGGCCCTCTTGGCCAATAGGGCTGCAACTTCCTTCCGAAGAAGCACCAAGTGATCCCCTGACGTTCCGGAGGTCCAAGAGAGGACGCATGTCCTCCTTGTCCTTTATGGGCACCAGGAAGTAGTGGGAGTAGCAACCACGTCCTACTTCTGGGGTCGGAACATGCTCGATGGCCCTCTTGGCCAAGAGGGCCGTGACTTCCTTCTGCAGAAGTACCAAGTGATCCCCTGACATGCGGTGGAATGGAGGTGGCATGGCTGGGGGGATGGTCACGAAGGGGAGGGAGTAGCCCCTTCGGACAATGTCCAAGACCCACCTGTCCGAGGTGATGGCACGCCAGTGGTGAAGGTGATGGCGGACCCTGCCCCCTACTGGCGTGCTTTGCACCTGCAAGGAAGGACTAGGAAGGCTTGGAGGCCGCGGACGGGGCGGGGTTGGTGGCCTGACCCGCACGCTGGTTGCCTGACCCGCCACGGCGGGAGCCACGTCCTCGGCCACGCGAAGACGCTTGCTGCGCGGGCCGGTGGCTGGGCAGCGGACGTGACTGGGCGCCCCTTCCGTGGCCACGAAGGGGCGAAAAGCAGACTGTTGCTGAGGGCGCACAGCAGAAAGGCCCAGGGACTTGGCTGTAGCCCGCGAGTCCTTAAAGCGCTCCAGCGCATGGTCTGCCTTTGTACCAAAAAGACCGACTCCATCAAAGGGCATGTCCATAAGAGAGTTTTGGACATCACCCGAGAAACCAGTGGTCCTCAGCCAGGCGTGACGGCGCAGCGCCACTGTCGTCGCAAGCGATCTGCCTAGCGAGTCGGCGGTATCAAGGCCACATCTGATGGTGTACTTTGCCGCATCTTCTTCCCTCCGCAATGGTGCGGGAAAGCAGTGTCTGGACCTCCTCAGAACACTGGGGCAGAACTTGCGCCACCGACTCCCACAAGGAGTGGGAATATCGGCCCAAGAGGCAAGTGGTGTTGACTGACCGCAAGCCAGCACTGGCGGAAGAAAAGACCTTCTTCCCAAATTGATCCAGGCGTTTGGATTCCCTATCTGGGGGAGCGGTAGGGAAGGCGCTTTGGGAAGCAGAGGCTTGGAACACCAAGCTCTCAGGGGTGGGGTGTAGAGAGAGGAACGGGGGGTCGCCCGGAGCAGGGCGATGGCGTCGGGCCACGTTCCTATCCACAGGAGCCCCTGTGGTGGGCTTGGACCAGGTGCCCAAAAGAACGTCTGAAAGCGCCTCGTTGAACGGCAGCAGTGGCTCCGAGGAGGTAGCCGCCGGCTGAAGCACTTCCGTCAGGATGTTAGTCCTGACAGCCACTGTAGGCAACTGGAGGTTTAAGGCCCCAGCTGCTCTACGCAACACCGTTGCAAAGTTTGCTCCCTCCTCCGTTGCCACGGATGGAGGAGACAGCATGCCAGAGTCAGGGGAGGTGTCCAGCCCACTGGCATCCCCAAGTTCCTCAGTCCAGTCCTGATCAAACTCACACTGTTGTGTGAGAGGGTCATCAGACCCCTCCCAGTTATCTCCGTCCTCCAATTCAGGTTCAAAATAAGGAGGAGGAGGGACATGTGGGACCCAAAGTCCCAGCGGCGTCGGAGCTGTCGTCGAGCGACGTCGGTCCGGCGCCATGTCCGGATCCGGAGAGAACCAGGGAACGACGCCGCCCGGAGCCCCGGGCGGCGTCGGGAACGGCACCGGAGAGATCGGCGCCGGTGGAGGTGTCGTCAGGTCAACCGGCGTCGATGGGGGTTGTGGCAGCACCGGAGCCGGGATCGGGGCCGGGACCGAGGCTGGTGTTACAGGCGGCGCCGGGACCGGAGTCGCTGGCGGCGCCGGGGAAACCCCATCAGGGCCCGCGGGGCCCGAAGGCGCACCGGGGGGACCTTGAGGCCCGAAGAGGCGGGCCATGGCCGACAGGAATTCCTGTATCTCGGCCGGAGTCGCCCCCGAACCCGGGAAGGACGGGTAATGCGGGGGCGGCTCCATAGGCACTCCCGGAGCCGCGGGGGCGGGAACGGTGCAGACAGGACCCTCAGCCGAGTCGCGAGACCGGCGAGGGGAAGTCGTCGAGCGATGACGCTTCTTCGACTTCTTGTGCTTCGACTTACCGGAGGAGTGCGAAGACTTGGACCCCGACGACCGATGAGGACTCTGCGACCGGCCCCTCGACCTCTCACGTGACCGGGGCTTCGCGTGGCGCGGAGCGGACTGCCGGACCTCGAGGAGCTTTCGAGCCCGCTCTCGCAAAGCCTTCGGATGCAAGGCCTGGCAGTCGGAACACTTCTTCGTGTTGTGGTCGCAGCCGAGGCAGTAGAGACAATCCTGATGCGGGTCTGTGATCAACATCATTCGACCACAGGCGTCGCATGGCTTAAAGCCGGGCATCCCTACTGACACCTTCGGAGTCGAGAGACTTCGAGAAAACAGTGAAAAAATCACCCAAAAAAACTTAGTCCAAAAATGACTAGGGCACTGCTCTTCCCGGATCTGCGCTTACTGGTGCGGAAAAAGAAAGAACTGACGTCAGCACGCAGGGGCGGCGTCTAAGTACTACCCGCGACGTCATCCCGGCGGTCCCGACGCCGGACGCGGAGCCGCACAACGCCGCCTACCGACGCGCAAGGGTACTGCTACGCAAAAACTTTCCGGATCCAGCCTGACGGCCTGGGGATATTCTAAGGTAAGGAATCTGTCACTAACGTGTCTCTTTCAGATTGATAGATACGCTGCGCCCAAAGCAAGGCAAGATGCCGCTGGGATGCAAGGTCTGATGCTGGGCAAGTATGAGCAGCCTGGTGGTGGAACGCCACGGGCAGCACAAAGACAGAATCTTGGTGGCAACCTGCGACACAAAAGTGGTACTGGAACAGAAAATCGAGAGTGGCCCAAGATGAGGGCCTGCTGTGGGCAGATCATAAAAAACTGGCGGCGAAGGGGGTTGATGCAGAACGATCCTTAACCGAGATAGCGCAGCTACTCACGGATCACGCTGCGACGATTCGGTGAATGCAGTCAGAACTTACCAGGCTGACAGCCCGCATGGATCATGTGGAGGGTCACTCCAAGCGAAACAATGTGCATATTTTTGGGGTCCCAGAACACATGGAGGGCCCCGATATGGAATTGTAATGTGGAACAGTGGTTGCTGGAGAAGGTGTTCGGTGGTTAGGCCTTCAAAATGTACACTGTGGAGTGAGCGCATAGAGTCCCAGGACGGTCGACCCCACCGGGAGCACCACAAAGGCAGATAATTGCTAGACTACTCAATTTCAGAGACCGGGACTACATTCTACAGGAGGCACTAGCAAAGGGCCCTTGGCAGATCGAGGGCAACCCGGTTAGCATCTACCACGACTACACAACAGAGGTCCAAAGCCTGAGAGTGACTTTCCTGAAGGTGAAACAGCACCTGAGAGGCCTGAATCTGAAGCATGATTTGCTCTGCCCCCTGGAAACTGCCCATATCTATAGAGAGGAGTCATTATGTGCTTCAGCTGCTGAGGTCTGGGGCTGGTTGGAGCAACCAGAGCTGCGGCCTGGAGTGGCGAGAGCAGAGATCCAGCCGCTCTGCCCGGAGAGGTAGAGGGACTCCTACAAAGGACCAGGCCCTGATGGAGTGCTCGAAGGTGGTGCAGGAGGTCCAGAAGGGGCACCCTTGGTCCACCAAGCAATGGTCCACCCTGGTGATGGACTCTCCTGAATCGGGAGACAGCGATGAAGTAGACCCAGGGAGGATGCTAGGTTGAGCTGCTTCAGGGGGGAGCTGGGGCTAAAGGATCCATTGCGAGTCACCCATCCCAGGGAGAGGCAATACTCTTAACGCGGCTAACGCGTTGCAATCAGTGTCCCAGATTGACTATTTCCTTGTCCCAGCGGGGCAAAGGGGTTCTGTATATACTGTTCCCAAATAGGTACAGTGTGCACAGAGTCCACAGTCCCCAGTGGCTTGGCAGAGGCTAAAGTTAGATATAACCTTACTCTCTAAAAGTGGTAGCTTGGTCGAGCAGTAAGGCAGTATCAGAGGACAGTGTAAAGCATTTGTTGTACACACTCAATCAGCAAATGAAGTCACACACTCAAGAACTGAACTCTAGGCCAATGGTTTTGTATATAAAAAAATATATATACTGTTTTATTTTAGAACCAAGGAAGCTTGATGCAGGTAAGCATGTAAAATACTTTTCAATTACAGAAGACTGTGATAGATACTTTTTCAAAGACAGTTGAACTTTGCACTTTTTAGTGTTTTACAGGAGCTGTAAAAGAATACAGCACAATTGCAGGAAACTCAATACATTGATCTCAATGGACTGTTTCAGGTAAAATGCATTTAAATTACTTTTGGATTACTTTTTATAACACAGTATTGGATCAGGGATTCGGCACTGGGGTAGGACCTGAAAACAGTTAAGTAAAATCGTTTTGGTTAAACGTATGATTTTTAAGCAATATTATACTGTTTTAAAAGTGAGCACTTAGAAATATTTTCCCACAGAATCACCAATGTTATCCTATGGAAGGAATTACAAGTTACAGGTAAAGTACGTTGCGATTATTTTTACAACTAAAGCAATGGATCATGGATTCATTACTGGGACAGTACCTGCAAACAGTTGGAAAAATTCGGATTAGTGATTCGTGCGATTTTTAAGGAATTTCCTTAGATTTGAAAAGTGGACACTTAGAAACTTTTCCGGTAAAAATGTCTCAATGTTATTCAATGGCGAAAAACAAAGTATCGGTTTTTAAGGAGTTAATCGGTCTTGTTCGGATCAGTGCTGGAGCCTTTTCTCCAGCACTGGGGTCTCTCCTGGAATCAGGTGAGAATTTTCGAATTCGGACTTCGGTCAATTTTTAAGGAATATTTTGAAAATTCAAAATTGGGCACTTAGAAGAAATTCTGAGTATAGCCAGCCAATGTTACCCTATGGAGGAATTGTGAATGGACGGTTTTAGGGTAAGTACTCGACTGGCGGGATTGAGCTTCTGGGGTAAGACTCAGGGGTCTCCCAGGGTCAGGTTGATGCTGTAGCTGCACTCTCAGCGGCACTGGGGTGGCCGAGTGCAGAGGGCTTGTGGGCCATCGGGCGCCCAATGGTTTCCTATGGAAGAACTGCCTGACGAACAAACACTGCAAGCTCGGGGACGGAGATTCTTCAGGTGCGACCACCACTTCGAGAGGTAAGTTGGGAAGGTAGAGGAAGGGTAGACACCCAGGAGTTGGGCACAGGGGGGCGCCGGGTGCAGGGGTGTCTTTTGGTGTCGGAAATCTTACCCTCTGATGGTTGCGGTAGGAGGGGTCCCTTGTTCTGAGGCTGCAGGCGTCGTCAGGGTCGTCGAGGAGGGTCCGTGGGTGCTGGATACTGGGTCCCAGTCGCCAGGGGGACGTCCTCGTGGTGTTGGTTCACCTCAGCTCGGGCCAGGGTCGGCGGGTGCAGAGAGGTGTGGATTCGCGGTTCCGGGCCAGGGCCTGGTCTTGTAGTTTTCTTTAAGCAGTACCACTGCTCGTGGGAGTCCCTGTCTTGAAGTCTGTGGCAAGGCAGTCAGGTCCTCCGGGTTTGGCGAGGTTGCTGACCACAAGGGAAGCCGGGGTTTCGCAGGAGCAGGTTCAGAGGTCGACAGGCCGGTAGGGCTGGGGCCAAGTCAGTTGTCGTCGCCTCTTTGTTAGCAGCTGCACGGCTGGTCTTCTTGCTTCGTCTTCTTTCTTCTTTTCTTCTCGGGATCTGAGGAAGGAAGGTTCAGGGTGCCCCTAAATACTAACTTTAGGGGCGTTACAGGTAGGGCAAGGACCAATGGGTCCCTGTCCTGGGGTGAGTACACCCCCTATCCTGCCACTCTCCAGTGGGAGGGGGGCAGGAGCCTAGATCTGATTGGGTAGGGCTCCCCATTCTCAAATGGCAAGAGCCCGGAGTTGTGCTTTACCTCGCCTCCCCCACCTGAGGGGTGGGGTTGGCAGAGGCTGGCACACCCCCTTCCCTTCCTTTGTTTTTCCCGCCTGTCTTCCCCCCAAAGTGGGGGTCAGAACCGGTGGGGGCCAGTTGCTGAGTACAGCAAGTGGCCTGGAGAAGCTCACAAAGGCGGCATGCCTTTGAAGTTCCCACTGCCCATCCTGGGGGAGGAGACCTAGCACCTCGTCCCAGGATGTGCATTGTTGCAGGCCCAGGAGAGCGGATGGCTCTCTACCCAGGGGTCCAGCAACATGTCTGCTGTGTGGCAGCCTAGGCAGCCTCTCAGTCAGGACACTGGTAGTTGGTTAGGTTTCAGGGGGCATCTCTAAGATGCCCGCTGTAGTGCATTTTACATTAAATCCCACACTGGCATCATTGTGGGTTTAATGTGCTGAGAAGTTTGATACCAAACTTCTCAGTCTTCAGTGTAGCCATTATGGTGATGTGGAGTTCGTAATGACAACCTCCCAGCACCATATACTCTTAATGGCATCACTGCACTTAGTGCCCAGGGATGGCCCTGGGTACTGTAGGGGCACAGGGCTCATGCACCTGTGCCCACACCACTGGCATAGTGCACCCAGCTAGGGGGGTGACTGAGGTATGCCAGGGCAGTGTGTTTGTGGGCATGACACAGGGATGTGTGGAATAATTCAAGCACGGTGGCGAGAACAAACCGTGTGCACAGCTGGCGAATGTTATTCTACTCAACAAAATTCAACTGCAGACGTATTCAGCTTTTATGCCCAATGAAATACGGACGCGTAGTGCATTTCAATATGCTTATTCATTGAATTTCAAAAGACATTCATCATGTGTCATTGAAAGAAAGTACAAAAATCATTGCATCATGACGGTTAATACAAACAACATGATATCACAAAAATGACATTGATCACAATGTTACAATGTGGAAAAGATGAATTGCGATTGGTGACCTTCGGCCCAATGCATTTCGGGACCTCTGGTCCCTTCCTCAGGGGCCACTGCAAATAAACACAAACATATGTATTTTCATGTTTTCAAGATCAAAATCAATAATAGCATCAATAAAGCGAATATTAGAGCCAACATGTCAAGCGACACCCCTGTGATCTCGCAGGGAAACGGAATGAGGATGTAAAGCGAAAACTCACAGGTAGGTAGGGTGATATAGTGTGACCAAAGCCAAACTGTCACCGTGCTTGTAAATAAAAAGACAGAAACTAGTGAAAAGATAATAAATAACAGAATATCATGACCAAGAAACTAAGACCGATACACTAACAGACACCTCAGCACCCGGATACAAAGAATGCATGTGAAAGACAGGCATGCGAGCATATGTTCACGCTGTGAAAAAACTACAAACCAGTAACACTTACTCGGAACTTCAAGAAATATAACAGCTCACAAGAGAAACAGCTAACCGCAAACTCCTGTACAGATGCAACAAGGTGTAAATACCAGTACTCTACCAGTGCAGTGAAATGTGCAAAGAAATTTAAAAAAATTAGCAACATAATACCTAGGATCAATCCACAAGGATCACGGACCGTCTGTGGAAACAATACAACAACTGTAAAACGATGGAAATTCCAACGCGCAGAACTGATGACATTGCGCATTCTCTTCGGTGGCGAATAGATCTAACCAAGGCTCTCCCCACTGTAGAAAGAGTCCTTGCGCCACTTCCGAGTGAAGACGTCATTCGTGATCCATCATGCACCTGCGGCTGAGTTCGTCCGCCCTGGCGTTCAGGGAACCTGCCAGGTGTTGAACCATCAGGAACATGCCCTGATGTTCCAGCCATGTCCAGAGGCGCAGAGCCTCCTGACAAAGGGTCCACGACCCCACCCCGCCTTGTTTGTTGCAGTACCACATGGCGGTGGTGTTGTCTGTGAACACCTGCACTACCTTCCCTTTGACAGAGGGAAGGAATGCCTTGAGTGCAAGTCGGATCGCCCGGAGCTCCAGAAGGTTGATATGGAGCCGGGACTCCGCCGGAGACCAGAGGCCTCTGATCTCCGCCTCTCCCATGTGACCGCCCCATCCCAGAAGGGACGCGTCCATCACAACTGTGTGCTCTGGCTGGGGAAGGGAGAGGGATCTGCCCATGACCCATTGCCGGTTCGAGAGCCACCACTGCAACTGTTTTGCAGTCCCCTCCGAGATCTGGACGTGATCGGACAGGTTGCCCTGGTGCTGCGCCCACTGGAACTTCAGGTCCCACTGCAGAGCCCGCATATGCCATCTGGCATGATTGACCAGCAGGATGCAGGAGGCCATGAGGCCCAGCAGCCTCAGGGTCATCCGTACCGAAACCCAGGATAAAGGCTGAAAGATCGGAATCATAGCCTGAATATCCCGGACTCGCCGTTCGGGAGGATAGGCCCGAAACTGCGTCGTGTCCAGAACTGCTCCGATGAAAAGGAGCTGTGGAGAAGGAATCAGATGCGACTTCGGCACATTGATGGAGAACCCCAGCGAGTGCAGGAGTTCGGCCGTAGTCTGGAGGTGGGAGACGACTGCCTGGGACGAGCCCGCCTTCAGCAGCCAGTCGTCGAGGTAGGGGAAGACTGAAACCCCTGCCCGGCGCAGATGAGCTGCGACCACCGCCATCACTTTCGTGAACACCCGAGGGGCACTGGTAAGGCCAAAGGGGAGCACGGTGAACTGAAAATGCTCGAGTCCTACCGTGAACCGAAGGTAACGCCGGTGGGCCGGCAGGACGGGGATGTGGAAATAGGCGTCCTGCAAGTCCAACTCTCCGGGGTCGAGGGCAGTCAAGACCTGAGCTAGGGTGAGCATCTTGAACTTCTCCTTCCGGTGGAAGCGATTGACGTTCCGGAGGTCCAAGATAGGACGCATGTCCTCCTTGTCCTTTTTGGGCACCAGGAAGTAGTGGGAGTAGCAACCACGTCCTACTTCTGGGGTCGGAACATGCTCGATGGCCCTCTTGGCCAAGAGGGCCGTGACTTCCTTCTGCAGAAGTACCAAGTGATCCCTGGACATGCGGTGGAATTGAGGTGGCATGGCTGGGGGGGTGGTCTCGAAGGGGAGGGAGTAGCCCCTTCGGACAATGTCCAAGACCCACCTGTCCGAGGTGATGGTACGCCAGTGGTGAAGGTGATGGCGGACCCTGCCCCCTACTGGCGTGCTGTGCACCTGAAAGGAGGGACTAGGAGGGCTTGGAGGCCGCGTTGGAGGTGGTGGCCTGACCCGCACGCTGGTTGCCCGAACCGCCACGGCGGTATCCACGTCCTCGGCCACGCGAAGACGCCTGCTGCGTGGGCCGGTGGCTGGGCTGCTGACGTGACTGGGCGCCCCTTCCGTGGCCACGATAGGGGCGAAAAGCAGAAGGTAGCAGAGGGCGTGTAGCAGAAAGGCCCAGGGACTTGGCAGTAGCCCTTGAGTCCTTAAAGCGCTCCAACGCATGGTCTGCTTTGGAACCAAAAGACCGACTCCATCAAAGGGCATGTCCATGAGAGTATTCTGGACATCCCTGAAAAACCAGTGGTTCTCAGCCAGGCGTGGCGACGCAGCGCCACCGTCGTTGCAATAGATCTGCCCAGCGAGTCGGCGGTATCAAGGCCACATCGTATGGTGTATTTGGCCGCATCCCTTCCTTCCGCAATGGCGCGGGAAAGCAGTGTCTGGACCTCCTCAGAACACTGGGGCAAAACAGTCGCCACCGAATCCCACAAGGAGTGGGTATATCGGCCCAAAAGACAAGCGGTGTTGATGGACCGCAAGCCAGCACTGGAGGAAGAAAAACCCTTCTTCCCAAATTGATCCAGGCGTTTGGATTCCCTATCCGGAGGGGCGGTAGGGAAGGCGGTTTGGGAAGCGGAGGCTTGGACAACCAAGCTCTCAGGAGTGGGGTGGACAGAGAGAAACAAGGGGTCGCCCGGAGCTGGGCGATGGCGTCGGGACACGTTCCTATCCACAGGAGCCCCTGTGTTGGGCTTGGACCAGGCGCCCAAAAGAACGTCAGTAAGTGCATCGTTAAACGGCAGCACAGTCTCCAAGGAGGAGGCTGCCGGCTGAAGCACTTCCGTCAAGAGATTAGTCTTGACCGTCACCGTAGGGAGTCGGAGATGTAAGGCTCCAGCTGCCCTACGCAACACCGTTGCAAAATTGGCTCCCTCCTCCGTAGCCACGGGAGGAGACAGCATGCCAGTGTCAGGGGAAGTATCTAGACCTCTGGCATCCCCTAGTTCCTCTGCCCAGTCCTCATCATACTGACACTGCTGTGCCAGAGGGTCCTCAGACCCCTCCCAGTCCTCCTGGTCCTCCTCCGGTTCAAAATAAGGAGGAGGAGGGACATTGGGGACCCAAGGTCCCATCGGCGCCGGAACCGGCGTCGAGCGGCGTCGGTCCGGCTCCATGTCCGGAGCCGGAGAGTACATGGGGACGACGCCGCCCGGAGCCCCGGGCGGCGTCAGGAACGGCACCGGAGACATCGACGCCGGCGGAGGCGTGGTCAGGTCGACCGGCGTCGATGGGGTTGCGGTACCACCGGAGCCGGGATCGAGGCCGGGGCCGAAGCCGGGACCGAGGCTGGAGGCACGAGCGACGCCGGGACCGGAGTCGGCGGCGACGCCGGGGCAACCCCATCAGGGCCCGCGGGGCCCGAAGGCGCACCGGAGGGACCTTGAGGCTTGAAGAGGCGGGCCATGGCCGACAGGAATTCCTGTACTTGGGCCGGATCCGCCCCCGAACCTGGGAAGGACGGGTATTGCGAGGGCGACTCCACAGGCATGTCCGGGGCCGCGGGGACGGTGCCGGGAGGGGCCTCAGCCGAGTCGCGAGACCGGCGAGGCGAAGTCCTAGAGCGATGATGCTTTTTGGACTTCTTGTGCTTAGACTTACCGGATGACGAAGACTTGGATCCCGACGACCGGTGAGGACTCCGCGACCGACCCCTCGACCTCTCACGCGACCGGGGCTTGGTGTGGCGCGGAGCCGACTGCCGGGCCTCTAGGAGCTTTCGAGACCGCTCTCGCAAAGCTTTCGGGTTGAGGGCCCGGCAGTCGGAACACGACTTCGTGTCGTGGCCTCGGCCGAGGCAGAAGAGACACTCCAGATGCGGGTCTGTGATGGACATCATCCGAGCACAGGCGTCGCAACGTTTAAAGCCGGGCATCCCTACGACAGCTTGGAGTCGATTCGAAAGAAACAGTGAAAAAATTCACCAAAAAAGTTAGTCAAAAAATGACTAGGGCACTGCTCTTCCCGGATCTGCGCTTGCTGGCGCGGAAAAACTAGAACTGACGTCAGCGCGCAGGGGCGGCGTCTAAGTACTGCCCGCGACGTCATCCCGGCGATCACGACGCCGACGACGGACGCGGAGCCGCACGACGACGCCTACCGACGCGCAAGGGTACTGCTACGCAAAAACTTTCCGGATCCAGCCTGACGCCTGGGGATATTCTAAGGTAAGGAATCTGTCACTAACGTGTCTCTTTCAGATATGAAAATACATATGTTTGTGTTTATTTGCAGTGGCCCCTGAGGAAGGGACCAGAGGTCCCGAAATGCATTGGGCCGAAGGTCACCAATCGCAATTCACCTTTTCCACATTGTAACATTGTGATCAATGTCATTTTTGTGATACCATGTTGTTTGCATTAACCGTCATGATGCAATGATTTTTGTACTTTCTTTCAATGACACATGATGAATGTCTTTTGAAATTCAATGAATAAGCATATTGAAATGCACTACGCGTCCGTATTTCATTGGGCATAAAAGCTGAATACGTCTGCAGTTGAATTTTGTTGAGTAGAGTAACATTCGCCAGCTGTGCACACGGTTTGTTCTCGCCACCGTGCTTGAATTATTCCACATTGTAATGTTTATATCAGGGACGGGCAGCCCTCCTACATCGTGTAGCACGCTTTAGTTTGATTATTTTGTTTGCATTAGTGTTACAAATTAAGTTGATTAACCGTTTTACTGTTTGGTGTGCAAGTGCCAACTCCTTTGTATACACAGGGATGTGTGCCATGTCGACTCTCTGTTTAGTTCTGCACCAAGACACTCAGCCTGCAAAGGCAGGGTGTGTGTGTCAGGGTACAAGGCCTCTAAGGGTGGCACATTAAGTGCTGCAGCCCTTAGGGGCCTTCTCTGGTCACAGTGCCCTGGGTACCTAGGGTACCATTTACCAGGGGCTTACCTGTGCCCAGAGATGCCAATTGGGTTTAGGCTTTAGTACAGTTTTTAGGGAAGGAACACAGACCCTGGGTACCTGATTGGCAGGGACCCAGGGCACACCAAGTAAAAGTGCATCAGTTATCAGGCAAAAAGTGGGGGGGTTACTGCAACAGAAACCCACTGTCCTACAGTGCAGGAAAGTGAGGTATCTACCGCAGGGTGTTTCAGATCACTCACCATTGATTATGCAAGTGACTGGCACCACTGTGATTGCTGGCCCAGGGTGGAGACTAGATCCATGGGTCCTAACGGAGGGGTCCTCAAAACACTACGCAGGAGGCCACAGAGGCATACTTTAAGGTTCAGTAACCTCATGTGGGAGGCCTATAAAACGGTGATATGTGGCCGGCTGACAGCCCTTGCAGTCGGCAAGAAGAGGAAGCCTGCAGGGAGTTGGAGGAAAAGCGGTCAGTATGGGAGGCCCAATATGTGGCGTACCCCAAGGAGGAGTTCGCCGCTCGCATTGAAGCTGCGAGGGCAGAATACCGTGGGTTGGTTCACCAGGAAGCCAGGTCACTATTCAGAGACAACAACATAGACTTTATGAAGTGAGGACTAACGCAGGAAAGCTGCTGGCATGGTTGGCAAGGTGAAAGGAGGGCTGGTGGTGGTTGCCAAGAATACTAACGGGGGGGGTGACACAATGGTGACAGCCCCGGAGATAACATTTGCCTCCGCTTAGCATTTAGCAGATCTTTACACCCAGCGCTGGGAAAATGGTCGCTCTGGACATCTGGATGCCTTCCTCTGGGATATCCAGATAGTGAAACTGGGAAAAGAGGCAGTGAAATTCTTTCAATATGTGAAACAGCAGGTGGTGAAACCACTTCACACTATGTACAGGCAGGTCCCAAGGGGTGCTGATCATGGACAGGCAGATGGTCTTAATCCACAAGCACGGCAAGCCCCCTGAACTATGTTCTTCGTACAGCCCGATCTCCTCAACATCAAAACGAAGGTCCTACCCAAAGTCCTGGCTAATCACCAGCTGCCAGTGAGCCACACCATTGTGGCCCTGGACCAATCGGGCTTTATGCCCTACAGGCCCACCAGGCTCAACCTCAGATGCCTTTTTGGCTGTTTAGCCCAGGAGGAATGTTGGTGGAAGCCAGCAACACTCCTGGCATTGGATGCTGCCAAGGCGTTTGACTCCTTAGAATGGCCCTCCCTCATGGCTCTACTGGAGAAAATGGGCTTTGGCCCATCCTTTCGGGCTTGGGTTAAACTATTGTAAACCCACCTTGCAGCCTGTGTCAGAGTCAACAGCACGCTCTCTGCGGAGGGGGACGAGACAGGGCTGCCCCCTCTCATCCTCGCAATAGCCATAGAACCAATAGCGAGCTGTATACGCAGGCATGCCCTGGTGCGTGGACTCCGCTGGGAACATGAATGGGAGAGTGTTGTCTCGTATACAGATGATGTTCTCAAATACCTAACTGAGCCAGAAAAATCCATTGATAGAATTCAGGAGCTCTTTAATATCCTTGGCTCTTTTACGGGATACGTGTGAACTGGGACAAAGCTTGTCTCTACCCACTGGTGGTATGGCAGCTCAGGGAGACATGGTGCTGCTCGGTTCCCATCGAGGAGTGGGGGTTCAGATACCTGGGAATCTATGGGACCAGGGACCGCCAGCTCTTCTATAACAACTGGGCAGGCTGCTAAGTGACTACAGGAGGGCCGTGGGCGTAGACTACCGTTGTCGCTGGTAGGGAGTGCAGTACTATACAAAATGATATACTTACCCAAATTTCTGTATGCCGTGCAGAATTCCCTTTTTGAGATTACGGACAGCTTTTTCAAATAAGTGGGGGCAATGACTAGGTTGCTACTGTGGGATGGCGGAGCCCCAAGAATATCGATGTCGGTACTGGCTAGGAAGGTTTTTGAAAGTGGTATTGCCCTCCCGGACCTCAGTCTGTATTACTGGGCGACCCAGTTTGTAGTCCTCTATGATTGGTTGTTCGCAGAGGGAGCCCGACTTGGCAGCAGATAGGAGAGCAATGGAGTTGGGAAGATATAATAGGCAGTTAGATGGTAAGGGGAAATTGAAATAATTGCCTTTCCCCTCAGTCATGCTAATCAGGGCCTGGAGAAGAGCCATAAAACAATGGATGGCAGGGCATCCTTACTTTGGAAACGCCTCTGGGATGCTGAAGCATTGGCACCACTGGAAGGAGTCGAGGACGGAAAAATGGACCTACTGGGGATTCTGGAAGCTAGGGGGCGTCAGAACTACAGGGGGCCTGTA
This sequence comes from Calotriton arnoldi, assembly GCA_963921515.1. Taxonomy (NCBI): domain Eukaryota; kingdom Metazoa; phylum Chordata; class Amphibia; order Caudata; family Salamandridae; genus Calotriton; species Calotriton arnoldi. The sequence goes on from CAWUFW010000600.1 coordinate 3,427,544, forward strand.
AGAAACTGGCTCTATATATATACTGCACCAAAGTGAGGTACAGTGTGTATAGAGTCCAAGAGTCCCCAAAGGTAGGCAGAGGTTAAAGTTAGATAGAACCTTACTCTCTAATAGTGGTAGCTTGGTCGAGCAGTAAGGCAGTATCAGAGGACAGTGTTAAGCATTTGATGTACACACTCAGTCAGCAAATGAATTCACACACTCAAGAACTGAACTCTAGGCCAATTGTTTTTGTATAAAAATATACTGTTTATTTTTAGAACCAAGCAAGCCTGGCACAGGTAAGCATTAAATACTTTTCAGTAATAAGTTACTGGATGTAGAACAGTTGAAAAATGCAATAGAAATTGTACTTTGTTTGATTTACAGGGGAGCAGTAGTATGCAACACTTAGCAAATACAGTACATTGGAATGAATAGGCTTTTTCAATAAATTGCAGGTAAGTTACTTTTAAGTTACTTTTTCTAACTCGGTGCTGGATGCCTGCATTCAGCACTGGGACATTTCCTGAAAACATGCGAGTAAATGCGTTTTTGTTATTCGTGCAATTTTTAAAGAATATTTTCAGATTTCAAAACTCCACACTTAGAAACTTTTTGGAGCAGTACATTGAAATGAATAGGCTTTTTGAGTAAATTGCAGGTAAGTTACTTTTACGTTACTTTTTCTAACTCAGTGCTGGATGCCTAGATTCAGCACTGGGACATTTCCTGCAAACAGGTGAGAAAACACGTTTTGGTTAATTGTACGATTTTTAAAGAATATCTTTAGTTTTCAAAACTCCACACTTAGTCGTTTTTGGAAGAAAAATTGTCAATGCTATCCTATGGAGGAAAAACAGGTTATCGGTTTGCAGGTAAGTAAACGACTGTGGGAGTTAAGGTTCTGGGGTCAGAACAAGGGTTCCCCCAGGGTCAGTGATGCACTGTTGTTGCACCCTCAGCGGCACTAGGGCGGCCGGGTGCAGAGTGTTGAGGCCCGATGTTATCCTATGGAGGATAGGGGGTCTCCGGTTGGTGTCTGCTGGCAAGCAGGCCACTGGGTTGTGGGAGCAAAGCTCCTAGGGTTTAGGTCAGGGCAATTGGGGAAACAAGTTGGCACAAAAATTGCACCCTCAGCGGCACTGGGGCGGCCGGGTGCAGAGTGCTGTTTCGGCGTCGGACGCCCTGTTGTTTTCTATGGAGAACCTCCGGTTTGAAGAAGCACTGCAGGCTCGGGGACGAGGATCTTCTGGGTGCGACCACCACTTCGAGGGGTAAGTTGGGATGTCTTGGGTTGGTTAGGCACCGTTGGTTTGGGCACACAAGGCCGTCGGGTGCAGGGGTGCCTTTTAGGGTCAGATTTTCTTACCCACTCTGGTCGCGGTAGAGGGGATCCTCTGGATTGAGGCTGCAGGCGTCGGCTTGAGGCAGGTCAGGAGTCGCCGGATCTCGGGTCAGGATCGCCGGGGTGACCACCTCGTGGTGTTTTTCCACTCGAGCTCGGGCCGGGTTCGGCTGGTGCAGAGTGGGCTGGATTCGCGGTGTCCGGCCGGAGCCAGAAGCTGCAGTTTAATCACGTCCGGTGTTCACGGGAGAAACAGTCTTGGAAGTGAAGGCAGGCAGGTCCTCCGGGGTTTGTGAGGTTGCTGGCTGCTGGACACGCCGGGATTTCGCAGGAGCAGGTTCGAGGGGAGACAGGCCTGTAGGGCTGGGGCCAAGTCAGTGGGCGTCGTCCTCTTGTTAGCTCTGCACGGCTCTTCGTCCTTTTCTTCTTGTAGGTAAGCTGGATCTGAGGAAGTAAGGTTCAGGGTGCCCCCTAAATACTATATTTAGGGGCGTTACAGGTAGGTAAAGGGCAGGGACCAATGGGTCCCTTCCGTGGGGTGGGTACACCCCCTATTCTGCCACTCTCCAGTGGGAGGGGGGCAGGAGCCTGTCCCTGGTTGGCTGGGTCCCCCCCATTCTCAAGATGGCGGGGACTTGAGGCACAAGTTACTAACTTGTGTAACGATATATCTGTAAGAGACAGTAGTTAGTGACAGATTCCTTACCTTAGAATATCCCCAGGCGTCAGGCTGGATCCGGAAAGTTTTTTGCGTAGCAGTACCCTTTGCGCGTCGGTAGGCGGCGTCGTGCGGCTCCGCGTCCGTCGTCGGCGTCGTGATCGCCGGGATGACGTCGCGGGCAGTACTTAGGCGCCGCCCCTGCGCGCTGACGTCAGTTCTGTACACGACTTTCCGCGCCAGGAACGCAGAGCCATGCAAGAAGCTGACATAGGTGTCTGAAAAATACTAGGGCCCTGAAAGGGATGTCCTTAACCCTAGAAATCAGTTCGCAGAACGGGGAGGATGGGTGGGCGGTAGGAATCTGTCACTAACTACTGTCTCTTACAGATATATCGTTACACAAGTTAGTAACTTGTGCATCTGAAAGAGACACGTTAGTGACAGATTCTTACCTTAGAATAGATACCCCAGCAATACCAGCCCCGGTGGTGGGTCTGCGAACAAAGATCAGACAAGGAAGTCCTGGAGGACAGAACGGCCAAAGAAGCCGTCCCTCCGGACCTGACTGTCAAGGCAGTAATGCTTTGTAAACGTGTGCAGCGAGGCCCACGTAGCTGCCTGACAGATAACCGGCAGCGGAACACCGCGGCCCAAGGCCGTGGTAGCAGCCGTTGCCCTGGTGGAATGGGCACGCAGCCCAACAGGAGGCTCCTTTTAGCCAAAGAATAGCAGGTCTTGATGCACAAGGTAACCCAGCGGGAGATGGTCCTCTTGTGCACCGCCCGACCTTTTGGCGCCCACGTAGCCAATAAAGAGCTGGTCATCCACCCGGAAGTGTTTTGTGCGGTCAATATAGAAGGAGAGCGCACGTTTTGGGTCCAGACGGTGGAGCCTCTCTTCCTCTCTGGAAGGATGCGGAGGCGGAAAGAAGGTGGGCAAAGTGATGGTCTGCCCAATGTGGAAAGCAGTAACCACCTTTGGCAAGAAGGACGGACGCGTCCGAAGAACAACCTTGTCTGGATGAACAGACAGAAAGGGAGGTTTGCAAGATAGAGCCTGGAGCTCACTCACCCGCCGAGCGGAGGTGATGGCCACCAGAAAGGCTGTCTTCAGAGTCAGAAGACGAAGAGGACAGTTATGTAGAGGCTCAAAGGGAGCGCACATTAAAAGGTAAGAACCAAGTTTAAGTCCCACTGAGGCATCACAAACGGAACAGGAGGGAAGAGGTGAGTAACGCCTTTTAAGAACCTGTGAACAACAGGGGACTTGAAAAGGGAGGGCTGATCAGGGAGCCTGAGGAAGGCCGAGATAGCACAAAGATAACCCTTGATGGTACCCAGGGCAGAACCCTGTTGGGCCAGAGAGAGAAGGAACAGAAGGACCTCAGAAAGAGGGGCAGAAAGGGGATCCACAGCCTTTGCTGTGCACCATGCCACAAATTTGTTCCACCTGCAGGCGTATACCACCTTAGTGGAGGGACGCCTGGCTGCCAGAATCACATCACAAACTTCGGGAGGCAAGTCGAAAGGAATCAACTGCCGCCGCTCAATCTCCACGCAAGCAGGTGTAGACTGGACAGGTTCGGGTGGAGGACCGTCCCCTGCTGCTGCGACAGAAGATCCTCCCGAAGAGGCAGACGGATCGGGGATCTACGCTCATATTGAGTAGCTCGGGATACCAAACTCTTCGAGCCCAGTCCGGAGCCACAAGAATGACTTGGGCCCGGTCGCGCCGAATCTTCTTCAACACTCTGGGTAGAAGTGGTATAGGCGGAAAGGCGTACAATAGACCGCAACTCCACTCGTGACGAAAAGCGTCGCCGAGCGAGTGCCGCCTTGGAAATTCCAACGCGCAGAACTGATGACATTGCGCGTTCTCTTCGGTGGCGAATAGATCTAACCAAGGCTCTCCCCACTGTAGAAAGAGTCCTTGCGCCACTTCCGAGTGAAGACGCCATTCGTGATCCATCATGCACCTGCGGCTGAGTTCGTCCGCCCTGGCGTTCAGGGAACCTGCCAGGTGTTGAACCACCAGGAACATGCCCTGGTGTTCCAGCCATGTCCAGAGGCGCAGAGCCTCCTGACAAAGGGTCCACGACCCCACCCCGCCTTGTTTGTTGCAGTACCACATGGCGGTGGTGTTGTCTGTGAACACCTGCACTACCTTCCCTTTGACAGAGGAAGGAATGCCTTGAGTGCAAGTCGGATCGCCCGGAGCTCCAGAAGGTTGATATGGAGCCGGGACTCCGCCCGGAGACCAGAGGCCTCTGATCTCCGCCTCTCCCATGTGACCGCCCCATCCCAGAAGGGACGCGTCCGTCACAACTGTGTGCTCTGGCTGGGGAAGGGAGAGGGATCTGCCCATGACCCATTGCCGGTTCGAGAGCCACCACTGCAACTGTTTTGCAGTCCCCTCCGAGATCTGGACGTGATCGGACAGGTCGCCCTGGTGCTGCGCCCACTGGAACTTCAGGTCCCACTGCAGAGCCCGCATATGCCATCTGGCATGAGTGACCAGCAGGATGCAGGAGGCCATGAGGCCCAGCAGCCTCAGGGTCATCCGTACCGAAACCCAGGATAAGGGCTGAAAGATCGGAATCATAGCCTGAATATCCCGGACTCGCCGTTCGGGAGGATAGGCCCGAAACTGCGTCGTGTCCAGAACTGCTCCGATGAAAAGGAGCTGTGGAGAAGGAATCAGATGCGACTTTGGCACATTGATGGAGAACCCCAGCGAGTGCAGGAGTTCGGCCGTAGTCTGGAGGTGGGAGACAACTGCCTGGGACGAGCCCGCCTTCAGCAGCCAGTCGTCGAGGTAGGGGAAGACTGAAACCCCTGCCCGGCGCAGATGAGCTGCGACCACCGCCATCACTTTCGTGAACACCCGAGGGGCACTGGTAAGGCCAAAGGGAGCACGGTGAACTGAAAATGCTCGAGGCCTACCGTGAACCGAAGGTAACGCCGGTGGGCCGGCAGGACGGGGATGTGGAAATAGGCGTCCTGCAAGTCCAACGCTACCAACCAGTCTCCGGGGTCGAGGGCAGTCAAGACCTGAGCTAGGGTGAGCATCTTGAACTTCTCCTTCCGGAGGAAGCGATTGACGTTCCGGAGGTCCAAGATAGGACGCATGTCCTCCTTGTCCTTTTGGGCACCAGAAAGTAGTGGGAGTAGCAACCACGCCCTACTTCTGGGGTCGGAACATGCTCGATGGCCCTCTTGGCCAAGAGGGCCGTGACTTCCTTCTGTAGAAGCACCAAGTGATCCCCTGACATGCGGTGGAATTGAGGTGGCATGGCTGGGGGGTGGTCTCGAAGGGGAGGGAGTAGCCCCTTCGGACAATGTCCAAGACCCACTTGTCCGAGGTGATGGGACGCCAGTGGTGAAGGTGATGGCGGACCCTGCCCCCGACTGGCGTGCTGTGCACCTGAAAGGAGGGACTAGGAGGGCTTGGAGGCCGCGGACGGGTTGGAGGTGGTGGCCTGACCCGCACGCTGGTTGCCCGAACCGCCACGGCGGTATCCACGTCCTCGGCCACGCGAAGGCGCTTGCTGCGCGGGCCGTTGGCCGGGCTGTGGACGTGACTGGGCGCCCCTTCCGTGGCCACGAAAGGGGCGAAAAGCAGACGTATGCGGAGGGCGCACAACAGCAAGGCCCAGGGACTTAGCAGTAGCCCGTGAATCCTTGAAACGCTCCAGCGCATGGTCCGCCTTTGAACCAAAGAGACCGACTCCATCAAAGGGCATGTCCATGAGAGTATTCTGGACATCCCCTGAAAAACCAGTGGTTCTCAGCCAGGCGTGGCGACGCAGCGCCACCGTCGTTGCAAGCGATCTGCCCAGCGAGTCGGCGGTATCAAGGCCACAGCGGATGGTATACTTAGCCGCATCACGCCCTTCCGCAATAGCGCGGGTAAGCAGTGTCTGGACCTCCTCAGAACACTGCGGCAAAACATCAGCCACCGAATCCCACAGGGAGTGGGTGTATCGGCCCAAGAGGCAAGCGGTATTAACAGACCGCAAGCCAGCACTGGAGGAAGAGAAAGCCTTCTTCCCAAAGTGATCCAGGCGCTTGGATTCCCTATCCGGAGGGGCGGTAGGGAAGGCTGTTTGGGAGGCAGAGGCTTGGACAACCAAGCTCTCAGGGGTGGGGTGTTGGGAGAGAAACAGGGGTCGCCCGGAGCCGGGCGATGGCGTCGGGCCACGTTCCTATCCACAGGAGCCCCTGTGGTGGGTTTGGACCAGGCACCCAAAAGAACGTCAGTGAGTGCATCGTTGAACGGCAGCACAGGCTCCGAAGAGGAGGCCGCCGGCTGAAGCACTTCAGTCAGGAGGTTAGTCCTGACGGCCACTGTAGGCAACTGGAGATTTAAGGCTCCAGCAGCTCTACGCAACACCGTTGCAAAATTAGCCCCCTCCTCCGTTGCCACGGGAGGAGACAGCATGCCAGAGTCGGGGGAGGTATCCAGCCCACTGGCATCCCCAAGTTCCTCAACCCAGTCCGGGTCAAACTCGCACTGTTGTGTGAGAGGGTCGTCAGACCCCTCCCAGCTCTCCTGGTCCTCCTCAGGTTGAAAAGATGGAGGAGGAGGGACATAAGGGACCCAAGGCCTCATCGGCGCCGGAACCGGCGTCGGGCGACGCCGGTCCGGCTCCATGTCCGGACCCGGGGAGAACCGGGGAACGACGCCGCCCGGAGCCCCGGACGGCGTCGGAAAGCGGCACCGGGGACATCGGCGTCGGCGGAGGCGTGGTTAGGTCAACCGGCGTCGATGGAGGTTGCGGCACCACCGGAACCGGGGTCGAGGCCGGGGCCGGAGCCGAGGCCGGGACGAAGGCTGGTGGGACAGGCGACGCCGGGACCGGAGTCGACGGCGACGCCGGAGCAACCCCATCTGGGCCCGCGGGGCCCGAAGGCGCACCGGAGGGACCTTGAGGCCCGAAGAGGCGGGCCATGGCCGACAGGAATTTCTGTACTCGGCCGGAGTCGCCCCCGAACCCGGGAAGGACGGGTAATGCGGGGGCAACTCGACAGGCACGTCCGGGGCCGCGGGGGCGGGGACGGTGCCGACAGGGACCTCAGCCGAGTCGCGCGACCGGCAGGCGAAGTCTTAGAGCGATGACGCCGCTTAGACTTCTTGTGCTTCGACTTACCGGAGGAGCGCGAAGACTTGGATTCCGACGAGCGGCGGGGACTCCGCGTCCGGCCCCTCGACCTCTCCCGGGACCGGGGCTTGCTGCGGCGCGGAGCCGACTGCCGGACTTCAAGGAGCTTTCGAGACCGCTCTCGCAAAGCCTTCGGATGAAGTTTCCGGCAGTCAGGGCACGACTTCGTGTCGTGGCCTCGGCCGAGGCAGAAGAGACACTCGAGGTGGGGGTCCGTGATGGACATCATACGACCACATACCTCGCAGGGCTTAAAGCCGGGCATCCCTACGACACCTTAGGAGTCGTGAAGACTCGTTGAAGAGAACAGTGAAAAATTTCACAAAAAGATAGTCAAAAAGTGACTAGGGCACTGCTCTTCCCGGATCTGCGCTTACTGGCGCGGAAAAAGAAGAACTGACGTCAGCGCGCAGGGGCGGCGCCTAAGTACTGCCCGCGACGTCATCCCGGCGATCACGACGCCGACGACGGACGCGGAGCCGCACGACGCCGCCTACCGACGCGCAAGGGTACTGCTACGCAAAAAACTTTCCGGATCCAGCCTGACGCCTGGGGATATTCTAAGGTAAGGAATCTGTCACTAACGTGTCTCTTTCAGATGTTGTGCTTCACCTCGCCTCCCCCACCTGAGGGGTGGAGTTGGCAGAGGTGGGCACACCTCCCTTCCTCACTTGTTTTTCCCGCCGGTTCTCCCGCCCAAAGTGGGGGGAGAACCAGTGGGGACCAGTTGCTGAAAGTAGCAAATGGTCTGGAGAGGCTCACAAAGGCGGCATGCCTTTGAAGCTTCTCCTTCGTGAACCCTGCCCATCCTGGGGGAGGAGGCTTGGCACCTCGTCCCAGGATGTGCATTGTTTCAGGCCCCCGAGAGCAGCAGGCTCTCGACCCAGGGGTCCAGAAACATTTCTGGTGGTGGCAGCTGAAGCAGCCACTCAGCCTGGACACTAGAGGTGGGTTAGGGTTCAGGGGGCATCTTCTAAGATGCCCTCTGTGTGCATTTTTCATTAAATCCCACACTGGCATCGGTGTGGGTTTAATGTGCTGAGAAGTTTGATACCAAACTTCCCAGTTTTGAGTGCAGCCATTATGGTGATGTGGAGTTCGTAATGACAAACTCCCAGCACCATATACTCTTAATGGCAGCACTGCACTTACAATGTAGGGGTACAGGGCTCATGCGCCTGTACCCTCACCACTGGTATAGTGCACCCAGCTAGAGGGGTGGCTGACCTATGCCAGGGCAGGGATGTGTGCCATGTCGACTCTTCACTTTGTTCTGCACCAAAACACTCAGCCTGCAAAGGCAGTGTGTGTTTGTAAAGGTACAGGGCCTCTAAGGGTGGCACAATAAGTGCTGCAGCCCTTAGAGGTCTTCCCTGGTCACAGTGCCCTGGGTACCGGTGGTACCATTTGCCAGGGGCTGACCTGTGGCCAGAGATGCCAATTGGGTACAGTTTTGGGGAAAGAACACAGGCCCTGGGAACCTGATTGGCAGGGTCCCAGGGCACATCAAGTCAAAGTGCATCAGTGGTCTGGCAAAAAGTGGTGTGGGGGGGGGGGTGGTCGGGGGCGGGGTTATTGCAACAGAAATCCACTTCCTTACAGGGCCTGATCCCCTTTGAGGTACTTCAGACAGAGTGTGAATTGGCGGGGAGTCAATACTTGGGGTATGTGCAAATCAGATACCTTCTCCGTGTATAGGTCGCAGAGGTGAGCCCCCTAGAGTTTAGGGTGGTGTGTACCCCACTACACAGGCAAGCCATATGAGCAGTATATAACACATTGCTAGCTAATAGCACCCAGCCACTCAGAGCCCTTAGAGACAGATGGGAGGGGATCTTGGCAGACTGGAAGATGATGGGGGGGGAGGCATGCTGCTTTCCCAGCGAGGTAGTGCCACGGGCAAACTTTAAGCTTATCTAGCACAAGATACTACAAAGGGCGTATTTCACAAGGAGGCAGCTTTTTGATTTGAATAGATGCCAGTCTGACAGATGCTCGAGGGGATGCACGCACCAGGGCACATTACTACATAAAATATGGGAGTTTTCCAGGCTAAGACCCTTGTGGACAGGTGTCGGGACAAGGGTGTCTGACAGGAGCAACTCGTATCGGGGAAAAGAGGTAGGGTGGGGGAAGGGGGGGGGGGGACGATGGACAAAAAAAAAAAAATATAAGAGAACGTACCCACTGCCCTCCAGCATTGCGCTCTTCTGCTCCTCTTCTCTCCTCTCTGCTGCAGGCAGGCACAGGCTCCCAGCCTGCCCTGCGACCAATCGTGAAGCTGCTTTCATGCATGACCGCAGCTTCAGGATTGGCCTGAGCGCCGATGATTTGCGCTCCAGGATACACTGGGAGTCTGTGCCTGCTCTCTTCAACCCCAGCAATGCAGCTGGGTTTGGAGAGAGCTTCACTGCGCATGTGGGTAGAGCTCACCACTCCCCCTCCAGCCTATCATCACCCTGGCCCTGCCCCAAAGCCTAGGCACAAGCTAAATAAAACTATAATAAAAAAGGTTTTAAACCAGTTTTATTATTGTTTTATTTTTACATTTTTTAAAGTGCTGGCAGTGGGGGCGAAGCTTCTCCACCATAGCGGAGAAGCCGCTGCTGGTGTCTGAGGTCACAGAAACCCTAGAATTCATGCCTAAATTAATAATGCTTGGATTCTGGGGCGAGCAATGACTGGACAAATACACCTATCTATTCTTAAATGTAGCTATAGTACTGGCCAAGTGCAATGTGGTCCAGAAATTGAGCAGTACCAGGGTTCCGAGGGTGGTGGACTGGGAAGTCAACATGGACTGGTGCAAGAGAGCAAAAGAACAGGTCTACAAGGCTCGAGAATGTCCGAACAACTTCGCAGAAATAGGGTGTGCTTGGAAATACCGGATTGAGGGCATGAGATTCTGAGGGTTGGCAGTGGTGCTCTGGATGGACCATGGAGGAGTTTCCCCAGGAGGGAAGTGAAAACTATGGACTGAGTAAACAGCCATGACTCAGTGGGGTGAGAGCGAGGACATTGACCAGAGAACTCTGTGTGATACTGGGAAGGAAGAGTTTTAATTGGTGGCCAAGTGTCCTCACAGTTCGGAGGGGATGGGAAGGTGAGCTAGAGGGGTGTTTGTTTGAAGTCTTTTGAAATGCAACAAACATTTATTAACAAGAAAAAAAACGTTTCCAAGTCACCATTGTTGCATCATCGGTGGCTAATGGCTGAAAAGGTTGAGGAAACAAGACAAAAGTCGAAGTTGAGGTCCTACACAGGCTGAAACCCATCAATGAATGGGAGTAGATTCAACACACCCTGTAAATGACTCTTCACAACAGGGTGCTGTTTAATTCCTTTTAATTCCAGTAAGCTGCTAATAAATAACCTTCCAAATGTCCTCATTGGTCCAGTGGCAAAATTCTAAACAACTATCTTGTATTGGGTCCTAGTAGGATATCACTTGTAAATCTGAAATACATCCACATTGGCAATGAAACGTTTGAAAATGATCATAAACTAAGCTCAAAGAACCAGCTGGCTTAGTTGAGAGATCAAGGGCAAGTATTTAACACTATGAACCCAGCAGAAGTACCTCACAAAGAGGTGAAGAGAGGCAGTCATTGCTAAAGAGACTAAGCCAAAGAGGGACCCATAAAGGGCATGAAGAGCATTGATAGCAACATATAACTTGAAATGATGTTCAGGATCATGAGACGAATAGAAGGGAAGGTATATAGAAACAAGCCTTTATAACTTTTATGGGAAGTGTCCCCTGGGAAGAATAGGTCCCCTTACTATTAAGGATGCACAACACCAGCACTTCTAACTGTACATGCAAGCGAAAAGATCCTACTGGGGCAATAGGGGGATGAATATACCATCCTCAACAGATTAAAAGAAAATGTGAGCGCTCCATTTCATCACTGATTCTGTGAGGGGCTTACACCAACTGGTTCAGTGAATCCAGACACATACCGGATGACTGCACATAAAATGTCAGAAACCCAAGATCCTGATACACAGCTCAGTCGAAACGATTGCTGATTAGGTGAGAAGAATGGATGTCTCTCTTGCTTCTTCATGTGGAATGCGACCTTCATGTTGTCAATGTATAAAGCTGCTTTCCTTTCACAGAGGGAAAAAAGGTCCACAAATCCCACTTAAATCTTGTTTTCCAATTTAGCATCAAAAGAGATTGGTTACATAAAGCAAAATAAGAGTGAATCCAATTGAGTGCAAAAACAAACTGTCACAAAACAAACGAGTGCAAGCATTATGCAGCATACAAAGAAAAGTAACTAGAACAAATGGGTCTCATCATTAAATGAAGTAGGCCTCCTTTGCCACAACCCAGAATTGGTCACCACATACTGAGAAGGAGGAAGCACAATGCCTCACCCTGGAAATAGTTTGTTAAAAGAAAAGGTATGAAATTAGTGCTTGCAGCAAGTAGGCCACTGCAAATGGATATTTATCACCAACATATGACATGAGAAGAGAACAGTAACTGCTTCAACCTGATTCAAGGCTGCTACAGGCCAAGGTTCTATCGCCTTAACATGGGCTTTAACAGACTTAATCCTAACTTTGCCTCGGAGATCTTATCAGTAAAATTAGGTTGATAGGGAAATTTTCACTTTAGTTCTGGTAAACATAGGCATGAAGGAATTGGAACTGGGAGCATCAACGAAGTCGGACCTTAAGGACACCTCAGTTCAAGAATTCCTACGGTTTTATTTAGGTACGGGACTTTTTAGTATAAGCATCTCATAGTGTATTAGGTAAGGAGCACACTTCTGAGACTTCACGTGGCCTGTGTTTAGTCAAACAGATCATCCAGTTGTGTACGTAAAAATAAATGACTTCATTTGAGGATGCGGTTGTATACTCCGCTTCCCTGCAAAAACTCCAGAAGGTTGTAATTTAAAGACTGAAAACCACTTCAATAGTAGATTGTTCATGGTGGGAAAGCGGAACCTAGAGTGTGCAATTAAGGTAGAAGTGCATGGGCCCCTGCACTGCACGCACAGGCAATGTCGGTCAGGCTCGGAAAATACTTATTAAGGGATCTCCAAATGATACAATAAATCACAAACCGCTTCCACTTTGCTGCATAGCAAGCCCTTGTAGTAGGAAATCTAGCCTCTTTGATAATGTTCATGCATTCTGGCGGAAGATTAAGGTAGCCAAACTCTGACTTCAGGTGCCAGATCGCAAGTTTGAGATGATTGGGATTTGGATGTCTTATCTCTCCACGTCTCTGCGTGAGGAGATTGGGTGTAAGTAGTTGTTCTCTTCCAGGGATCCTCATCAATAGTCATAAGCACTGAATATTCCCGCCCACGTGCGGGGACCCGGAAATATAAAAATTATATATGGAAATCACATATATACAGCTCTACATATATGCATATACATATATCATTTTTTCTCATACCAATGCAGCTCTCAATAGGAGGCTAAACAATGTAATTACACACATAAAAAAACTACAAATGCCAATATATAAAAACACCAGAGGACAATTAGTACTTGAACTCTGTTTTTTTAATGAGCAAAATACTCAAAGAGTAAAACTGCAAATTAAGTAGACATTGTTAGCCTACAGGCTGCATTGCAAACCAATAGCATAGAAAATGAAAACATTTTCAACAAAAACTGGCACTGTGCCTTTAAGGCAGCCATGACCCCTAGCTTCCCATCATGCCTCAGGGGTGACAGTTAGGTCAGTTGTTCTTTCCGGCTCCTTCAGTCAGGACCCTGGATTTTCAGCTCTTGCTTTTTTGACTTTCTGTCAAAAAATATCTGTAAAAATCTAGTTTTTTCTACTTTCACTCGACGTCTTTTGGTCCTAGAGTGCAAGTAATACCTTTTTTGTGTTACAGAAAAGGTTTATTTTTGGATAAAATACCTTCTTTATTCGATCCTTGCCCGTCCTGTGGCAAGAAGAAGGCCAGAACAGATACACATCCTGTGTGTATTCTCTGCCTCCCAGAGTCCCACTCTTCTGACAACTGCCAGCATTGTAAGAAGTTATCAAGAAGGACTATCAAGGAGAGGGACAGGATTCGTCTCTATGGCCTCTCTGAAAGAGGTAGGTCTCCTGTGAGGCAGAAGAAGAAGAGAACACGGTCGACGTCGAGAGGAAAAGTCCCGACCTGTTCTCCGTCGGCGTCGACGTCGAAGAAATCTGCGACGAAGAAATCGGCGTTGAAGACTGGAGGGAAAGGGGTTTACTCAAGATATTTTTTGGTGAAGAAAAAAGGCCAAAAAGCAGAGTACAGCCCCATTCTGGACTTGCGGTCACTCAACCTATCCATCAAAAAGGAAAAGTTTCGCATGTTGGCTCTCCATCAAATATATCCACATCTCAGACAGGGGGATTGGATGTGTTCGCTGGATCTGCAAGATGCATACTTTCACGTCCCGATCAATCAGTATCACAGACAGTACTTGAGATTCCTGGTGGGATCCGCTCATTACCAGTTCAAGGTTCTACCCTTCGGGTTGAAGTCAGCCCCCAGAGTGTTCACGAAGTGCATGGCGGTGGTGGCAGCCGCACTGCGCCGCAGGGGCGTCTTCGTATACCCGTACTTGGACGACTGGCTGTTGAAAGGCCCTTCCCCAGACAGTGTGAAGAGTCATTTCTTGAGCGGTCTCGAGCTGTGTCACCGGCTGGGACTGCATGTGAATCAACTTCACAGTCAACGCAGAAAATACATTTCTTAGGAGCTCTGCTAGACTCCACGGTAGGAAAAGTGTTTCCTTCGGAGGAGAGACAGTGTTCCCTCATACAGAAATGCCAGCTGGTTCTGCGCAACAGAAAACTGCCTGTATGTCGGATTGCCTCCCTGCTAGGGTCGATGGCATCCTGCATCTTCCTGGTTCCCAATGCCAGACTACGAATGCGTCCTCTTCAGCAGGATCTGGAGGACAAGTGGGACCAGCAGACAGCTCGCTGGGAGGAAAGAATAAGTCCATCAAACGCGGCTCGAGCTTCCATACCTTGGTGGATGAGAAAACGAAATATGCAAGTCGGAATTCCTTTCCATCAACCTCCGCCTGCTCAGACACTGATCACGGACGCCTCGCTGCAGCGTTGGGGGGCGCACATGGGTCCTCTCCAGACTCAAGGACTGTGGTCTCCAAAAGAGCGATCCTATCACATCAACATGCTAGAGCAGAGAGCAGTTCACCTAGCCCTCAAAGCTTTCCTCCCCTCGATTCAGGCAACCTCAGTGTTAGTACAGACGGACAACACCACCACCATGTACTACCTGAACAAACAGGGGGGAACTCGCTCACGCATACTTTCCCTGGAGGCTCAAACACTCTGGCATTGGCTCCTGGCTCGGAATCTGGCAGTCACAGCAGTCCACCTGCTAGGAGAACAGAAGGTGAGAGCGGATGCGCTCAGCCGTCACTTCGAAGACAGAGAAGACTGGGTACTCAACGACGAGGTCGTCGAAGACATCTTCCAGGCATGGGGTCGTCCCACCATTGACCTCTTCGCGGACGACGAAAATACCAAATGCCGAGACTTCGCCTCACGGTTCTATCGACCAGGATCGAAAGGGAATGCCCTTTTGATAGACTGGTCAGGGGCATTTGTGTACGCCTTTCCACCTCTTCCGCTGATCCCGAAGGTGGTGACCAAGCTGTCCCATTCGTGCACGAGGATGATACTAATTGCCCCGGACTGGCCGAGACAATGGTGGTACCCGGACCTTCTGCACCTATCAGAGTGCCCTCACAAGAAGCTGCCGTGCAGACCGGACCTGCTGTCCAAGATGAACGGGAGGATTCATCACCCCAACCTTCCCTCACTGAACTTGGCAGCATGGCTCCTGAGGTCCTCCAGTATGGCCACTTAGGACTACCGCAGGACTGCATGTCCATCTTGAAGGAAGCAAGAAGACCATCCACGACGCATTTGTATGCATGCAAGTGGAAACGGTTTTACATGTGGTGTATGCAGAACAATTGTAACCCAATCAAGGGTAAGGAAGAGGTCATCCTTCCTTACCTACTTTATCTGGCGAAAGCAGGTTTGAAGTTTTCTTCCATTAAGGTGCATTTAGCAGCTATAACTGCATATAGACGTTCACCTTCCCAACCTTCCTTCTTCCAGTTACAGGCTGTTAAGGATTTTTGCAGGGTTTAAAGAAGGTCTACCCTCCGGTACGGCCTCCTTCACCATCCTGGGAGCTAAACCTGGTGCTATCAAAATTGATGGGTCCGCCTTTTGAACCCATACATAAAGCAACCTTACAACATCTTTCTTGGAAGGCGGCTTTCTTGGTAGCGATCACGTCAGCTCGCAGAGTGAGTGAAATACAGGCTTTCTGCTCTAAAGAACCTTATACAGTCTTCCATCTTAGCAGGGTTGTGTTGAGGACGCACCCCTCTTTCCTTCCAAAGGTGGTGTCAGATTTTCATGTGAATCAGACCATCTCTCTACCCACCTTTTTTCCCAATCCCTCCACTCCAGCCGAGAGGGCTTTGCATTCTCTGGACCTCAAAAGGGTTTTAAAATTCTATCTGGATCGGTCCAAGTCTATAAGAAAATCTGATCAACTTTTTGTTAACTATGGGTCGATCAGATCTGGGTTCGCAGCTTCAAAGCGCTCCATCTCTAGATGGATAGTTTCATGAATCAAGCTTGCTTATCAATTAGCGCAGAAGCCCCTGGGGTTTACTCCCAGAGCGCATTCTACTAGAGGAAAGGTGGCTACTACTGCTTTTCTTCATAATGTGCCCATGTCTGAAATCTGTAAGGCGGCAACTTGGAGGTCCGTCCATACATTTACGAGGCACTACTGTCTGGAATCAGACACCAGAGCAGACACCCAAGTAGGCCAGGCATCCTTGCGGAATCTGTTCAACAGCTGATTTCGGCTGTTATGTTTTTTGTTGGGTCACTTTACTCTCATTTAACTGCAGGTGGTTGATGGGCTTGCTATTCTATTCAGTGCTTATGACTATTGATGAGGATCCCCTGGAAGAGAAGGATAAGTTACTTCCCTGTAATCCTAGTTCTCTTCCAGGGGTATCCTCATCAAAGTCATAAGCAACCCACCCGCCTCCCCAGGTAAATGAGGGATTTCTAAAGTGTTAAAGGATATCTTTGTGCCCTGACCTTCAGGGTTATGCAAAGAACAACTGACCTAACTGTCACCCCTGAGGCATGATGGGAAGCTAGGGGTCATGGCTGCCTTAAAGGCACGGTGCCAGTTTTTGTTGAAAATGTTTTCATTTTCTATGCTATTGGTTTGCAATGCAGCCTGTAGGCTAACAATGTCTACTTAATTTGCAGTTTTACTCTTTATGAGTATTTTGCTCATTAAAAAACAGAGTTCAAGTACTAATTGTCCTCTTGTGTTTTTATATATTGGCAAATGTAGTTTTTTATGTGTGTAATTACATTGTTTAGCCTCCTATTGAGAGCTGCATTGGTATGAGAAAAAATGATATATGTATATGCATATATGTAGAGCTGTATATATGTGATTTCCATATATAATTTTTATATTTCGGGGTCTCCGCACGTGGGCGGGAATATTCAGTGCTTATGACTTTGATGAGGATACCCTGGAAGAGAACTAGGATTACAGGTAAGTAACTTATCCTTTTGGTGATGGACTACTGAGAGCTCCCACAGGGTGGTGAACCATGGTTGACGGGCCCATGTGGGAGCAACTAGGATTAGTGTCAGGGACGCCTGCCTGAGCTGCCGAACCACTAGTGGAATGAGTGGGAGAGGCGGAAAAGCGTAGGAAAATATCCATGACCAATTCACCCATAGTGCAGTGCCTCTGGACAATGGTTGTGGATACCTGGATGCGAAGCTTGGGCATTTTGCATTTTGGTGAGTGGCAAACAGATCTATGTCTGAGAAGCCCCACATCTGAAAGAACGGGTGGAGAACTCGAGGGTGGAGTTCCCACTCGTGGATCTGTTGTCTCGGTCTGCTGAGCAGATCCGCAATTTGATTGTCTACTCCTGGAAGGTGTTCTGCGAGGAGATAGATTTTGTGCCGTATGGCCCACCTCCAGATGGTCTGTGCTAATTGTGACAGTTGGAGAGAGTGTGTCCCCCCTGTTTCTGTATGTAATACATTGCTGTCATGTTGTCTGTGCGTATCAGGACAGCTTTGCGCACCAGGTAAATTTGAAAGGCTTTGAACGCTAGAAATATCACTAGAAGCTCTAGATGATTTATGTGAAGCTGCTTTTGATGCAGGCTCCACATGCCCTGAATTGTGCGAGTTTGGAGATGAGCTCTCCAACCAGTGAGCGATGCGTCTGCTGTTAGCACGGTCTGTGGAACCGGGTCGATGAAGGGCCGCCCTTTGGAAAGGTTTTGTGGATTCCACCACTGCAGAGAGCGATGAGTGCAGCCGTCCACCAACACTAGATCTAATAACTGACCCTGAGATTGATTCCACTGACGTGCCAAGCATTCTTGAAGGGGACGCATTTGAAGTCTTGCATAAGGGACTATTCGGATGCAAGACTCCATCATTCCTAGTAACTGCATGAACACTCGAGCTGGCAATGAGTGTTGAGGCTGGAACTGGGAAAGTAGAGTTTGAATGTTGCGGATTCTGGCCGGAATGGGATAGGCCAGAGCTTTTTGTGTATCTATAGTGGCTCCCAAATACGCTTGCGTGTTGGAGGGTTGGAGATGGGACTTGGATAGATTTACTGAGAATCCAAGATCGTGGAGCAGCTCCACTGTTTTGTGAGTATGATGTAGACAGTTTGCTTGCGAGCTTGCTTTTATGAGCCAGTCGTCTAAGTATGGGAAGACGTGAATGTGTTGTCTTCGTAGATGAGCTGCGACTACTGCCAGGCATTTGGTGAAAACCCTGGGAGCAGTAGTGACTCCGAACGGGAGTACTTTGAATTGGTAATGTTGCCCCCCTACCACAAACCTGAGGTATTTGCGGTGAGCGAGGTGTATTGGGATGTGGAAGTAGGCGTTCTTTAAATCTAAAGTGAACAGAAAGTCGCCTTGCTGAAGGAGCGGGAGCACTTGGTGGAGTGTCACCATGTGAAAGTGATCTGATTGGATGTATATATTCAGATGTCGGAGGTCTAGTATAGGCCCGAGAGAGCAGTCTTTCTTGGGAATTAAGAAGTATAGGGAGTATACACCTGCCCCTTGATATTGTAATGGGACTGGTTCTATAGCTTCCTTTCGTAACAAAGAGAGAACTTCTTGTTTGAGAAGGTTGAGATGTTCTTGTGACATTGCATGTGATCTTGGAGGAATGTTTGGGGGAGTGTCTGTAAGTTCCAGGCAATAACCATATTGGATAATTCGTAAAACCCATCTGTCTGAGGTGATTGTATTCCAGACGGGTAGAAATTGGGAGAGACGTCCCCCGACAGGAGTGGAATGATCAGGGGTAGAGGAAGGAAGTCACTGTTTGCAGGGGAAGTGCGTGTTGAGTTGCCTCTGCCTCTTCCCTTGCTGCTGTTCCCTGTAAATCCTCCTCTAAAGTAACCTCTTGACGAAGGCGATTAATTATTGCCTTTGTAAGAGGAAGAGGGATTCTCTGATGAAGTGTTTTTGGAGCCACCCCTGTAAAAGGAGTGACAAAAGGATCCCCGATTGAAAGGGAGTTGCAAAGCCCCCATGGATTTCGCGACCTTGGTATCTTTTTTCATCTTCTCTAAAGTGCCGTTTGAGCGGAAGGCGGTTCAGGGACGGTGGCATTGGAGACAGAGACACTTCCGGGCAGCAGCAGGTTAGCGGGCTAGTTTTTTCCCGCGATAACCACTATTTCAGCAGATGCCAGAGCGCACGCGCAGCGGACGCGGCAGTACTACCGAGGAGGGTGGTGCTGCTAGTTGTGTGTGAATATCTGTTTTTAATGATCTCTGTCAGAATTTCTTTTAAAAAGAACTTTTTATAAAAATTAATTGCTGCTATTTTCGCCGATAATTGCCTTTATATGTTTTTTATAAATTGCACTTTGCACAGACCTGAGCTTACCAATATTCAGGGAACCGGGTGCTGCTCCGCTAAATTGCCTCACCCACGCCTCGGTCCGACACGGCAAGTGCCGTTTGAGCGGAAGGCGGTTCAGGGACGGTGGCATTGGAGACAGACACTTCCGGGCAGCAGCAGGTTAGCGGGCCAATTTTTTACCGCAATAACCACTATTTCAGCAGATGCCAGAGCGCACGCGCTGAAGGCGCGCCAAAGACAAGCCCGTCTGCGCCTGGCTCGGGCCTAGGGCCAGACCCCCCGTATCTCTAGCCACAGAACAGAGCAATGTGACTTACACAAGAGAAGAGCTCTGGAAATTGAACACAGGATGCAAAAACTCCGGATGCACGACAATCGATCCCCTAAAAGAGCCTAAGCTCTGTGAATATTGTTCGTTACAATTCAGCTTCAGGAATATTAAGCTGCTAACACCACAGCAAAAATCACCACATTCACCCAGTAGTAAAGGCATAAAAGCCATGTTAATCAATGCACGATCACTAATAAAGCATAACACAGAAATCGCAGAAATGATCGAAAACCATAAGCTTGATCTGGCTTTCATAACAGAGACTTTGGCAGACTCAGCTTCGGATCCTGACCTGGCATTAGCACTCCCAGTAGGTTTTACTATCATTAGAGCTGATAGAACACTCAAGCGGGGGGAGGGCTAGCTATTATTGCCAGAGAAGAGCTGCCAGTGTCAGGTTCCCCAGCTGGCAGCACCCCGAGTGTGAATTGTTATCTTTCCAAGTACTACTTAACAACAACTAAACTCTAAAAGGACTTCTCATATATCGGCCACCAAAGGCACGGATCCCCCTTATGGACAAAATCAGTCCTTTCTTGGAAGCCAACATTAACTACTCAGACTTCACAATTTTAGGAAATTTTAATTATCACCTAGAAAATGCAGTAGACCACAACGTGACCGCACTCATTGACGCCTTGTCGGGTTTCTCATTGGGACAGATAGTCAAGCAAGAGAGACACGTCGCCGGCCACACCCTGGACGGAATCTTTACCTCCAATACTATGATCAAAATCGTGGAGGTGATTCCTGTGCCTTGGTCGGACCACACAGCTATAGTGTTCAACATTAATGCAAATTCACAACAACTAACATCCTCTAACACACCTATCACAGTTAACTATCAAGACTGGACCAAAATTAATACTCCCGACCTAAAAAATTCACTATTGGACACCAAGCCGGACCTAACAGCAGATACGAACGAAGCAGTCCATAGACTAACCACTTGGATCAAAACAGCGGTTGACGCTGCAGCCCGTATTAAGAGTGTTAGATCTAGTAGGAAGAGGCCATCAGAACCTTGGTTTTCAGAGAAACTTTGAGCTCAGAAACGAATTTGCAGAAGGTCCGTAAGAAAGTGGAGGGCAAACTATGATCAAGCCAAAAAGAAGGAGTATGCACAAACATTAGCAGAGTAGAAGAGATTGATTATTGAGGAAAAAAGTAATTACTTTACGTCGAAAATTCTGGAAGCTAAGAACTCCAGCAGGGAACTGTTTGCTACAGTAAAGAAACTAGCTAATCTCCCAGCCAATGCTAAAACAGTCAGCACCCTGGAATTTTGTAACACCTTGGGACAGTTCTTCATCAACAAAGTTGAGACAGTTTACAAAACCTTCATAGGTGGTAATCACTCCTCCCCCAAGACACCCAAGCCAGGGCCAGATAGTCACACATCGGGCACTGGCTTCTCCTTTACATCTCCCACATGGGAACAGATTGTCCAAGTAGTGAAAACAACTAAATCAGGAGCCCCGTCAGACCCTGTCCTCCCAAAGTCTTCCATCTGTTCCCTGAACTACTCAGTGAACAACTAAACTTACTGATTAGGGAGATCGTACAGTCAGGCAGGTTCCCGGATGCATGGAAGACAGCCTCAGTCCTGCCTCTGCTAAAAAAAAAGCCAATTTAGATCCCGAAGAACCTGGCAGTTACCGGCCAATTTCTCGGATCCCTTTTTCATCCAAGGTATTGGAGAAACTGCTTAACGCACAAGTTACTAACTTGTGTAACGATATATCTGTAAGAGACAGTAGTTAGTGACAGATTCCTTACCTTAGAATATCCCCAGGCGTCAGGCTGGATCCGGAAAGATTTTGCGTAGCAGTATCCTTGCGCGTCGGTAGGCGGCGTCGTGCGGCTCCGTGTCCGTCGTCGGCGTCGTGATCGCCGGGATGACGTCGCGGGCAGTGCTTAGACGCCGCCCTGCGCGCTGACGTCAGTTCTGTACACGACTTTCCGCGCCAGGAACGCAGAGCCATGCAAGAAACTGACATAGGTGTCTGAAAAATACTAGGGCCCTGAAAGGGATGTCCTTAACCCTAGAAATCAGTTCGCAGAACGGGGAGGATGGGTGGGCGGTAGGAATCTGTCACTAACTACTGTCTCTTACAGATAAATCGTTACACAAGTTAGTAACTTGTGCATCTGAAAGAGACACGTTAGTGACAGATTCCTTACCTTAGAATAGATACCCCAGCAATACCAACCCCGGTGGTGGGTCTGCGAACAAAGATCAGACAAGGAAGTCCTGGAGGACAGAACGGCCAAAGAAGCCGTCCCTCCGGACCTGACTGTCAAGGCAGTAATGCTTGGTAAACGTGTGCAGCGAGGCCGACGTGGCTGCCTGACAGATATCCTGCAGCGGAACACCGCGGCCCAAAGCTGTGGTAGCAGCCGTTGCCCTGGTGGAATGGGCACGCAGCCCAACAGGAGGCTCCTTCTTAGCCAAAGAATAGCAGGCTTTGATACACAAGGTTACCCAGCGGGAGATGGTTCTCTTGTGCACCGCCCGACCTTTTTTGGCGCCCACGTAGCCAACAAAGAGCTGGTCATCCACCCGGAAGTGTTGTGTGCGGTTGATATAAAAGGAAAGCGCACGTTTTGGGTCCAGACGGTGGAGCCTCTCTAGAAGGATGCGGAGGCGGAAAGAAGGTGGGCAAAGTGATGGTCTGCCCAATGTGGAAGGCAGTAACCACCTTTGGCAAGAAGGACGGACGCGTCCTAAGAACAACCTTGTCTGAATGGACAGACAGAAAGGGAGGTTTGCATGATAGAGCCTGGAGCTCACTCACCCGCCGAGCATAGGTGATGGCCACCAGAAAGGCTGTCTTCAGAGTTGGAAGACGAAGAGGACAGTTATGTAGAGGCTCAAAGGGAGCGCACATAAGAAAGGTAAGAACCAAGTTCAAGTCCCACTGAGGCATCACAAACGGAACAGGAGGGAAGAGGTGTGTAATGCCTTTTAGAAACCTGTTAACAACAGGGGACTTGAAAAGGGAGGGCTGATCAGGAAGCCTGAGGAAGGCCGAGATGGCACAAAGATAGCCCTTGATGGTACCCAGCGATACAAAAGGGGATGATGGACCGGAACGCTTGAGCCAATCAAACACTCACCCCCAGTCAACTGATCTGGGTTTAATCCATCATCATTCTTTAGCTCACTCCACCACCCCAGTTCAGACATGGCCATATGCAAATCAGTCTGACCCTGTGCCTCATGGGAACAGTCCAGCCCGAACTGCCAAGCCATGTCTTCCCTGGACCGGAACCAAGCATCCTAGGACCGGTTTCTGGCATTTCAGCCGTCATCAGCCAGGCTTGCTTGAATCCAGTGGCAAAGTGAGCAAGGGACCCACGTCTGGGCATACCCCCGCCAACTTAGGGCGACCAAAGCGATACAAAGGGGATGATGGACGGAACGCTTGAGCCAATCAAACACTCACCCCCAGTCAACTGATCTGGGTTTAATCCATCATCATTCTTTAGCTCACTCCACCACCCCAGTTCAGACATGGCCATATGCAAATCAGTCTGACCCTGTGCCTCATGGGAACAGTCCAGCCCGAACTGCCAAGCCATGTCTTCCCTGGACCGGAAACAAGCATCCTAGGACCGGTTTCTGGCATTTCAGCCGTCATCAGCCAGGCTTGCTTGAATCCAGTGGCAAAGTGAGCAAGGGACCCACGTCTGGGCATACCCCGCCAACTTAGGGCGACCAAGCGATACAAAGGGGATGATGGACGGAACGCTTGAGCCAATCAAACACTCACCCCCAGTCAACTGATCTGGGTTTAATCCATCATCATTCTTTAGCTCACTCCACCACCCCAGTTCAGACATGGCCATATGCAAATCAGTCTGACCCTGTGCCTCATGGGAACAGTCCAGCCCGAACTGCCAAGCCATGTCTTCCCTGGACCGGAAACAAGCATCCTAGGACCGGTTTCTGGCATTTCAGCCGTCATCAGCCAGGCTTGCTTGAATCCAGTGGCAAAGTGAGCAAGGGACCCACGTCTGGGCATACCCCCGCCAACTTAGGGCGACCAAAGCCAGATCAGTTGACTGGGGGTGAGTGTTTGATTGGCTCAAGCGTTCCGTCCATCATCCCCTTTTGTATCGCTTGGTCGCCCTAAGTTGGCGGGGTATGCCCAGACGTGGGTCCCTTGCTCACTTTGCCACTGGATTCAAGCAAGCCTGGCTGATGACGGCTGAAATGCCAGAAACCGGTCCTAGGATGCTTGTTTCCGGTCCAGGAAGACATGGCTTGGCAGTTCGGGCTGGACTGTTCCCATGAGGCACAGGGTCAGACTGATTTGCATATGGCCATGTCTGAACTGGGGTGGTGGAGTGAGCTAAAGAATGATGATGGATTAAACCCAGATCAGTTGACTGGGGGTGAGTGTTTGATTGGCTCTAGCTGCTCCGTCCATCATCCCCTTTGTATCGCTTTGGTCGCCCTAAGTTGGCGGGGGTATGCCCAGACGTGGGTCCCTTGCTCACTTTGCCACTGGATTCAAGCAAGCCTGGCTGATGACGGCTGAAATGCCAGAAACCGGTCCTAGGATGCTTGTTTCCGGTCCAGGGAAGACATGGCTTGGCAGTTCGGGCTGGACTGTTCCCATGAGGCACAGGGTCAGACTGATTTGCATATGGCCATGTCTGAACTGGGGTGGCGGAGTGAGCTAAAGAATGATGATGGATTAAACCCAGATCAGTTGACTGGGGGTGAGTGTTTGATTGGCTCAAGCGTTCCGTCCATCATCCCCTTTTGTATCGCTTGATGGTACCCAGGGCAGAACCCTGTTGGGCCAGGGAAAGAAGGAACAGAAGAACCTCAGAAAGAGGGGCAGAAAGGGGATTCACAGCCTTTGCTGTGCACCATGCCACAAACTTGTTCCACCTGCAGGAGTATACCACCTTAGTGGAGGGACGCCTGGCTGCCAGAATCACATCACAAACTTCGGGAGGCAAGTCGAAAGGAATCAACTGCCGCCGCTCAATCTCCACGCAAGCAGGTGGAGGCTGGACAGGTTCGGGTGGAGGACCGTCCCCTGCTGCTGCGACAGAAGATCCTCCCGAAGAGGCAGATGGATCGGGGATCGACGCTCATACTGAGTAGCTCGGGATACCAAACTCTTCGAGCCCAGTCCGGAGCCACAAGGATGACTTGGGCCCGGTCGTGCCGAATCTTCTTCAACACTCTGGGTAGAAGTGGTATAGGCGGAAAGGCGTACAACAGACCGCAACTCCACTCGCGACGAAAAGCGTCGCCGAGCGAGTTCCGCCTTGGAAATTCCAACGCGCAGAACTGATGACATTGCGCGTTCTCTTCGGTGGCGAATAGATCTAATGAATGCTCTCCCCACTGCAGAAAGAGACCTTCCGCCACTTCCGAGTGAAGACGCCATTCGTGATCCATCATGCACCTGCGGCTGAGTTCGTCCGCCCTGGCGTTCAGGGAACCTGCCAGGTGTTGAACCATCAGGAACATGCCCTGATGTTCCAGCCATGTCCAGAGGCGCAGAGCCTCCTGACAGAGGGTCCACGACCCCACCCCGCCTTGTTTGTTGCAGTACCACATGGCGGTGGTGTTGTCTGTGAACACCTGCACTACCTTCCCTTTGACAGAGGGAAGGAATGCCTTGAGTGCAAGTCGGATCTCCCGGAGCTCCAGAAGGTTGATATAGAGCCGGGACTCCGCCGGAGACCAGAGGCCTCTGATCTCCGCCTCTCCCATGTGACCGCCCCAATCCCAGAAGGGACGCGTCCGTCACAACTGTGTGCTCTGGCTGGGGAAGGGAGAGGGATCTGCCCATGACCCATTGCCGGTTCGAGAGCCACCACTGCAACTGTTTTGCAGCCCCCTCCGAGATCTGGACGTGATCGGACAGGTTGCCCTGGTGCTGCGCCCACTGGAACTTCAGGTCCCACTGCAGAGCCCGCATATGCCATCTGGCATGATCGACCAGCAGGATGCAGGAGGCCATGAGGCCCAGCAGCCTCAGGGTCATCCGTACCAAAACCCAGGATAAAGGCTGAAAGATTGAAATCATAGCCTGAATATCCCGGACTCGCCGTTCGGGAGGATAGGCCCGAAACTGCGTCGTGTCCAGAACTGCTCCGATGAAAAGGAGCTGTGGAGAAGGAATCCGATGCGACTTCGGCACATTGATGGAGAACCCCAGCGAGTGCAGGAGTTTGGCCGTAGTCTGGAGGTGGGAGACGACTGCCTGGGACGAGCCCGCCTTCAGCAGCCAGTCGTCGAAGTAGGGGAAGACTGGAACCCCTGCCCGGTGCAGATGAGCTGCGACCACCGCCATCACTTTCGTGAACACCCGAGGGGCACTTGTAAGGCCAAAGGGGAGCACGGTGAACTGAAATGCTCGAGGCCTACCGTGAACCGTAGGTAACGCCGGTGGGCCGGCAGGACGGGGATGTGGAAATAAGCGTCCTGCAAGTCTAACGCTACCATCCAGTCTCCAGGGTCGAGGGCAGTCAAGACCTGAGCTAGGGTGAGCATCTTGAACTTCTCCTTCCGGAGGAAGCGATTGACGTTCCGGAGGTCCAAGATAGGACGCATGTCCTCCTTGTCCTTTTGGGCACCAGAAAGTAGTGGGAGTAGCAACCACGCCCTACTTCTGGGGTCGGAACATGCTCGATGGCCCTTTTGGCCAAGAGGGCCGTGACTTCCTTCTGCAGAAGCACCAAGTGATCCCCTGACATGCGGTGGAATTGAGGTGGCATGGCTGGGGGGGTGGTCTCGAAGGGGAGGGAGTAGCCCCTTCGGACAATGTCCAAGACCCACCTGTCCGAGGTGATGGGACGCCAGTGGTGAAGGTGATGGCGGACCCTGCCCCCTACTGGTGTGCTGTGCACCTGAAAGGAAGGACTAGGAGGGCTAGGAGGCCGCGGACGGGTTGGAGGTAGTGGCCTGACCCGCACGCTGGTTGCCCGAACCGCCACAGCGGTATCCACGTCCTCGGCCACGCGAAGACGCTTGCTGCGCAGGCCGGTGGCTGGGCAGCTTACGTGACTGGGTGCCCCTTCCGTGGCCACGAAAGGGGCGAAAAGCAGAGGTTTGCGGAGGGCGTACAACAGAAAGGCCCAGGGACTTGGCAGTAGCCCGTGAGTCCATAAAACGCTCCAGCGCATGGTCTGCCTTGGAACCAAAAAGACTGACTCCATCAAAGGGCATGTCCATGAGTGTATTCTGGACATCACCCGAGAAACCAGTTGTCCTCAGCCAGGCGTGGCGACGTAGCGCCACCGTCGTTGCAAGCGATCTGCCCAGCGAGTCGGCGGTATCAAGGCCACAACGTATGGTGTATTTAGCCGCATCTTTTCCTTCTGCAATGGCGCGGGTAAGCAGTGTCTTGACCTCCTCAGAACACTGTGGCAAAACAGCCGCCACCGAATCCCACAGGGAGTGGGTATATCGGCCCAAAAGGCAAGCGGTGTTGACGGACCGCAAGCCAGCACTGGAGGAAGAAAAGCCTTCTTCCCAAATTGGTCCAGGCGTTTGGATTCCCTATCCGGAGGGGCGGTAGGGAAGGCGGTTTGGGAGGCAGAGGCTTGGACAACCAAGCTCTCGGGGGTGGGATGTTGGGAGAGAAACAAGGGGTCGCCCGGCGCAGGCGTCGGGCCACGTTCCTATCCACAGGAGCCCCTGTGGTGGGCTTGGACCAGGCGCCCAAAAGAACGTCAGTGAGTGCATCATTAAACGGCAGCACAGTCTCCGTGGAGGAAGCTGCCGGCTGAAGCACTTCCGTCAGGAGATTAGTCCTGACAGCCACAGTAGGCAATTGGAGATGCAAGGCTCCAGCTGCTCTACTCAACACCGTTGCGAAATTAGCTCCCTCCTCCGTAGCCACGGGAGGAGACAGCATGCCAGTGTCAGGGGAGGTGTCTAGACCACTGGCATCCCCAAGTTCCTCAGCCCAGTCCTGATCATACTCACACTGTTGAGTGAGAGGGTCTTCCGACCCCTCCCAGCTCTCTTGGTCCTCCTCTGGTTCAAAATATGGAGGAGGAGGGACATTTGGGATCCAAGGTCTCATCGGCGCCGGCGTCGAGCGACGTCGGTCTGGCTCCATGTCCGGAGCCGGAGAGAGCCGGGGAACGACGCCGTCCGGAGCCCCGGACGGAGTCAGGAACGGCACCGGGGACATCGGCGTCGGCGTGGTCAACCGGCGTCGATGGGGGTTGCGGCACCACCGGAGCCGGGATCGAGGCCGGGGCCGGGATGAAGGCTGGCGGGACAGGCGGCGCCGGGACCGGAGTCGTCGGCGACGCCGGAGCAACCCCATCAGGGCCCGCGGGGCCCGAAGGCGCACCGGAGGGACCTTGAGGCCCGAAGAGGCGGGCCATGGCCGATAGGAATTCCTGTATTTCGGCCGGAGTCGCCCCCGAACCCGGAAAGGACGGGTAATGCGGGGGCGGCTCCACAGGCACGTCCGGGGCTGCGGGGATGGTGCCGACAGGGGCCTCAGCCGAGTCGCGAGACCGGCGAGGCGAAGTCTTAGAGCGATGATGCTTCTTAAGACTTTTTGTGCTTCGACTTACCCGAGGAGCGCGAAGACTTGGACTCCGACGACTGGCGGGGACTCCGCGACCGGCCCCTCGACCTCTCCCGGGACCGGGGCTTGGTGCGGCGTGGAGCCGACTGCCGGACCTCGAGTAGCTTTCGAGACCGCTCTCGCAAAGCCTTCGGGTGAAGTTTCCGGCAGTCAGGGCACGACTTCGTGTCGTGGTCTCGGCCGAGACAGAAGAGACACTCTAGATGCGGGTCCGTGATCGACATCATTCGACCACAGGCGTCGCATGGCTTGAAGCCGGGCATACCTAGGAGTCGATAGACTCGAAAAGAAACAGTGAAAAAATTCACAAAAAAGTTAGTCAAAAATTGACTAGGGCACTGCTCTTCCCGGATCTGCGCTTACTGGCGCGGAAAAAGAAGAACTGACGTCAGCGCGCAGGG
Source organism: Calotriton arnoldi (assembly GCA_963921515.1). NCBI lineage: Eukaryota > Metazoa > Chordata > Amphibia > Caudata > Salamandridae > Calotriton > Calotriton arnoldi. The sequence continues at coordinate 3,455,974 of CAWUFW010000600.1, forward strand.
GCGGCGTCTAAGTACTGCCCGCGACGTCATCCCGGCGATCACGACACCGACGACGGACGCGGAGCCGCACGACGCCGCCTACCGACGCGCAAGGGTACTGCTACGCAAAAACTTTCCGGATCCAGCCTGACGCCTGGGGATATTCTAAGGTAAGGAATCTGTCACTAACGTGTCTCTTTCAGATACACAGATTACTTCTTTCATTTTCGCTGGAGAACTCCTGGACCACTCTCAGTACGGGTTCAGAGAGGGCCACGGAACCGAGACTGCTTTGATCATGGCAACAGAGGAACTTCGAAGATCACTGGACTCAGGAGGGAAGGCCGCCTTGATTTTGTTAGATCTATCGGCGGCCTTCGACACTGTCAACCACGAAATATTAATTGGCAGATTGACGGAGCTGGGTTTTCAGGAATCCGCCCTCAATCTTCTTGCATCCTATCTAACCGGCAGAACTTTCTCAGTAGAACTGGGAGGTTCCATATCCAAATCATTTGAACTGCTGTGTGGTGTACCTCAGGGCTCCTCTCTGAGCCCCACACTTTTTAATATTTATGTGACTCCGTTAGCCTCGATTATTAGGCAATGTGGCTTCTCGGTGGTCTCTTATGCGGACGACACCCAGGTGGTGGTGTCAGTGTCAAATAATGTGGACGCGACAGCTGATCGTTTTAACAATTGCATGTCACAAGTAAACACTTGGATGCAGACTAACTGCCTAAAACTAAACGGAGAAAAAACAGAGGTCCCGATACTGGGCCCTGACCCGTCTTTCTGGTCACCAAGATGGTGGCCAGATAACCTTGGAGACTGTCCGATGCCAGTCTCCAAGGTCAAGAACCTAGGTGTGGTCTTTGATGACAAGCTGATAATTGACGGTCAAATCAATAAGCTTTCATCCACCTTCTGGGGGATCTTAAAGATGATCAGAAAGATGATCAGAAAGATTCGTCCTTTCATACCCCCGGAAGCATTAAAGACGTTGGTGACATCATTGGCCCTTTCGAGATTGGACTACGGCAACGCCCTATATGTAGGGCTACAATCCCAGTATCTACAAAAACTGCAGCGTCTGCAGAACGCCGCCGCCAGATTGATACTGGGTGTCCCCAAACATGAAGCAATTTCCCATAGATTGAGAGCCCTTCACTGGCTCCCAGTGGGGAAGAGAATTATTTTCAAATCACAATGTCTGGCCTATAAGGCACTTCAGGGTAAAGGACCACTAGATCTGAGATCGCACTTGAAATGGTACGTACCAGCCAGAAATCTCAGATCCTCTCACTTAAAACTGCTACAATTACCCACGTACAGGCAGGTTTGTTGGGGAGGAAGAAGTTTCATATTGGGAACAGCAAAAACTTGGAACCGTTTGCCAATGCCGATAAAAAACAGTTCCTCACTCTTGTCCTTCAGAAGACTACTGAAAACTTGGCTCTTCTCCGACTGAGCTCTGGAAACCCATAACGCATCGCTCAATCCCATCACCTCATATGTCCTGCCAAACTCAGCGCCAAGACGCCTTCGGGCATATGTGCGCTATATAAGTCGACAAATCAAATCAAAGAAGTGACCACCGTAGGGCCGAAAAGGTGCTCTTTATCAAAGGGTTGGTTCAGAATAGAGGCTTGGACCTCGGGTTTGAACCCGGAAATTCTGAGCCAAGCATGTCTGCGTAGCAACACTGGTGTTGACTGCGCGGGCTGCTGTGTCTGCTGCGTCTAATGCGCACCTAATAGAAGTATTGGTAATTAATTTCCCCTCCTGAATTAGGTCATTAGCTTAGGTTTTGTGCTCGTCGGGTAAAAACTGCATTAATTTTTCTAGCTCATCATAATGAGCTCTGTCGTACCGAGCTAAGAGAACTTGTGCATTTGCAATTCGCCAGTGATTGGCTGCTTGCGATGCAATTTTTTTGCCTGAGGCATCAATTAATTTTGACTCCTTATCAGGAGGAGGGGCATCTCCTGTCGTTTGTGAGTTTGCTCTTTTGCGAGCGTTGGGAGACTACAAGGGAGTCTAATGGAAGTTGACCCCTGATTTAAGTGGGGTCAGTAGGTGCTGGTTTGTACTTTTTCTCAATTCTGGGTGTGATAATTCTTGCCCGGGGTCTTTAAAAATCTCGTCAGTATGTTTAAGCAGTCCCTTAAGCATAGGTAGTGTCTGTGTTGATCTCTGAGAGGAACTTAAGGTTTCAAATAGAGAATCCTCTTCAAGAGCCTCTTTATGTAATTCCACCCCATGGTATTGAGCAGCCCTATTAAGTAGCTCTATATACCCTATGTTGACATCAGGTGGTGAGGGTTTGGAAAGGTATAGATCCGGATCGTTGTCTGTGATCGGATCTGTATTATAGTCCTCCCAGAGGTCATTAGTGTCCTGTGGCCTATCTTCATCCCCTTCATCTTGTTTATCAGGTGATTGAGGTTGTGGGGAATTTGTGGGTGTGATGAGGAAATTTGGGTCAATGGGTGAAGGAGGTGTAATGGGAGGAGGAGAAGGGTTAGTACCCACATTCTTGCGTTTTAAAGGAATGTGGTAGTCTTCTTGTAAGCCCATTTTCCTTTTCTCTGGCAGTTCCACATGAATATGTGCAGTATCTGGATGGATAACCAGTTTTTTGTTTCGGATCTGTGTTTGCAGGTGGGACGTCGAAACTAGGTTCTTTAGATGGAACAGTTGTTTTCCCTTTGGGCGCCGTACTTTTCGGCGTCGAAAGTTTCGGCTCCGAAGATTTACTCTTTGGTAACAAGGGAATGGCCACAACGACATGCTTCGATTTCGATGCCGAAGGTTTCGGTTCGGCATCGAGATGGGGCCGACTCGATCCCAAGCCAGAAGGCTTTGATTTGTGTTTCGGTGCCGGGCCGGAGGGCGGGGTATCCGAAACTTTTTCTCTGTGCCGACCTTGGCCCGAGGAGGGACCGTAGCCTTTTTCTTTGACAAATGTTGGGGCAGGGGGGTGTCTGTACTCATGGTATGCTGACCCGGTGCCACTTGCTCTTGTTCTTCCATGTCAAGTCGGCTTTGGACACGGAGATGTGTTCCCCCTCTTCTTCGGCTCCTTGTGCGTGGAATTCTTCCTGATCGGAATCTTCACTGAAGATGTCCGGTGCGGAGCCGCTTTGTTGGTGCATTTCGTGACGTCGAGCCTGACGGTCACGGAGCGTCTTCTTGGATCGAAACAATCGGCACGCGTCGCAGTCTTGTTTGTCGTGTTCCGGGAATAGACAGATTGCACACTTTGTGCAAGTCGGTGCGCGGAAACTTAGCGCGACACCCGGGACAGAATCTGAATGGAGTCCGTTCCATTGACTGCTAGCGAGCTCGGCGCGGGTAGGCCCAACGGCCCTCCACGAATCTTCCGATCGAAGACTTCGACTCGAAACGATACGCGGAGAATGGGAAACGCGATCGAGAACAAAACTGTAGAGGGTAGTGGATTGCGCGTCGAGGGGAACCCGAGAAACGGTGTCGAACCAGAGCACCGCGATTCACATCCGAACCCGATGGTGGAAAAAACAATCTAACATGGAGTCGATGTCCATGTGCACCATCACCGAAAGGAGGAGTCACCTACCTTGTGACTGGAAAAGACTTCTTTGAAGAAAAACAAAGTGCAAACATCCAGACCCAACACTAGATGGCAGGCTATGCAAAGCATGTGATCTACAGCTCACATGCCTCGAACATAAACTTTAACATTGTCCAGGGCAAGACCTTCCGGGGCCAAGGACAGAACAAAGAGAAGCACGTCCGAAAGCTTCGCTTGGAGTAAATCCACCCAGTGGTCCTAGCAAAGGGCCACAAACTTCACCCAGTTCCCAGGCCAGATCGACAGAAGGGCATACCTGTCGAACTTATGGAGTTGTACTGAGGGTACCAGATGACAGTGTGCAGTCTGTGGGGACCTAAACTGACTGAGCCTGAATATCAGGCAAACACCTTCAAAGATAGACCCAAGGACCTCTGATCTCAGAGGTTTTCAGATGGCCATCTCATCTGGGGCACCCCATCTGACATCACTACAGTGGCCACTGCTGGCAAAAGGAAGAAAAGGATCCGCAAAAGGTTTCCTGTTACTGACCACTACTGAAAATCTACAGCTTCCTCCAGGGAGAAATCCTGATGTGTCCATCAGCACACCCCAGTGTTGAGCCCACTGGACAAATACAAGGAGATGATGGACGGAGCGCTGAAACATTTCAGACACTCACCCCCAGTCACAGATCTGGGTTGAATCCATCATCGTTCTTTAGTGCACTTCGCCACCCCAGTTCAGACCCAGCTATATGCAAATCAGTCTTGACCCTGTGCCTCATGGGAACAGTCCAGACCGAAGTGCCAAGCCAGGTCTTCCCTGGACAGGAAACAAGCATCCTGGGACCGGTTTCGGGGTAACACCCCATACCAGCCAGGCTAGCTTGAATCCAGTGACAAAGTGAGCAAGGGACCCACGTCTGATCATACCCTGCCAACTTGGGGCGAACAAATGAACAAAACAAACATAAGGAGATGAAGGACGGAGCGCTGAAACCTTGCAGACACTCACCCCCAGTCACAGATCTCGGTTGAATCCATCATCGTTCTTTAGCTCACTTCGCCACCCCAGTTCAGACCCAGCCATATGCAAATCAGTCTTTACCCTGTGCATCATGGGAATAGTCTGGACACCTAAGCATCACGAAGGGAGCACATGTACCAAGGAGCAGGAGTAACCAGCAGGATACAGGAAGTCCATCAGAGCAGGAAGAAAGTCCCCTACTGAAATGTCAGAATGATAGCCTGAATGTCCTGAATCTTGTGAGGACATGGGAAGACCCTGAGAGATGCTATAACCAGCTACACCTCAGGTCGGGACCTTGATCTTAACCAACCTTCAGGCATGTGCCATGTACAGCTTGGTCTCCCGGTCTTTGATGGCTTTGGTATGCATGTGGCCGCATTTCTTAAACCATCTGGAATTGTGCTTCCGACCCAGGCACCACAAGCATATGTCACGGGGGTCTGAAATTAACATTTGCTTGTGGAAGAATTGGCATGGCTTAAACATTGATTTTAAGTGGGTGGGGGGGGTGACATCTGAGAGCACTATAGAAAACAAATATAGAAAGGAAAAAGGGATTCCTAGAACAGTTCTCTGGAGCCGTGTCGAAGGTTGCAGAAAAAAAGGAACTGACATTGGAGCACTTGGGTGTCGCACTTTTATTGCTCGGGTGATGCCATGTCTCTTGTGCTGCCTGGCACAGAGGCATAGTCGAACACCAACTGCAGGCACAAAGAGCTATTTCAATTTTTTCCAGAATGCAGTCTTGCGCCTGGGAGATTAAAGGAGTGAGGAATCTGCAGGTAGAAGTATCCATCAAAAACATCACTGCAAGATTCATAGCAGGCCTTTAATGATGGAAGCAAAGCACATCCATGCTGCAATAACTTTTCACTCTACACAAATTTGGGTTAAAGTGAAATAATGCTACACTCTTACAATCACTGGAATACTCTAAGAAATCGGCCTACTTCGGCAAAAAACTGCCAGTTATGACAAAAACCACCCCAAGCTAGCAACTGCTTCAATATGGGGTAGGACAGCACTCATTCCAGTGTCAGACCTCGACAACATTTCTAGATTATGTTCCGAACATCAAGAATCCACCTAACCTACTCTCAATCAGAAAGAAAATCAGAAGCAACTTTTCCCAGCAATCTTTCCACAAAGTCCCCAACCACAATGACCACCACCAAACCCCCCAAATGCACAAGTTACTAACTTGTGTAACGATATATCTGTAAGAGACAGTAGTTAGTGATAGATTCCTTACCTTAGAATATCCCCAGGCGTCAGGCTGGATCCGGAAAGTTTTGCGTAGCAGTACCCTTGCGCGTCGGTAGGCGGCGTCGTGCGGCTCCGCGTCCGTCGCCGGCGTCGTGATCGCCGGGATGACGTCGCGGGCAGTACTTAGGCGCCGCCCTGCGCGCTGACGTCAGTTCTGTACACGACTTTCCGCGCCAGGAACGCAGAGCCATGCAAGAAGCTGACACAGGTGTCTGAAAAATACTAGGGCCCTGAAAGGGATGTCCTTAACCCTAGAAATCAGTTCGCAGAACGGGAGGATGGGTGGGCGGTAGGAATCTATCACTAACTACTGTCTCTTACAGATATATCGTTACACAAGTTAGTAACTTGTGCATCTGAAAGAGACACGTTAGTGATAGATTCCTTACCTTAGAATAGATACCCCAGCAATACCAACCCCGGTGGTGGGTCTGCGAACAAAGATCAGACAAGGAAGTCCTGGAGGACAGAACGGCCAAAGAAGCCGTCCCTCCGGACCTGACTGTCAAGGCAGTAATGTCTAGTAAACGTGTGCAGCGAGGCCCACGTAGCCGCCTGACAGATAACCGGCAGCGGAACACCGCGGCCCAAGGCCGCGGTAGCAGCCGTTGCCCTGGTGGAATGGGCACGCAGCCCAACAGGAGGTTCCTTTTAGCCAAAGAATAGCAGGCCTTGATGCACAAGGTAACCCAGCGGGAGATGGTCCTCTTGTGCACCGCCCGACCTTTTTGGCGCCCACGTAGCCAACAAAGAGCTGGTCATCCACCCGGAAGTGTTTTGTGCGGTCAATATAAAAAGAGAGCGCACGTTTTGGGTCCAGACGGTGGAGCCTCTCTTCCTCTCTGGAAGGATGCGGAGGCGGAAAGAAGGTGGGCAAAGTGATGGTCTGCCCAATGTGGAAAGCAGTAACCACCTTTGGCAAGAAGGACGGACGCGTCCGAAGAACAACCTTGTCTGGATGAACAGACAGAAAGGGAGGTTTGCAAGATAGAGCCTGGAGCTCACTCACCCGCCGAGCGGAGGTGATGGCCACCAGAAAGGCTGTCTTCAGAGTCAGAAGACGAAGAGGACAGTTATGCAGAGGCTCAAAGGGAGCGCACATTAAAAGGTAAGAACCAAGTTCAAGTCCCACTGAGGCATTACAAACGGAACAGGAGGGAAGAGGTGAGTAATGCCTTTTAAGAACCTGTTAACAACAGGGGACTTGAAAAGGGAGGGCTGATCAGGGAGCCTGAGGAAGGCCGAGATAGCACAAAGATAACCCTTGATGGTACCCAGGGCAGAACCCTGTTGGGCCAGAGAGAGAAGGAACAGAAGGACCTCAGAAAGAGGGGCAGAAAGGGGATCCACAGCCTTTGCTGTGCACCATGCCACAAATTTGTTCCACCTGCAGGCGTATACCACCTTAGTGGAGGGACGCCTGGCTGCCAGAATCACATCACAAACTTCGGGAGGCAAGTCGAAAGGAATCAACTGCCGCCGCTCAATCTCCACGCAAGCAGGTGTAGACTGGACAGGTTCGGGTGGAGGACCGTCCCCTGCTGCTGCGACAGAAGATCCTCCCGAAGAGGCAGACGGATCGGGGATCTATGCTCATATTGAGTAGCTCGGGATACCAAACTCTTCGAGCCCAGTCCGGAGCCACAAGAATGACTTGGGCCCGGTCGTGCCGAATCTTCTTCAACACTCTGGGTAGAAGTGGTATAGGCGGAAAGGCGTACAACAGACCGCAACTCCACTCGCGACGAAAAGCGTCGCCGAGCGAGTGCCGCCTTGGAAATTCCAACGCGCAGAACTGATGACATTGCGCGTTCTCTTCGGTGGCGAATAGATCTAACCAAGGCTCTCCCCACTGTAGAAAGAGTCCTTGCGCCACTTCCGAGTGAAGACGCCATTCGTGATCCATCATGCACCTGCGGCTGAGTTCGTCCGCCCTGGCGTTCAGAGAACCTGCCAGGTGTTGAACCATCAGGAACATGCCCTGATGTTCCAGCCATGTCCAGAGGCGCAGAGCCTCCTGACAAAGGGTCCAAGACCCCACCCCGCCCTGTTTGTTGCAGTACCACATGGCGGTGGTGTTGTCTGTGAACACCTGCACTACCTTCCCTTTGACAGAGGGAAGGAATGCCTTGAGTGCAAGCCGGATCGCCCGGAGCTCCAGAAAGTTGATATGGAGCCGGGACTCCGCCGGAGACCAGAGGCCTCTGATCTCCGCCTCTCCCATGTGACCGCCCCATCCCAGAAGGGACGCGTCCGTCACAACTGTATGCTCTGGCTGGGGAAGGGAGAGGGATCTGCCCATGACCCATTGCCGGTTCGAGAGCCACCACTGCAACTGTTTTGCAGTCCCCTCCGAGATCTGGACGTGATCGGACAGGTTGCCCTGGTGCTGCGCCCACTGGAACTTCAGGTCCCACTGCAGAGCCCGCATATGCCATCTGGCATGATTGACCAGCAGGATGCAGGAGGCCATGAGGCCCAGCAGCCTCAGGGTCATCCGTACCGAAACCCAGGATAAAGGCCGAAAGATCGGAATCATAGCCTGAATATCCCGGACTCGCCGTTCGGGAGGATAGGCCCGAAACTGCGTCGTGTCCAGAACTGCTCCGATGAAAAGGAGCTGTGGAGAAGGAATCAGATGCGACTTCGGCACATTGATGGAGAACCCCAGCGAGTGCAGGAGTTCGGCCGTAGTCTGGAGGTGGGAGACGACTGCCTGGGACGAGCCCGCCTTCAGCAGCCAGTCGTCGAGGTAGGGGAAGACTGAGACCCCTGCCCGGCGCAGATGAGCTGCGACCACCGCCATCACTTTCGTGAACACCCGAGGGGCACTTGTAAGGCCAAAGGGGAGCACGGTGAACTGAAAATGCTCGGGGCCTACCGTGAACCGAAGGTAACGCCGGTGGGCCGGCAGGACGGGGATATGGAAATACGCGTCCTGCAAGTCCAACGCTACCAACCAGTCTCCTGGGTCGAGGGCAGTCAAGACCTGAGCTAGGGTGAGCATCTTGAACTTCTCCTTCCGGAGGAAGCGATTGACGTTCCGGAGGTCCAAGATAGGACGCATGTCCTCCTTGTCCTTTTGGGCACCAGAAAGTAGTGGGAGTAGCAACCACGCCCTACTTCTGGGGTCGGAACATGCTCGATGGCCCTCTTGGCCAAGAGGGCCGTGACTTCCTTCTGTAGAAGCACCAAGTGATCCCCTGACATGCGGTGGAATTGAGGTGGCATGGCTGGGGGTGGTCTCGAAGGGGAGGGAGTAGCCCCTTCGGACAATGTCCAAGACCCACCTGTCCGAGGTGATGGTGCGCCAGTGGGGAAGGTGATGGCGGACCCTGCCCCTACTGGCGTGCCGTGCACCTGAAAGGAGGGACTAGGAGGGCTTGGAGGCCGCGGACGGGTTGGAGGTGGTGGCCTGACCCGCACGCTGGTTGCCCGATCCGCCACGGCGGAATCCACGTCCTCGGCCACGCGAAGACGCCTGCTGCGCGGGCCGGTGGCTGGGCTGCTGACGTGAAGGGGCGCCCTACCGTGGCCACGATAGGGGCGAAAAGCAGAAGGCAGCGGAGGGCGTGTAGCAGAAAGGCCCAGGGACTTTGCAGTAGCCCGTGAGTCCTTAAAGCGCTCCAACGCATGGTCTGCTTTGGACCCAAAAAGACCGACTTCCATCAAAGGGCATGTCCATGAGAGTATTCTGGACATCCCCTGAAAACCAGTGGTTCTCAGCCAGGCGTGGCGCCGGAGCGCCACCGTCGTTGCAATCGACCTGCCCAGCGAGTCGGCGGTGTCAAGGCCACAACGTATAGTGTATTTGGCCGCATCCCTTCCTTCCGCAATGGCGCGGGAAAGCAGTGCCTGGACCTCCTCAGGGCACTGGGGCAAAACATCCGCCACCGAATCCCACAGGGAGTGGGTATATCGGCCCAAAAGTCAAGCGGTGTTAACGGACCGCAAGCCAGCACTGGAGGAAGAAAAACCTTTCTTCCCAAACTGATCCAGGCGTTTGGATTCCCTATCCGGAGGAGCGGTAGGGAAGGCGGTTTGGGAAGCGGAGGCTTGGACAACCAAGCTCTCAGGAGTGGGGTGGACAGAAAGAAACAGGGGTCGCCCGGAGCGGGGCGATGGCGTCGTGACACGTTCCGATCCACAGGAGCCCCTGTGTTGGGCTTGGACCAGGCGCCCAAAAGAACGTCAGTGAGGGCGTCGTTAAACGGCAGCACAGTCTCCGCAGAGGAGGCTGCCGGCTGAAGCACCTCTGTCAAGATGTTAGTCTTGACCGTCAAAGTAGGGAGCTGGAGACGTAAGGCCCCAGCAGCCCTACGCAACACCGTACCAAAATTGGCCCCCTCCTCCGTAGCCACGGGAGGAGACAGCATGCCAGTGTCAGGAGAAGTATCCAGACCACTGGCCTCCCTAGACTCTCTGTCCAGTCCTCATCATACTGACAGTTTCGTGTCAGAGGGTCATCAGACCCCTCCCAGTCCTCCTGGTCCTCCTCTGGTTCAAAATAAGGAGGAGGAGGGACATTTGGGACCCAAGGTCCCATCGGCGCCGGAGCCGGCGTCGAGCGACGTCGCTCCGGGTCCATGTCCGGAGCCGGAAGGAATTGGGGAACGACGCCGCCCGGAGCCCAGGGCGGCGTCGAGAACGGCACCGGAGACATCGGCGCCGGCGGAGGTGTCGTGAGGTCGACCGGCGTCGATGGGTGTTGTGGAGCCGGGATCGAGGCCGGGGCCGAAGCCGGAGCCGGGATCGAGGCTGGAGGCTCGGGCGACGCCGGGGCCGGAGCCGCCGGCGACGCCGGAGCAACCCCATCAGGGCCCGCGGGGCCCGAAGGCGCACCGGAGGGGCCTGAAGGCCCGAAGAGGCGGGCCATGGCCGACAGGAACTCCTGTACCTTGGCCGGATCCGCCCCGAACCCGGGAAGGGCGGGTATGACGGGGCGACTCCACAGGCAAGTCCGGGGCCGCGGGGGCGGGGACGGTGCCGGGAGGGGCCTCAGCCGAGTCGCGAGACCGGCGAGGCGAAGTCCGAGAGCGACGATGCTTCTTGGACTTCTTGTGCTTCGACTTACCGGACGAAGAAGTCGACGACCGGTGTGCACTCCGCGAGCGACCCCTGGACCTCTCACGCGACCGGGGCTTCCGCGGAGCCGAATGCCGGGCCTCGAGGAGCTTTCGAGACCGCTCTCGCAAAGCTTTCGGGTTGAGGGCCTGGCATTCGGGACAAGACTCGGTGTCGTGGCCTCGGCCGAGGCAGAAGAGACACTCCCAATGCGGGTCGGTGACGGACATCATCCGCGCACAGGCGCCGCATCGCTTGAAGCCGGGCATCCCTACGACACCTTAAAGTTGTGAAAAACCAGTGAAAAAATCACCAAAAAGTATGGTCAAAAATTGACCAGGGCACTGCTCTTCCCGGATCTGCGCTTGCTGGCGCGGAAAAAGAAGAACTGACGTCAGCGCGCAGGGGCGGCGCCTAAGTACTGCCCGCGACGTCATCCCGGCGATCACGACGCCGACGACGGACGCGGAGCCGCACGACGCCGCCTACCGACGCGCAAGGGTACTGCTACGCAAAACTTTCCGGATCCAGCCTGACGCCTGGGGATATTCTAAGGTAAGGAATCTATCACTAACGTGTCTCTTTCAGATACAGTCAACTAGCCACTTCTCCCTCCATGTCTGATCCTCTCATTCCTTGCACACACAACTGCAACTCAACACCCAAATGACTGCAACTTACCTAGTGCTTTCTCCTATTATAGACAACTGCATAGCCTACTGGCAGCTATAATGTGCAATAAAGCAATATCAGAATAAAAATGAATCCTGTACAGTTTCCAAAAGTGCTGAACATATGTTTGCAAATCAAGAGCTTTTACTACTGAATTTTGATTTGGCTCTAAGAAGCAATAAGGTAAAATTTGGAAGCAATATCCTCTGATTTCAATCAGTGTATGGATGACAGAGGCAAACTAACCTCCAGCCCTTATACTATCCCCACAGTTGGTAGCACTGAAAGTGCCAGGCAGGTTACCATATTGCAGGGGATTGTCTATCCAGAGTGGGCTTTGATCAGGATAGTCGGCTGGGACGCTCAACTGCAAAGGCGGTACACTCGGGAGGTTCTTGTCATCTAGAAAATATAAGATTTACTTAACAGCTTGTTCGTACACATTGCTTAAAACCACAATTTTACAATTTACAAGTGCTGCAAGTAATTCTTTACGGTGTTAAAACTTTAAACTAAAATCCATCATAAGGAAATGTTCTGATCTCAAATACCTAAACAGAAAAAACTGAAGAATCAGTTACAAATCTAATTATCAATTAAATGTTTATTAAAAGAAATTCCTAATATTTGACAGTTACTGCACATATCTAATTAGCTGGAGCCCCTGGACTCCATGAAATAACTTCTTCACATGTTCAAATCTCATATTTGTGAAAGACTGCTAAGAATAGGAGCGTCACCCTTATTGCATCTAATAATAGCCCTCAAATTATACTTATGTAAAAAAAGTAACCAAATCATTTCCATTTGCATCTTTCCTCTGAAATGGGAATGAACTGTTCTGTGAGGGGTCTTCTGTCGCACTGAGCTATGTCATCATACAGGTCTACTGCCGAGACAGGGATTACTTGAAGACTAAACCCTTACATGAGAGCCATTTAAAGTAAAAAGTCCTATAACAATCTTTAAAAATTGTGTATGTCCATATTTCTTCAAGTGTTTAAGGACAATATGTGTAAATAAATAATAGTTTGTCTACCCTGCATAGAATTCAGGCCAGCAAAATGAAGCCAACATTATAAAACCACACCGTTGTCAAACAAATAGCTACACCTCCACTTGCGTGGTCACCAGTAGTCAGTAAGGCAAGTTTGACAAAGTTAATGTTAGCCTTCAAGGTTCAATAAGCTCCAAGCCTGAGTTCTTGCAAACAAATTACAGTGAAACATGAACTGCAATATTCCATGATAGAAGGTTGAAAACATCTACATCAATGAACAAGATCAGAGATACTGAATTCAAGTGTATGGCATTAGAACTATCAGGAATGGGTAGTGAAGAAAGGGTGCCTAGCTGATTAAGCCCTTACCAGTTGTTGGCATCCGCTTCGCATTACCAAATAGTGCCAGACCCCAGTTACTAAAGAAAGCCAGAGTTTGGGGGGCTTAAATGTTCATGCTCAACCTTTGTCCTGTGAATTTATCAGATTATTCTCTTCAAGTGATGAAGAATTTATACTAGAGGAGGAGGGGGCAAAACCAAAATTGTTGTAAGACCCTCAACAGTGCTGTTCTGCCAGATGTATATTTTGTGCTGCAGTGCTTAGTAACTGATAGTCACATCACTAGGTCTATCCTCCACCAGGAGGAATGGTCTCTGGTGTCAGACTATCTGGGATCCATTGTGTGAAAATATATGTTTAAAAATACCTCCTATCTTCAGGAATATATGATTTAAAATGGGGGACAAGGGTTGTGGTATGGTTAAAATAATTGAAGATGTGAATAGAGAAGTATTAGGTGTCTCTCACATCTTTATCTGGAAGATCAACATGTTTCAGCATGCTTTGCACCCTGTGGGTCGATGGCTTTCGTCAGGACCAAAAGTCTATTTTATTGGATCCCTTCTTGAAACCAAATAGGACACTTTCCCTTGGTTTTTGCAGTGTTCTCTTCATAGAGAATTAGGGGACTATTTGTCCTTTCCTTAATTTACATTCCTGGAGAGCTCCACAGGTCTGGCTGGGGAGGGAGATGGGGTTCTAGCATGTCGTAGTATTTGTGTTCCAGTTCCTATTTGCGTCCCCTCCAGCCTGCAGCCTGGCAGAGGATTATGTTATTTAGCCTGCTGACTATTCAGCCAGGTAAAGGGTAACATTCTAAAAGTTACTTTTCCTTAATATTTATTATAAAATTATTAAAACTCCGACCTCACTGAATATTACATAGGTCTTACTACTCTCGATCCAGTCTGCACCACATGGGCTGCTGCGGATCTGCCTTGTGCACTAGAGGCTGTGGCAAAAGAGATACTTTTTTCCACACACTTTGGGAATGCCCTGAGATCCAGCATTATTGGAGAGCGGTCATGATTGTAAAGGCCACGGTTAGAGGTTTGGATGTCTCATTGGAGGCCTGATGGCGGAATCTGGGCATTTCCGGGGAGGTGAAATGGCCCGGATACTCCGCACTGTGGTTGACATTGGCAGCAGGTGTCGGCTAAACGAAATATCGTCAAAGCATGTGAAACAAATAGTCCCCTGAACATCCTGGACTGGAAAAACAATGTGGACTGGTGCCAATTGGCGGAATGCAAGGTATATCAGAGCTGGGGATGCCTCCTCAAATATGAGAAAGTATGGGGCAACTGGGCACAATACAGGGGGCCCTGAGGGGGCTGAGGGTGGTGCTAAAGGTAGGGTCCGGGATACCCCTTGCCAAACCTGTTCCGGGGCAGAATTCCACATCAAGGTACTGTGTATATAATGTATTCGATAAGGTAATCACTGTTGAAAAAGGAAGTTGTCTGTTTCTCCCTTGATTGGCCTACTGTATGTATTCTCCATTCGGCATGTATTGTTGTGTACTGAGCAACTGCTTAAGAAAAAGAATTTTTTTAAAAATCCGACTTCACCATTGAATTGAATTTATAATAACTATTAAAAATAGTAGTTTAAATATTTTTGTAGCTAGTCTAATTTCTGAGATACAGTATTAGTAATTCAGTCTGTACTCTGATTTTCTACATAGGACAACTAGGCCTGCCAAAATGAAAAGAGCTTTTTTGGGCTTTGTAACTGTCTGGATATTGTGACATCAATTTTCTGCACGTCCCACTTTTAAATACCATGCATCCTTCCTTCTGGGCTACAAGGCCTTCGTGTGGGGATAGTTAAAATGGAGGTTTTCACTTTCTACACTATTTAGTAGGGACTTACAAGCAAGTTAAAGGTGCCAATGAGGAGTAAGCCGAGTCAACCATGTTTAAAGAGAGAGCACAGGCACTTCACTACTGGTTAGCAGGGATAAAGAGTAGAGTTCTAAAGCCAGCAAAGATATAGGATGCAGCAAACGGGGGAAAGTCCGGGGTGACCACGCATTAGCTACTAATGGAGATTAAGCACAACATTACAGTTTGGCAAAAATATCAAAGTTTTACAGATATCCGACTCTCTACCGAGCTATGTTCTGATTTTTAAGTGTTCTGAAGAGAGACTTTTTTTTTTTAGGTCTCACCTACAGAATCCTTTTGCAGTCTGTTGCTGAAAGGCCTATTGTTCTTCTCACTTGGATCTGCTTCCACTTCCCCATGGTGGCACAGACTCTTCCCTAAATGGCATGTGCTGGTTCACCTTATGGGTGGGCCTGCAGCACTTGTTGTGCCACCCACTTACATAGTCTTATTAAAAATCTCTCAGGAACGCCATTGCAGCCTGTGTGCAGTTCTAAACTGCCAATTCGACTTGGCAAAATTATTTCTTTACCAGACCTAAACCTAATACGTATAAGTCACCCCTAAGGAAGGCCCAAAACAGCCATAAGGGCAGGGTGCAGAATATTTAAAAAGTTGGACCTGTACTCTTAAGTTTTACATGTCCTGGTAGTAATAAACTCCTAAATTTGCTTTTTAAGAAAGTTGGTGTTTTCTTGTCCTAACTGCTTTGGGTCTGTTTCTTAGGTCTCCTGACTAGGTGCAGTTGGACTTTGTATATTCCTCCCACACAATATCACAAAAGGGGACTGGTAGTTAGCAGAAAGGACCATCCTGACAGGATGGGAGGGGCCTCATTTTTCAAAGCACATACCTCAGCACACACACAAAGAACTTCACACTTGCCTTTGGTGAGGTTCAACATCATGGGAGCAGGGCAAGGAGACGGGAAGCTCCAAGACCATCTGTGTGGATTGTGCTGGGGAACTTGAGAAGTTTCTTCCACTTCAAAGATGGTATCCGGTGTAAAAATAGGACCCTCAGACCCACTCTTCAGTTCACGTCTGGACCCGAGGAGGACTCAGAGGATTGTCATACTGCCCGAGGCCTGCTGTGCACGTCAGGGGACAGCCCTGCTGTTTGTGACCTACTTTTCTGCTTGAACCCAGGACTCCCAGAGTGGCTCCAATGGCTAGTTGTCTGGCCTTCTGTTCAGAGTCACAGGGACAGAAAAGACTCCAACTATCTTGGACCTGCGCCTGAGTGAGTCCTGAGACTCCAAGTGGTGCCCATCCAGTCTTGGATTCTTGGAGGTGGTGCTAAAGGTGCCTATACAGCCATAAATCAAAACTTGAGGCTTACATTTTTTCTGCCCAAAAGTGCTAGGAGAACTGTCTGAAGGACGGAGGCCTACCTGCTAGTCAATCCAACGATCAGCATCGCCGGTCGGCGTGACTTCAAGTAGCTCCCACTACTGTCTTCTGTGCAGCAGCAAATCCTGTACAGCGTCTCCTCGCAGAAGGGGTATCCAGCCTTGTGGAACTCTTGTCAGCTACAGCCTGCAACCTTGTCCCACTGGAGATCTTCGAATTCCAAAAAAAGAGACCAAGTCCGAACGAAGAAATCTTCACCACAACAGAGTCTAGTGGCTCCCTAACGATGACGCCTCCTCCTAAGACAAAGCTGATTACCTTGCCCTGCTGAACTTTACCTATTTGGACATTTTTCTTCAAAAATTCTTTAAAGTCCAAAGGTAAGCCGAGACTGGACCCAATCCACTCTGTGTATTCGACCGTGCTCCATCACAGTCGGCCTCAACTTTCGACTTTGCCCCAGTTTCACGCGACCAGATACCCAAGGCTGGCGCTTTGTTCTTTTTGGTGCTATTTTTCACTTTAAACCTTAGAAATGATTAACACCAGGTCTCCTGAGTGGATTTTCGTGGTTATGGTGTTATTTAATTTATAGATTTTACTTTATTTTTCTAAATTGGTGTGGGATTTTTCTTTTTTTAAACTTTATTATGGTTTGAGAGCTGCATAAATAGCTTACTCATTGCCTCCAAGTTAAGCCCGACTGCTTTTGTGCCAAGCTACCAGAGGGTTAAGCACAGGTTCACCCTGACTAAGAAGGTGGCTGCTGCTTGAGTAGGGCTAACACCTCCCTCAACCAGCAACCCAATTTCGCACATTGGTGTTCAGTGGTGGGATCCAGTACTTGTTTGTGCAGACCTTACATTGAGTGGTGTGACACTACAAATTCCAGATTTTTTTTTATAGAAGTCTTGACTTCTTTTTAAATTATCTGTAGTTTTTATTCATTTGGCCATTTTTCTCTTTTCCGAAATTAAATCTACATCACCTTTTTGCTACAATGTAGAGCAAATCAAGTTGGATGACCTCCGCAAGGTTGAGCTACAGAAGGTCTGCAAAGCGAATGGCAAAACGTAGGTAAAAAGGCCTCTAAGGTGGACCTCTAGGTACCCCTCAATGCCCATCAAAATGTCAAAAGGACGCAGTCCATCCGAGAGAAGCCAAAGGATGACAACCTTGAGGAGGAAGAAGTGGACGAGGAGGAAGAGGGCATGGCTACAGACCCCTGAGCTGCAGCAGCCTGAGGATAAGGCCAACGTTGCTGCAGAAATGGAGACCCTTGCCAAAGCAGGGAGCAGTGTATTCTCCTACAGCCTGACCGCTGAAGTTGGTGGACAGGAAGGCTTGGAGAAAGTTCGGCCTCCCGATGGCGAAACTTAAAATTGAGGAAAAGAAGTTGGCTCTGGAGGAAATGAATTTGGCTGGCTTATGAGAGGAGCCTGAAGGAGCTGGATCTGGAAGCCAAGCAAGCAGCAGGATCCAGCAGCCATGGTGGCAGCAGCAGTCCAGTGCCCTATGGAGAGGGGAGGGTCTGCATACCCTAAGACCTAGTGCCCAGTTATGTGGTGGGGGACGATACATATAAGGAAAATGTTACTTACCCTGTAAGCATCGGTTTGTGGCATGTAGTACTGTAGATTAACATGCTCTGTATTCTCCTGCCATCAAGAATTGGGCCCAAATGTGTGCAAGACGTTTTTCTTCGAAGATGTCTTTTGAGTCACGAGGTACTGTGACTCCTCTTCTGGGTAATGAGCATGGGCATCAACTCCATTATTAGATTGTCTTCCCACACGGCGGGTGAGGATAAAGGTGGAGCTAAGTGATGCATAAAAAGAGATGTTCATGCAAGAGAGAGAAAGTATTAGGAAAGAGTATTTTTCCTGCAACAGGCGCAATGGGAAGAGGGTGGGAGTGAATCTACAGCATTACTTGCCACGAATAGATGCATACAGGGTAAGCATTATTTTCCGTTCAAGGCTTGTGTGGCTGTAGACGGTAAAGGAGTCCTCCCCACAAAAGCAGTGGCTAGCCCGTGGCTGTTGCAGAGAATTGAAACCGCGTTCGGAGTACTGCCTGGCCAACGTTGATTTGCTGGCGGGCCGGCACATCCACACAGTAGTGTTTTGCAAAGGTGTGTGGTGTGGACCTTGTAGCCGGTAGCTGCCTTACAGATGTCAACTATGGGAATGTTTCCCAGGAAGGCCATAAAAGCCCCCTTCTATGTAGAGTGGGCTATCGGAGGAATAGGCAAAGCTCTTTTGGCTTTTGCATAGCCTGTTTGCACACATTTGACTATCATCTGGCTATGCCTGATTTAGATAGTTCATTTTCCAAACCCCTTAACGGGAGGGTTCTAAGAGTTTTTCTAAAAGGTTTTGTCCTGTTATGTAATACATGAGGGCTCTCTTTACATCTAAGGTATGGAGGATGGAGGGCATGTTCCACAACCAAGTCAGGTTGTTGAAGGAAAATGAGAAGTTCAATGGACTGGTACAGGTGGAATGAGGAGACCACTGTTGGAAGGAATTTGGGGTTGGTACAGAGGACAACCCCATCCTTGTGTACTTGAAAAAAAGGTTCCTCCAGTGTTAATGCCTGGAGCTCACCAACGTGCCCGAGTGAAGTGATGGCAACAAGAAAAACCACCTTCAAGGAGAGAAACTGGAGAGGGCAGGAGTGGAGGGGCTCAAAAGGTGGGCGCACAAGTCTTACGAGGACAATGTTGAGATACCACTTCCAGGCCAGGGGGACCTGAGGGAGGATGACCCTCTTGAGGCCTTGCACGAAAGCCTTAATGACTGGTATTCTGAAGAGGGATATGTGTTGTCTGTTCTTAAGATATGCATCCACTGCGGCGAGGTGAAGGCGAATGGAAGTAAAGGCTAGACCACATGTCTGCATGTGGAGCAGGTAGCAGACTATATCCTGGACTCTGGGTATAAAAGGGTCGATTTGTTTTGAATGACAATAATAGACAAAGCGTTTCCATTTCACAGCGTAACACCCTTGTGTTATAGGACTCCATGCTTCTTTCAGGATGCTCTTGCATTCGGGTGGTAGATTAAGCTACCCAAATTCTAGGACCTCAGGAGCCAGATGGCAAGATTGAATGTCCTGGGATCTGGGTGCCTTATTGCTCCACGGTTGTGAGTGAGAAGGTCCAGTGTGCGGAGCCACCGAGAGTTCGAACAATCGTGAACCAGGGTTTTCAGGACCAAGTGGTGGCCACTAGGATGAGGATAAGAGATGTTTGCCGTAGCCTCCAAACCACAGACGGAAGGAAGGGGAGAGGCAGAAAAGCATAGGCACCCAAGCAATTGATGGATTGGTTGTGTGGGAACCTGGAGGCGAAGCTAGGGCTTTTGGCATTCTCAGCGGTGGCGAAGAGGTCTACTTGTGGGAACCCCCACCGGTGGAAGTACTTGGGGAGGACTCGTGGGCGGAGTTCTCACTCGTGGACTAGTTGTTGCATCTTGCTGAGGTCAGCATAGTCGTTGTCCACTCCTGGGAGGTACTCCTCCAGCAGATAGATCTTGTGAAGAAGGGACCACCGCCAAATGCTCTTGGTGAGCTGAGAGAGCAGGCAAGATAGAGTACCACCCTGTTTGTGAAGGTAGTACATGGCCGTCATGCTGTCCTTCCGGATGAGATCAACCTTGCCAGTCACGTGGGACAGAAAAATCTTCAGCGCTAGGTGGACAGCTAACAGCTTCAAGTAGTTGATGTGAAAACCCTGATGTCGGGGTTCCCACTGGTCTTGGACAGTCAGGACCTGTAAGTGCACCCACCCCGTAAGGGTGGCGTCAGTTGTGACGGGCATTTGCGGAACAGGGTCAAGAGAAGGCCGCACCTACAACAGATTGTTGGTGTTTCACCGCTGCAGAGAGCGATGAGTGCGGTGGCCGATCAACAATAGATCGTCCCAATCACCCTCCGTTTGAGACTATTGCTTTGTTAAGCACTCCTGCAACGGACGCATGTGTAACCTGGCATGGGGAATTATAGAAATACAGGAGACCATCAAGCTGAGGAGGCGCATGACTGTTCTGACTGTGACCCGTCGACCCAGGTTGGAAGAGAGGAACTAGTGCCTGGAGGGACTGTTTCCGGGCAGAGTTTAAGAAGGCCTTGCCGATTTTTGAGTTGAGGATTGCCCGTAGCAAGCACAAAAGGTTTGTCACCCGTGTGTGTTCGCGACACTATTGTGGAGTGGTTCTGTTGATCAGCCGGTCATCCAGGTAGGGGAAGACGTAGACGTCCTGTCTGCGCAGATGAGCTGCCATCACTGCAAGGCACTTGGTGAACACTCAAGGTATGGTGGTGAAACTGAAGGGAAGCTCCTTGAGTTTGTAATGTTTTCCGTTGACCACAAACCTGAGAAAATGGCAATGCGCCTGTAGATTGGTATGTGGAAGCCGACGCCTTTCAGGTCGAGGGCGGCCGTAAAGTCACCTTGTTGTAGCAACGGAGCGTGACCATGTGAAAGTGCTCTGGTACGATTTGTTGAGGGGCTTGAGATCTAGAATTGGTTGGAGGGAGCTCTCCTTCTTGGGGATCAGGAAGTAAAGCAAGTAGACGCCCATATCAGGAACTCCCCGTCCTGTCTGGTATGTTGGCACCCTCAGGGGTCCCTGCTTGCTCACGTTTCTGTCCACCAAGTTATTTGTTTTTTTCCTTTTCTTGTCACTGCCAATGTTTGTTTCTTTTTACTGTATTTGTTGGTGCCAATGCTTGTTTGTTTTTGGGTGCTAGCAACAGTGTTACATTATTGGACATGTGCACCTGCCATGCTTATGGGCGTGGCTAGCCATGTGTGGTTAACTGCCACTGAACTGGCTATAAAAGCCCAAGCCTCGCACCTGTCAATGCTTGGCTTAATCTCCTGGTTCCTGCTTCAGCTGGAGACTTCTGCCACTGCTTTAGGATTTCCTCCTTCACCACTGGACAGAAGCACGCGTCGGTCCGGGACTGGAGCAAGCACCGGACAGCTAAGTGCAGCGCGCTTAAAGGCTGCGTGTGAAGAGAAAGGCTGTGAGACTGACATTTTCGGTTGGTATCGGAATGCTCGTCCTTGCATATTTGCCATGTGAATTGGCCATCTGGTATATGGCACAAGTGACTTGATTCAAGACTATGGCATTTACATATTTGTTTCACGCTTAGCGTCATTTTATGTTTAAAATCATTTCATATTTTTTTTTTTATATTTCTTTTTATTAAACAAAAATTAGTGCAATAATACATTACAGAGGAGTCAACCACTTAAGGGCATGAGGTACCCTGGGGGAGCAAAATCGTGTAACATAAATACATGAAATGAGAAATGCTACGGTGAGGGCGGTTCTGCAATATCAAAACAGCGAGGCGGTGAGCATATTTCTCCGCGATATATATTCCAGGGGCCCCATACACGGGACCACTTTTTGGGGCAACCCCTGGCTAGGTATACCGTTTTTTCCCTATACATGCACCAGTCTAGATCCCTCTCCCAGGCTTCTATTGTGGGAGGTTGCTCTGCTCCCCACCGCTGCGCAATGTTCCTCTTTGCTATCATGAATCCCAGTGTAGACCATTGTGTCTGGGCGGTGTTCAAGTCAGTAGGTTCCCAGATGTTCAGGAGGCAACGTCTCACCTCAGGGTGAAGCGAGATCGAGAGTACTGTGTTGATGACATCATGAACCTTGCGCCAGAATGGGCTGATGGCTGGGCACTCCCAAAGAATATGTATGAATGTTCCCGTGTGCCCACAGTTCCTCCTACACTCCCCACTTGTCTCCCTTCCCATATGTAATAGCTGGGGCCCAGTAATGTAGATCCTGTGTAGGATTTTAAGCTGAACTAATCTGAGGCGCGCCGGTATGGCTACCACCCTGGGAGAGGATATCGCCTCCTGCCAATCTTCCTCATCCAGTTCAATCCCGTCCCTTGTCCACTTCTCCCGCAGTGTTTGGAGCAGGTCTTCCCCATTATTGATTAACTTCTTATATATGAGAGAAATGGTTTTCTCAGGTAGTGACCCGTCTAGTATTCTATCTTCCAATGGTGAAGAGTCGGGAGGGACGGTGTCTCGTGACAGGTGCGTACGTAGCGAGTGCAGGATTTGTACATAGCGGAAGTGTTCAGTGTCTGCCAATTTATATTCTTTTTGAAGGTCAGCAAAGAGCTTGATCCCGCTTGTTCCCCACATATCTTTGATGTGTGAAATTCCTATAAGATCCCACCTGTCAAACCCTTTCGTCTTCCACAAACTACCCAACCTCTCTGAGTCCCACAATGGAGTTGCTAGTGTCAATGTATTGCCCCACCCTAGTGAGTTAGTCGCGCTGTGCCAAACTTGAACGGTATGTGCAGTGGGGCCAGTTAGGGCAAACCGTCTAGGCTTTGAGTATAATGCTCTACCATACGTCCCTCCCGGGAGGAGCCATCTGTCCATAGCATAGCCAGGGTCATCCGGGCGACCGTAGGTGCCGTGATTAACGGCAGCCAGGTGAGCTGCCCAATAGTATTTTTTAATGTCGGGAAGGCTAATGCCTCCGTCATACCACGATAAGGTAAGTTTAGTCAAAGCAATGCGGGGTTTTCCTTCCCATAGCAGAGTTCGCTGGAGATTCTCAATCTCTTTGAAGTAGTGAGCTGGGACAGGGTCCAGCGTGTTCTGCAGGATATATAGGAATCTAGGGAGGGACATCATTTTAAAAAGGGCCGCCCTACCCAAAAGCGAAAGGGGAGTGTTTTCCAACTAGCAATATCCTTCTGGAGTCTGTGGAGGGGTGGAAGGAGATTCCGCTCGTACCGAAGTGTGGCATCTAGGGAAACAAACATGCCCAGGTACTTAAACCCAATGGTGTTTATCTGTATTGGACAGTTCCTAGGGGGAAGAGGTGGGTCACCACTGAGGGCATATAACAGGGACTTACTCCAGTTTACAGTGAAGCCAGAAAATCTGCCAAAGACCTCCAGTATATCCAATACCACCACCAGGGAGTGTTTAGGAGAGGCTAAATAAAGGAGGATGTCGTCCGCATACAAGGAAATGCGGTCCTCCCAGTCCGGGGACCATTTCAGTCCTCTTATCCTAGGGTCACCTCGGATCCACGCTGCAAAAGGTTCAAGGGCCAGGGCGAAGAGGAGGGGCGAGAGCGGACATCCCTGGCGGGTTCCCCTGCTAAGTGGGAAGGCTGCGGAAAGTTTGTTATTAACTACCACTTGGGCTAGGGGTTCACTGTATAAAAGACGTACCCATTGGATAAAATTAGGCCCAAAGCCCAGTTTAGCCAAGACTGCCCACAAATAAGGCCACTCCATAGTATCAAATGCCATGGTGGCGTCTAAGGACGCGACCACCGCTGGCTCTTGAATAGTATGTGCTCTACTCACCACTCCATGTAGTCTGCGCAGGTTTAGTGCCGTGTTCCTATGGGGCATAAATCCAGATTGGTCCGGGTGAACCAAGCCGCTGATTATTTTAGCTAGGCGCGTGGCTAATAATTTGGCCAATATTTTGGGTTCGGCATTTAGAAGGGAGATGGGTCTGTATGATGTGCATTCGGTTTTGGCCTTGCCCTCTTTGTGGATTGTTACTATGGTCGCGATCCTCTGCTCCCTGGGCAGCACACCGCCCTCTCTGGCCTCCTCGAACATGGCCTTCAGGTATGGTGTCAGTTTATCTGGCCGAAGTTTGTATAGCTCAATAGGGAGTCCATTAGGACCGAGCGCTTTCCCTGAATTCAAGGCGCGGATTGCTTGCCCAATCTCATCTATTGTCAAGTCGCTGTCCATATATTGACGGTCTTCTAAAGTGAGTCGGGGGAGCCTAATGTCACGTAGTAGTTCCTGAGAGTCCTCTTCGGAGTGCGGGGTTACTGTTTTGTATACAGTGTAGAAGTGAGTGGCAAATCTATCAACTATGGCTTGTGGCTCCGTAATGGAAGTCTCTCCCGCAACCCTAAGTTCCGGCACCAGCCTGCTCGCATACTCTTTTTTAATCGAGCCACGCTATAAGTTTCCCTGCTTTATCTCCAAGGTCATAGACCCTACCTAGCTGCTCCCTGCTCAGCGCCCTCGCCCTATCCGTCACCAGGGCCTTGTACTCATGTTGTTTCAGGCTCAACAGGTGGAGCTTTTCTGGCGTTGCTCCAAGTTCAGGGTCTCCCTCCAGAATACTAATTTCTGACTCAATGTCAACCACTTCTTTGCGATTGTCTTTCTTAACTCCAGAGATCAATGACAGTGCCTGGCCTCGGATTACCGTCTTGAATGCTTCCCACAGTGTCTGGGGTGAGGAAACAGAGCCCTCATTATCTATGAAGTAGTTATCCATGGCTTTCACTAGGTCATTCCGGATTTTGGGGTTTTTTAGGTACCAGGGGTTAATGGGAGCTAGCCTGCCCACCGTGGAGCGACTAAGGGATATATGTGTCCATATTGGCGAGTGATCTGAAATGCCTCTAGCTAGGTGTTTGATGTCCTGTATGCAGTGGGCCTGTGCTGCCGGAACCAGGCAGTAATCCAACCGGGAGAGACTATTGTGCGCACCGGAATGAAAGGTATATTGCTGCTGATCCGGATGATATGTTCTCCACCCATCTACCAGCCCCATGGAATTGAGGAAGTCAGGCAACCATTGAGAAGAAGGGCCCACTTCTCGCGGGGGATAACGATCCAATGCGCCAGAGACTACTGCATTAAAGTCACCCCTATAATCAAGTGGCTTTCTGGAATGGTGAGTAGGATAGAGCTCAGATCTGCAAATGTTGTGTTCTGTAGTACCCGGTGGGACGTAGATTGACATAAATGTGGTGGGACGCCCTCCCACATGCCCGACACCCCAACATATCTGCCCCTGTCGTCCACCCACGTGGCGCTCACAGCTAGGGGGAAGGAGTTTTTCATCATAACGCCCACTCCCCTTGAACCCGAGGTGAATCCTGCATGGGCCACCATTTTGTATCCCCATCTGTGCATTGCCTTACACATGTTGCCAATGAGATGTGTTTCCTGTAATAGGACAACATCCGGGGCTCGAGCGTTTGATATACTGGAGGACTACACTACGCTTGATCTTGTCCCCCAGTCCGTTAACATTCCAACTCAATATCCTAATATTTCCCCCCTTGCGTACTCCATTAGTTAGCTCAAAATTACAGACTCCTCTGTTGTAAAATAAAATTGGAACAACAATGTGAAAACAATACAAACATAAAAATATGAAACCCCTCCCAACTGCCCCCCACCCTGCTTCCCTGCACTGTGAGCTTAGAACTGCCCATGAAAAACTCTGCAGAGTGCCTGTCGCCCTGAATGAACACAAAGTAGAAAACGTAGGGTCATGCCATACCAGTTAGCTGACCTTCCCCACTTAGTAACTATTAAAGTCCCTCAGAGAGTCACGCACCGCAGTTCTGGGTAGAGACCGAGGGCCCACTACGTTGGTGTTCGGCCCCCACCCCGCCCGTTACCTGTCTCAGGGCTTCACAGGAAAGTGTCCGCACCACGGAGAGCCCACATCTCTCTTAGTCCTGTCGCACAAGTTACTAACTTGTGTAACGATATATCTGTAAGAGACAGTAGTTAGTGATAGATTCCTTACCTTAGAATATCCCCAGGCGTCAGGCTGGATCCGGAAAGTTTTGCGTAGCAGTACCCTTGCGCGTCGGTAGGCGGCGTCGTGCGGCTCCGCGTCCGTCGTCGGCGTCGTGATCGCCGGGATGACGTCGCGGGCAGTACTTAGGCGCCGCCCCTGCGCGCTGACGTCAGTTCTGTACACGACTTTCCGCGCCAGGAACGCAGAGCCATGCAAGAAGCTGACACAGGTGTCTGAAAAATACTAGGGCCCTGAAAGGGATGTCCTTAACTCCTAGAAATCAGTTCGCAGAACGGGGAGGATGGTGGGGCGGTAGGAATCTATCACTAACTACTGTCTCTTACAGATATATCGTTACACAAGTTAGTAACTTGTGCATCTGAAAGAGACACGTTAGTGATAGATTCCTTACCTTAGAATAGATACCCCAGCAATACCAACCCCGGTGGTGGGTCTGCGAACAAAGATCAGACAAGGAAGTCCTGGAGGACAGAACGGCCAAAGAAGCCGTCCCTCCGGACCTGACTGTCAAGGCAGTAATGTCTAGTAAACGTGTGCAGCGAGGCCCACGTAGCCGCCTGACAGATAACCGGCAGCGGAACACCGCGGCCCAAGGCCGCGGTAGCAGCCGTTGCCCTGGTGGAATGGGCACGCAGCCCAACAGGAGGTTCCTTTTAGCCAAAGAATAGCAGGCCTTGATGCACAAGGTAACCCAGCGGGAGATGGTCCTCTTGTGCACCGCCCGACCTTTTTGGCGCCCACGTAGCCAACAAAGAGCTGGTCATCCACCCGGAAGTGTTTTGTGCGGTCAATATAAAAAGAGAGCGCACGTTTTGGGTCCAGACGGTGGAGCCTCTCTTCCTCTCTGGAAGGATGCGGAGGCGGAAAGAAGGTGGGCAAAGTGATGGTCTGCCCAATGTGGAAAGCAGTAACCACCTTTGGCAAGAAGGACGGACGCGTCCGAAGAACAACCTTGTCTGGATGAACAGACAGAAAGGGAGGTTTGCAAGATAGAGCCTGGAGCTCACTCACCCGCCGAGCGGAGGTGATGGCCACCAGAAAGGCTGTCTTCAGAGTCAGAAGACGAAGAGGACAGTTATGCAGAGGCTCAAAGGGAGCGCACATTAAAAAGGTAAGAACCAAGTTCAAGTCCCACTGAGGCATTACAAACGGAACAGGAGGGAAGAGGTGAGTAATGCCTTTTAAGAACCTGTTAACAACAGGGGACTTGAAAAGGGAGGGCTGATCAGGGAGCCTGAGGAAGGCCGAGATAGCACAAAGATAACCCTTGATGGTACCCAGGGCAGAACCCTGTTGGGCCAGAGAGAGAAGGAACAGAAGGACCTCAGAAAGAGGGGCAGAAAGGGGATCCACAGCCTTTGCTGTGCACCATGCCACAAATTTGTTCCACCTGCAGGCGTATACCACCTTAGTGGAGGGACGCCTGGCTGCCAGAATCACATCACAAACTTCGGGAGGCAAGTCGAAAGGAATCAACTGCCGCCGCTCAATCTCCACGCAAGCAGGTGTAGACTGGACAGGTTCGGGTGGAGGACCGTCCCCTGCTGCTGCGACAGAAGATCCTCCCGAAGAGGCAGACGGATCGGGGATCTATGCTCATATTGAGTAGCTCGGGATACCAAACTCTTCGAGCCCAGTCCGGAGCCACAAGAATGACTTGGGCCCGGTCGTGCCGAATCTTCTTCAACACTCTGGGTAGAAGTGGTATAGGCGGAAAGGCGTACAACAGACCGCAACTCCACTCGCGACGAAAAGCGCCGCCGAGCGAGTGCCGCCTTGGAAATTCCAACGCGCAGAACTGATGACATTGCGCGTTCTCTTCGGTGGCGAATAGATCTAACCAAGGCTCTCCCCACTGTAGAAAGAGTCCTTGCGCCACTTCCGAGTGAAGACGCCATTCGTGATCCATCATGCACCTGCGGCTGAGTTCGTCCGCCCTGGCGTTCAGAGAACCTGCCAGGTGTTGAACCATCAGGAACATGCCCTGATGTTCCAGCCATGTCCAGAGGCGCAGAGCCTCCTGACAAAGGGTCCAAGACCCCACCCCGCCCTGTTTGTTGCAGTACCACATGGCGGTGGTGTTGTCTGTGAACACCTGCACTACCTTCCCTTTGACAGAGGGAAGGAATGCCTTGAGTGCAAGCCGGATCGCCCGGAGCTCCAGAAAGTTGATATGGAGCCGGGACTCCGCCGGAGACCAGAGGCCTCTGATCTCCGCCTCTCCCATGTGACCGCCCCATCCCAGAAGGGACGCGTCCGTCACAACTGTATGCTCTGGCTGGGGAAGGGAGAGGGATCTGCCCATGACCCATTGCCGGTTCGAGAGCCACCACTGCAACTGTTTTGCAGTCCCCTCCGAGATCTGGACGTGATCGGACAGGTTGCCCTGCAGAATCATAGCCTGAATATCCCGGACTCGCCGTTCGGGAGGATAGGCCCGAAACTGCGTCGTGTCCAGAACTGCTCCGATGAAAAGGAGCTGTGGAGAAGGAATCAGATGCGACTTCGGCACATTGATGGAGAACCCCAGCGAGTGCAGGAGTTCGGCCGTAGTCTGGAGGTGGGAGACGACTGCCTGGGACGAGCCCGCCTTCAGCAGCCAGTCGTCGAGGTAGGGGAAGACTGAGACCCCTGCCCGGCGCAGATGAGCTGCGACCACCGCCATCACTTTCGTGAACACCCGAGGGGCACTTGTAAGGCCAAAGGGGAGCACGGTGAACTGAAAATGCTCGGGGCCTACCGTGAACCGAAGGTAACGCCGGTGGGCCGGCAGGACGGGGATATGGAAATACGCGTCCTGCAAGTCCAACGCTACCAACCAGTCTCCTGGGTCGAGGGCAGTCAAGACCTGAGCTAGGGTGAGCATCTTGAACTTCTCCTTCCGGAGGAAGCGATTGACGTTCCGGAGGTC
The DNA here is from genome assembly GCA_963921515.1 of Calotriton arnoldi. Classification (NCBI taxonomy): domain Eukaryota; kingdom Metazoa; phylum Chordata; class Amphibia; order Caudata; family Salamandridae; genus Calotriton; species Calotriton arnoldi. The sequence continues at coordinate 3,484,644 of CAWUFW010000600.1, forward strand.
CAAGATAGGACGCATGTCCTCCTTGTCCTTTTGGGCACCAGAAAGTAGTGGGAGTAGCAACCACGCCCTACTTCTGGGGTCGGAACATGCTCGATGGCCCTCTTGGCCAAGAGGGCCGTGACTTCCTTCTGTAGAAGCACCAAGTGATCCCCTGACATGCGGTGGAATTGAGGTGGCATGGCTGGGGGGTGGTCTCGAAGGGGAGGGAGTAGCCCCTTCGGACAATGTCCAAGACCCACCTGTCCGAGGTGATGGTGCGCCAGTGGGGAAGGTGATGGCGGACCCTGCCCCTACTGGGCGTGCCGTGCACCTGAAAGGAGGGACTAGGAGGGCTTGGAGGCCGCGGACGGGTTGGAGGTGGTGGCCTGACCCGCACGCTGGTTGCCCGATCCGCCACGGCGGAATCCACGTCCTCGGCCACGCGAAGACGCCTGCTGCGCGGGCCGGTGGCTGGGCTGCTGACGTGAAGGGGCGCCCCTACCGTGGCCACGATAGGGGCGAAAAGCAGAAGGCAGCGGAGGGCGTGTAGCAGAAAGGCCCAGGGACTTTGCAGTAGCCCGTGAGTCCTTAAAGCGCTCCAACGCATGGTCTGCTTTGGACCCAAAAAGACCGACTCCATCAAAGGGCATGTCCATGAGAGTATTCTGGACATCCCCTGAAAAACCAGTGGTTCTCAGCCAGGCGTGGCGCCGGAGCGCCACCGTCGTTGCAATCGACCTGCCCAGCGAGTCGGCGGTGTCAAGGCCACAACGGATAGTGTATTTGGCCGCATCCCTTCCTTCCGCAATGGCGCGGGAAAGCAGTGCCTGGACCTCCTCAGGGCACTGGGGCAAAACATCCGCCACCGAATCCCACAGGGAGTGGGTATATCGGCCCAAAAGACAAGCGGTGTTAACGGACCGCAAGCCAGCACTGGAGGAAGAAAAACCCTTCTTCCCAAACTGATCCAGGCGTTTGGATTCCCTATCCGGAGGAGCGGTAGGGAAGGCGGTTTGGGAAGCGGAGGCTTGGACAACCAAGCTCTCAGGAGTGGGGTGGACAGAAAGAAACAGGGGTCGCCCGGAGCGGGGCGATGGCGTCGTGACACGTTCCGATCCACAGGAGCCCCTGTGTTGGGCTTGGACCAGGCGCCCAAAAGAACGTCAGTGAGGGCGTCGTTAAACGGCAGCACAGTCTCCGCAGAGGAGGCTGCCGGCTGAAGCACCTCTGTCAAGATGTTAGTCTTGACCGTCAAAGTAGGGAGCTGGAGACGTAAGGCCCCAGCAGCCCTACGCAACACCGTACCAAAATTGGCCCCCTCCTCCGTAGCCACGGGAGGAGACAGCATGCCAGTGTCAGGAGAAGTATCCAGACCACTGGCCTCCCCTAGACTCTCTGTCCAGTCCTCATCATACTGACAGTTTCGTGTCAGAGGGTCATCAGACCCCTCCCAGTCCTCCTGGTCCTCCTCTGGTTCAAAATAAGGAGGAGGAGGGACATTTGGGACCCAAGGTCCCATCGGCGCCGGAGCCGGCGTCGAGCGACGTCGCTCCGGGTCCATGTCCGGAGCCGGAAGGAACTGGGGAACGACGCCGCCCGGAGCCCAGGGCGGCGTCGAGAACGGCACCGGAGACATCGGCGCCGGCGGAGGTGTCGTGAGGTCGACCGGCGTCGATGGGTGTTGTGGAGCCGGGATCGAGGCCGGGGCCGAAGCCGGAGCCGGGATCGAGGCTGGAGGCTCGGGCGACGCCGGGGCCGGAGCCGCCGGCGACGCCGGAGCAACCCCACTGCAGGGCCCGCGGGGCCCGAAGGCGCACCGGAGGGGCCTGAAGGCCCGAAGAGGCGGGCCATGGCCGACAGGAACTCCTGTACCTTGGCCGGATCCGCCCCCGAACCCGGGAAGGGCGGGTATGACGGGGGCGACTCCACAGGCAAGTCCGGGGCCGCGGGGGCGGGGACGGTGCCGGGAGGGGCCTCAGCCGAGTCGCGAGATCGGCGAGGCGAAGTCCGAGAGCGACGATGCTTCTTGGACTTCTTGTGCTTCGACTTACCGGACGAAGAAGTCGACGTCCGGTGTGCACTCCGCGAGCGACCCCTGGACCTCTCACGCGACCGGGCTTCCGCGGAGCCGAATGCCGGGCCTCGAGGAGCTTTCGAGACCGCTCTCGCAAAGCTTTCGGGTTGAGGGCCTGGCATTCGGGACAAGACTCGGTGTCGTGGCCTCGGCTGAGGCAGAAGAGACACTCCCAATGCGGGTCGGTGACGGACATCATCCGCGCACAGGCGCCGCATCGCTTGAAGCCGGGCATCCCTACGACACCTTAAAGTTGTGAAAAAACCAGTGAAAAATCACCAAAAAGTATGGTCAAAAATTGACCAGGGCACTGCTCTTCCCGGATCTGCGCTTGCTGGCGCGGAAAAAGAAGAACTGACGTCAGCGCGCAGGGGCGGCGCCTAAGTACTGCCCGCGACGTCATCCCGGCGATCACGACGCCGACGACGGACGCGGAGCCGCACGACGCCGCCTACCGACGCGCAAGGGTACTGCTACGCAAAACTTTCCGGATCCAGCCTGACGCCTGGGGATATTCTAAGGTAAGGAATCTATCACTAACGTGTCTCTTTCAGATACTCACGCTGCTGAGAGGCCTCCACCTCCGCCGCCGCCCGTCTCACAATTCGAGTGTAAGTCCAGCCATTCCGCCGCTTCCTCCGGCCGCTCAAAGAACCAGGCCCTTCCCTCCGCCTCCACCCGGAGACGCGCCGGGAACAGCATGGTCTCTGTGTTCGTTTAACAGGGAGGAAGGACCTCCTTTGTCTCTGCACTCGTTGTGTAAAGTCCGGAAAGAAAGAAATGTCTGCATTCTCGTAGCGGAGGCCGGGTCGAGTCCTGGCATTCTGGAGGATTATATCTCGATCGCGGAAGTTCAGAACTCTAGCTAACAACGGGCGAGGCGGAGCCCCCGGCCTGGGGCGGCCTCCGGGAACCCTCTGGGCCCTTTCGATGACGAAGAACTTGCTGAGACCCTTGGGCTGCAGATGTTGCAGGATAAGGTCCTCCACAAAGAGGTCTGGGGACTGCCCCTCCGCTTTTTCCGGCACTCCTAGGATCCGTAGGTTATTGCGACGCAGCCGCCCTTCATAATCATCCAGTTTTAACTCGGTCGCCGTACGGAATGTTCGCATATCTTGCATCTCCTCTTGGATCTGCGCCACATCTCCCACCAAGCTAGAGGTGGTAATCTCGACCTGCTTGACTTTTTCACTAAGTTTAGACAGATCTGCTCGGATTAAATTAACCTCTATGGCGATTGTGTCCATTTTGTGTTCCAGAGAGGTTTTTACACTGGAGATGGCCTCCATGACATCCCTCAGGGACAGTTCCTGGTCTTCCCCAACTTGTTCACTCGCGGGGCTGTCCCTGGATTGGCGGCGTTGGATCACTTCTTTGGGGAGGGTGTAGCGATCTAATTTATTGGACTGCACCACCTTAGATCCCCTGCGACTTGCTCTTCTCCATGTCTGCTCAGTGTCACTCTCTGGGCCCCTTGATCAGTCCGAGCTTGGCTCCAGCCTGAGCCGTGGCCCGGTCGCGGACACTGTCGCCCTTCACCGCCTGACCCACAGAAATCAGCGGCACCCAATCAAGGGAGCGGGAGAAGACGCGTTCACCGTGTCCCGGGCTCCGGGCGTCCGGAATTTCTGCCCGATGTCCTGCGGCCGCAGAAAGGGCGGTGGTGCAGCTGCTTCACCCCCAGTTGGGCGCTGTCTATTTGTGGCAAGGGTGTGTCAGCAAGCTGTTGCTTTCAAGGCCACCGGGCTTGCCCGGCGCCCAGGGTTTCACACGTCTCCAGCCGATCCCCGCCTCACCCCTGCATCCACGGATCAATGGGGAGGGCTGCCACCCAGGGCTCCAGCGAATCGCCCTCGCAATGGGATGTAGAAATTGCAGAGGGTGGTGAGGGCCCGTACACCGCTACTGCCCACCACTCCCAGGTGGCCTTCTGCCGCCACACCCTATCACTCGGTACCTTGGGCCTTCAAACCTGGTGCTCCAGTCTGCGCCGATCCTCCAGCAACACTCATGACATGGACCCACTACCCTCGGCGCCTCTACTAGGTCCCAGCAACACCACAGATAGTCCCCAGCCCTGTATTGGTCTCAGCAAGCTCGGATAGAAAAAGGTGAGGGCGTAATGTAGTGCGTCGGCCTGCTTCGTAAATCGAGCTCCTGGCTTTGAAGTGTCTGTAGGCCCTCGTTTCACTGTGTCTGCAGTCTCCGGCTCATGTGGTGTTCAGTCGCCTCCCTCACGCCCCATGCCTTCGTTAGTGGGGTCTCCTGCCACCTCACCTCTCCTTTCAGGCTGTATCGATCTCCGGGTTCAGTCACAGCCAGCGCCCCCCACAGGTCCCAACCGCTTGCACAGTCTGCTTACGGCACTGTGCCGACCCGGCGGCTTCAGATGGCAGAGGCCGAAGTTGTGTTGCGCTGCAGCGGCCTGTCCCGAAAATCGAGCTCCCGGCTTCACGGTGCTCACAGGCCCTCTTCTCACGAGGGTCGCAGTGTCCGTCTCGGGCGGAGCTCGGCCCTCGCACACGGCTCAATGCCCTCCGCTATCGTTCCGGTGCGTTTCCCAACCTTTGGGATCCGGATTTGTGTGGCGGATAGACGTGGGGAGATCAGCTACGACGGAGCTCCCTCTTTAGGCGGCCATCTCGGTTCGGGTCTTGGCCACGCCCCTCAAATCATTTCATATTTGTATTCAGCTTAGCGCTTGGGGTTATTTCATGTTTCAACTCATTTCCAACTTCTGAGAGTTTTGTTTCTACTCTATTTGCATAGACCTTTGATATTAAGACAAATATTGTGAACTTGATACCGCGCCTTGCACATGGAAGCATCATGTTACCCCTCTGATCGTCATATTGTATGGGCACTGGCTTATGTAGCCCTTTGGGCCTGTTCCTAGATGTGAATATTTATTTATGGGTGTTTTGTGCAAACGAAACAACGTGTCTAGGTGCCATTCGTTTACCTGGCTGTAGATGACACAATCATAGCCAGTGACTCCTTTTTGGCAGCATTGTTCTTAGAGAATTATTTTTTGGATTGTGTTCTCCTGAAACCTACAGACAAAGGCTAAGAGTAGCTCAGCTCCTCTTGAGAACTAGGTGATTAACATAACTCGCTTATTATACATTTTCTGTGTTGAGTGCGCCTGGGTGGCCCAGAAGTGTCTCTGTACTAATTTGTTGCATTTCTTATTTTATAGAGAAACACAAGTCCTCAAAAAAGCGACCCTACTCTGCAAACAGATCCCCTCGAGGGTGCTGGGCTGGACCAGGCTGTGTGGAGTAGCAGTGTTCTCTCTCTTTTTCTCGTCCCATTCCGCTTCGGGACACCTGCCGGGACTCCTGTAGCGAGTTCAGTAGTGCCGAGAGGTGTTCTAGGAGGAGAGGGGACAGTTCATCGCTCCTGCAGACAACCTGAACTTCAGGTGAGTGGCTGCGCCACAGTCTTACATTAAGCCAAGCCACAAAATACAGGCCTGCCTGAGCGATGGATTCTAGGAGGGGGTCCTTTGGCGATTTAGCACAGACGCTCACACCTTAGCAGATATTACGAAAGCCATAACTAGTTTACAACAGGAGGTCTCAAATCTGAGACTAGAGAATCAGGATTTGAGACTGGAGTTACAGAGATATAAGCCACGAGACAACCCATGGGATGAAAGTAAGGTAAAACAAACCAAGACCGTTATGCAACCACCTAGGTTTGAGTTTCCGTTACACTCTCCACCTGTTCAACCAGTCCCTACTGCAAACATGGTTGCTCAACCCTTACATCTGAATGTGACCATCCCAACTCCAGTCCTGTTAGCCCCACCTGAGCGATTCTTTGGTGATAATACGAAATTCAGGGCTTTTATGACTCAGTGTCATTTACAATTCTTGTGTCGCCCCAACGCCTTTCCAAGTGATGCGGCTAAAGTAGCCTTCATTATTTCTTATCTTGGGGGTAATGCAGCCGCATGGTCCATTCCCCTTGTTGAGCGGAATGATCCCTTACTTTATGATTTTGAAAAATGTAAAGATGCCATGAACAAACTCTTTGCAAAACACAGGTTTGTGCAGGCTAGCGACAACGAACTGCTAAATCTTCGCCAGGGGAGTAAAGATTTGTTGACATACATTACTTCTTTTAATCGGCTCATTGTCGAAACAGAATGGCCTGAGGACAAAAGAACCTCACTTTTCTATCGTGGTCTACGGGACGACTTAAAGGATATCATAGCCCAGATCGTAGAACCACCAACTGAATGTTCTGCTTTCATTGATTTAGTAGTTAGGTTAGACAACCGTCTAGGGGAACGGAAAGGTGAAAAGCCACAGGGGGATACTCGAGTGCTAGTCCTGAAAACCGAGAAGAAAGAAACAGCCAGACCCTCCCAGGACACCACATAACCCAAGCAAATAGGGAGTGTCAGGGGACCTTTATCCAAAGAGGAGAAAGATAGACGACGGAAACTTAATCTTTGCCTATATTGTGGGAAGGCCGGACATTTTGCCCGGGATTGTGGTAATAAACCCAGTTTCCCAAAAAAGGGAGTAGCATTAACAGTAGGAGTAGAACCTGGTATGGAGCAGCCGGAAAACGACCTGGCTCGGTAAAGATGGAGACCACCTTATCGGGCGCTCCCATGAACGTGGTCTCCCATCTCCTAGCTAATACTAAAATACCCTCACCCCGTCATTTTACCTTGATTGTGACCTTGATTTTGTCTCCGCAAGCACGTAAGGTCCTTCCCATACTGCTTGACTCAGGAGCAACGGGTAACTTTTTTGATTTAAGTCTAGCCAAGACCCACGGAATTACCATGATCCAGAAAACACCCCAGAACCAGTCTGAGCTGTGGATGGCTCTGAATTATCCTCTGGATTAATCATGTATGAGACAGGTCCTTTAACCATGATTTGTGCCAACAATCATACTGAACAGATTCAGTTCGACCTAATAGACACCCCAGTATTTGGAGCCATTTTGGGTATCCCGTGGTTACAAGTACATAACCCCAAAATAGACTGGTTTGCAAGAACAGTTACGCTTGATTCCAAACATTGTTGGCAAACGTGTTATCAGGAGAAACCCCAGCTAGTGATTCTGTTACATTGTGCTTCCACCCAACCCATGGCTGAGACACCAGTTGACTTGCCTGCACCATACCGTGACTTTTCTGATATTTTCAGCGAACAGGCCACAAGCTTACCACCCCATCGAACATACGACTGCCGCATTGACTTAATTCTAGGAGTCGCATTACAGTGCAGCAGACTTTATGCTCTATCAGAACCAGAAACCTTGTATCTCCGGGAGTATATAGATGACCTTTTGGCTAAGGGTTTCATTAGACATTCTACCTCCCCTGTGTCATCATCTATCTTTTTCATCCCGAAGAAGAATGGCGAATTGCGCGCCTGTATAGATTACCGCGCAATTAATAAGGCAACTGTAAAAAAACGATATCCCTTGCCACTGATACCGGTTCTTTTGGACCAAGTCCGTAACTCCACTATCTACACAAAACTTGATCCGAGGGCAGCCTATCACCTAATTCGTGTTATGGAGGGAGACGAGTGGAAGACGGTGTTCCGGACCAAATTTGGGCTTTTTGAATATACTGTGATGCCCTTTGGTCTGTGCAACGCCCCTGCAGCCTACCAATTTTTTATCAATGAAGTGCTGCAGGAATTCCTTGAAGTCAGTGTCATAGTTTACATTGATGATATTTTGATCCATTCATCATCTCCAGAAAAACACAGAGCATGTACGGGCGGTGCTTCAAAAACTCCGAGACCACCACCTCTTCGCCAAGGCAGAGAAATGCATTTTTCATGCCACAACCATTGAATTTTTGGGGTATGTCATCTCCCCAGATGGGATTGCCATGGACACCTCCAAGGTGCAAGCCATTTTACAATGGAAGGCCCCAAAATCCGTGAAAGATACAGCAATTTTTAGGGTTTACAAATTTCTACCGGCGCTTCATACCCCAGTTTTCTTTGGTGGTGTCACCCATCACCCGCTTACTGAAAAAAGGGGTTCCTTTTGCTGGGATTCACAAGCTAATGAAGCCTTTCAGCAACTTAAAAAGGTCTTCACTGAAGCCCCTTTACTTCGACATCCACATCCATCTCAACCTTTTTTTGTGGAGGCTGATGCGTCACAAATTGCTGTGGGAGGTGTCCTGTCACAACGAGACCCTGAAACAGGATGTTTTCACCCTGTTGCCTATTTTTCTAAAACATTGTTACCAGCCGAGCAGAATTATACGGTGACAGAAAGGGAGCTGCTTGCCATAAAGCTCGCCTTCCAAGAATGGCGTCGTCATCTCTTGGGAGCAAGACATACCATAACCATCCATACTGATCACCGTAACCTTCAATTCTTCCAAAACATTAAAGCCTTGACTCCACGACAGCTCTGTTGGTTGCTCTTCTTTAACAAATTTGATTTTGTTATTGCATATAGACTGGGCAATGCACAACAAAAAGCAGACACTTTCACGTTTCAATTTCTCCTCACCCGATTCTGATCAAAACAAGACACAACCTATCATAACAGCTGAGAGAATTATAGCAGTCTGTTCCTCTCAAGAATTTTATGAGAAACTTGCTCAGGTAAAAGATATCACTCCTTATCCCTCTGGTGTGCTTGAACGACAGGGCATCTTGTATCATGGTGACCAAATCTTTGTTCCCACCCAAGAATTACAGAAAGGAAAATGCTACTTACCCAGTATGCATCTGTTCTTGGCATATAGAGCTGTAGAGTCATATGCCATGCATAGATCGCCATCTAGTGTTGGGTCAGGATGTTTGCACTTTGTTTTTCTTCGAAGAAGTCTTTTCAGTCACGAGGTAGGTGACTCCACCTTTCGGTGACAGTGCGCATGGGCATCGACTCCATTGTTAGATTGTTTTCCCGCAGAGGGTGATAATGGAGATAGTAGGAGTAGTAAAAGGAGATGTCCATGAATGCATGTATCTAAGTAAGATATTACTGCAACAGGTATAGGTACCACGGGAGGTGGGTGGGAGCATACGACTCTACAGCTCTATATGACAAGAACAGATGCATACTGGGTAAGTAGCATTTTCTGTTCGAGGCATCTGAGCTAGAGATTATATGCTATGCATAGACTATATAGCAGTTATCTCCCAAAGCGGTGGCTAACCTGCATCTGTTGCAGTGGTCTGAAATAGTGTACGTAAAACTGCCTGGCCCACTCTATCTTGTTGTCTTGCTAACACATCTACACAATAGTGTTTTGTGAATGTGTGAGGTGTAGACCATGTTGCAGCTTTGCATATGTCATCTATGGGTATATTTCCTAAGAATGCCATAGAAGCCCCCAGTTTGCGTGTAGAGTGTGCTCTAGGGGGAACTGTTAATGTTCGTTTCGCTTTTGTGTAGCAGATTTGAATGCACTTGACTATCCACCTTGCAATTCCTGATTTTGATATGGGATTGCCTTTGTGTGGTGTAGCAAAAGCAACAAAAAGTTGATTTGTGTTACGGAAAGGTTTTGTCCTTTCTATGTCGTACAGAAATGCTCTCTCTTTACATCTAATGTGTGTAGAGCACGTTCTGCTACTGAATCTGTTTGAGGGAAGAACACTGGTAACTCAACAGATTGATTGAAGTGAAAAGCAGGAATGACTTTAGGAAGGAATTTAGGATTAGTCCGAAGAACTACTTTATTTTGGTGCATTTGTAAAAAAGGTTCTTCTATAGTTAATGCCTGAAGCTCACTTACTCTTCTGAGTGATGTGATAGCCACCAGGAAAGCAGTTTTCCATGTGAGAAATTGCAGTTCACATTTGTGCAATGGCTCAAAGGGTGGACCCATTAGTCTGGTGAAGACAATGTTGAGATTCCATACTGGAGCAGGTGGACGTCTTGGGGGAATAACTCTTTTGAGTCCTTCCATAAACGCTTAAATGACAGGTACTCTAAAAAGAGATAGATGTTGTCTATTTTGTAGGTATGCAGCTATTGCAGCTAGATGTAGACGTATGGACGTGTATGCTAAATTGGAACGTTGTAGATGTAACAAATAGCATATAATGTTTTGGACAGAAGCATCAAGCGGGTTGATGTGGTTGTTATTACAGTAAATCACAAACCACTTCCACTTTGCTGCATAACAGGCTCTTGTGGTAGGACGTCTAGCTTCCTTGATATTCATAGAGTCTGGCGGTAGATTAAGATAGCCAAACTCTAAGACTTCAGGTGCCAGATCGTCAGATTGAGTTGACTGGGGTCTGGATGTGTTATGTCTCCATGGCTCTGTGTGAGGAGATTGGGTGTAAGACGTAGTTTTTGATGACGAACTACCGAGAGTTCCAATAGGGTTGTGAACCATGGTTGACGTGCCCACGTGGGAGCAACTAGGATTAGTGTCAGGGACGCTGGTTTGAGTTTCCGAACCACTAATGGAAATAGTGGGAGAGGCGGAAAAGCGTAAGCAAATATCCCTGACCAGTTCATCCATAGTGCATTGCCTTTGGATAATGGGTGTGGATACCTGCACGCGAAGTTTGGGCATTTTGCGTTTAGGTGTGTGGCGAACAGGTCTATGTCTGGAAAGCCCCACATTTGAAAGAATGGGAGAAGAACTTGAGGGTGTAGTTCCCATTCGTGGACTTGCTGTGTCTGACGACTTAGCAGGTCTGCCATCTGATTGTCTACTCCTGGGAGATGTTCTGCTAGGAGATAGATCTTGTGATGAATGGCCCACCTCCAGATGTCCTGGGCTAGGTGGGACAGTTGGAGGGAGTGTGTTCCCCCCTGTTTTTGTATGTAATACATGGCTGTCATGTTGTCGGTACGAACTAGGACAGTTTTTCCCCATCAGCTGGGTTTGAAAAGCTTTGAGGGCCAGAAATATGGCCATGAGCTCTAAATGGTTGATGTGGAGCAACTTTTGTTGGTGACTCCACAGTCCTTGTACTGTGTGTTGCTGTAGATGAGCACCCCAGCCAGTTAGAGACGCGTCCGCTGTTAGTACTGTCTGTGGAACCGGGTCTACGAAGGGCCGTCCTTTTGACAGATTTTGTGTGTTCCACCACTGCAGAGAGCGATGAGTACAGCCGCTTACCAACACTAGACCGGTTAATTGACCGCAGGACTGGTTCCACTGACTGGCTAAGCATTCCTGGAGCGGACACATGTGGAGTCTGGCATACGGGACGATCATGATGCAAGATGCCATCATCCCCAGCAATTGCATGTAAGCCCGAGCTGGAAGAGATTGATTGGGTTGAAACTGACGAAGCAAAGCCTGAATGTTGCGAATTCTGGCTGCGTTGGGAAACGCCAGAGCCTTTTGAGTATCTAAAGTGGCTCCTAGGTAGTTGTGAATATTGGCTGGCTGAAGATGAGACTTTGGCACATTGACTGTGAACCCTAGTCGATGTAGTAACTTGATGGTTGTGGAAGTGTATTTGAGACACTGTTGGTACGTGCTGGCTTTGATGAGCCAGCCGTCTAAGTATGAGAAGACATGGATGCTTGGTCTCCTGAGATGAGCAGCTACTACTGCCAGACATTTTGTGAAGACTCTGGGGGCAGTGGTGACTCCGAATGGGAGTACCTTGAACTGGTAATGTTGGCCCCCTAGCCCAAACCTGAGAAATTTGCGATGAGCAGGGTGGATTGGGATGTGAAAGTAGGCGTCCTTTAAGTCTAGGGTGGTCAGAAAGACACCTTTTTGCAAAAGAGGTGGTACCTGTTGACTGTATGTAAAAATTGAATTCTCTGAGATCTAAGATTGGTCTGAGAGACCTGTCCTTTTTTGGTATTAGGAAGTAAAAGGAGTACACGCCCGACCCTTGGTGTTGTAGTGGTACGGGCTCTATAGCTCCTTTTAAAAGTAGAGACTGTACCTCTTGTTTGAGGAGGTGTAGATGATCCAATGAGAGTTTGTGTGACTTTGGGGGAATGTTTGGAGGAGTATTGATGAACTCCAGGCAGTAACCAGAACGGATAATTTGTAGAACCCACTTGTCTGTTATTAACTGCCAAGCTGGTAAGAAATTTGACAGTCTTCCCCCGACAGGTATTAGGTGGTCGGGGGGAAGGAGAGGTGAGTCACTGTCTTGTATTGGAGGGGGAGGTGCGTGTTTGAACCTCTGCCTCTTCCCTTACCGTTATTTCCTCTGTAACCCCCCTCTGAAGTAGTTTTTAGAGCCAGAGGGTTGGTTATTACCTTTGTAGGTGGAGGTATTTTCTGAGGAAGAATTCTTGGACCCCGCTCGATAGAAAGAGCGTCGAAAGGAACCACTGCCTTGTGGTGACTGAAGCGCCCCCATGGATTTGGCCACTTCGGTGTATTTCTTCATCTTTTCCAGTGAAGAGTCTACCACTGGGCCAAAAAGGTGTTCCTCATCAAAAGGTGTGTTAAAGATAGAGGTTTGAACCTCGGGTTTGAATCCAGAGATACGTAGCCAGGCGTGCCTTCTTAAAAGGACACTGGAATTTACTGCTCTGGCAGCTGTGTCTGCAGCATCGAGGGAGCACCTGTTTTGATTGTTGGAAATACGTTGTCCCTCCTTTATCAGGTCTTCAGCTTTAGATTTATGTTCTTGGGGTAGAAATTGGATCAATTGTTCCATCTCGTCCCAATGCACACGGTCGTATCTAGCTAGCAACGCTTGTGTGTTGGATATGCGCCAGAAGTTTGCTGCCTGAGATGCGACTCTTTTCCCCGAAGCATCAAGAAGCTTAGATTCTTTATCTGGGGGTGGAGCATCTCCGGTGGTTTGGGAGTTAGCCCTTTTGCGTGCGTTAAACACTACTAGCGAGTCCAACGGTAATTGTCCCCTAATGTACGCTGGGTCAGATGGTGCAGACATATATTTTTTGTCTACCCTAGGGGTAATAATACGTGCCCTGACAGAATCACTAAAGATTTCATCCACATGTCTGATCATACCCTTGAGCATTGGTAAAGTGTGTGATCACTTTTGAGTAGTGCTAAGGGTCTCGAAAAGGAAATCTTCGAGGGAATCTTTGTGGAGCTGCACCCCATGGTAATTAGCAGCCATACCCAGCAATTCAATGTAACCTACACTGTCGTCTGGAGGAGAGGGTTTGGTAGGATACAAGTCAGGATCATTGCCTGTGGGCGAGTTAATGTTATAGTCGTTCCATGGGTCTGCAGGTATTGGCTGATTATTGTTATCTCCATCCCCATTATCATCCCCATCATCCTGGTTGTCAGGTGTATGTGGTGAGTGCTGAGGTGAAGTAGGCACAAGTATAGACTGTGGAGAAGGAGGAGATGGGATAGGAGGAGGAAGAGGAGGAGGAAAAGGGTTAGTTCCGACAGTTCTCTTCTTCAAAGGAATGTGATATTCCTCATCAGCATCAGTCCTTTTTACAGTCACTGTGGTGGTGATATGCCCAGTTTTTGGCTGAATGTACAGTACTTTTTGTTTCAGGTCCGGTTTATCGAGCGGATCGTCGAAACAGTGCTTTTTTGGTGATTTCGGTGCCTGCGGTTGTTTCGGCGCCGAAGGTTTAGGGGCTGGTGTTTTCCAATCCGAAGTGTGTTTCGGTGCAGATTGTTGTGGATCGGAGCCGGACTTAGATTTCGATCCCGAAGGTTTCGGCTCGGTGTCCGATTTGGCATGGGGTTTTTCGGAGCCGGAAGGCTTTTTCGTAGGCTTCGGTGCCGGGCCAGAAGGCGGGGCGTCGCAAGCGTGGTCTCAGTGCCGACCGGAGCCCGAGGGCGCGGGTTGGTCCGGAGCCTTCTTTTTGGTTTTAGGTAGATTTCGGGGCGAGGGAGGATCTGTACTTACAGTACGCTGTCCCTGTGGGATTTCTTCATCCTGGTCGGAGCCATACTCGGAAACGGAGATCGGCTCCTGTTCTTCCTCGGCCCGATAGCATCGCCGGTTTCTTCTTCCGATTCAGTCCCGAAGAGGTTTGGAATGGAGCCTGTGTGTTGGCTCTGCATGTCGCGACGTCGAGCCAGACGGTCGCAAAGCGTCTTCTTGGAGAGGAAAGCTTTGCACGCGTCGCAGTCCTGTTCACTGTGCTCAGGGGACAAGCACAGGTTGCACACTTCGTGAGAGTCGGTGCGCGGTATTTCGCGTGGCACTGAGGGCAGAATTTAAATGGAGTTCGTTCCATCGACTGCGAGTCGAACCGACACGGGTAGGTAGGCCCGACGGCCTTCCACGAGCTCTCCGATCGAAAGAGGGTTTTTTGTCAGTAAACACGACACACGAAGAATGGAATACACGATCGGAAACAATACAGTTGAGGTAGAATGTCTTGCGCGCCGAGGGAAACCAAAGGAACGGTGTTGAACCGAAGCGCATCGACTAACATCCGAACCCGATGGTGAAAAAAAACTATCTAACAATGAAGTCGAGGCCCATGCGCACTATCACCGAAAGGAGGAGTCACCTACCTCGTGACTGGAAAGACTTCTTCGAAGAAAAACAAAGTGCAAACATCCGGACCCAACACTAGATGGCGATCTATGCATAGAGAATGATGTACAGCTCATATGCCTCGAACACCGTGTAACACTGGGGACACGACACTGCTCTTGCAGGTCACTTAGGGGAAAAGAAGACAACTGACCTATGTCAACGCTGGTTTTGGTGGCCTACGTTAATACAGGATGTTAAGACATACATTCAAGACTGTCCTACTTGTATTCAAGCAAAAACACCACACACACCTCCAGCAGGTCTTTTACAACCTCTCCCAGTTCCGTCTACACCATGGTACACCATAAGTATGGATTTCATCACGGACCTACCCTCCTCCAATGGGCACACAGTCATTTGGGCAGTGTTAGATTACCTGACAAAAATGGCACATTTTATTCCCATGAAAACCCTTCCTACAGCTAGTGCGCTAGTGACTTTGTTTATACAACACATAGTGCGTCTTCATGGGTTACCTTCTTCCATCGTGTCTGACCGTGGGCCCTAATTCATCTTGCGCTTCTGGCGGGTTTATGTTTCTCTCTGGGGATAGATGTCAGTTTGTCCTCTGTGTATGATCCGCAGACGGATGGTCAAACGGAGCGCACGAACCAATCCTTAGAACAAATCCTACGGTGTCTGGTCTCAACATGGTCCCCTAAGGTATTGCCACTGGTTGAATTTGTCTATAATAACAGTAAGCACACTGCAACTGGGGTTTCCCCGTTTTATTGTTTGACTGGTCATCATCCTAGAATGTTCCCTATTCTTGACCCTACCAAAGCAGGAAAAGTCCAGTCGGTGCAGGAACACCATACTAAATTGTATGATATCCAACAGGTACAACGACATATAGCTCAGTATCAGGAGGCATGTAAAACACAAGCAGATAAAGTCATAGCCAGTGACTCCTTTTTGGCAGCATTGTTCTTAGAGAACTATTTTTTGGATTGTGTTCTCCTGAAACCTACAGACAAAGGGTAAGAGTATCTCAGCTCCTCTTGAGAACCAGGTGATTAACATAACTTGCTTATTATGAATGTTCTGTGTTGAGTGCGCCTGGGTGGCCCAGAAGTGTCTCTGTACTCATTTGTTGCATTTCTTATTTTATAGAGAAACAAGTCCTCAAAAAGGCGACCCTACTCTGCAAACAGATCCCCTCGAGGGTGCCGGGCTGGACCAGGCTGTGTGGAGTAGCAGTGTTCTCTCTCTTTTTCTCGTCCCATTCCCCTTTCGGGACACCTGCCGGGACTCCTGTAGCAAGTTCAGTAGTGCCGAGAGGTGTTCTAGGAGGAGAGGGGACAGTTCATCGATCCTGCAGACAACCTGAACTTCAGGTGAGTGGCTGTGCCACAGTCTTACAGCCCATGCCCAGCAGATGGTGTGGGATGGGCTCTATGGCTACTTTGAGGAGGAGCACTGTGATCTCACCCCTGAGCAGCCATTGGTGTTCTGGGGAGTGTGTTTGTGTAGGGTGGTATGGTGGGAAGCATGGAAGTAAGCTCCAGAGAGTACCCATGTGGGATAATGTATCAGCCCCACTGGTTGGAGGGGACGTTCTTCCATGTGGAGAAGAACCTTTGTCGACGCCACCCGAACAGGTGTTGGGAGATCAGGGGTGAGAAAAGGCAAGTCAGGGCTTAGTGAGGGTGGCAGCTCCTTTGGGGAAGCCACCTTTGCCTCTACCTTTAGGGTTGTTGCCCCAGTAGGACCACCTAAAGTAGCCTCTAGGGGAGGGCTGCTGGGCATGCAGGTGCTGGAAAGCCATGGTGCCTTCGGGGGAGGTGGTCTTCGAGCCTCAACAATAGGATGTGCGGCAAAAAGGACCCGCGAGGGGCGAGTGTTTGCAAGGGGACCACAGCCTTCATCGCATCTTTATTTATTTTTTCCAGCATTTGGTCAACCTGCGGTCCAAAGAGGTATTGGCTGTCAAATGGCATGTTGAGCTGGTGTTGCTGGACATCCGGCATGAAGCCGGAGATACGAAGCCAAGCGTGCCTACGGAGGAGTAAACTTGAGTTGACATCCTGAGCAGCAGTGCAGGCAGAGTCAAGGGCACATTGAATGGTGGGGTTCGCAATGAGTTTGTTCTTGGAGACTAGCTTGTGTCTGCTCTTTCTGCTCTTATCTAAGAGATACTGGAGAAGCTCCTCCAGTTTTGCTACCAGAGGGTCAAGTACAAGTTAATTTAGTAACTTTTGTGGTTCACCCTGAAAAAGGACTGTGGCTGTTGCTTAAGAATGGCGCCCCCCCTCATCCAATAATCGGATTTCTCACAGAGCTCGATATCAGAAAGTAATTAATGCTAATTACTGACCGACTGAGGAAATCCTCAGAGTTCTCAGGTTGGGAACATAAGCAACTTCATGAGTCAAAGGTGAACACCACGTAGTCGCTGGAAATCAGGATAGAAGTGCTTGTGAATGAACCAAGGGCAGATAATATCAGAGTCCTGGTCCTCCCCTACAGACTCAGAAAAGGAAAATGCTACTTACCAGTATGCATCTGTTCTTGGCATGTAGAGCTGCAGATCCTCACACTGTGCATTAGATCGCCATCTGGTGTTGGGCTCGGATGCTTGCACTTTGTTGTTGTCTTCGAAGAAGTCTTTGTAGTCATGTGATAGGTGACTCCTCCTTTGAACAATAGTGCGCATGGGCATCGACTCCATCCTCAGATTGTTTTTCGCCATATTGGGGAGTGATGGAGTTAGTAGAAAAGGAAAGAGATGTCCATGTGTGTGTATCTAATTAAGATAGGACTGGAACACATACAGGTCCCGGGAGGTGGGTGGGCGTGTGAGGATCTGCAGCTCTACATGCCAAGAACAGATGCATACTGGTAAGTAGCATTTTCCGTTCGAGGCATGTGAGCTGCAGAGCTCACACTGTGCATAGACTGTACAGCAGTATCTCCCTAGCGGTGGTCACCTGTATGTGTTGCAGTAGTTTGAAAAAGGGTTTTAAGGACAGCTTGGCCCACTGAAGCTTGTTGCTTGGCTTGCACATCAACACAATAGTGTTTAGTGAAGGTGTGTGTTGTAGACCATGTGGCTGCCTTACATATGTCTTCTAGGGGAATGTTCCCTAAGAATGCCATGGAAGCCCCTAGTTTGCGTGTTGAGTGCGCTCTAGGGGGAACTGATAATGTGCGTTTGGCTTTTGGTAGCAGATTTGGATACATTTAACAATCCACCTTGCAACCCCGGCTTTTGAGATGGGATTACCCTTGTGTGGTGGAGAGAAAGCTACAAACAATTGTTTGGTTTTGCGAAAAGACTTGGTTCTGTGAATGTAATACATAAGGGCTCTCTTGACATCTAGGGTGTGGAGAGCTCTTTCTGCCACGGAATCTGGGTTTTGGAAGAACACGGGTAGTTCTACCGATTGGTTAAGGTGGAAAGGCGAAATGACTTTGGGAAGGAATTTTGGGTTTGTCCTGAGAACTATTTTATTATGATGTATTTGTAAGAAGGGCTCTTGTATAGTTAAAGCCTGTATCTCACTGACTCTCCTGAGAGAAGTCATTGCAATCAGGAACGCAACTTTCCATGTAAGGAATTGAAGTTCACATTTATGTAGGGGTTCAAAAGGTGGTCCCATGAGCCTGGTAAGTACTATATTAAGATTCCACACTGGGGAAGGTGGTAATCTGGGAGGTATGATCCGCTTAAGGCCTTCCATAAAGGCTTTAATGGCGGGGACTCTAAAGAGTGATAAGTGTTGCCTGTTTTGTAAGTAAGCAGCAAGGGCTGCGAGGTGCAGACGTATGGATGAGTATGCAAGATTACATCTTTGCAAATGTAGCAAGTAGCAAATGATGTTTTGCGTGGAGGCCTGTAATGGTTGGATATGCTTGTTAGTGAGGTAAATAGCTAATGTTTTCCATTTTGCTGCATAGCAGGCTCTGGTAGTTGGGCGTCTAGCCTCTTTAATAATGTTCATACAGTCTGGCGGTAGGTTACGGTAACCGAATTCTAGGACTTCAGGAGCCAAATCGCAAGGTTCAGTTGAGATGGATCTGGGTGCCTTATCTCAATACACAATAGTAACAGATGTTACTTTAAGGGGTCAAGAGGAAAATTTAGAGAGAGTACATCCTCCGTGTTAGAACACTCAATTCACATAAAGTACTCCCCTATTGCCTTATACATACAGTCTTAGATGGAACCTGATCGAATAACCATTGACCCTCGCTGAAGACGACAGTTTACACCACCGGGTGGTGGGCAAGGAAGCAAGTCCTTCTTATTTTATATACCCTCACACACCCTAGTGGTGTCATGCTTCATCATCGGGTCGCCCTGACGCCTAAAAGTCAGGGTGGGCTCAACCAATCTTTCAGGGAGCTCTTAATGATATGTTTTTGGCCAGGGGGAATAAAGATTTAAAAATCTCAGAAAGATCCCAGTGTCCCTTTATTCTTGGATCTCGCTGAAATATTAAAAATAAAGCTAAAATTAGGGTCTTCGGGATATTATGGTCCTAGGACCCTAATGCCAACATGTTTCAATCCTATATGGCCCCTTACGGGTGCTGGACTTTCATCAGGGCGATAATCTAGCACCCCCTGGAAAATAATAATAAAAAGACGACAAGAGTAAGAGAATTTCCCTACCCTGTTTATGAAGGGCAGACAGCTGCTCCTTCTACCGTTAGTCAGTGTAAATTATACAAAGTTGATTGTTCCATCCCATCTAGGGTGGAGTAATGTTTCACGCCGGGCCTCACGGATAAGGGTTAGCCCCGTAGTCGCACAGCCTTCAGAGGTCCTGCCCCGTAGTTCACCTACTCGGTGTGGGTCCCGTCGGCTCTCTGCCTTATCTCTCCATGGCTCTGCGTTAGCATTGATGGGGAGAGGTGTAGTCTTTGGTATGGGACTACCGATAGTTCTAGTAGTGTGGTGAACCACGGTTGGCGTGCCCATGTGGGAGCTACTAGTATCATTTTTAGAGACTGTTGTCGGAGCTTGCGTACTACAAGTGGGATCAGTGGTAGCGGTGGAAAAGCGTACACAAATCTGCCGGACCAGTTCATCCATATCGCATTGCCTTGGGACTGCGGGTGTGGAAACCTGGCGGCGAAGGTTGGGCATTTTGCGTTTTGGTGTGTGGCGAACAGATCTATGTCTGGCTGGCCCCACATCTGGAAAAAAGGTAGAAGAACTTGTGGATGTAGTTCCCACTCGTGAATCTGTTGTATCTGTCGACTTAACAGATCGGCAATCTTATTGTGAACCCCTGGTAGGTGTTCTGCTAGAAGGTATATGTTTTGTGGAATGGCCCACCTCCAAATGTCCTGTGCCAGTTGGGACAGTTGTGGAGAGTGTGTCCCCCCCTGTTTTTGTATATAGTACATGGCTGTGATGTTGTCTGTTCGGATCAGGACAGCCTTGTTCTGTACGTGGAGTTGAAAAGATTTGAGAGCTAGGAATATAGCTAGTAACTATAGGTGGTTGATGTGGAGCAGCTTCTGTTGAGTGGTCCACTTGCCTTGTGTTGTATGATCTAACAGGTGTGCTCCCCATCCTGTGAGTGATGCGTCCGTGGTTAGTACTATTTGTGGAACCGGCTCTAGGAACGGCCGCCCTTTGGACAAATTTTTGGTGTTCCACCACTGCAGAGAGCGATGTGTGCGGCTGTCCACCAACACCAGATCTGTAAGATGTCCGTGAGCCTGGTTCCATTGGCGCGCTAGGCACTCCTGTAGAGGACGCATTTGAAGTTTGGCATAAGGGACGATGAAAATGCAAGATGCCATCATGCCGATTAGCTGCATAAACACTCTGGCTGGGAGAGAGTGTTGTATTTGAAACCTGGGGATAAGGGTTTGTATACTGGCTATCCTGGCTGGGCTGGGGTAAGCTAGAGCAGTGGAAGTGTTTATTGTGGCTCCCAGATATTGAAGTATATGGGAGGGCTGAAGGTGCGACTTGGTGTAGTTTACTGTGAACCCCAAGTTGTGTAATGTTTGTATTGTTTGGTGAGTGTGTTGGACACACTGGTTGAATGATCTGGCTTTGATGAGCCAGTCGTCCAGGTATGGGAAGACATGTATTTGTTGACTTCGTAGGTGCGCTGCTACTACTGCAAGGCATTTGGTAAACACTCTTGGAGCAGTGGTGACTCCGAATGGAAGTACTTTGAACTGGTAGTGCTGTCCATTGAGTACGAACCTTAGATACTTCCTGTGAGCAGGATGTATGGGCATGTGGAAATAGGCGTCCTTGAGGTCTAATGTGGCAAGGAAGTCTTGTTGTTGTAGTAAGGGAAGCACTTGCTGGAGAGTGATCATGTGAAAATGATCTGAATGTATATACTGATTGAGGGGTCTGAGGTCTAAAATAGGCCTTAGAGTGCCATCCTTTTTGGGGATTAGGAAATACAGGGAGTAAACCCCTGTGCCCTGCTGTAGTAGAGGAACTGGCTCTATGGCGTGCTTTTGAAGCAGGGAAAGTACCTCTTGCTGTAAAAGCGTAAGATGGTCTGCGGACATATTCGCTGCTTGGGTGGTATGTTGGGGGGGGTAGCCATTAGTTCCAGGCAGTAGCCATGTTGGATAATTTGTCTTACCCACCTGTCTGTTGTAATGGAGTTCCAGACAGGTAGGAACTGTGATAGCCGTCCCCCGACAGGGGTGGTGTGGTCGGGGGAAGTGGAGGGAAGTCACTGTTTAGGAGTGGTGGAGGTACGGGTGTTATTACCTCGACCTCTGCCCTTAGTGTTGTTGCCTCTGTAACCACCTCTAAAGTATCCTCTATTGGGAGAGGTTTGGGTGGTGCTTTTATATGAAGAGGAATTGTCTGTGGTGTTCCTAGAGCCCCCTCTGTAGAAGGAGCGGCGAAAGGAGCCACGTTGTTGTGGGGACTGCAATGCTCCCATTGACTTGGCAGTGTCAGTGTCCTTTTTCATTTTTTCCAGTGCTGTGTCAACAGCAGGACCAAAGAGTTGGTTTTGGTTAAATGGCTGATTTAAGATGGTAGTTTGGACTTCTGGCTTAAAAACTGAAATACGGAGCCAGGCGTGCCGTCTGATGAGTACGCTAGTGTTGACGGACCTAGCGGCGGTGTCGGCTGCATCCAGGGCGCACTTAATGGAGGCATTTGAAATAAGTTTGCCCTCCTGAATGAGGTCATTGGCCTGTGTCTTGTACTGATCAGGTAGGTGTTGCAATAGGGTCTCTAGCTGATCATAGTGGGCCCTATCGTACCTAGCTAGTAGTGCCTGGGTGTTAGCTATGCGCCAGATGTTGGTGGCCTGCGCAGCTACACGTTTGCCAGATGAATCCAATAATTTTGACTGTCAGGGGGCGGAGCATCCCCTGAAGTTTGGGAATTAGCTCGTTTACGAGCATTAGAGACGACCAGGGAGTCAAGAGGGAGCTGACCTTTGATGTAGGCGGGGTCATCAGGGGCAGGTCTATACTTTATCTATTCTAGGGTTAAGGATCCTGGCCCTTACAGGGTCGTTGAATATTTCAGGGGCATGTTTAATGACACCTTTGATCATGGGTAAAGTTTGAACAGTTTGAGACTGTTCAAAGGTGTCTAGAAGGAAATCTTCCTCTGGTTCGTTGGTGTTTATATGCACCCCGTGAAAGACAGCAGCCCTTTGGATAAGTTGTCCAAAACCAATGTGATCATCTGGTGGAGATGGTTTTGTGGGATAAGGTGGAGGGCTGGGGAGGTCTGTAGGATCTAGGGGGTCGTTGTAGCCCCAGTCGTCCTGTGGTGGGTTATCTGGGTCTAGAAGTAGATTATCCGGGTCATCACCATACCCCATGTCGTCCTGATATTCATGTGGTGGAGAAGTTACAGGCTGAGGCGGTGTAACAGGGATGTGGAGAGGAGGGGTGTTAGATAGAGGTATAGGAGAAGGAGGCGGCATAGGGGAAGTAGAAGAGTCCTTCTTGTTTGGAGGGACAGGCTTGTGGCGTGGCACAGAGGAGATATGTCGAGTGTTACGATTAATATGTATTTTCTGTTGACTAGGATCGATGGGATCCGGTCGAAACAGTTCCTCCTCCTGAATATTTGGCTTCGGCGCCGACTTTTTCGGTTCTGAGCGCGGTGATGGCTTCTTTGGATGTTCTTTTGTGTTAGAAGGCGTAGGGGAGTCCTTCGGCTTAGCTATCAGCTCGAACAGCTTCGGTTTAGGGGCTGTGTCGTGGAGCCTGGGTTTCGGCGCCGAGTGATCCGCATGCATGGAGGCGGATTTTGGGACCGAACCGGATTTCGGCGCCGGGTGTTCTTTCGGAATCTTCCTCCGGAACATCGGGACCCTCATCGAAGATATTGACGGGTTCCGGAGCGGACCGTTGCGCCATGATGTGCCTTCGGGCTCGACGATCGCGAATGGTCTTTTTGGAGCGGAAGGAAGCGCAGGCTGGACAGGTGGCCTCGTTATGGTCAGGTGAGAGGCACAGGTTACAGACCTCGTGGTGGTCACTGTGGGGGAACTTTGCTCCACACTGGGGGCATTTCCGGAAGGGCGTCCTTTCCATGGGCAGTAGGCCTTACGGCGTCGATGGGCCCAAAGGCCCGCGTCGACGGCTGGAAAGGAGATCGAGGAAGGGACGTCGAGATGTTGATATCAAGTCGTGAAGTGAAAAACGCTGAAAATGAAGTTTTGAACCGGAGGGTCGAAGTTGCATCCGAACCCGATGGCGGAAAAAACAATCTGAGGATGGAGTCGATGCCCATGCGCACTATTGTCCAAAGGAGGAGTCACCTATCACATGACTACAAAGACTTCTTCGAAGACAACAACAAAGTGCAAGCATCCGAGCACAACACCAGATGGCGATCTAATGCACAGTGTGAGCTCTGCAGCTCACATGCCTCGAACAAACAGTTACGGAGGTGATGATACCTACCTCTACAACAATTTGGTGTCTCCAGGCGAGGATGACCCTGATATAGTGTGAAAGGCATATGGGCTGCCTCCTGCAGGGCCTCATCTACAGGGTAGATTGTGAGTGATGGTGGTGCTATGTAATCAAAGAATCAGATCTCAAAGACCCCATACTGTGCAAAGTGGCTTCCATGAAAGAGGCTCTTTTGGCTGAGGGTAGGAGAGTTCTTCTCTTCCTAAATTATGGTGGTAAGATCCAGAGCAATGAAAGAACTGCGGGTGATTCATGGGAAACTTGTGAATTTGAGGTTGAAAACAATTATATGGTACCACGCAACATTCAAAGTTTGGCACTGCGAGAAGATGTAGATGCTGTGCAAGACTTTTTGCCCAGCTGAAAGCCAAGTGACTGCATGCTACGACAAAAATTGAACTGGACAATAATTTGCTCTGTTCAATCCTCTCTAGCTATCACAAACAATGTGCTGTGTTTGAGAGGGGAAACACAAGATGTGTGTTCACCTTTTCAACTCCTGCATTCTCCCCAACATTTCCCCCTTTCTATTCCCACTTTTGCTCCTTTGTACATCCCTCTCCCAGCTACTTTTACAGCATTGCTCTACTGCTCATAAGACTAGAAGTGCAATGACTGCCTCTCTGAGTGTAATATGTTTATAAAGTTGACCTGTCTGCATCTGCATTGCAGCAGCCACAGGTACCCAGGTAGAGTAAAGATGTATATTTGTGTTCATTCAGTTACTCTTCAGAACCATTACGTGCATGTTCTGTTGTAGATGAATCCATTAGTAGATGGGAAGTCTGCCTATTGAAAGAGATTCAACTCACCAGCATGCTGCATATCTGCCAGTAAGGCAGAATTCGATCCTCAAGGAGGAAGTAACATCCCTCTATGTGCCATCAACATCAGTTCCCTTGTCATACAGATGTGGAAAAGACAGTGCATCTGAATGAGGACGTAATAAGCCATTCATCCTCTTAACGCACAAGTTACTAACTTGTGTAACGATATATATGTAAGAGACAGTAGTTAGTGACAGATTCCTTACCTTAGAATATCCCCAGGCGTCAGACTGGATCCGGAAAGTTTTTGCGTAGCAGTACCCTTGCGCGTCAGTAGGCGGCGTCGTGCGGCTCCGCGTCCGTCGTCGGCACCGCCGGGATGACGTCGCGGGCAGTACTTAGACGCCGCCCCTGCGCGCTGACATCAGTTCTGTACACGACTTTCCGCGCCAGGAACGCAG
Source organism: Calotriton arnoldi (assembly GCA_963921515.1). Taxonomy (NCBI): domain Eukaryota; kingdom Metazoa; phylum Chordata; class Amphibia; order Caudata; family Salamandridae; genus Calotriton; species Calotriton arnoldi. The sequence continues at coordinate 3,509,244 of CAWUFW010000600.1, forward strand.
AGCCATGCAAGAAGCTGACATAGGTGTCTGAAAATTACTAGGGCCCTGAAAGGGATGTCCTTAACCCTAGAAATCAGTTCGCAGAACGGGGAGGATGGGTGGGGCGGTTAGGAATCTGTCACTAACTACTGTCTCTTACAGATATATCGTTACACAAGTTAGTAACTTGTGCATCTGAAAGAGACACGTTAGTGACAGATTCCTTACCTTAGAATAGATACCCCAGCAATACCAACCCCAGTGGTGGGTCTGCAAACAAAGATCAGACAAGAAAGTCCCGGAGGACAGAACGGCCAAAGAAGCCGTCCCTCCGGACCTGACTGTCAAGGCAGTAATGCTTTGTAAATGTGTGCAGCGAGGCCCACGTAGCTGCCTGACAGATATCCTGCAGCGGAACACCGCGGCCTAAAGCCGTGGTAGCAGCCGTTGGCCTGGTGGAATGGGCACGCAGCCCAACAGGAGGCTCCTTCTTAGCCAAAGAATAACAGGCTTTGATACACAAGGTTACCCAGCGGGAGATGGTTCTCTTGTGCACCGCCCGACCTTTTTGGGGGCCCACGTAGCAAACAAAGAGCTGGTCATCCACCCGGAAGTGTTGTGTGCGGTTGATATAAAAGGAAAGCGCACGTTTTGGGTCCAGACGGTGGAGCCTCTCTTCCTCTCTGGAAGGATGCGGAGACGGAAAGAAGGTGGGCAAAGTGATGGTCTGCCCAATGTGGAAGGCAGTAACCACCTTTGGCAAGAAGGACGGACGCGTCCTAAGAACAACCTTGTCTGGATGGACAGACAGAAAGGGAGGTTTGCATGATAGAGCCTGGAGCTCACTCACCCGCCGAGCGGAGGTGATGGCGACCAGAAAGGCTGTCTTCAGAGTCAGAAGACGAAGAGGACAGTTATGTAGTGGCTCAAAGGGAGCGCACATGAGAAAGGTAAGAACCAAGTTCAAGTCCCACTGAGGCATCACAAACGGAACAGGAGGGAAGAGGTGTGTAATGCCTTTTAGGAACCTGTTAACAACAGGGGACTTGAAAAGGGAGGGCTGATCAGGAAGCCTGAGGAAGGCCGAGATGGCACAAAGATAGCCCTTGATGGTACCCAGGGCAGAACCCTGTTGGGCCAGGGAAAGAAGGAACAGAAGAACCTCAGAAAGGGGGGCAGAGAGGGGATTCACAGCCTTTGCTGTGCACCATGCCACAAACTTGTTCCACCTGCAGGCGTATACCACCTTAGTGGAGGGACGCCTGGCTGCCAGAATCACATCACAAACTTCGGGAGGCAAGTCGAAAGGAATCAACTACCGTCGCTCAATCTCCACGCAAGCAGGTGGAGGCTGGACAGGTTCGGGAGGAGGACCGTCCCCTGCTGCTGCGACAGAAGATCCTCCCGAAGAGGCAGACGGATCGGGGGATCGACGCTCATACTGAGTAGCTCGGGATACCAAACTCTTCAAGCCCAGTCCGGAGCCACAAGGATGACTTGGGCCCGGTCGCGCCGAATCTTCTTCAACACTCTGGGTAGAAGGGTATAGGCGGAAAGGCGTACAACAGACCGCAACTCCATTCGCGACGAAAAGCGTCGCCGAGCGAGTGCCGCCTTGGAAATTCCGTTGTGTTTAACAGAACAAGGTCCCACACAAAAGGAATATAAACTGAAAATTTCACAATTTCGTGATAAAAATTGGAATAAACAATTGTTTAAATTACAAGATAGGTATTTAATGCTAATGTAGATGAAACAAAACAATATTTAACACGTGGGCAACCGTGACAAGGCAGAGGGAAATCGGCCGATTTCCTTGCCCCAGGCAAGTGACTTAAAATTGTGACTTTCCAATATACGTGAATATAAATAAACACAAGTCACAGTAGAGTTTACATCTCATACTCCACAATCATTACAAATAGTGGTATAGAGTTAGGGATGTCTGTGTCGACGACGTTTCAATCCCGCAGAGAGTATCGGGATCTCATCAGGACTAATAGATAGAGCAGGTGCCTGAAAAGTTGCCAAGAGTGCGGCAAAACAAGGAGCCGCGATGAGCAAGGCCAGAGCGAGTTGCTGGCTGAGAAGTCCGCCGGAAAAAATTACGGGACGTGAGGAAGGATGCGAGATCGTCGGATGCACGGGTCACCAACCAGGGAATGTGCCTCCCGGCTGGGAGGCTATGGTAGAGGATCGGCGTGCAGGTAGGCAGGTCAGGGAAGGGAAATTATGCAATGCGACCCTGGAACCAGGGGTCGGAGCCGTGCGCCTGCTCGATGGCAGCAATGGGAGGGAGCCAGGACGCGCTGGACGATCAGGGGTACAGCAAGCAGCTGCGGTCAATGCCGGCATGGATGGGAAATTCCAACGCGCAGAACTGATGACATTGCGCGTTCTCTTCGGTGGCGAATAGATCTAACCAAGGCTCTCCCCACTGCAGAAAGAGTCCTTGCGCCACTTCCGAGTGAAGACGCCATTAGTGATCCATCATGCACCTGCGGCTGAGTTCGTCCGCCCTGGCGTTCAGGGAACCTGCCAGGTGTTGAACCATCAGGAACATGCCCTGATGTTCCAGCCATGTCCAGAGGCGCAGAGCCTCCTAACAGAGGGTCCACGACCCCACCCCGCCTTGTTTGCTGCAGTACCACATGGCGGTGGTGTTGTCTGTGAACACCTGCACTACCTTCCCTTTGACAGAGGGAAGGAATGCCTTGAGTGCAAGTCGGATCGCCCGGAGCTCCAGAAGGTTGATATGGAGCCGGGACTCCGCCGGAGACCAGAGGCCTCTGATCTCCGCCTCTCCCATGTGACCGCCCCATCCCAGAAGGGGCGCGTCCATCACAACTGTGTGCTCTGGCTGGGGAAGGGAGAGGGATCTGCCCATGACCCATTGCCGGTTCGAGAGCCACCACTGCAAATGTTTTGCAGTCCTTTCCGAGATCTGGACGTGATTGGACAGGTTGCCCTGGTGCTGCGCCCACTGGAACTTCAGGTCCCACTGCAGAGCCCACATATGCCATCTGGCATGATCGACCAGCAGGATGCAGGAGGCCATGAGGCCCAGCAGCCTCAGGGTCATCCGTACCGAAACCCAGGATAAAGGCTGAAAGATCGGAATCATAACCTGAATATCCCGGACTCGCCGTTCGGGAGGATAGGCCCGAAACTGCGTCGTGTCCAGAACTGCTCCGATGAAAAGGAGCTGTGGAGAAGGAATCAGATGCGACTTCGGCACATTGATGGAGAACCCCAGCGAGTGCAGGAGTTCGGCCGTAGTCTGGAGGTGGGAGACGACTGCCTGGGACGAGCCCGCCTTCAGCAGCCAGTCGTCGAGGTAGGGGAAGACTGGAACCGCTGCCCGGCGCAGATGAGCTGCGACCACCGCCATTACTTTCGTGAACACCCGAGGGGCACTGGTAAGGCCAAAGGGGAGCACGGTGAACTGAAAATGCTCGAGGCCTACCGTGAACCGCAGGTAACGCCGGTGGGCCGGAAGGACGGGGATGTGGAAATAAGCGTCCTGCAAGTCCAACGCTACCAACCAGTCTCCAGGGTCGAGGGCAGTCAAGACCTGAGCTAGGGTGAGCATCTTGAACTTCTCCTTCCGGAGGAAGCGATTGACGTTCCGGAGGTCTAAGATAGGACGCATGTCCTCCTTGTCCTTTTTGGGCACCAGAAAGTAGTGGGAGTAGCAACCACGTCCTACTTCTGGGGTCGGAACATGCTCGATGGCCCTCTTGGCCAAGAGGGCCGTGACTTCCTTCTGCAGAAGCACCAAGTGATCCCCTGACGTGCGGTGGAATTGAGGTGGCATGGCTGGGGGGGGGTGGTCTCGAAGGGGAGGGAGTAGCCCCTTCGGACAATGTCCAAGACCCACCTGTCCGAGGTGATGGCACGCCAGTGGTGAAGGTGATGGCGGACCCTGCCCCCTACTGGCGTGCTGTGCACCTGAAAGGAAGGACTAGGAGGGCTTGGAGGCCGCGGACGGGGCGGAGTTGGTGGCCTGACCCGCACGCTGGTTGCCCGACCCGCCACGGCGGGAGCCACGTCCTCGGCCACGCGAAGACGCTTGCTGCGTGGGCCGGTGGCTGGGCAGCGGACGTGACTGGGCGCCCCTTCCGTGGCCACGAAAGGGGCGAAAAGCAGAGTTTAGCGGAGGGCGCACAGCAGAAAGGCCCAGGGACTTGGCAGTAGCCCGTGAGTCCTTAAAACGCTCCAGCGCATGGTCTGCTTTGGAACCAAAAAGACAGACTCCATCAAAGGGCATGTCCATGAGTGTATTCTGGACATCACCCGAGAAACCAGTTGTTCTCAGCCAGGCGTGGCGACGCAGCGCCACTGTCGTTGCAAGCGATCTGCCCAGCGAGTCGGCGGTATCAAGGCCACAACGTATGGTGTACTTTGCCGCATCCCTACCTTCCGCAATGGTGCGGGTAAGCAGTGTCTGGACCTCCTCAGAACACTGGGGCAAAGCGGCCGCCACCGAATCCCACAGAGAGTGGGAATATCGGCCCAAAAGGCAAGCGGTGTTGACGGACCGCAAGCCAGCACTGGAGGAAGAAAAGGCCTTCTTCCCAAATTGGTCCAGGCGTTTGGATTCCCTATCCGGAGGGGCGGTAGGGAAGGCGGTTTGGGAGGCAGAGGCTTGGACAACCAAGCTCTCGGGGGTGGGATGTTGAGAGAGAAACAAGGGGTCGCCCGGAGCAGGGCGATGGCGTCGGGCCACGTTCCTATCCACAGGAGCCCCTGTGGTGGGCTTGGACCAGGTGCCCAAAAGAACGTCAGACAGTGCATCATTAAACGGCAGCAATGGCTCCGAGGAGGTAGCTGCCGGCTGAAGCACTTCCGTCAGGAGGTTAGTCCTGACAGCCACAGTAGGCAATTGGAGGTGCAAGGCTCCAGCTGCTCTACGCAACACCGTTGCGAAATTTGCTCCCTCCTCCGTAGCCACGGAAGGAGGAGACAGCATGCCAGTGTCAGGAGAAGTGTCCAGACCACTGGCATCCCCAAGTTCCTCTGCCCAGTCCTGATCATACTCACACTGCTGTGTGAGAGGGTCTTCCGACCCCTCCCAGCTCTCCTGGTCCTCCTTCGATTGAAAATAAGGAGGAGGGGGGACGTCAGGGACCCAAGGTCTCATTGGCGCCGGGCGACGTAGGTCCCACGCCGCGTCCGGAGAGAACCGGGGAACGATGCCGCCCGGAGCCCCGGACGGCGTCAGGAACGGCACAGGGGACATCGGCGTCGGCGGAGGCTTGGTTAGGTCAACCGGCGTCGATGGGGGTTGCGGTACCACCGGAGCCGGGATCGAGGCCGGGGCCGAAGCCGGGAGAGAGGCTGGTGAGACAGGCGGCGCCGGGACCGGAGTCGTCGGCGGCGCCGGGGCAAACCCATCAGGGCCCGCGGGGCCCGAAAACGCACCGGAGGGGCCTTGAGGCCCGAAGAGGCGGGCCATGGCCGACAGGAATGTCTATCTCGGCCGGAGTCGCCCCCGAACCCGGGAAGGACGGGTAATGCGGGGGCGGCTCCATAGGCACCTCCGGACCTGCGGGGCGGGGACGGTGCCGACAGGGGCCTCAGCCGAGTCGCGAGACCGGCGAGGCGAAGTCTTAGAGCGATGGTGCTTCTTAGACTTTTTGTGCTTCGACTTACCCGAGGAGTGCGAAGACTTGGACTCCGACGACCGGCGAGGACTCCGCGACCGGCCCCTCGACCTCTCCCGTGACCGGGGCTTGGTGCGGTGCGGAGCGGACTGCCGGACCTCGAGTAGCTTTCGAGACCGCTCTTGCAAAGCCTTCGGGTGTAAGGCCCGGCAGTCGGAACACGACTTCGTGTCGTGGTCGCGGCCGAGGCAGTAGAGACACTCTAAGTGCGGGTCTGTGATCGACATCATTCGACCACAGGCGTCGCAGGGCTTGAAGCCGGGCATCCCTACCGACACCTCGGAGCCTAGATGACTCGAAGAAAAACAGTGAAAAAATCACCAAAAAGTTTAGTCAAAAAATGACTAGGGCACTGCTCTTCCCGGATCTGCGCTTACTGGCGCGGAAAAAAGAAGAACTGACGTCAGCGCGCAGGTGCGGCGTCTAAGTACTGCCCGCGACGTCATCCCGGCGGTCCCGACGCCGGACGCGGAGCCGCCGCCTACCGATGCGCAAGGGTACTGCTACGCAAAAACTTTCCGGATCCAGTCTGACGCCAGGAATCTGTCACTAACGTGTCTCTTTCAGATACTCTTTATAATTTATGAGTAGTTCAGGATATTTCTTTTCTTTCAGGCAGAATTCACACTTGTGTCTAGAAGACTGGCAAATTTAGCAATCTGCAAAGTAGAAGAGTCCAGCTACGACAGTTAATGGCGCAGATGCCCATAAGGAGTTGAAAGCTGGGGAAGACATCAGCTGTGAAGATGGTTTGAGAAAAGACTTCAGTCCCAGCAGGAGCAAGAACCAGTTAACATCAAATCAAAATCCATGATGGAGAAAGAAATAGTTATCTGTAATTGACCAAAGCAGTTTATGACGTTATTGCACCACTCGACATCTGCTGTCCTAGCCAAGATACTGAATCCATGGGAACTGACAATTGTGTACAAGGGGAAAAGCAGCGAAAATCTCAAGCACTGCTTTCGTGAACGCTTCTATTTACTCAACTGAATCCCCAGACATCTGGAGAATTATCTGCTGAGAGGTAAGTTGTAAGGTTGGCGCCGATTATGATGAAGAGAAGGAAGAATGCCTTTTCTCTCTTCCTTTTCTTACCACAATGTGAGGACCAGTGCTTCCCCTTATGTTTTCTTTCAGTGGACAGAGTCTTGAATCTCTTACAATACTTTGTCCAAGACCTGGAAAGAGGTTTAGACTTCTCCTTCACAGAAGTAATTAAAAGACTGACTAGTCACTTTTAGTACCTCATGATGCATCCTGTGGCAGAGTTCACATAATTCCAGCTCATTCTCCATTCCCAGATACCAAATACACAAGGTATGAGGGTTTGTTACGAATATACGACGCAGCATGTTCTACAACGCATAACGCCTAAACATTTTGGGAGTAAGATCACCCTAAAAAAAAAAAAAATTAAAGAAATACTGACAAATGCAGAAAAAAGAACTAATGAGGCTGACGCTTGTGGCTGCATCAATAAAAAGTCTATATGTCGCTTCTGACGAAGCCGTGAGAGACTGCGGAATACTTATGGAGTGACATAACCATGCGCTGGTGATGAACTATGGCTGAACAAGGTTCCAAATACAGTCTGGCGACTGAAAAAGAGGTTTAAATAATTCATCTACATTAAAAATATTAATCGATAAACAAGCATCGTCTTTAGTAACAGATTCAAGTTGAGGGCAGGGGATCCTTTTTGAGAAATTTTCAGTGTCAGGTTGTTTGTCGCCTAGTATGAGAGTAGAATCAAGAGCCATACCAGTATTTAGCATATGCTTGCAACCTTTCTTAGTCCCTGCTTGCTATCTTTTGCATATTTAATAAAGGCCAAGAAATCACCATGTAAAAGTGTCAGAGTACTGTTTCCGCTGCCTTTCTCGAACGATTGCATCACACTTAGAACACATCAGATCAGACCCTAGCCCCACACTCACACCCTCCTGCAGCGGCTTGTAATTTTATAATAGTGCTGGGCCAGTCAGGGTTTTTGCAGGACAGGATAGACTGAATGCCATTTCAAGAGCTACACAGCACACACACTAGGGGGAGAGATGCAAGCTGTGCTTTTTGCCCAAACAGGACTCCACTTGTCAAAGAACTAACCACGGATGGTAAGATGAAATGATGTACTGACACAGTCTAGTTCAGTGTGTTAACCTAGTGCAGTATGGAATAAGTTACTTACCCTATAAGCATCTGTTGGTGCCTTGTAGTGCTGTAGATTCACATTCTCTGCATACTTCCGTCATTTAGTGTTGGGTCCGGATGTGTGCAAGTTGTTTTTCTTTGAAGAAGTCTTTCGAGTCACGAGACAAAGTGTCTCCTCCTTTTGGTGATAATGCGCATGGGCATCGACTCCATTGTTTGATTGTTTTCCCGCAGGCGGGTGAGAATGGAGTGAGTAAGTATTAGTAAAGAGATGTTCATGCAAATAAAATAGCGTAAAGGAACTGCAACTGTCACAGGTGTCCGGGGAGGAGGGTGGGTGCATGTGAATCTACAGCACTACATGCCACCAACAGATGCTTAAAGGGTAAGTAACATTCAGTTTGAAGCATGTCTGGCTGTAGATACACACGCTCTGCATAGACTGTAAAAACAACAGTTGATGGACAGAATGCAGAACAATGTCATACATTCACCCCAGTACAGAGATCTGGGCCTAAATCCATCGTTTTTTTGCTCACCATGCCATTCCAGTTTGAACCCAGTCATATGCAAATCAATCTTGACCCTGCTGTGCCTCATGGGAACAGTCCAGCCCGAACTGCCAAGCCAGGTCCTCCCTGGACTGGAAACAAGCATCCTAGGACCGGTTTCTGGGTTTCACCTCTCTTCAGCCAGGATAGCTTGATTCCAGTGGCATGGAGAGCACGGGACCCACGTCTGGGCATACCCGTCCCACTCGGGGTGACAAATGCAAAAACAACAGTTGATGGACAGAATGCAGAACAATGTCATACATTCACCCCAGTACAGAGATCTGGGCCTAAATCCATCGTTTTTTTGCTCACCATGCCATTCCAGTTTGAACCCAGCCATATGCAAATCAGTCTTGACCCTGTGCCTCATGGGAACGGTCCAGGGAAGACATGGCTTGGCAGTTCGGGCTAGACTGTTCCCATGAGGCACAGGGTCAGACTGATTTGCATATGGCCATGTCTGAACTGGGGTGGTGGAGTGAGCTAAAGAATGATGATGGATTAAACCCAGATCAGTTGACTGGGGGTGAGTGTTTGATTAGCTCAAACGCTCCGTCCATCATTCCCTTTGGTATCGCTTTGTTCTGCATAGACTGTAAAGCAGCCCCTCTCCAAAAGCGGTGGCTAACTTGTGGGTGTTGCAGTTGTTTGAAAGAGAGTACGCAGCACTGCCTGACCTACATTGGCTTGTTGTCGTGCTAAGACATCCATACAATAATGTTTAATGAAAGTGTGTGGAGTAGACCATGTAGCGGTTTTACAAATGTAAGGCTACTGGGATATTGCCTAGGAAAGCCATGGAAGCCCCTATCTTATGAGTAGAGCGTGCCCTAAGTGGAGTAGGCAAAATACTTTTAGCTTTGGCATAACATGTCTGAATGCAGTTAATTATCCCTCTAGAAATGCCTGACTTAGATGTGGGCTTTCCTATGTGGCGGGCCGAAAACGCAACAAAGAGTTGTTTAGTCTTACAGAACTCTATAAATCTGTCAATATGGTACGTTAGAGCTCTTTTGACATCTAGTGTATGAAGAGCTCTTTCTGCAACTGAATCCGAACAGGTAATTCAACGGAGTGATTGAGGTGGAAAGATGAAACCACCTTTGGAAGGAATTTTCGGTTGGTTCTAAGGACCACCCTATCTCTGTGTAGCTGGAAGAAAGGTTCTTCCAAGGTTAATGCCTGGAGCTCACTGACACGCCTAAGTGATGTTATGGCCCCCAAAAAGCAACCTTTTAAAATAAGAATTGGAGGGGGCAGTTATGCAATGGTTCAAATGGTGGAACCACAACTGTGGTATGTACAATATTGAGATTCCAGGTGGGTGCTGGTGGAACTCCTGGTTTAATTACTCTTTTAAGGGCTTCTATAAATGCCCTAATAACTGGTACCTTGAACAAAGGTAAGTGTTGCCTGTTTGGTAGATAGGCAGCAATCGCAGCTAAAAGTAGGCGTGTTGAAGTGTAAGCCAGGCCAGAGGTCTGCAAAGAAGGTAGCAAACAATGTTTTGCACAGTTGCATCAAATGAATTAATGTGTTAACTGAGACAGTAGAAGACAAATCTTTTCCACTTTGCTGCGTAACATGATCTAGTTGTAGGCTACGAGATTCTTTAAGAATGGTCATACATTCAGGTGGGAGATTAAGGTAACTGAATTCTATGACTTCAGGAGCCAAATCGCAAGGTTGAGCTCCTTTTGATTTGCATGCCTGATTTCTCCATGGTTCTGATGAGAAGGTCTGGGTTGAGGGGAAGCCTCTCGTGGAGAACTACAGAGAGTTCGAGCAGTGTGGTGAACCATGGCTGTCGAGCCCAAGTGGGAGCTACTAGAACAAGGGTGAGACGTTTGTCTGAGCTTCCGAATCACGGAAGAGGGAAAGGTGGAAGAGCATAGGCAAATATCCCTGACCAGTTCATCCATAAAGCATTGCCCTCGGATAGTGGGTGTGGGAACCTGGAGTGGAAGTCTGGGCATTTTGCTTTGTCTGCAGTTGCGAAGAGGTCTACGTTTGCAAATCCCCACTTGTGAAAGAATGGGAGAAGGACTTGGGGGTGGAGTTCCCACTCATGGACTTGTTGCCGCATGCTGCTAAAGAGGTTGGCAAAGTGGTTGGCAAAGTGGTTGTCCAGCCACGGGAGGTGTTCTGCTAGCAGGTGGATGTTGTGACGTACTGCCAAATCATCTGAGATAGGCGTGGAAACTGTAGAGAGTGCGTGTCCCCCTGTTTTTGCAAATAGTACAAGGTTGTCATGTTGTCCGTACGGACCAAGACAACTTTGCCTGCTAGAAGAGTTAGAAATGCTTTTAATGCTAGGTGAACAGCTTGAATCTCGAGGTAGTTGATGTGTAGACCCTGGTTTTTGGTATTCCAGAGACCCTGAATTGTGAGATTCTATAGGTGGGCACCCCATTCTGTAAGAGATGCATCCGCTGTGAGAATGAGCTGGGAACAGGGTCGAGAAAGGGCTGCCCCTTTAATAGGTTTTGGTTGTTCCACCACTGCAGAGAGCGTGGAGTGCTGCGGTCTACCAACACAAGATCTTGTAGCTAACCCGGTGATTGCGGCCATTGGCGTGCCAGACATTCCTGGAGCGGGCGCATATGTATTTCGAGCATGTGGTACTATTGCGATGCAAGATGCCATCATGCCCAAGAGTCGCATAACTGTCTTGTTATGTGTTGACCGGGTTGAAACTACTGTAGTAGCGTTTGGATGATTTGCATCCTGGTTACATTTGGGTATGCCAAACCCAACTGTGTGTTGAGCATGGGCCCTAAATACGGCTGAATCTGTAAAGGTTGAAGGAGTGATTTTTATATGTTGATAGTAAACCCCTTTAGATGTAGAAGATGGAGAGTAGTCGGAGTGTATTGTTGACACATGAGAAGTGTACTGGCTTTGATAAGCCAGTCGTCCAGATATGGGAAGACAAATGTTCGGTCTGCGCAGATAGGCTGCTACCACTGCTAGGCATTTGGTGAACACAAGGGGTGTGGTAGTGACTCCGAATTGTAACACTTAGAACTGGTAATGCCTTCTAGCTATAACGAACCTGAGGTACTTGCGATGCGCTGGATGGATCGAGATGTGGAAGTAAGCGTCCTTTAAGTCTAGTGCTGACAAAGAACAAGTTACTTACCTTCGGTAACAATGTATCTGTAAGACACATATGTTCGGTATAGATTCCTTGCCTTAGAATTACCTCCAGACGTCAGACTGTATTTGGAGAATTTTCTTCTTAGCAGTACCCCTGTGCGTCGGTAGGTGGCGTCGGTCGTCTCCGCGTCCTTAGTCGGCGTCGTGGTCGCCAGGATGACGTCACGGTGCCTACTTAGATGCCGCCCCTGCACGCTGACGTCAGTTCTGACACGATTTTCCACGCCAGAAGCGCAGAGCCACGAAAGAGACTGACCACTGGTGCGCCACAACTAGGGCCCTGTAAGGGACTCGCTATCCCTAGAAGTCAGTTCGCAGAGCAGGGAGGATGGGTGGGGCGGTAAGGAATCTATACCTAACATATGTCTCTGGGAGTACAGTGAACTGAAAATGCTCGTAGCCTACCGTGAACCGTAGATAGCGCCTGTAGACTGGCAAGACGGGAATATGGAAATAGGCGTTCTGCAAGTCCAGCGCCACCATCTAGTCTCCAGGGTCGAGGGCAGACAGGACCTGAGCCAACGTGAGCATTTTGAACTTCTCATTCCGGAGGAAGTGGTTGAGGGCCCGAGGTCTAGAATAGGACGCAGGCCTTTGTCCTTCTTGGGAACCAGAAAGTAGCGGGAATAGCAACCACGACCTACTTCTGGCGCAGGGACCATATCGATAGCTCCCTTGGCCGAGAGAGCTGAGACTTCCTGGCGGAGAAGCGCCAAATGATCCTCCGACATGCGATCGAAAGATGCGGGCATGGAGGAAGGGGTAGTCTCGAAGGGGAGGGAGTAGCCCCTTCGGACTATTTGCAAAACCCACCTGTCCGACGTGATGGATTGCCAGTGAGGGAGGTGATGGCGAATCCTGCCACCCACTGGCCGTTGATGGGCCTGAAAAGTCAGACTAGGAGGGCTTGGAGGTTGCGGCAGGGAGGGAAAAGGGTGGACTGGACCGCCTGTGAGGCCGCTGGGTCCCACGTCCGCAGCCACGCAGAGGCTGGGCAGCTTGCGTAAACCGGTGGCTAGTCTGGGCCGGACGTGGCTGGGAGCCCCTTCCGTTGCCACAAAAGACACACGAGGTGCGGATCCGTCACTGACATTAGCTTGCGACAGGAGTCGCAAGGATTGACCCCAGTCCGGCGTTGGAATATCCCTCACGCACCAGGAGTTGAGGACTCAAAAAAGAAGTCAACAAAACATCAAAAAAGGCAAGTCAAAAAATGACTAAGGGGTAGCTCTCTCCGGATCTGCGCTAGGCTGGCGCAGAAAAAGTAAACTGATGTCAGCGCGCAGGGGCAGCATCTAAGTAGGCACTGCAACGTCATTCCGGCGACCACGATGCTAACGACGCACACGGAGTCAACCGATGCCACCTACCGAGGCACAGGGGTACTGCTAAGAAAAAATTCTCCGGATCCAGTCGGACGCCTGGGGGTAATTCTAAGGTAAGGAATCTATAACTAACTGTCTCTTTCAGATGTTGCCTTATTGGAGCAGTGGGATCTTGTCTTGAAAAAGTGACCATATGGAAGTGTTCTGTTAGTATGTAATGATTTTAGGGCCTGAGATCTAAGATGGGACGTCGTGATCCGTCTTTTATTGGGAATTAGAAAGTACAGGGAGTACACTCCTGAACCTTGATGTTGAAGAGGGACAGGCTGTATGGCTCTGTTGAGCAACAGTGCCTCCACTTTTTGTTTGAGCAGGTTTTGATGTTCTATGGAGAGATTGTGTCTGAGAAGTGGAATGTTTGTGGTGATGAGCTCCAGACAATAACCATGTTTGGATAATTTCCAACACCCACTGATCCGATGTTATATTTTTCCAAGTGGGGAGGAAATGTAGTCAGCCCCCGACAGGTGTTAAATGGTCAGGTGAAATGAGAAGAGAAATATTGCTCTGAGGTGGAGGGTGCAGTGCGTGCAGAGGCACCCCTACCGCGACCCTTGGAATTGTTACCTCTATATGTACCTCTGTAGTATCTCCTTGAGAGGGATGTCCGATGTTGCTACCTGTACGAGGAGGTAAAGGCATCAGAGGGTGTACTTTTGGTGCCCTGTTTGTATGAGGGACACCGAACGAAGCCAAAAAAAGTAGGGGTTTGTAGTTCCCCCATTGATTTACCTACCTCAGTGTCCTTTTTCATTTTTTCTAATGCTTGGTCTACTTGGGGACCAAACAGATGCTCCTTTTCAAATGGCACATTTAATAGTGTTTGGTGTACTGCTGGCTAAAGCCAGCTATACGAAGCTAAGTATGAGTATGCAGCAGTACACTTGTTCTGATGCCCCTGGCAGCTGTGTCCGCTGATTCTAGATCACACCTGATTGAATTATTTGATATCAATTTTTCCTTGTTTACAATGTCGTGTCCTCTTTTTTTACTCCTCAGGGAGGTGTTGAAGGAGCTCCTCCTACATCTCGCCCCAATGTGCCCTGTCGTATTGTGTCAATAAAGCTTGAGTGTAGGCGATCCGCCAGTGATTGGCAGAATGTGCTGCCACCCTCTTCCTTGAAGCGTCAATAAGCTTGGAGTCCTTGTCAGGTGGGTAAGCGTCTGAAGAGGATTGGGAGTTGGCCCTTATACAGGCATTAGACACAACTAGGAAATCTGGGGGAAGCGGACCCCTGATGTAGACAGGATCTGAGGGTGCTGCTATAAATTTTGTGTAGACCCTGGGTGTAATAGGTGCCCACACTGGGTTCTTAAAAATGTCATCCAAGTGGCGCAGCATGTCCTTGAGCATAGGAAGGTATTGGCATGCCCCATGTATTGTGATTGCATTTATTTAGCGTTTACTACCCGACGAGGCATCAAAGCGCTTTTTTGGCGAGTAGCACGCTAATACGGAACCCATAAAGGATTAGTGGTGAATTAGTATAGTGACATTTGAAATAATTTGAGTGGTGGATAAGTTAATCTGTTATTTGGATTCAGAAGGATAGGGGAAGGATAGAAGGGGGAAAAGGTTTTCATTTATATAGTGCTTTCTACCCATGATGAGGTGTTGAAGAGCTTTTAATCCCTGATTGGAGTAGCAGAGGGGTCTATTAGGGCCCTAGTGTTTAAATATTCTTTGTAAATAGAAAGGGCCGGAAAGGTGAAGAGCATGGCAAGGGTTTTGAACATTATCCTTTGTTTGATGGGAAGCCAATGCAAGGTTTTCAAATTCTGCATAGATGATTGTCTTTAGGGCATCTCAAATTGAGGTGAGCCACAGCATTTTGAACTAGCCATAATTTGTTGAGGAGTCTTTTAGGTAGTCCAAGGTACAGTGAGTTTGTGTAATCTAACTCAGCTGTGATCATTGCGTGGATTAACATTTTACTAGACTGATTCAGTAAGAGTCATTTTTAAAGATTTTAAGAGCAAAAAACAGGTGGCTATGATCTTTCTCACTTGAGGCTCAAATGATAGCGGATTATCAAAAATGACACCAAGGTTCCGGACTATTTATTTCTTCAGATATGCATAATTACGCTGTGGGGGCCATATCATGATGATTTATATGTACACATGCATCATCAGGCATGTGCACGCATATGTTATGATGCAAGCTGAAGTGGCCTCCTGGTCAGTACCCTGGCACTTATTATTTGACAGATTAAGCACTGCTATAAAGCAATAGGTAAATAATACATTATTAGAGAGAAGGGTAGGCAAAGTGGAGATGGAGGGGCATGGCCGGTGCAGGGAACAAGACAAGGAGGAGGGCTTCTTTTAAGTGTGTTTCTTCAAAAAGAAAATCGTCCTCAATAGGGTCTTTGTGTAAGGGGACCTGGTGATATGCTGCCGCCCTAGCAATGAGGTCTTGATCAGATGAAGCATCATCAAGGGGTGATTGCTTTGCCGGGTAGAGATCTGAGTCAGTGTCACCCGGGGATCAATATCATAATTATCCCAAGGATCTGTGGGCAAGAATAATACCCCTCCCCCCGATCTTCAGTGGAAGACTGTGGAGACCCCTGTAGCGTAATGCCCTCTGGGTCAGTATGTGAATGATGTGGTGAAGGTGGTGGTGGAGGAGGTGGCTGAGGCGGTGGAGAAGCAGGAAGAGAAGGATGCAGAGGACTGGTTGCTATGTCCTTCTTCTTAGCATGCACTGGTAAATCTATGGCCTCTTCAAAGGATAGCTGGCGCTTAGATGGTTGGGGCGTCGGCTGCACAACCTTAGCAAAAATACAGCCAGTTAGAGGCTGTATCTGCTTCGAGATGAGCCGCTCCTGCATGGTTTGGAGGACTGGTTCCGAAGGCAACTTTGGTGCCGATGTCGAAGTTTTCGGCGACGAAAGAGGTTTTTATTTCAGTGCGGAGGTACTCAGAGCCAAGGAGGCAGATGTCGGTTTGGCGCCGAGGTTCGTCGGCTCAGTGCAGAAGGGAGTGGTTTTGGATGCACTTTCGGTGCTGAGCCCGAGGCTTCCATAGCAGATGGTCGGTACCTACCATGGCCCTTTGGCAGTGGTGGCCCAAGAGCTGTACGTTCGGTCAGAACCAAGTGTATCTTGACCGGTTGAACAGGGGCATGGGTACTTAACTGTATGCAGATCCAGAGGAAGATCCTGGATCTGTGGAGTGATCTCAAGGTCGGAGCCGGATTCCTGAATAGAAACGGTCTCTTCCTCAGCCGCAGAAGCCTCATGCAGCTCTTCCTCCTCGACATCTTGTTGTCCGAAGATGTCGGGTGCATCTTCTATGTCCTTGCGCTGCATCTCTGAGATGCGCCAGGCAGTCCCGCAAGGTCTTTTTCAATTGAAAGGATCACAGTTCACTTTCTGATGATCTGGAGACCGACATAAGTTGCAAACCTGATGAAGGTCGGTTCTCTGGTACTTACGTGGCAGCTGGGACAGAGGCGAAATGGAATCCGCTCCATTAGCAGCACATTCTTGGCCGAAGCCAAAGAGTAGGCCTGAACGGGCGAGGCCCAAAGGCAACGAGTGGAGCACTTTTTCCAGTACATGGCAATGGAAATGGGATTGAAGCGATACAGACAAGTGTAGAAAATGATCAGCGAACTGAAAGGAGCCTGAAACTGTCTGGAACCGGAGCGCTAGAAAACACATCTGAACCACATGGCAGAAAGAAAACAATCTAACAATGAAGTTGATGCCCATTCGCATTATCACCAAAAGGAGGAGTCACTTTGTCTCGTGACTTGAAAGACTTCTTCGAAGAAAAAACAACTTGCACACATCCAGACAACACTAGATGGCGGTAGTAAGCAAAGCATGTGTATCTACAGCCACACAGGCCTAGAACAGTTTCTATAAAATGTAATGCAAATGAAATGACACTGAACACATGATGCATCCAATAATTACACTGAGTGCTTACACTGGAGAAAATAATTGGGTTATTGAGAAAAAGGAAAGAAAGGTGGAAATAAACACTGGTTTAAAGACACTCACCAAGTTTGCATATGAGGTGAACTGTTCCATTATTACTGCAATGGGATGGGTCCAGGTTCACAAGGAATTTAGGATTTAACCTCGCCACTTCTCCCTGTAAAACATTTGGTATAGTCTGCCTTTCATCCTCTTCAAACTTTCGCTTCCAGGGGGAGACTACCGGAGTCCTGCAGAGAAGACAACACATGAATGTTAAGAATATGGATCTACATTATCAAATGCTGCTGTTTTTTTTGCCTCAAAAATTACATTTCACTGTGAACAGTTAAAACATCTAAATTAGTTGGATTGCTATTGGATGCGATGGGTAGGAGATTCTAGGGATCCCACAACATATGTAGGAATATTATGTGTTTTAAGCATAGCCATTTTAATGCAGGCATTTACGATCTATTTCTCGTAGGGGAGACAGATGTGGATCTTGGGTTTGTGGTGATATGTAATGGAGGTTCCTAGATTTTAAGGAAAATAATCTTTTTTAATGTGAACTGACGTTCCGATAGTAATGTAGTGACCGAACTACTAAAACATTTCTCATTTTATTCATATATGTTTTGCATATAAAACATTTGTTCAAGCTATGTCTACGTCGTTTGTAGATATACCCATATTTTCATAACATGCAACTCATGAGGAGGTTACAATGCCTTTACAGTAAAATCTAAAGTTAAATTTCACAGATGTCTAGTGGAATTTACTTTAAGATTTTAATTGAGATGTTTATTTTAGGTGCAACAGATCACCGTAGGTCTTCCTCAATGGGCATGTTTGGTGACCCTTAGTTATGAACGGAACCTGGGGACATTCATGGATAAGGATATATTTCATTTATCACCAGACTGTAATGCCTTGCACATTGTCAAATAGGCAAATATGTGAACATTTCTCAGTGTACTTCATGTATGTATGCTGACAATATTATTGGGGGTCAAACTCATGCTCCCTCATTAGAGGCTCTTAAATGCGGTTAATTTTGAACAGTTCCATGTAAAACTGAAGTGGTGTAGGAAGCGGACATGTTTTGTAGCGTACCAAAATGAGGTACACTATGTATAAAATCCAGACGACCCTTATTGGCTAACAAGGCTTAAATTAATAATCCCAAAAGCTCTCTTTTGTGATAGTGTGTGCAGGCAGTGTAGGCTTATCAGTGGGTAGTGTTAAGCATTTGTTGAACAGCCAATAAATGAGAGATACACACTCAAGAAGAAACTCTAGACAAATTTAGAAAAATAAATTTTTTATATAATTTTAGAAAAATTAAGTTCATTGGAGTTGGGTAAGTGTTTTAGACGTTATCAAATAGTAAAACAGTAGACAATGACAGCTGTCAGATTTGAGGCATGAGACCCGAATGCGGTAATGTTATCATACGGGAGAAACATACACTGCATAGGTACACTTACAGGACTATTCTTCTGACTTAAGGTAAGAAGGGGCCAAGATCCAAGAAAGCACTAATAGTTCGTGTTTACCTGCCCTGGGGTGTCCAGGTGCAGAAGTGCTTTCAGCGGTGGAAGCCTCGGTGTGGGGCTGGCCTCTCTCGGAGTCCCTCAACTAGCAAGTAAGTATTGACAGTGGTGGTGTGCCGACTGAACACAAACAAGCCTTGGTGCTTGCAACTGGCTATGGTACCTCGGGTATTGGTGCAGGGCGGCTCCTGAGGGTCCAGTCTACAAACTTCACAAGGGGATGGATCTGACCTCCTTGAGCACAAAGACCTCTTGCTGGGGTGCTGCTCTCTTGGTGGCCATTGGTGGGTGGGGGGTAATATTACACATACATGTCTAGCATTGGGAACCTAAGGAGCATAATGTTATACTCCAGTGCTTATTGAAGCCTGTATTTTGTGTCAGCAGGGACATTTTTTACTGTTGTGCTGCAGAATGTGTTGACTCCCTTAGACACATTTACAATATTCATGATACCTTAAGAGATCGGAGCATGTAGAACTACCCTGGTGAACAAGCAGGCTATCGTTTGTACAGTATGCTGTACTTGCTAAAGTGAATCCCATGTTAAATGCTATGCACATGCATAAGCCTGCAAGGGACCTGACGGATAAAAAGGAAAATGCTACTTACCAGTATGCATCTGTTCTTAGCATGTAGAGCTGTAGATTCATATACTGTGCATAGATCACCATCTGGTGTTGGGCTCGGATGTTTGCAGTTTGTTTTTGTTCGAAGAAGTCTTTGTAGTCACGAGATAGGTGACTCCTCCTTACGATGATAGTGCGCATGGGCATCGACTCCATCCCCAGATTGTTTTCGCCATAAAGGGTGATGATGGAGTTAGCAAGAAATAGAAAGAGATGTCAATGTGTGATGTATCTAAGTAAGATAACACTGCAACAGATAAAGGTACCCGGGGAGGCGGGTGGGCGTATATGAATCTACAGCTCTACATGCCAAGAACAGATGCATACTGGTAAGTAGCATTTTCCGTTCGAGGCATATGAGCTGTAGATCATATACTGTGCATAGACTATACAGCAGTTTTGTTTGTGGCGGTGGCTAACCTGTATCTGTTGCAGTGGTTTGAAAGAGTGTTTTTAAGACAGCCTGGCCCACATTAGCTTGTTGTTTTGCTTGCACATCTACACAATAGTGTTTTGTAAATGTGTGCGGTGGAGACCAAGTTGCAGCTTTGCAGATGTCGTCTAAGGGAATGTTCCCTAAGAATGCCATAGAAGTCCCTAGTTTGCGTGTAGAATGAGCCCTAGGGGGAACGGTTAATGTACGTTTGGCTTTGAGGTAGCATATTTGGATGCACTTAATGCACAAGTTACTAACTTGTGTAACGATATATCTGTAAGAGACAGTAGTAGTTAGTGACAGATTCCTTACCTTAGAATATCCCCAGGCGTCAGGCTGGATCCGGAAAGTTTTTGCGTAGCAGTACCCTTGCGCGTCGGTAGGCGTCGTCGTGCGGCTCCGCGTCTGTCGTCGGCGTCGTGATCGCCGGGATGACGTCGCGGGCAGTACTTAGACGCCGCCCCTGCGCGCTGTCAGTTCTGTACACGACTTTCCGCGCCAGGAACGCAGAGCCATGCAAGAAGCTGACATAGGTGTCTTAAAAATACTAGGGCCCTGAAAGGGATGTCCTTAACCCTAGAAATCAGTTCGCAGAACGGGGAGGATGGGCGGGCGGTAGGAATCTGTCACTAACTACTGTCTCTTACAGATATATCGTTACACAAGTTAGTAACTTGTGCATCTGAAAGAGACACGTTAGTGACAGATTCTTACCTTAGAATAGATACCCCAGCAATACCAACCCCGGTGGTGGGTCTGCGAACAAAGATCAGACAAGGAAGTCCCGGAGGACAGAACGGCCAAAGAAGCCGTCCCTCCGGACCTGACTGTCAAGGCAGTAATGCTTGGTAAACGTGTGGGGCGAGGCCCACGTAGCTGCCTGACAGATATCCTGCAGCGGAACACCGCGGCCTAAGGCCGTGGTAGCAGCCGTTGCCCTGGTGGAATGGGCATGCAGCCCAACAGGAGGCTCCTTCTTAGCCAAAGAATAGCAGGCTTTGATACACAAGGTTACCCAGCGGGAAATGGTTCTCTTGTGCACCGCCCGACCTTTTTTGGCGCCCACGTAGCCAACAAAGAGCTGGTCATCCACCCGGAAGTGTTGTGTGCGGTTAATATAGAAGGAAAGCGCACGTTTTCGGTCCAGACGGTGGAGCCTCTCTTCCTCTCTGGAAGGAGGCGGAAAGAAGGTGGGCAAAGTGATGGTCTGCCCAATGTGGAAGGCAGTAACCACCTTTGGCAAGAAGGACGGACGCGTCCGAAAAACAACCTTGTCTGGATGGACAGACAGAAAGGGAGGTTTGCATGATAGAGCCTGGAGCTCACTCACCCGCCGAGCGGAGGTGATGGCGACCAGAAAGGCTGTCTTCAGAGTCAGAAGACGAAGAGGACAGTTATGTAGAGGCTCAAAGGGAGCGCACATGAGAAAAGTAAGAACCAAGTTCAAGTCCCACTGAGGCATTACAAACGGAACAGGAGGGAAGGTGTGTGTAATGCCTTTTAGGAACCTGTTAACAACAGGGGACTTGAAAAGGGAGGGCTGATCAGGAAGCCTGAGGAAGGCCGAGATAGCACAAAGATAGCCCTTGATGGTACCCAGGGCAGAACCCTGTTGGGCCAGAGAAAGAAGGAACAGAAGAACCTCAGAAAGAGGGGCAGAGAGGGGATTCACAGCCTTTGCTGTGCACCATGCCACAAACTTGTTCCACCTGCAGGCGTATACCACCTTAGTGGAGGGACGCCTGGCTGCCAGAATCACATCACAAACTTCGGGAGGCAAGTCGAAAGGAATCAACTGCCGCCGCTCAATCTCCACGCAAGCAGGTGGAGGCTGGACAGGTTCGGGTGGAGGACCGTCCCCTGCTGCTGCGACAGAAGATCCTCCCGAAGAGGCAGACGGATCGGGGATCGACGCTCATACTGAGTAGCTCAGGATACCAAACTCTTCGAGCCCAGTCCGGAGCCACAAGGGTGACTTGGGCCCGGTCGCGCCGAATCTTCAACACTCTGGGTAGAAGTGGTATAGGCGGAAAGGCGTACAACAGACCGCAACACCACTCGCGACGAAAAGCGTCTCCGAGCGAGTGCCGCGTTGGAAATTCCAACGCGCAGAACTGCTGACATTGCGCGTTCTCTTCGGTGGCGAACAGATCTAACCAAGGCTCTCCCCACTGCTGAAAGAGACCTTGCGCCACCTCCGAGTGAAGACGCCATTCGTGATCCATCATGCACCTGCGGCTGAGTTCGTCCGCCCTGGCGTTCAGGGAACCTGCCAGGTGTTGAACCATCAGGAATATGCCCTGATGTTCCAGCCATGTCCAAAGGCGCAGAGCCTCCTGACATAGGGTCCACGATCCCACCCCGCCCTGTTTGTTGCAATACCACATGGCGGTGGTGTTGTCTGTGAACACCTGCACTACCGTCCCTTTGACAGAGGGAAGGAATGCCTTGAGTGCAAGTCGGATCGCCCAGAGCTCCAGAAGGTTGATATGGAGCCGGGACTCCGCCGGAGACCAGAGGCCTCTGATCTCCGCCTCTCCCATGTGACCGCCCCATCCCAGAAGGGACGCGTCCGTCACAACTGTGTGCTCTGGCTGGGGAAGGAGAGGGATCTGCCCATGACCCATTGCCGGTTCGAGAGCCACCACTGCAACTGTTTTGCAGCCCCCTCCGAGATCTGGACGTGATCGGACAGGTTGCCCTGGTGCTGCGCCCACTGGAACTTCAGGTCCCACTGCAGAGCCCGCATATGCCATCTGGCATGATCGACCAGCAGGATGCAGGAGGCCACGAGGCCCAGCAGCCTCAGGATCATCCGTACCGAAACCCAGGATAAAGGCTGAAAGATCGGAATCATAGCCTGAATATCCCGGAATCGCCGTTCGGGAGGATAGGCCCGAAACTGCGTCGTGTCCAGAACTGCTCCGATGAAAAGGAGCGGTGGAGAAGGAATCAGATGCGACTTCGGCACATTGATGGAGAACCCCAGCGAGTGCAGGAGTTCGGCCGTAGTCTGGAGGTGGGAGACGACTGCCTGGGACGAGCCCGCCTTCAGCAGCCAGTCGTCGAGGTAGGGGAAGACTGGAACCCCTGCCCGGCGCAGATGAGCTGCGACCACCGCCATCACTTTCGTGAACACCCGAGGGGCACTTGTAAGGCCAAAGGGGAGCACGGTGAACTGAAAATGCTCAAGGCCTACCGTGAACCGCAGGTAACGCCGGTGAGCCGGCAGGACGGGGATGTGAAAATAAGCGTCCTGCAAGTCCAACGCTACCAACCAGTCTCCAGGGTCGAGGGCAGTCAAGACCTGAGCTAGGGTGAGCATCTTGAACTTCTCCTTCCGGAGGAAGCGATTGACGTTCCGGAGGTCCAAGATTAGGCGCATGTCCTCCTTGTCCTTTTTGGGCACCAGAAAGTAGTGGGAGTAGCAACCACGTCCTACTTCTGGGGTCGGAACATGCTCGATGGCCCTCTTGGCCAAGAGGGCAGTGACTTCCTTCTGCAGAAGCACCAAGTGATCCCCCGACATGCGGTGGAATTGAGGTGGCATGGCTGGGGGGGTGGTCTCGAAGGGGAGGGAGTAGCCCCTTCGGACAATGTCCAAGACCCACCTGTCCGAGGTGATGGCACGCCAGTGGTGAAGGTGATGGCGGACCCTGCCACCTACTGGCGTGCTGTGCACCTGAAAGGAAGGACTAGGAGGGCTTGGAGGCCGCGGAGGATTTGGTGGCCTGACCCGCACGCTGGTTGCCCGAACCGCCACGGCGGTAGCCACGTCCTCGGCCACGCGAAGACGCTTGCTGCGCGGGCCGGTGGCTGGGCAGCGGACGTGACTGGGCGCCCCTTCCGTGGCCACGAAAGGGGCGAAAAGCAGAGGTTAGCGGAGGGCGCACAACAGAAAGGCCCAGGGACTTGGCAGTAGCCCGTGAGTCCTTAAAACGCTCCAGCGCATCGTCTGCTTTGGAACCAAAAAGACCGACTCCATCAAAGGGCATGTCCATGAGTGTATTCTGGACATCACCCGAGAAACCAGTTGTTCTCAGCCAGGCGTGGCGACGCAGCGCCACCGTCGTTGCAAGCGATCTGCCCAGCGAGTCGGCGGTATCAAGGCCACAACGTATGGTGAACTTTGCCGCATCCCTACCTTCCGCAATGGTGCGGGTAAGCATTGTCTGGACCTCCTCAGAACACTGGGGCAAAACAGCCGCCACCGAATCCCACAGGGAGTGGGTATATCGGCCCAAAAGGCAAGCAGTGTTGACGGACCGCAAGCCAGCACTGGAGGAAGAAAAAGCCTTCTTCCCAAACTGGTCCAGGCGTTTGGATTCCCTATCCTGAGGGGCGGTAGGGAAGGCGGTTTGGGAGGCAGAGGCTTGGACAACCAAGCTCTCGGGGGTGGGATGTTGAGAGAGAAACAAGGGGTCGCCCGGAGCAGGGCGATGGCGTCGGGCCACGTTCCTATCCACAGGAGCCCCTGTGGTGGGCTTGGACCAGGTGCCCAAAAGAACGTCAGATAGTGCATCATTAAACGGCAGCACAGTCTCCGAGGAGGAAGCTGCTGGCTGAAGCACTTCCGTCAGGAGATTAGGAGATTAGTCCTGACAGCCACAGTAGGCAATTGGAGGTGCAAGGCTCCAGCTGCTCTACGCAACACCGTCTATCACTATGTGTTTCTTTCAGATATCAGCTGTTCATATACTCCTTATAGACAGGGAGGTATCGTTTCTTTCATAATTATTTCCCTTCTTTCTTTGAATGTGATTTTTGACATATGTGGAAACTGCTGAGAATATAATGTATGATTATTCTGCAAGATTGTACTGTACTAGGAATTTTGACATAATTGTGCTGTTGTAAGGAGTTTGGATGATTTAAACCCTCAATAAAATTAATTTAAAAAAATGTTTTTAAAAAAAGGTACGCCTCGAGGCTTTCTTTCATGGGAAACCAACACCTGAGACTAATGACTCAGGTTTACGCAACCCCTCTATTTTCACTCCTAACAGCGGGTTGGTTCCTAATGAGGTGCTCACTTTCGAGCAAGCTGTAATTAAGGACATAGAAAAGAGCACGACGCCTAGACACTTTAACAATATCTCTACAGCAGAATTGTGTGATAGAGGAGATATTTAACAGTACCAACTGGGACTCTTCCACTCCTAGCAGTTTCGTTCTCGAATGCGCTACACTCGCAGAAACTTTTTTCGAGTTTAAGGGCCAACTCTACCATCAGACTAAAGGTACTTCCATGGGAAGTACCTTTGCCCCGAGTGTAGCATGTTTATACATGGCAGCTTTTGAAGAGAACTTAATCTTCAAAGATTCAAACCCCTACCGCACCAATCTTCTCCTTTGAAAGAGGTTTATTGATGACTGTCATTTTCTGGTCAGGCGGCATGAGTACCTGCAAAGAATTCTGTAACTGGATTAATACCTTAAACCCCTACTTGAGGTTTACCAGTTCTATATCTCACACTCAGATCCCTTTCCTTGATCTCACCATCAAATTGACAAATGGCAACCTCAGCACAACAGTCTACAGAAAACCTACAGACCGCAACAGCCTGTTTTTTAGTAGCCATCATCCACGTTCGTTAAAGGAGAACTTACCCTTTGGTGAATTTTTGAGGCTGCGAAGAAATTGTAGCAGCCTAGAGGATTACAAAACTGAGGCAGTCAAGCTGGCTATTAATTTGAGCAGACGAGATTACCCACAACGTAACATTGCGCTCTCCAAAAAAAGAGCTAGGAACAACAACCGCGAGGCTCTACTTTAACCTAGAGAGAAAGAACAAACTGACATTCTCACATGTGTTACCACCTACACACCTGATTCCAACAAAATCAGGAATGTGATTAAAAAACACTGGGGCATATTGAACACAGAGTCCTTGGAACTAGACATTCCTAGATTTGCATTCAAGCGCACAAAGAATCTTAAAGATATGCTAATACATTCGAGACCTAAGCACAGAAACAGATGTCACAACGGCAATTGTGGGACTTGCCGCCAGTTCAGGGCCACCACCCATGTGGAACTTGCACAATATGTGCATTCACCGAAGTTACCAAAACCATAACCTTTTCAGACTCTTTCACATGGGAAATACGTGCACACACTAACTGCAATACATCCAACTGTATCTATATGATCACCTGCCCATGTGATCTAAAGTATATAGGTATGACCACCAGATCTGTGAAAACACGCATCACAGAACATCGTAGTAATTTCCGATGTCACAAGCTCAACACAAAAATGTGTACACATTTTTCCCAACTTCAACATTCACCTGACTCCCTGCGATGGGTAATACTAGAGGCGTACCTCAAGATTAATAAAGGAGCACTGTTTGCGAAAGAACAGAGATGGGTCTATCGTTTATCAACCAGCACACAAGGGTTGAATGAAGATATTCCCTGGAGGACATTAAACACTTGACACGCTTAGAAACCGATAATGCAAAACTTTTTGTCATGCAAGTACAAATAAACTAACCCCAGAGTATGTATTAGCACTACCCCTAACCATACATGAGGTAATACAGCAGCGCAAACCATAGAGTGATTCACACCACCGATACAAATATGGATTATATCAAGGTCTAAGTTTCTCAAATATGTGGCATACACGATAATATAACACGCAATGAATCACACTAACCGATTGACACACACCACTGATACAAATATGGGTTTACGATTATATCACGACCCAAGATTTTCAAATATTTCGCATACATGAGAATATAACACGCAATGAAGCACACTAACCGCTCCATACCACCGGGTAAACTCAAAAACCATTCCAAGATGGCGGTCATTTTTGACCAGGATTAAACATCTTCCAAGATGGCCCCCACGTATTTCTGCAAAAGCTGTAACAGTCTATTGCAGGCTGTGAATCGACCAGAAGGTTCCCGCCATTTCCACTTGAGTCACTCACAGTATTTAAACAAGCCTGCTGGACGTCCCGGCACCTCCCGATCCCAGCAGAAGAGGGTAGGTCGGCCGGCCTTTTGCGGACTTTGCAAAACGTAGGTACACTATGGCACAATACACTGTGCTCTTGTAGGTAATACTGATCAGATACCTTTATTATTTGCCCATACATTGGGAAGCCTCAGCCGCTTTTTAACTAGTCTGCTCAACATCACGCTAGACGCCCACAGCTCTGACAGCCCTGCCGCAAACAATTTGTTTTCAGATTATTTATAGACCAGATATGCTATACCTACACCAATACTAGTGCTGTTACTTTGAAGCAAAGTAATACTTACTCAACTCATGCCCAGGCTGTTCGTGATCGCGGTGAAGCCCGTTACTCACCGTATTTTATTGTCAACCCCTAGTAACATCGTTACTAGTTTGAAAGACTCCTGCATTGCTTAACACACCTTATTCACATAGTTTATGTGATATGCTCTAATTTTTGTTTCTTTTAATTCACAACCCACACAGCACACAAGGAAATTCCTTGCGAGATACCTGCAGGCTATCGATGAAGTAGATAGAGAAACCCAACTAGGGTGAGTTCATCAATTCCTTCTGCAACTATGGTGGTGTTCCACCAGGTGCGCCTGTAATCCTCATGATAAAATGTTTGTGAGAGTCACCCACAAGGCACTCACGTTACGTATGTTTTTAGTCATCACCACTGTGTGCTGTGAGCTTGTCACACAGGGAACACAAGAGTTTTGTTTATACTGGTACATCTGATTTTAAGAACTGTTTTTATTCCTTTACCAGGTTGGTCATATGCCACCAGGTACTACACATAGCATGTGTTAGGTTGATTTAAATGGGTAGATCACACCATACAACCACCCACGTGTAAATAGATTTGATTTTATTAGGTCCTGACGAATCGCCACCAGATTGTTTAACTACCAGGCGAGAAACATGTTGACCGCACAATAGAGCGCCCTACCCGAGACATAATCTCAGACATGCGCCTTTGTTTCTTTTAATCAGGGTGGGAGACCCATGATTAAAATAGTCTTCGCTGGTACTTCCTTACCTGTTTTAAAATTTTTCAGGTTATACACCTCCACACCTTCATCTACACTAATTAGGCCCCTCACCCCCACGGCACCAAACGGCATTTGGAATAAAAGATCTCCGCCAAAGAGCCCCTCATAGGGAGCCCGTCAGGTATTGCAGCGCCGACCTGACGAGGAGCAGCCCATATGATGAAGCATGACACCTTGCCGGGTGTGTGAGGGCCCTATATTCCAAGAGGAGGAATCCTCATCCTCCTACACTTCATGGCCACATAAAACCAGTTTTCCCTTGTCTCGATATTAGGAACGGCATACCTTTTGTATCTTCACCCCAGAAGTTAACAGTTTTCTGCTGTACCGCAAGTCACACTACATCCCCCAGAAGCACATCAGCCTACTTAGCTATGAAGTAGGCGGGACAGAGGTAAGGCGACCCAATGGGTTACGAGCTTGGCCATATTTCTTTTCCCAAAATGCACAGCTTCTCGTTTTGCAATCAGCAGCGAGACTGCCAACTAATACGAAGACCGAAGGAGTTCCCCTCTGGGATTAAGGTATTCATCTTATAAGTGTTCATGCAACATCCAGGTTGAGGCTTACTCTGCCCTGCGCACACTCCCCCTGTAGTCACTCCCTTTCGAAACAGCAATTAAACAATGCGGCTGCAGCCAGGTGTATTTCTTGTGCAGCTGTTTTTCCCTGCCGGCATCTATTCAGCCACTTAGACGATGTTGTGCATCTAATGAGGGTGTGAGCTTTATCCCGCATTGCGCATTTAGTTCTCAAAGCCATATATATTTTCATTTTCTTTTGTTCTCCAGGATGGGAGACAAGAGTCTGGAAGGGCTGCTCCACGGAGCATAGGATGCACAACACCAAACATAAGGACTCCCCTTCAGAGCGACTTGGGTTACCCACTTACCAGCTATGCAGGTATGCACAATGCATGTACTGTGTAGTCTATAAGTTAAAAGGTGGGGTTGAGTGGTTTCCCTGACCCACAGCGCTTTGTTTTCCCAGTAATTCAATTACATGAGTCCGGTGAAGTTAACCTTATAGCTCCTCAAGAATTATTCCGCAAAGAGGATCCTTTTCCGTGACCACCAACCCTTGTGGTGGAGATCTCAGGAAGCTCATGCATGGTATGCTTACCAAGTAGCTCCTTCGTTTTCCCTACATAAAATGTTAACGTATTTAACTTTTTAAACATATCACTGGTCAGTTTTAGGACATAAGCAACATGGACATTTCTTCTGGTAAAATGCTTTGAGCACATACAATCCAGTCCGTAATTGCACCTTGCATGTAGATCCATGTTATGTGAACCTTCACACTCAGTCTATGGTATGAGAGTTTTGAGATTAATTTGGGACATGCAATAATAAAAGATTGCCGTTGATTTGTTTTCAATTAGCCCTCTTTTTTTATTAGAATTGGCATGAATTCCCATCTTTTATTTTTTGTTCCATGCACTGTTCCACATAACCTGCCCTGAGGAAATTTCTTAGGCCCACCAAGAAGGTCGAGGCACGTCAGCGCATATACAAAAGTGGCCAGGAGTGACCTATTCCCAAAGGCAAGTAGAAACACACGAAAGTCCTGGGGAGTATTGACACCTCTAAAGACAATCATTTCAACTCCAAACACCAAGGGGCATATGACAATTAAGGACCTGAACGCTGAGGGAAAGAAGAGGTCCCTAGCAGTTTGAACTTGTTATCATTCAGTGGTTTCTGTCTGACACTATCTCACAAAATTCACTATGTTGTAGTATGTAGTTTTATTGAATGTATGTCATGTACGTCTCTGTGATGTTTATGCAAATTTATTCGTATGCATTGTTTGTATGGTCTCACATTGTACATTTGATTCATGGTGGATTCTGAAGTAAAGATACCCTAAAAAGAAGCAGGAGTAACCATTACATTTGGTGTTTGGGTTATATACATGCCTTTTTCTTAAACATGTAGGGTAATGAATTATTGTTTAATTTTACAGGTGTGTGAGGGTAGGCAGGTAAAAGTACATGAAATAATAAGCAATCGTCACGGTCGAATGAGACACAATAATAATGTGGTCTCTTATCCCGTAAAGGAAGATGAAATTATTGTGTAGAGGGTGTACACATGACAAAAAAGGGCATTTTTCTACACAGCGTCGAAAAACCTAGAAAGGCCATCTGCATTGGCCTGGTCAATCCCAAGTCACACCCTGTAGGGAGATGGACCATCTCAACAGTTTTGGATTTTCCCCCCTTCATTTGTATCAGCCATCTGAGAGGCCTGTGGCCAGTTTAAACAAGGAAGTGAGTCCCAAACGGGTAGGGTCTCAACTTCTTCAGGGATCAAACCATAGCAAAGGCTTCCCTCTCAATGGCGCTCCAATGCTGTTCCCTGGAAAGTAACCTCCTGCTAATAAAAGCAACAGGCTGGTTCTTTTCAATCAAAGTTGGTCTGGGATAGAACTGTTCCTATCACATGCACAGAGGCATCAGTCTGCACAATGAACTGCTTTGTATAATCAGGAGCTTTTAGATTGGGTGCTGAGCACATTGCTTCCTTCAGAGTCAAAAGCCTTTTGACAGCTCACTGTCCAGTTTACTTTCGTTGGCTGCTTCCTTGACGTCAGTTCAGTGAGGGGTGCCAAAATGGTGCCATACCCCTTCACAAATCTCCTGTAGTATCCAGTCAAGCCAAGGAATGCCCTGACTTAAGTCTGGGTTGTTGGAGCTTCCCAGTCCAGAATAGTCTGGATCTTGAGTTCTAAGGGTTGAACTTGGCCTCCACCTACAAGATGACCCAAGTATACAACAAAGCCCTGCCCTATCTGTCATATGCTTGCCTTGATAGTGAGTCATGCATCCTGCAAGGCCTCAAGGACCTTTCCAAAGTGGATCAGGAGACCCTGCCAGGTGGAACTATAGACAGCAATATCATCAAGATATGCTGTACTAAAGGACTCCAGCCCAGTCAGGACTTTGTTCACCATCCTCTGGAAGGTGGCAGGGGAATTCTTCTTTAAACCAAAGGGCATCACAGTAAACTGGTAATGCCCATCTGTGATGGAGAATGCAGAGTTCTCTTTTGCTCCTGGAGTCATCTCAATTTGCCAGTATCCTGATGTCAAATGAAAAGTACTGAAAAACTTGGCTGCCCCTAACCTGTCAATGAGCTCATCTGCTCTTGGAATGGGACGTGCATCTCTCTTAGTGACAGCACGGAGGCCTCTGCAGTCCCCACAAAACCTTTGCTCTGGATAGCCTCCTTTGGAATGAGGTTTGGGGACTAAGACCACTGGGCTGGCTCAGGGAGACTCTAATGCTTTCTTTGACTTGGTCAGACTGCCTGTATATTTTGATTTTGACAGGTAGCCTGTCCCCAGTTTTCACATCATGTGTACACCAGGTTGTCTGACCAGGGGTAAAAGAAAAGAGCCCAGCATACTGCCCTAGGAATTGCCTGCAGTCTGTCTGCCTTTGGGCAGTGAGGGTGTCTGAGAAGACCACTCCCTCAACAGAGCCATCGTGAGGGTTGTTGGAGAGGAGGTCAGGGAGAGGTTTACTCTCTTCACCCTGATCTTCATCAGCGACCACCAGCATGGTCACATCAGCCCTGTCATAATAGCGTTTCAGACAGTTCACATGGATAACCCTCTTGGGGTTCCTGGAAGTGCAAAGGTCCACCACATAGGTGAACTCCCCTTTTCTTTCTAGGGTAGGGTAGGGTCCACTCCACTTGTCCTGGAGGGACATAGGTGCCACAGGCTACAATACCCAGATCTTCTGCCCTGGTTGGAACTCTGTCAGGGCAGCCCTTTGGTCAAACCATTGCTTCTGGAGCTCCTGGTTTGCCTCAAGATTTTTACTGGCTTTCACCAAGTACTCAGCCATCCTGAAACGAAGGCCAAGCATATAGTCTATGTCCAGTTTGGGTTCTTTGGGAGGCTTATACCAGTCTTCCATTACCAGACTTAGGGGACCTCTCACAGGATGGCCAAACAGAAGCTCAAAGGCACTAAAGCCCACTCCTTTCTATAGCACCTCGCTGTAAGCAAAACACAGGCACAGCAAAAGGACATCCCATCTCCTTCTGATCCCATGTTCATACCTTTCATGGTCTTGTTGAATCTCTCAACCAGACCATTTGTTTGTGGGTGATATGGAGTGGTATACGTCACCCCACACTGAGCCCACATGGCTTTTAGGTAAGCAGACATGAAGTTACTATTTCTGTCTGAAACCACCTCCTTAGGAAAGCCCACTCTAGTAAAAATACTTATGAGGGCCTTGGCAACTGCAGGAGCACTAACAGTCCTAAGTGGTATTGCTTCAGGATACCTGGTGGCATGATCCACTACTACCAGCACAAATCTGTTTCCTGAGGCTGTTTGTGGGTCAAGGGGACCAACAATGGCAATCCCTACCCTCTCAAAGGGAACCCCAATCATTGGTAGTGGAATTAAGGGGGGCTTTGGTTTGCTACCTGTCTTGCTACCAGCTTGACTGGTAGCACAAGAGCTGCAAAACTCCTTTACTTTCTGGGACATACCTGGCCAGTAGAAGTGGGTGACTAACCTACGCCAATTCTTTGTCTGGCCAAGATGCCCAGCTAGGGGAATGTCCTGTGCTAGAGAGAGTAAGAACTCTCTGTACTGCGGAGGCACTACCACTCTCCTAGTGGCCTCAGGTTTGGGGTCTCTAGCCAATAGGTTCGGTGAGAGCCACTGACATCTCCGTTTTCCTGGGCAGCAGCTTGCTGTCTCAGGCTCTCAATAGTGGGACAGGTCCTCCGTCCCGGCGTAGATCTTCCCTAGAGGGTCCCCCTGGGCCTCGGAGCTCTGCATGGTAAGGCTAAAGTTCCTGGGGCTCAGTTGCCTCAAAGGCTGCTAGGTCTTCTCTCTGAGGAGAGGGGACCTGAGCATATGTCTCTACAGAAGTTGGTTTCCCAGCCTTCATGCCTTTTCCCTTGGAGGGTTGGGCTATTATTTCTGGCTCCAACTCCTCTTTTTCACCCTGGGCTTTGCACTGTGCTCTAATTTTCACACACCCATTCAGGTATTTCCAACATGGTTGCATGGGATCTTAGCTCTACCTCGGCCCATGCTGAGGTCTCCAGATAATTTCCTAGCAAACACTGTACTGGAATTGCAGAGGACACGACCACCTTCTTTTGGCCAGTAACCACTCCCCATTGTAAGGTCACCATTACAATTGGATGGACCTTGGTATGGTTATCAGCATTGATGACTGGATAAGTTCGTCCAGTCAAGTACTGTTCTGGGGATTATCAGCTTTTCAGTCACCACAGTGACACTTGCTCTTGTGACCCTTAGTGCTTCTACTTCAATCCCATTGATATGTGGCTTTTGTCTGTACTTCTCCAGGTTACTGGGCCAAACAGCCAGGGTAGCTATGTCCACCCCACCCCTCAGAGACTAAAGCAGCTTCAGTGAGCTCTCTGACCTGGTCAGGGCATGCCAAGGATTCCATCTGGATACTTACTACCCTAGTAGAGACTGGAAGTGCACTAGTGGAAACCTTTTTGGGACAGGAAGCGTCTCCAGTTCAATGTCCATTGGCTTTACAATTGAAACACCAAACCTTTTTGGGATCCTCGTTTATACCCTTGTACCCACCCTTTGATTGAGAAATGTCTCTGGGCCCACCATCCTGAACAGGTTTTTGGGGGCATAATTACAATCCCCAGCACACGTCTTGTGATTTCAAATAAGTGACAGCAGTAGCATATGTAAGTCCACTTGAACACACAACAGACATCGCAATGAGGTTCCTTGTTTCTTTATTTTTTTCTTCTGGTTCCTTTTTATATAAACAAGATCTTAGCCAGCCAACACGCGTTTCGTCGCCACAGTGGGAATATAAACCCGCAACTTTTTCAAGGCTAAGTAGAAATACAGAATACATAACCAATGTCAAAAAGTCCGGACATTACATGTTGCATAAACAAAGTCCTCAAAACCATCACTGTGTCAAATTCTGATGGTGCAGAGCAACAGGTAGATAATACACATAATCATGCACCCTGTGACAAAAGACAAACCGGTATACAGAGTTCACCAAGTATAAAGACAAGACGGTCTGGTGCTCCAATAGTCACAATTCCAACAGATGTAACACATGTGGGTGTGCAATGTGCGTGTATATAACTTCTATTTGAACCTAGGTCACCGTTACTTTGTATCCCGTGTACGGGCACCGGACTAGCCAATGCCATAACATGCTCTACCGTGACACCCCTATAAAAAATGCTCAAGCGTGCTCCACAACCAGTGCCGTAACATGCTCAAATATGAGTAATCCCCGACATATCAAACTCATGCGCGCTGAACAATGGGTATTCACCAACCTCTAATGTTCTTTGTTCTCATCCATCGATAGCAAAAAACAATATAAATAAAAGAATAAATGAGTAGAAAGGCTACTACCCTGAGTGACCAAACAAACAATTAGGATCATTATGTATAGATCTCCCTTAGGCCACCTACTTCATATGTGGTGATAATTCCAACCCACACGATCCTCCGGCGTGGACAAGCGTACTTAGGTGACTTCCAATATGTTCATACACTGACAACCGAATATTTGGGTATGTCGTCTGTAAAAAAAGAGTACAATTCATAGCCATGCTATTACCTAGTCCAGAATTACGTTCCATAATACCATTCCATCAAGTACTTCTCCTCCCGGTCACTAAATCATTACAGCACGAGCCTCCGTAAATAATTAGCTTCCACAGAACTCCGTATCTGTAATTGTAATTCCCGCAAACTTAACCGTTAATGCCAACGCCACTCCAAGTAACCAAACCCAACAAAACTGTAAAGTCACAGCACTTATTTTCGTTACCTGCATCCGCATAGTAACTGATCATCCTCCACCTTATCCACTCCTTACCGTGTTCGCTCTGTGCCGATCACACGCAAGTCCTGTGCCGGTCCCTCGAGTACGAGGCCGAACTCCTCCGCTCCGGCATTGAAATACTTCCGCTTTGATCACGTGGATATCACGACTAACGACGGACTATCCGAGACAACGAATCGGCAGGCGCCATCTAGGAATGTATTCAATTATTCTATCTGTAACGTAATGGTGCAGTGGTAATACCCTACTCACCAAGATCTATTATAAAGACGGAAGCACAATATCAATCCACTCCAGATATATATCCATGAACAGGTTTATATAGAACCAGTATACCCATTTCAAATTAATCCCCTCCCAGGATCCTCGTAAAGACAAACTATGGACTATCCGAGACACCATAACAGCGGGTGCCATCTTGGAATGTAATCAATTATTCTATCTGTACTGTAATGGTGCAGTGGTAATACCCTACTCACCAAGATCTATTAAACAGACGGACGCACAATATCGCTCCACTCCAGATATATGTCGATGAACAGGTTTACATAGAACCAGTCTACCTATTTCAAATTAATCCCCTCCCGGGATCCTCGTAAGACGCTTAAAGACAAAAGGCGGACTGCCCGAGACACCATATCGGCGGGCGCCATCTTAGAATGAATACCATTATTCTATCTATACCGTATTGGTGCAGTGGTCAAAAACTGCTCACCATGATCTATTATACAGACAAGCCCAATATAGTCCCACTCCAGGTATATGTCCATATATAGGTTTATAAAGAACCGGTATATCTATTCCAAATTGATCACTTCCTGGGCTCCTCGCAAAACGCGTAAAGAATATTCTCTAATATGAAGAGAACGTCGGTCAGTACATGTGTCATTGTCAAGTAAGGAATTAGACCAAATTCTTCTCGCGCCAGACTGTTCTTCTGGACTTAAGGTAAGTAGGGGCCAAAGTCCACCCCCCTGCCCCCCCCAAAAAAGCACCATGAGATCACAGTTACCTGCCCTGGGGTGTCCGGCTGCAGAGGTGCTTTCAGTGGCGGAAGCCTCGAACGCTACATGCTACAGTCAATGGGAAAAGTACCTGTAAGAAAGAGGCTGCAAGGGGGTGGGGTGGGG
Source organism: Calotriton arnoldi (assembly GCA_963921515.1). NCBI lineage: Eukaryota > Metazoa > Chordata > Amphibia > Caudata > Salamandridae > Calotriton > Calotriton arnoldi. The sequence goes on from CAWUFW010000600.1 coordinate 3,544,707, forward strand.
GGGGGGGTGGGGGGTCACTCAGGACCACAAAGACACCGCCAGTTTCCAAGAGTCTGGGCTGGGGAGCTCGGGTGCAGAGGTGTTTGATCGGAGGGTCTGTGAATTAGAGGCTCTCCCGGTTCTCAGTGTTCCTGCAGAAGAGGGAAAAGAAACACAGCAGGACCACTCTTGGTGTGGAGCTGGCCTCTCTCGGAGTCCCTCGACCAGCAGGTAAGTTTTGGCAGTGGTGTGTTTCGACTGAACACAAACAAACCTTGGTGCTTGCAACTGGCTCCAGTTCCTAGGGAATTGGTACAGGGTGGCTCCTGGGAGTCCTGACGTCTCCAAACTTGGCAAGGGGACGGATCGGACCTCCTGGAGCACAAAGACCTCTTGCTGGGGTGTTGCTCCCTCAGTAGGCCCAGGGATCGACAGAACGGTATACCGAACAGCTGCAGTCAGTACCTGCTTGTGTAGGGGAGAGGCTCCTCCACTCTAAGGGAGATGTTGCTGACTCGAGGAAATGCTGGGCAGACCTCAAGGGTTTGGGGATGCTGTTTCGCATCTGGACGAGTCGGTGATTGCCGGGAGACTAGCAGTCAGGCAGGGTTTTGCGCCAAAGTTGATGCTGGTCCATAGTTTAAGTCTTCAGCTCTTCTTTGTCCTTTCAGGCAGATGAATCTGAGTTCCTAGTGTCAGGAGGGGGCGTTAAGGGGCGTGAAGGATAGTAACCAATGAGCTACTTACCCCTGGGGTCACTACACTCCCTGTATCACTTCTTGTGGGGAGTAGGAACAAACCTGCCCAAGAGTTCCTAATTTCATCAAAAATAGGATGGTGGAACCCTTCATTCGTGAAGCACTTCAGGTAGCCCACCTTAGGGGTGTGACTAGAATGGTGGTATAACCGCATACTTGCATAGCAAATTTCCTGCCTGTCCTGGTGCCAAATGCGACTCAGGGGTGGGGGTGGCATCTCCCAGGACTCAGGGAAGCTGGGATTGCATATCAAAGGCAGCAGGGGCTTTGTGGGAAGCTGGGTCGCATTTCAAAGACGGCAGGGGCTTTGAAGCACCCGGCCTTGATATGCTAAGTCACAAGCCGTCCTGCTGGAGGTGTGAACACCTTCCTCCAGAGCAGGCATTGTTTCTGACCTCAGAGAGCACTGGCTCTCACCTGCAGGGGGTCAGAAACTCATCTGTGGTGGCAGGCTGGTCGATACCAGTCAGCCAGCACACTAGATAGTGGCAAGTTTTTCAGGGGGCACCTCTAAGGTGCCCTCTGGGAGCATGTCATAATAAACCTTGTACTGACAACAGTACAGATTTATTAAGACAAAGAGTTTGATACCAAACACAATAGGTTTCAGTAAAGCCATCATGTAGTTGGGGAACTCGTAATGACAAGAGCCAGTACATATACTTAAGATGGCTTCCCTGTTCACTTGTACCATGTAGTAATTGAACTTGACAGCACAGGGGCATAGCTACTCATGCAGATATGCCATTACATGCAATATAATGCACCCTGCCTTAGGGCTACAAGGCCTGCTGTAGGGGTGACTAACAAGTTACTTACCTTCGGTAACAATATATCTGTAAGAAACATAGGTTAGTTATAGATTCCTTACCTTATAATTACTCCCAGGCGTCAGACTGGATCCGGAAAGTTTTTCGTCAGCAGTAGCCCTACGCGTCGAAAGGTGGCGTCGGCCGGCTCCGCGTTCGTCGTTGGCGTCGTGGTCGCTGGGATGATGCCGCGGTAGCTACATAGACGTTGCCCTCGCGCACTGACGTCAGTTCTGTACACGACTTTTCACGCCAGAAGCGCAGAGCCATGCAAGACACTGACCACTGGTGCACAAAACTAGGGCCCTGAAAGGAAGTCCTTAATCCTAGAAGTCAACTCGCAGAACGGGGAGGATGGGTGGGGCGGTAAGGAATCTATAACTAACCTATGTTTCTTACAGATATATCGTTACCGAAGGTAAGTAACTTGTTCATCTGAAAGAAACCGTTATAGATTCCTTACCTTAGAATAGAAACCCCAGCAATACCAACCCCGGAGGTGGGCCTGCGAACTAAGTTCGCACCAGGAAGTCCTGGAGAACAGAACGGCCAAAGAAGCAGTCTCTCCGGACTTGGCTGTCCAGGCAGTAGTGTCTTGTAAACGTGTGCAGCGATGCCCACGTAGCTGCCTGACAGATGTCATTAAGGGGGACTCCACGTCCCAAAGCAGTAGTAGCTGCCGTCGCCCTGGTGGAATGGGTGCACAACCCCACTGGAGGCTCCTCCTTTGCCAAGGAATAACAAGCTTTGATGCACAAAACGACCCATCTAGAAATGGTCCGTTTGTGCACGGCCCGACCTTTCTTGGCGCCCGTGTAGCCAACAAAGAGCTGGTCATCCACCCGTAATTGATTTGTGCGATCCAAGTAAAAGGAAAGCGCATGCTTTGGATCCAGACGGTGGAGCCTCTCTTCCTCTTTAGAAGGATGCGGAAAGAAGGTGGGCAAAGTGATGGTCTGGCCAATATGAAAAGGAGTAGCCACTTTGGGAAGGAAGGAAGGACTAGTGCGAAGGACAACTTTGTCAGGATGAACAGTCAGAAAAGGAGGCTTAGAAGAAAGTGCTTGAAGCTCACTCACCCTGCGAGCAGAGGTGATGGCCACCAGAAAGGCAGTTTTTAAGGTCAGAAGCCTGAGAGGACAGTTATGTAGCGTCTCAAAGGGAGCGCATATAAGATATGTAAGAACCAAGTTCAAGTCCCACTGGGGCATTACGAAGGGAACAGGAGGAAAAAGATGAGTAATGCCCTTAAGGAAGCGGTTTACAACAGGGGACTTGAAAAGAGAAGGCTGATCAGGAAGCCTAGGAAAGGCTGAAATGGCCAAGAGGTAGCCCCTTAGAGTGCCCAGAGCAGAGCCCTGCTGGGCCAAGTAAAGGAGGAACAAGAGAACCTCAGAAAGAGGGGCGGAAAGGGGAGCCACAGCCTTTGCTGTGCACCATGCCACAAATTTGTTCCATCTGCAGGCGTATACCGTCCTAGTGGCGGGACGCCTGGCTGTCAAGATAACATCACAGACTTCGGGAGGCAGGTCAAACGACGTCAACTGCCGCCGCTCAATCTCCACGCAAGGAGGTGGAGGCTGGACAGGTTCGGGTGGAGGACCGTCCCCTGCTGCTGCGACAGAAGATCCTCCCGAAGAGGCACTCTGATCAGAGGATCGATGGCCATGTGTAACACCTTTGACGAACAGTGGTATAAAGCTAGGCAAATTGGCGCCACACAGGAAAATAACACAATTATTGGAGAACGGTGCTGTAAGCTGAGGAGAATCACCAACCTCCCCCAAATTGCGGCCAAAGCCAACAAAATAATCAAAAAGGATCCTCAGCACACGTCTATGGTGTATCAAAACTATTAGCTGCAAGATGTAAGCACAAATATCAACACAGTATTGTGAATTCTTGTCTTTCTTTCTTTAGTCTTGCTTCAGCCAACACGTGTTTCGTCGCATACAATGGGAAATCGTCCCGCGACTTTCTCAAGGCTGCATAAACACAAACAAAAGACCAATGTAACACCATACATAAACTGGTGTACATACAAATTATTTCAAAATCTCCCCTTGTGTGAAGAGGATCCGACACACCTCACAGGAAACCACATAATAACATGCACAAGGTAGACCGAAAATCCCACGCCAGTGCAAAGCCAGATCATATTGGATGAAAAAACCCTCTAAAGGGATCAAAAAAAGTAGTGCCAGATTGCCAGCTTGTCGGTGATGGAAGAAAAAATAAGTGAAACAAAATCGGTACCCCTCGAAGATGGTGTGCTAGCCAAATATTGAGAAAAAACTTGTCTGACCCTAAATAATCGAAAACCAGCCCAAGATGAAGACTGCTAATTGCCAGACAACCGTAAAGAAAAAAACGTGCGGACAAGTGGTGCTGGAAAAGTGAACAAAGTATCCACCTTTACAACCCAAAAACATGTGTCTGTAAAAAGATTCACTCAAAATACCTCTAAAATCATGGGTACGGTTCTCTGTAAAATCAAGAAGAACCACTCATTAGGAAACCATCTCTTCATTAAACCTCCTTTCCTTTCTAGAATCTGAAAAAATTTCAGAACACCTACTTCTTTTGTGGTGATAATTGGCAGTAATTCCAACCCACAACGGGCAAATAATATCTGTCCTCCGCATTTAAAACCAGTTCCACATTTACGAACGATCTCCGTCCGACCCCAAATCACGAGCTCCGAAAATATAAGGGGGATGTCTCAGTATATATGACTTCTCCTAAGGCCCCACCTCCACCCCTTTGTGAGTGAACAATGCCATCTCGTAACGTGTTTAACCGTGTAAACCCTATCATGCTCTCCAAATCCTTGGAAGAAGCATTCACCACCCTTTCTAAAAGTGAAAGGACGTTAAATGACTATCAGGATGACCCTCAGTAGCCTGAGGGTCATCCTGACCGAAACCCGGGATAGAGGCTGAAAGATCGGAATCATAGCCTGAATATCGGAATCATAGCCCGAATATCCCGGACTCGCTGTTCGGGAGGATAGACCCAAAACTGCATTGTGTCCAGAACCGCTCCGATGAAGAGGAGCTTCTGAGAGGGAGTCAGGTGTGACTTCGGCACATTGATGGAGAACCCCAGTGAATGCAGGAGGTCGGCTGTAGTCTGGAGGTGGGAGAAGACAGCCCGGGGCGAGCCCGACTTCAACAGCCAGTCATCGAGATAGGGGAAGACTGGAACCCCTGATCTGCGCAGATGAGCTGCGACCACCGCCATCATTTTCGTGAACTCCCGAGGGGGGCTGGTAAGGCCAAAGGGGAGCACGGTAAACTGAAAGTGCTCGTATCCTACCGTGAACCGCAGGTAACGTCGGTGGGCCGGCAGGACGGCGATGTGAAAATAAGCATCCTGCAAGTCCAACGCTACCATCCCGTCTCCAGGGTCAAGGGCAGACAGGACCTGAGCTAGTGTCAACATTTTGAACTTCTCCTTCTGGAGGAAGCGGTTGACGTTCCTGAGATCCAAGATAGGACGCAGGCCTTTGTCCTTCTTGGGCACCAGAAAGTAGTGGGAATAGCAACCACGACCTACTTCTGGGACAGGAACTCGCTCAATGGCTCCCTTAGCCAAGAGTGCCGAAACTTCCTGTTGGAGAAGGGCCAGAATATTTTCTGACATGCGATGGTACTGAGGTGGTATGGATGGAGGGGTAGTCTCGAAGGGGAGGGAGTAGCCCCTTCGGACTATTTGCAAAACCCACCTGTCCGACGTGATGGTGCGCCAGTGGGGGAGGTGATGGCGAATCCTGCTGCCCACTGGCGTTTGGTGGCCCTGAAAGGTCGGACTAGGAGGGTTTGGAGGCTGCTGCAGGGGGGCTGTGGTGGACTGGGCCGCCCGCTGGCCCCCAGAACCACGGCGGTGGTTCCCACGTCCCCGGCCGCGCAGGGGCTGAACAGCTTGCGCTGGCCTGTGGCTCTGGGCGGGACGCGGCGGGGCACCCCTTCCGTAGCCGCGAAAGGGGCGAAAGGCAGACTGCGCAGGGCGAGTGGTGGAGAGGCCCAAGGACCTGGCTGTAGCCCGAGAGTCCTTAAAGTGCTCCAGCGCGTTCTCTGCCTTGTCGCCAAATAGGCGACGGAACATCAAAGGGCATGTCCATAAGAGTGGATTGGACATCCCCTGAAAAACCAGTCAACCTCAACCAGGCGTAGCGTCGAAGGGCTACCGACGTGGAAATCGTCCTGCCTAGTTAGTCAGCAGTATCCAGCCCAAAGCGGATGGTAAACCTTGCTGCGTCTCTCCCTTCGGCAACTGCACGGGAGAGTACGGCCCGGGCCTCCTCTGGGCACTGGGGCAGCACTTGAGCCACCGTATCCCACACGGAGTGGGTGTAACGGCCCAACAGACATGCGGTGTTTACCGACCGCAGTCCCAAGCTGGAGGAAGAAAACATCTTCCCAAGATGGTTCAGCTTTTTGGATTCCCTATCAGGTGGTGCGTTAGGGAAGGCGCCTTTGGAAGTGGAGGCTTGGACCACCAAGCTCTCAGGGGTGGGGTGTTGGGAGAGGAAAGTGGGGTAGTCCAGAGCCGGGCGGTGGCGTCGGGCAATCATCCTATCCACAGGAGCCCCTGTGTTGGGCCTGGACCAGGTGCCCAAAAGGATGTCGGTAAGGGATTCATTAAACGGCAGCAGGGGCTCCAAAGAGCTCGCTGCCGGTTGAAGCACCTCTGTCAGGAGGTTAGTCCCGACTGCCACCGTAGGTAGCTCGAGGTTGAGAGCCTCGCACGCCCTACGCAACACCACGGTGTAAGACGCTCCCTCCTCCGTAGCCACGGTAGGAGGAGACAACATGCCAAGGTCTGGTGAGGTATCCAAACCACTGGCTTCCCCCAGTACCTCTCTCCAGTCCGGTTCAGAGCCCAACTGGTCAGTTAAAGGGTCTCCAGACCCCTCCCAGTCCTCCTCACCCTCCTCTGGCTGCCAATTTGGTCTAAAAGAGCCAGGGTAGAACAAGGGCACAAAAGTACCCGTCGGCGCCAGATCCGGCGTCGGTCCGGCTCTGTGTCTACATCGGGATGGAGGCCGGCGTCGACGCCGGCTGGGGACGCAACCGGCGTCGGCTGCAGACGTGGTGCCAGTGGAATCGGGGAGGGGGAGGTGTAATGAGGTCGACCGGCGCCGATTCGGATCCAGGCCCGGATCCAAGGGGACCCTGCGGTGCCGGAGCAGCTGGCGTCGAAGACCCAGGGCCCCCAGCAGAGTCCGCGAGGCCCGAAGGCGCACCGGCGTCGGGCTGCCCAGAGATGGCATGCATCGCTTCGTAAAATTGGTGAAGCTGGGACCTACTAATACTGGTAATCAACACGGCAAAGAGACTAGCCGATGAATTACTAGCACGGATTCAAATAGCTGAGAGTACCCTTAAAAGTGCACTACCAGGCCCCAGCTTTAAATCGAAACTCACAGAACTGAATAATGAGATTGCTGAACATAAGGAATACCTTATGAAGCAAAAGGTGGTCAAACTTCAGAAAGATATTCAACGTTTTGACAAAGAGAAGGTATATCCATACCTCAAGCAGGATTTCACACCCCCCGACTCGAATAATCTCTCTGATACCAGCTCAAATTCCACCAGACGGGGCTCATCCAGCAATAGTGACTCCAGCGGAGAGAACTGGAACACTAACCAAACGAGAAGGGGCGGTAGGCAGGGATACTTTGGCTACCAACCACCACAGTACCAGACACCACAGTACCAGGGACCATCTTACTGGCAATACCCCATGTACCCCCAGGGCCCACCGCAATTCGGACCCCCAGGCATGAGCCAACCTTTTTAGGCAGAGGTTGGGGCAGAGGGCGTGGGCGAAAAGAGGTAACCCACAAGAAAAGAGGGTACAGTGGGAAGAACCCCAGCAACGGACAATGGAAACCAGGAGTTACACGAAAAGGAGAATTTAGTAGTGAATCTGTCCACTAGGACATTGACTGAGTTGGAAGAGAGAGTCTTACAAAAGGGTCTGGGCTTCGTCCCCACTCCCAAGGTGGACCAATTCCAACAATTATGTGAATTACAACAATTTTTCCGCAAAGTACGCCTCCGGGCCTTCTTTGACAATAAACCCCACCTACAAGTAAATGACGCAGGAATACACAATCCCTCCACTTTCACCCCCACCAGCGGCATGATACCACATGAGGTGGCGACCTTTGAACAGGCAGTCCTAAAGGACACACAGGCAACCACCAACCTGGGACATTTTTGCAATATCCCTAGGGGTGAACTGATGGCCGTTGAGACGCTGGCTAACGACCCCACAATAACTATAAAACAAGCAGACAAAGGGGTGCCACTGTCATCATGGCTACCCTGGACTACGAGACTGAATGCCTAAGACAGCTGAGCAATAGAAAATACTATACACCAATTGCCAGCAGTCCACTGGAAAGGTTGACAAAGACTATCTCGGCTCTAGTCTTCTCCGCAGAGACCCAAGGGTGGGTTAGTAAAAAGGAAGCCTCCTTCCTAATTAAACAAGAACCTCGGACCCCTTCTATGTACTACCTAAGATCCATAAGGGGACCACCCCGGTACTGGGTAGACCAATTGTTTCAGGGATCGATTCCATACTAGAACCGCTGTCACAATTCTGTGACCACTTCCTGCAACCCCAGGTAAAGCTGATCCCTTCCTATATCCAGGACACCACGGACGTACTCAGTCTATTAGACGAGTTTCAACCCACTGACATCGACTTCCTCATCACGCTAGATGCGGAAGCGCTCTATACTAACATCCCTCAGAGAGCCACTCTAGACGCGATAGAGGAGGAATTGAGTTCAGTAACATGGGAATCTCCTACACCTCGCAGTTTCATTATGGAATGCGCTACCCTAGCTCTCACCGAAAACTTTTTCGAGTTTAAAGGCCAGCTCTATCATCAAACTCAAGGTACTTCCATGGGAAGTACCTTCGCTCCCAGTTTAGCCTGTTTATACATGGCGGCCTTTGAGGGTAAGCTGATTTTCCATGAATCCAACCCATACCAGTCAAACATACGGTTGTGGAAAAGGTTCATAGATGATATCCTCATCTTCTGGACAGGTGACTCGCAGTCCTACACTGAATTCTTTGAATGGATCAACAACCAGAATCCATATCTCAGATTTACCAGCACGGTGTCTTCCAACCAAATTGCATTCCTGGACTTAACTATCAAACTTGAGCAAAGTACTTTGTCAACAACTATGCACAGGAAAAGCACTGACCGCAATAGCCTATTGCTGTATAGCAGCCACCACCCACAGGCCCTGAAAGAAAACCTCCCCTTCGGTCAATTTCTACGGGTGAGGAGAAATTGCAGCACATTAGAGGCATTCAAATCTGAATCTGAAATCCTCGCAAAAAATCTGGCAGCACGCGACTACCCACCACGCAGTATAGCTCTCTCTAGGAAGAGAGCTAGAAATAACCGCGAGGGCCTGTTAGAACCTAGAGAGAAGACCCCTACTGAAACCCTAACCTGTGTTACCACGTTTACATCAGCTTCTAACAAACTGACCAAGGTTATAAAGAAGCATTGGAACATACTTAACACTGGCGGGATGACTGGCACAACCGCGCTTTGCGTTCAGACGCTCCAGGAATCTCAAAGATATGTTGATTCATACAAGACCGAAGGCACCCACGGGGGGACAACAAAGAACACTGTGGCAACTACCGCCTGTAATGGGCCATTATCCATGCGGCTCATGCACTGCCTGTGCTTTTACAAAAATACAGAAAACCATCACCTTCAATAATGGTTTCATGTGGGAAATAAGGTCGCACACTAACTGTAATGCACACAATTGCGTATACCTGATCACATGCCAATGCAGGCTGTACTACATAGGGATGACCACACGCCCCATAAAACTACGCATCTCAGAACATCGTAGCAGTTTCCGTTGCCACAAAAGCAACACCAAAATGTGCATCCACTATTTGGAAATGCATCATACACCAGAATCATTACAGTGGGTCATCTTGGAGGCTTTCCCCAAAATCTCAACGAATGCCCTACTTGTCAAAGAACAGAGGTGGGTATACAGATTATCCTCCCATATTACAGGACTCAATGAGGAAATTCCTTGGAATTCTCTGAGGATTTAACATGAACAGACTAACCACATACATGAGAATGGGTTCCTGTGCACAGAGACGACAATACACTATCAGGGGCACACAATTACTATAAATGCAGTAAACAAACCAGCCAACATTTACCACTTTAAAATGGACGCCACACTATAGTACAAAAAACCATGGGAGTATCCGACGTGGAAACACCACTCTAAGATGGTCTCCATTTCCAACTAGGAACAGACTCCCGCCTTTTTGGTTAGAGACGTCCCACTTTAGAGAGCAGCGACGGACTATAAAAATAGATCAGCAACTGACAACCTCACCTCCCGGACCCGGTAGATGTGGGTAGGTCGACTCGATACGTGACAGCAGCACAAAAGTGAGTACTGCCAATGCGCGCGCTGTTTCCTTGCCATACAGACACTGAGGATGGTAGTTATAAATAGATAATCCCTCTAGTTTTCACTTATACCACCACCCTGAGCTATTGGCTGTCCCCCTTGTTGGTGATTTAGATATACATTCTGTGAACCACGAGCCCGAGAGTGAGTATGTGGACAAAAAAAGATGTTCTCAATACAACAAGCTCCCCTGAAATATAATTGCATAAGTCATGAACCCGTTAAGAATGAGTATGTAGACTATGAATTGAGGTGTTCAAGACAACTAGATTTTTATAAGCAGTATGACTGACCTTTGCACCATCCATGCTCTCTCCTAATTGACCTCGTGTAGCTCGTGAGGAACTCCTCTAGTTTGACCTACCGGGTACTGATGCCGCCTGGTTAGCTTACAACAATGGGTGAGTCCAAACGATATTTACCTGCTGCAGTACACTTGTGCCACTAAGGTTGTAGTTCACACTAGCTCACTGTGGGCACTCACCGTGTAGCACAGTTGTTTTTACAATGTTTTTAATTCTCTGAACTTTGGCTTTCACAATTCACTGACAGAAAACTAAATTTGAGTCACAAGGGAAATGATACTGTATATATATATTCGAATGTGTACCATTAATGCACAAGTTACTAACTTGTGTAACGATATATCTGTAAGAGACAGTAGTTAGTGACAGATTCCTTACCTTAGAATAACCCCAGGCGTCAGGCTGGATCCGGAAAGTTTTTTGCGTAGCAGTACCCTTGCGCGTCGGTAGGCGGCGTCGTGCGGCTCCGCGTCCGTCGTCGGCGTCGTGATCGCCGGGATGACGTCGCGGGCAGTACTTAGGCGCCGCCCCTGCGCGCTGACGTCAGTTCTGTACACGACTTTCCGCGCCAGGAACGCAGAGCCATGCAAGAAGCTGACATAGGTGTCTGAAAAATACTAGGGCCCTGAAAGGGATGTCCTTAACCCTAGAAATCAGTTCGCAGAACGGGGAGGATGGGTGGGGCGGTAGGAATCTGTCACTAACTACTGTCTCTTAGAGATATATCGTTACACAAGTTAGTAACTTGTGCATCTGAAAGAGACACGTTAGTGACAGATTCCTTACCTTAGAATAGATACCCCAGCAATACCAACCCCAGTGGTGGGTCTGCGAACAAAGATCAGACAAGGAAGTCCTGGAGGACAGAACGGCCAAAGAAGCCGTCCCTCCGGACCTGACTGTCAAGGCAGTAATGCTTTGTAAACGTGTGCAGCGAGGCCCACGTAGCTGCCTGACAGATAACCGGCAGCGGAACACCGCGGCCCAAGGCCGTGGTAGCAGCCGTTGCCCTGGTGGAATGGGCACGCAGCCCAACAGGAGGCTCCTTTTAGCCAAAGAATAGCAGGTCTTGATGCACAAGGTAACCCAGCGGGAGATGGTCCTCTTGTGCACCGCCCGACCTTTTGGCGCCCACGTAGCCAACAAAGAGCTGGTCATCCACCCGGAAGTGTTTTGTGCGGTCAATATAGAAAGAGAGCGCACGTTTTGGGTCCAGACGGTGGAGCCTCTCTTCCTCTCTGGAAGGATGCGGAGGCGGAAAGAAGGTGGGCAAAGTGATGGTCTGCCCAATGTGGAAAGCAGTAACCACCTTTGGCAAGAAGGACGGACGCGTCCGAAGAACAACCTTGTCTGGATGAACAGACAGAAAGGGAGGTTTGCAAGATAGAGCCTGGAGCTCACTCACCCGCCGAGCGGAGGTGATGGCCACCAGAAAGGCTGTCTTCAGAGTCAGAAGACGAAGAGGACAGTTATGTAGAGGCTCAAAGGGAGCGCACATTAAAAAGGTAAGAACCAAGTTCAAGTCCCACTGAGGCATTACAAACGGAACAGGAGGGAAGAGGTGTGTATTGCCTTTTAAGAACCTGTTAACAACAGGGGACTTGAAAAGGGAGGGCTGATCAGGGAGCCTGAGGAAGGCCGAGATAGCACAAAGATAACCCTTGATGGTACCCAGGGCAGAACCCTGTTGGGCCAGAGAGAGAAGGAACAGAAGGACCTCAGAAAGAGGGGCAGAAAGGGGATTCACAGCCTTTGCTGTGCACCATGCCACAAATTTGTTCCACCTGCAGGCGTATACCACCTTAGTGGAGGGACGCCTGGCTGCCAGAATCACATCACAAACTTCGGGAGGCAAGTCGAAAGGAATCAACTGCCGCCGCTCAATCTCCACGCAAGCAGGTGTAGACTGGACAGGTTCGGGTGGAGGACCGTCCCCTGCTGCTGCGACAGAAGATCCTCCCGAAGAGGCAGACGGATCGGGGGATCTACGCTCATATTGAGTAGCTCGGGGTACCAAATTCTTCGAGCCCAGTCCGGAGCCACAAGAATGACTTGGGCCCGGTCGTGCCGAATCTTCTTCAACACTCTGGGTAGAAGTGGTATAGGCGGAAAGGCGTACAATAGACCGCAACTCCACTCGTGACGAAAAGCGTCGCCGAGCGAGTGCCGCCTTGGAAATTCCAACGCGCAGAACTGATGACATTGCGCGTTCTCTTCGGTGGCGAATAGATCTAACCAAGGCTCTCCCCACTGTAGAAAGAGTCCTTGCGCCACTTCCGAGTGAAGACGCCATTCGTGATCCATCATGCACCTGCGGCTGAGTTCGTCCGCCCTGGCGTTCAGGGAACCTGCCAGGTGTTGAACCACCAGGAACATGCCCTGGTGTTCCAGCCATGTCCAGAGGCGCAGAGCCTCCTGACAAAGGGTCCACGACCCCACCTCGCCTTGTTTGTTGCAGTACCACATGGCGGTGGTGTTGTCTGTGAACACCTGCACTACCTTCCCTTTGACAGAGGGAAGGAATGCCTTGAGTGCAAGTCGGATCGCCCGGAGCTCCAGAAGGTTGATATGGAGCCGGGACTCCGCCGGAGACCAGAGGCCTCTGATCTCCGCCTCTCCCATGTGACCGCCCCATCCCAGAAGGGACGCGTCCGTCACAACTGTGTGCTCTGGCTGGGGAAGGGAGAGGGATCTGCCCATGACCCATTGCCGGTTCGAGAGCCACCACTGCAACTGTTTTGCAGTCCCCTCCGAGATCTGGACGTGATCGGACAGGTCGCCCTGGTGCTGCGCCCACTGGAACTTCAGGTCCCACTGCAGAGCCCGCATATGCCATCTGGCATGAGTGACCAGCAGGATGCAGGAGGCCATGAGGCCCAGCAGCCTCAGGGTCATCCGTACCGAAACCCAGGATAAAGGCTGAAAGATCGGAATCATAGCCTGAATATCCCGGACTCGCCGTTCGGGAGGATAGGCCCGAAACTGCGTCGTGTCCAGAACTGCTCCGATGAAAAGGAGCTGTGGAGAAGGAATCAGATGCGACTTCGGCACATTGATGGAGAACCCCAGCGAGTGCAGGAGTTCGGCCGTAGTCTGGAGGTGGGAGACGACTGCCTGGGACGAGCCCGCCTTCAGCAGCCAGTCGTCGAGGTAGGGGAAGACTGAAACCCCTGCCCGGCGCAGATGAGCTGCGACCACCGCCATCACTTTCGTGAACACCCGAGGGGCACTGGTAAGGCCAAAGGGGAGCACGGTGAACTGAAAATGCTCGAGGCCTACCGTGAACCGAAGGTAACGCCAGTGGGCCGGCAGGACGGGGATGTGGAAATAGGCGTCCTGCAAGTCCAACGCTACCAACCAGTCTCCGGGGTCGAGGGCAGTCAAGACCTGAGCTAGGGTGAGCATCTTGAACTTCTCCTTCCGGAGGAAGCGATTGACGTTCCGGAGGTCCAAGATAGGACGCATGTCCTCCTTGTCCTTTTTGGGCACCAGAAAGTAGTGGGAGTAGCAACCACGCCCTACTTCTGGGGTCGGAACACGCTCGATGGCCCTCTTGGCCAAGAGGGCCGTGACTTCCTTCTGTAGAAGCACCAAGTGATCCCCTGACATGCGGTGGAATGGAGGTGGCATGGCTGGGGGGTGGTCTCGAAGGGGAGGGAGTAGCCCCTTCGGACAATGTCCAAGACCCACTTGTCCGAGGTGATGGGACGCCAGTGGTGAAGGTGATGGCGGACCCTGCCCCCGACTGGCGTGCTGTGCACCTGAAAGGAGGGACTAGGAGGGCTTGGAGGCCGCGGACGGGTTGGAGGTGGTGGCCTGACCCGCACGCTGGTTGCCCGAACCGCCACGGCGGTATCCACGTCCTCGGCCACGCGAAGGCGCTTGCTGCGCGGGCCGTTGGCCGGCCTGTGGACGTGACTGGGCGCCCCTTCCGTGGCCACGAAAGGGGCGAAAAGCAGACGTTTGCGGAGGGCGCACAACAGCAAGGCCCAGGGACTTAGCAGTAGCCCGTGAGTCCTTGAAACGCTCCAGCGCATGGTCTGCCTTCGAACCAAAAAGACCGACTCCATCAAAGGGCATGTCCATGAGAGTATTCTGGACAACCCCTGAAAAACCAGTGGTTCTCAGCCAGGCGTGGCGACGCAGCGCCACCGTCGTTGCAAGCGATCTGCCCAGCGAGTCGGCGGTATCAAGGCCACAGCGGATGGTATATTTAGCCGCATCACGCCCTTTCGCAATAGCGCGGGTAAGCAGTGTCTGGACCTCCTCAGAACACTGCGGCAAAACATCAGCCACCGAATCCCACAGGGAGTGGGTGTATCGGCCCAAGAGGCAAGCGGTATTAACAGACCGCAAGCCAGCACTGGAGGAAGAGAAAGCCTTCTTCCCAAAGTGATCCAGGCGCTTGGATTCCCTATCCGGAGGGGCGGTAGCGAAGGCTGTTTGGGAGGCAGAGGCTTGGACAACCAAGCTCTCAGGGGTGGGGTGTTGGGAGAGAAACAGGGGTCGCCCGGAGCCGGGCGATGGCGTCGGGCCACGTTCCTATCCACAGGAGCCCCTGTGGTGGGTTTGGACCAGGCACCCAAAGAACGTCAGTGAGTGCATCGTTGAACGGCAGCACAGGCTCCGAAGAGGAGGCCGCCGGCTGAAGCACTTCAGTCAGGAGGTTAGTCCTGACGGCCACTGTAGGCAACTGGAGATTTAAGGCTCCAGCAGCTCTACGCAACACCGTTGCAAAATTAGCCCCTCCTCCGTTGCCACGGGAGGAGACAGCATGCCAGAGTCGGGGGAGGTATCCAGCCCACTGGCATCCCCAAGTTCCTCAACCCAGTCCGGGTCAAACTCGCACTGTTGTGTGAGAGGGTCGTCAGACCCCTCCCAGCTCTCCTGGTCCTCCTCAGGTTGAAAAGATGGAGGAGGAGGGACATAAGGGACCCAAGGTCTCATCGGCGCCGGAACCGGCGTCGGGCTACGCCGGTCCGGCTCCATGTCCGGACCCGGGAGAACCGGGGAACGACGCCGCCCGGAGCCCCGGACGGCGTCGGAAACGGCACCGGGGACGTCGGGCGGAGGCGTGGTTAGGTCAACCGGCGTCGATGGGGGTTGCGGCACCACCGGAACCGGGGTCGAGGCCGGGGCCGGAGCCGAGGCCGGGACGAAGGCTGGTGGGACAGGCGATGCCGGGACCGGAGTCGACGGCGACGCCGGAGCAACCCCATCTGGGCCCGCGGGGCCCGAAGGCGCACCGGAGGGACCTTGAGGCCCGAAGAGGCGGGCCATGGCCGACAGGAATTTCTGTAGTTCGGCCGGAGTCGCCCCCGAACCCGGGTAGGACGGGTAATGCGGGGGCAACTCGACAGGCACGTCCGGGGCCGCGGGGACGGTGCCGACAGGGACCTCAGCCGAGTCGCGCGACCGGCGAGGCGAAGTCTTAGAGCGATGACGCCGCTTAGACTTCTTGTGCTTCGACTTACCGGAGGAGCGCGAAGACTTGGATTCCGACGAACGGCGGGGACTCCGCGTCCGGCCCCTCGACCTCTCCCGGGACCGGGGCTTGGTGCGGCGCGGAGCCGACTGCCGGACTTCAAGGAGCTTTCGAGACCGCTCTCGCAAAGCCTTCGGATGAAGTTTCCGGCAGTCAGGGCACGACTTCGTGTCGTGGTCTCGGCCGAGACAGAAGAGACACTCGAGGTGGGGGTCCGTGATGGACATCATACGACCACATTCCTCGCAGGGCTTAAAGCCGGGCATCCCTACGACACCTTAGGAGTCGTGACGACTCGTTGAAGAAAACAGTGAAAAATTTCACAAAAAAGATAGTCAAAAAGTGACTAGGGCACTGCTCTTCCCGGATCTGCGCTTACTGGCGCGGAAAAGAAGAACTGACGTCAGCGCGCAGGGCGGCGCCTAAGTACTGCCCGCGACGTCATCCCGGCGATCACGACGCCGACGACGGACGCGGAGCCGCACGACGCCGCCTACCGACGCGCAAGGGTACTGCTACGCAAAAAACTTTCCGGATCCAGCCTGACGCCTGGGGATATTCTAAGGTAAGGAATCTGTCACTAACGTGTCTCTTTCAGATACCAATGTCACCCTTCTCTCCCCACACAGGTAGGACCAGGTCTGACAGGTACACGATTTAGGTAGGTACCTGGTTGATGTGAGTATGTTGCCACGTCGCCAATTTTAAGTGTAGATAGTTTCCACAATATAGGTCCTGATGAATCAATCGCATGAAGACTATTACAGTGAGCGAGAAACATGTTGACCTCATTTGCACCAATAGCGACGCTTAGATCTAAGACATAATACTTAGCCAAGCACCGCATTGTTTATATTTTTAACTAGGGTAGGAGACCCACTGATTAAAAATTGTCTTCACGGATACTCCTAACCTTATTTTAAATCACACACATACATCTACACAGTTCTGGCCCCTCACCCCCACTTCACCATACGGCTATTGGAAAAAGATCTCCGCCAAAGTGCCCCTACTATAGGGAGCCCGTTGGGTATTGCACCGCCGACCCGACGAGGAGCAGCCCAGATGATGAAGCATGACACCCGATTGGGTGTGTGAGGGCTTTACAATCCAATAAATGGACTCCCAACTCTGAACCCAAACGTTCAGGGTGGTGTCAATTTCCCTTGCTCGTACACTCTTGAGGAACAGCATAACCTTCTTCTGAAGCTGGGCAGGGGGTCGCTCCGGGTCCCGGGAAGTGAGGGAAACCTGGAGTCGACCCTTCGGGCTCCGCACGCGGAGCAGCGGGAGGGGCACCACCCGCATCCCTCGTCGCGTGGGCCGACGGACGGGGAGAAGTCGAAGAACGACGATGCTTCTTTGACTTCTTCTTGTGCTTCAACTTACCTGACCCCGAGTGCAAAGACTTGGAAGAAGAATGATGATGACTCCGCGACCGGTCCCTCGACCTCCCACGCGACCGGGACCTCGAACGGCGCAGATCCGACTGCCGGGTCTCGAGAAGCTTTCAGGACCGCTCCCGCAAAGACTTCGGACTCATGGTCCGACAGTCGGAGCACGACTTGGGGTCATGGTCGCGCTCCAGGCAGAACAGGCACACGCGGTGCGGATCCGTCACCGACATCAGTCGGCTACAGGAACCGCAAGCCCTGAAGCCGGGCATCCCTGACGTGCACCAGGAGTCGAAGACTTGAAAACGGTGTTGACAAAAGTCGGCAAAAAGTCAGTCAAAAAGTGACTGGAGGTACCGGTCTCTCCGGATCTGCGCTGGCTGGCGCGGAAAAAGAAAGAACTGACGTCAGCGCGCGAGGGCGGCGTCTATGTAGCTACCGCGACGTCATCCCGGCGACCACGACGCCAATGACGAACGCGGAGCCGACCGACGCCATCTTTCGACGCGCAAGGGTACTGCTGACAAAAAACCTTCCGGATCCAGTCTGATTCCTGGGGTAATTCTAAGGTAAGAAATCTATAACTAACTGTTTCTTTCAGATTTACATTACATGCAGTGACTTTAGCATGGCACGCAGTGTGCGCCATGTCGTATTTTCACTCATGGTTTGCACCATGACACGCAGTCTGCAATGGCAGACAGAGTGCATGCAGTATGTATGGGGGCCCCTTAGGGTGGCATAATATATGCTGCAGCCCTTTGGAACCCTCTTTAGTACCCATCCCTAGGTTCCAGGGGCACCACTTACTAGGGACTTACAGAGGTGCTAAAGGGTGGGCCAATTGTGGTGGTATAGCATATTTATGTGCTCGAGAGCTTACGGACGGTTCCATTAGCTTCTGAAGTTCAGCTGCAACTTGTGTGCGCCCCATTCTATGTGGGATGCGTCCGTTGTGATGGTCATGAAGGGAATGATTGCTTGCATAGCCAGCCTACTCTGACTTTTTTTTATATTCCATCATTGTACTTTCTCTGTCACAACTACTAGATGGTCACAGTCCCTTGTTGTCTGTTGGAACCATTCTTGTATTGGTCTCAAGTGGAGCTTGGTAAATGGGATTAGTGGAATACATAAAGTAGTTATCACCAACAGTTTCATCACAGTTCTCACGGTCAGAGGCTGCCCCTTGTGGTAGAGGTGGAGTGGCTCTGTCAATGCGAAGACTCTCCTCTGCACACGGATTGTCCTCCCTTTGTTTGAGGTCAGAGTCACACCTAGAAAGACCTCATCTGTCGCAGGAAGTGGGGATGATTTTTCCATATTTTTTGTAAAACCCTCAGCACTGACCTTATCCCAGATGAAAGAGCCTTGGACTACTAATGTGAGCTGTTGCCCATAAACCGGATGTATTTTCTGTGCTTGTTGTTCATTGGAACATGAAAGTATGCATCCTTGAGTTCTATTATCACCATGTAGTCTCCTTCCTTCAACACTGGTATGACTGCTTGAAGTCAGCTCATCTTGAATTTCTGCATTTTGGTGGACCTGTATAAGAATCAGAGGTCTATGATGGGTTTAAATATGATGGATTTTGGGATGGGGACGTACACAGAGTACAATCCTTGGCTGTGCTCTCTCGCAGAGTCTTCCTTTATGGCACGTTTCTTAACAGTTCTTTTATCTCCTATTGTAGGAGGTTTAACTCCAGTTCTCTGTAAACCCTTTCTCTTTGGTTTTACATTTGGCGGTATATCCTGTAGTCCTATGCAATATCAATGTTCTATTATATTTAACCCCATCTGTCAGAGATGATTTTGCTCCACTTGTGAAGTAAGTCACCTAATATGTCCTCTACTGGTGTGTGTTGTAGGAGGTCTTTCTCCCTATAGTCCCGTAGCAGCTGCTACTGGCCCACTAGTGGTATGGCATTTTACTCTTGTTCTCTCTCAATAATCGTTGTCTGGTACTGCCATAACGTACCTGGGTGGTGGTG
Organism: Calotriton arnoldi; assembly: GCA_963921515.1. Classification (NCBI taxonomy): domain Eukaryota; kingdom Metazoa; phylum Chordata; class Amphibia; order Caudata; family Salamandridae; genus Calotriton; species Calotriton arnoldi. The sequence goes on from CAWUFW010000600.1 coordinate 3,563,930, forward strand.
GGCCGTGAGACTGCATTTACTGTGGAGCAGGTTGAAAATTCTCTGCCCATAGGCCTCCTACTAGAGGTCATGCCCCTCTTGAGTGCATTCCTAAACTGTGAAGGTCCTATCACTTTGGTCGTGTCGTCCTTTATCATTTTATACAAGGATTCGTCCACTACAGAGCCAAACAAACTCTTCCCAGTGAAAAGCATGTTGGTGATGGAGGCTTGAGCCTGTACTTTTTAAGCCCCTCATCCATATTTGTCTCCAGAGTATTTCCTGTACACATTTGCCTGCTGGCAATGTCTGCTGCATCAAGGGTTGACTTTACGCATGTATTGGCTATCTTATTGCCTTCCTAAATTATACTCTTGCCCTCTTTTTATACTGACCAGGAGGTGTTGTATTAACTTTTCTATTTCTGCTCACTGTTTATAACTGCACATATTCAGTAGAGTATTGGAGTTTCCAATTATCTACAGTATGGAAGCTGACCTTTCCATCCATCTGCTCATCATTGTCATACGTTTGCGCTCTTCGTTTTAGTTGTAGTCCAGTGGAGGCAGGAGCATTAGCGCTTTTCCTAGCCATTGACAAAACGGTGGAATCAGCTAGTGCATTGTTTTTTTTTTTTACATTATGGGTCCTGTGGGGAGGTTTTATATTTGTTCTCTACCATGGGTGTGCCAGGCATGGAAGATGCAGGTTCTGTAAAGGCCTCCTTCCCCTAGTCTATGATGCTGCTCAACATGGGCAAGAAGGGAATTTTACTTGCTTGTAATCTTAGCTCCGCTTCATAGGTATTCTCACTGGAATTAGAAACGTAAAATATTCCCACCCATTTGCGGGGACTACCGAAACACTCTTCTTTACATATTTAGAGTCAATCTGTGGGTGAAGGAAGACACCTTAATGTCCATAAACTGGTAATACCTCCATGATCAGCAAGACAGGACAGCTTTTACTGCATTTTTCTGAATCTGAAAAAAATGTATTCTATAATGGAGTAAGACCACCTTGTAGCACCCGACTGAAGGCAATGCTGTATTTTATTTGAAATAACCTATATCCAGGGACACTGAAATTATGCGGCAGAAGAGGGCCAAATTATGTGGCAAGGTTGAATAAATTTAGCAGCAAGCAAAGGCAAATTATGTGGCATAATGCAGCACATTTTGTAATAGTATTACTAGATTATTTTGTCATTTCTACACTTATTTACTCTGTCTAGGCATTGGTTGCATCTCATTAGTACCAGTTTAACACACAAATATAGCAATAAGCAACAGAAAAGTGACCAGTCCAGTTTTGCAAAGGGAAGCCTTCCTCTATGCGGCAACACGTATCTCTGCACTTTTAGTAACCATTTGAGCAGAAAACAAAAAAGATTTGTTAAAATATGCAGATGATGGATTATGTGGCAAATGCAGCAAATCTATGATTATGCAAAAATCACTGCAGCCGCACAATTGCATAATTCCAGTGGCCCATCCTATATCCTTCAAATAAAGAGAAAAATGAAGTAAAAGTGTGAATGTCAGGTCAAGAGTGCAGAAGCTGCAGAGAAAAATAAACTGGTGCTATAAGATGTCAGCAGCTTCTGCTACCCAGTATGCCCCGTACTGGCAGTTTACCACACAGCCTCAGTTCTTTTTGAATGGCGATATGCGATACTGAAAAAGATGTCAGTTGTACTGACAACCAAGGAGGAGGGGATAGTAGTTTATGACTTCAGGGAGGATACTTATGATGCAGAACTAGGATTACAAGTAAGTAACAAAATGGTTACTTACCAGTAGTAGTTTTCCAGCTTGAAGAATTTTCTGGATTCACATGCTGTGCATTATTCCGCCATCTAGTGGTTGGGTCCGGAATTGTTTTTTTCTTCTTGTTTTGGTCGCTGTCGACCACCATTTGGTGCCAGGTACGTCCCCTGTGTGACGTCAGACGGTATCCTGGAGGTAGACGTGCGTGGTGGCCATCTTTGGATTCTTTTTTCTGTTTCTATTCTTTTTGTAGTCCTTGAGATGGTTATTGAATAACTGATGTATTCTTTTGCTTCCCCACCGGTTTGTTTTCCTTCTAGGGAAGGCCGGGTGGGTCGCATGTAAATCCAGAAAATTCTTTAAGCTGCAAAACTACTCCTACTGGTAAGTAACCATTTCGTTTTGCAGCGTGAATCCTTTTCTGGATTCACATGCTGTGCATTAGATTATGTAGCGGTTTCTCCCGTGTCTGGGAGGCTGTGGTGAAAGGAAGACCTTGCAAACAGGTGTTGAATCACCCTTTGTCCAATTTGAGCTTCCTTATTCATTTGTATATCCACACAATAATGTTTTGTAAATGTTTGTGGTGATGCCCACGTTGCTGCTGCGCAAATGGAGTCAATGGGTACATTGGCTATAAAGGCTAGCGTTGCTCCTTTCTTTCTAGTGGAGCGAGCTGTTGGTTGAATTGTTAGTTCTTTCTTGGCATTGGTATAACATAATTTGATGGCTTGTACTATCCATCTTGCAATAGTTGCCTTTGTGACAGGTGAACCTGTGTTGGTATGTGCCTAGGCGACAAACAATTGTTTTTCTGATCTGTTCTTTGCAGATAACACAATAAAGCCCTCCTTACATCCAGGGTATGGAGGCTTCTTTCTCCTTTAGTCTTTGGGTTTTTAAAGAAAACCGGCAGGAGAATGTTTTGATTTAAGTGATACTTGGATACCACTTTTGGCAAGAACTGTGGGTTAGTTTTTAAGATTACATCCTTGTGGATTTGTAAGTAGGGTTCTTGTATTGTTAACGCTTGTAGCTCACTTACTCTTCGTAGTGATGTTATCGCAATGAGAAAGGCTGTCTTTAGAGTAATGTGTTTGAGGTCCGCTCTATGCATGGGCTCGAAGGGCTTTGCCATTAGTTGAGAAAGTACTGTATTTAAGCTCCATGTGGGTACTGGAGCTGCTCTTGGTGGGGCAATTCTTTCTGCTCCTTCTAAAAACCTTTTGATTACTGGTCTTGTAAAAAAGCTTTTGCATGATTTTCCTCTTGTGTATGCTACTATGGCAGCAAGGTGCACCTTTATGCTTGAGTAGTTGATGTTGTTGTCTAAGGGGTAAGTAAGGTATGTAATAACCGTTTCTTGCGTGTTGATTGAACTGTTTTTCTTGTTAGCGGTGCACCATGTGGTATATCGTTTCCATTTTGCTGTATAGCATTTTCTTGTTGACGGTTTCCTTGCCTCTTTTAGAATTTTAAATGGTTCGCTGAGGCAGATTGAGGTGCCCAAATTCTATGTATTCAGGCGCCAAGCTGCTAGATGTAGCGTTGCTCGCTCTGGGTGAAAGATCTGGCCCTGTTGCATTGTTAGCAGGTCCTTTTCTGCTTTGATCTTGATCATTTCTCCCCTGGACAGTTCTAGGAGGGTTGAGTACCATGTTTGCCTTGGCCATTGAGGGGCAATGAGAATCACATTTGTTCCTGGAATTTTTGCTTTTTGTAACACTCTTTGCATCAGGGGTATTGGTGGAAAGGCTTAAGCAAATGTCTGTGACCAGTTGATTGAAAGTGCATTTCCCTTTGATAGGTGGTGTGGAAACCTCGAGGCAAAGGACTGGCATTTCTTGTTCTGCATTGTTGCAAACCGGTCTATCACTGGTGTTCCCCAGATGTTGAACAGATAATGTACTGTTTTCTGCTTCAACTCCCATTCGTGGGAGCAGTTGTTCCGTCTGCTCAGCTGGTCTGCTGTAATGTAGTCTACTCCTGGTAGATGTACTGTCTTGTAGGTTGATTTTGTGAATTATTGCCCATTGCCAGATTTCCTGTGCAAGTTTGCTCAGGGGAAAGGACCTTGTCCCCCCCGGTTTGTTCAGATAGAACATTGTCATTGTATAGTCTGTTTGGATGAAGATGGTTTTCCCCTGAATGTTTCTGGAATGCCTTGAGTGCCAGAAAGACAGTTTCATTTCCAAAAGTTTTGATGTGCTTTGTGGAATGCTGTTTGTTCCATTGACCATGAACTTTCAGCTGGTTGACATGTGCTCCCCAACAGTTGAGGGATGCATCCGTGGATGCAGATGGAGTTGGGTTCCTGAAAGGTCTCCCCTGTGCTACGTTGTTGGATGCCCACCATTGTATCTCTGCTTGCACACTTTGTGTAACAACCACTAGATCCTCCCAACTTCCTGTGGCTTGAGACCAGCTGTTGGTAAGCCATTCTTGGAATGGGCGCATGTGTAGGCGGGCGTGAGGGATACGTGGGATGCATGATGCCATCATGCCCATTAGTTTCATTACCTTCCTCACTGTCAGAGACTGACCCCTCTGGTAGAGGGTTGTTTCTTGATGGATTGCTTGTATCCTGGTCTCTGTGGGAATGCCCTTGCTTTCGCTGTATTTAACCTTGCTCCCAGGAAGGTTTTTCTCTTTCTGGTGTTGTTGAAGATTTTTTGTGGTTTATCGAGAAACCCAGTGTTTGTAGCTTTTAGATCGTTTTTTAAACATGATTGTGACATGTTTGTTTTGAATGTCCCCTTATGAGCCAGTCGTCTAGATCGGGGTAGACGTGGATTCTCCTTCTCAGGTGTGCCGCCACTGCGGCTAGACACTTTGTGAACACCCGTGGAGCTGATTTTATTCCGAGGGAAGTACCTTGAATTGGTAGTGTGTTCCGTTGAGCAGGAATCTTGGGTACCTTCTGTGTCTTTTGTTCATGGGGATATGCAAGTAGGCGTCTTTGAGGTCTATTGTTGCCAAATAATCCCCCTTTTGAATTTGTGGGATTATTTCTTGGAGGGTACACATTTTGAAGCGTTGTGTTAGTATGAACTTGTTTATGAATCTCAAGACCATGATTGGTCTTAGAGTTTGATCCGGTTTGGGTATTGGGAAATATGGGGAGTAGTTTCCTGTGAACCATTCTTGTCTTGGTACTTTTTCTATTGTCTGTTTTAGGCTTAGTTCCTTGATCTCTGTGTTTAGCAGTGTTTGTTCTGATCTCCTCAATTTCCTTGCTTTCGGTGGGTTTGCAGGTGGTATCTTTGTTAGCTCTATGCATTGCCCGTATTTTACCAAATTTAATATCCAATTGTCTGTTGTGATCCTTTCCCATTGTCTGTGGAAAAAGGATATTCTTCCCCTACTGGTGTCTTGTGTGGGTCCTTTTTATGATCGAGTCAGTTTAACCCATTTCCTCTTCCTCTAGAGGATTGGCCTCTTCCTCTTCCATTGACTCTTCCTCGAAAGGGCTGCTTCTGTTGTTGTTGCCAACCTTGATAGCTTGACCGCTGACCCATTTGTTGACTTGGGTTCTGCCCTTGAGTTTGTTGTGACATCGGTTGTCCTTGACCAAAGGTGCCTCTACCTGTGGGCTGTTATTGAGATCCCCCTCTTCTAAGGGAACCTCTCCCCATTGCCCTTGCTGTTTCATTGTCCTTTATCTGTTGAAGGGATTCATCTACCTCTTTGCCAAACAGTGCTTCTCCATTGAATGGCCTGTTAATGATGGAGGTTTGAACTTCCTGCTTAAAACCTGAGATTCTGAGCCATGCATGTCTTCTCAGGATGGTTCCTGTACACATCTGCCTACTAGCAGTATCTGCTGCATCCAAAGCAGACTTCAGACAGGTGTTTGCCACGTTTTTCCCCTCCTGGACAATAGATCTTGCCCTCTTCTTGTCCTCCTCAGGGAGTTTGTTCAAAATCTCCTCTATCTCATCCCACTGTTGGTGGCCATATCTATTTAGTAGGGCATTTGAGTTAGCAATACGCCACTGTGTTGCTGCCTCCTTTTCCATCCTTCTCCCCACCATATCCATCCTCTTACTTTCTTTTTCTGGTGGAGGCCCGGTGTTGGAGACTGCACTTGCTCTCCTCCTGGCTGTGGTGACGATAATTGAGTCAGGTACTGTACTTCCCTGAATATATTTAGGGTCCTTTGAGGAGGGTTTATATTTTTCTCCACTCTGGGGTTACCCCTTGTTTGAGGCTGGTTCCTTGAAGGCTTCTTTGCCTTGATCCAGAATACTGGGCAGCATAGGAAGGTATTGTGTTCCTTTTGTAGCTGGTACCAGGGTTTCTAGCAAGAAACTTGTCCCTTTTTCTTCCTCTAAGGGTACACCAAATTGATTTGCTGCCCTTTTACAATGTCATTATAGAAAGCTATATCATCTGGAGGTGAAGCTTTCGAAGGGTAACTGCAAATTTCCTCTTCTGGGCTCTTGGTGTCGAGGTCGTTCCACGTATCCTCGAAAGTTTCGGAGTTTTCCTCTTCTTGAGGTATGTCTCTGTACTCCTCGGGTTCTTCGCCTCGAGGTTCAGGGTTTGGAGGGGAGTCGAAGATACCTTCTTCTCCCTCGGCGTCTTCTGCCTCTTCAGCGTGGACGTTCTCTAGGCCGGCAGCCGGTGTCTTTGGGATTCGAAAATCCTTCAGTGAGGCGTCGAATTCCTTTTTCTTTTGTAGGAGCGTTGCCATTTCCTCCTCGAGTCTTTTCCTTTCGACCTAAAGGGCCCTCTCAGCGTCAGAGGCCGGAGATTTTCGTTTCTTCCCGACGCCGTTAGTCTTCGGTGGTGTTGTGCCCTTTTTTGCGGGTTCGGTGTCGACCCTTGGCTTCGGCGATTTTCCCTCCTCTGTAACCTTTTGTTGGTTTCCGTGGGGTTACTTTAATCGCGGCTGACCCTCGATCGCCTTCTTGCTCGGCGTCGGGGTTGCCTTGTGCGCCTTATGTTCGTGGCCCTTCGGTTCCGACGGATCTTTATGGTGTCTTACCTTTTCAGTCTTCTTTTTCGGATCCCTCACCTTCTCGGCGTGGATTTTTTCGGAGTCTCCTTGTAGGATCTCGACGTCCGATCCCTCGTGCATCTATTCCGCTGGTGCTCCATGTTCTTCCTCATCGTTAGAGAAACCCAGGTCTCTTAGGGAAGTTTTCTTAGTTGTCTGCGACATAGTGGCATAGTGGGCCAGTCTTTGATTTTGGCGTGTCCTCAGCGTCTTCGGCAGGAACGCTGCACAGGCCTCACAGTCCTTGTCCTGATGATCTTCTGGCAGGCAAAGGTTGCAGACGTCGTGTGGGTCGCGTTGAGCGTACTTGTGGTGGCACTTGGGGCAGAACTTGAAAGGGGTATTCTCCATGACCCCTACCTCGCCATTTGTGGACCGGAGTGGTCCTCTGGTGTTAAACCAAAAGCTCTGCTCCTGCCTCCGGTTATGACGATGGTATTTCTCGGCAATCTTCTTTTCGAAGTTTTTGGGGAAAAACCGAAACTTTCTTCGGAGCTTCCCGTCTTGCTTCCAGACCCAAACGGCGGCAAAAGAATCTGAAGATGGCCACCAAGCACGTCGACCTCCAGGATACCGTCCGACGTCACACAGGGGCGTACCTGGCACCAAATGGCGGTCGACAGCGACCAAAACAAGAAAAAAAAACACACAATTCCGGACCCAACCACCAGATGGCAGAATAATGCACAGCTTGTGAATCTAGAAAAGGATTTGCGCTGCAAAACATTTCTTTCTGCGTCGTAGGATTCTAGCTGATGGTCAAAAACAGAGTAGAGAGGAAAGAATATCCCTATACTGCGGATGTCAATACAATGGCATAAGATATACAGCTAATTTAGTTTGAGATATTTTCACTCTGAATCTTTCTAGGAAAAAGAATCTTTAATGTTGCCTGACCTAATAGAGTTTCAGTCCTTGAATCTTCATCCAAACAATGCCTGGAAAAAGTATGGACCGATTTCAAAGTGGCTGCCTCATGGATATCTGTTAATTGATCTTTCATTAACCATGCAGTAGATGCTGCTTTGCTATGTGTAGACTTATCTCTAGGTTTCCCAAAGAACCTTGTCAGCTAATTGATAAAGTGTAATACATGAAACTATTCATCTGACTATACTTTGTATTGAAGAACCCATTCCAGTTATAAATAGTCCATTAGTAATATACAATTAGTTTGTTTTTCGGATATCCTTAGTTCTGTCCAAATACAATTTAAGAACACTTCTAACATCTACAGAAGGATTAATAAAACATACTGGAAGAGAAATTGTCTGGTTTATATAAAAATATGAGACAATGTTGCGTAAAACGGAGGATGTGTTCTTAACGCTATCCCATTGTTATGAAAAACTATGTCTGGATCTACGGTGGAAACAGCTTGAAGCTGTCCTTGCCCATTTAATCACTAACCAAACAAACATATGCAATGCAATAGGACTCGCATTTACGCGAGACCTATTACATTGCAAACGGTAGTCATCACAGACAACGGGAGGGAGGGGGAGGCACGGACAACGGGAGTGCGGGGAGAGGAGAAGGCACGGACAATGGGAGTGCGGGCGGGGGGAGGGAGAAGGCACGGACAATGGGAGTGCGGGCGGAGGGAGGGGGGAGAAGGCAAGGACAACGGGAGTGCAGGAGAAGGGGCGAGAAGGTATGGACAGTGGGAATGTGGGTAGGGGGAGCGAGAAGGCACGGACAACGGGAGGGGGGAGTAGAGGGCAGTAGGAGAACCTCATTAAAGAAAATAGTGCTCACAGTCTAATTAACACATACCGTGCAACACTCGAAGTAAAGGGGCCAGTAGCCATGGGAGGATACAAATGACGACATGGCTGTAATAAGGATGGACTAACAAGCCTATAAACGAATCCGAAGGCAGCATTTACGAAGGACAAAGACACAAGCCAATGGAAAATAGGGGGGTGGAGTGGGCGGGGCTTCCCTCACGTACTGAACTACAGCAGATCTTCACCAGAGCAGCTCATGCGCGCTGACTCTAGGCTCGACCTAAAAAGCTACCGTCCAAGAGAGGTGCTGCATTGAGGCCTTCTGCATGGGCTTTGTAGGGGGAGCCATTAACGTAGATAAAACTAGACTTATCTTCATTGGAGCAGATCATCTAATTGGTGGAAAATTCTTTTTCAATCCTTCCAGTAAATGTTTTATGACTGGAATAGTGAAGAAGGATCTTTGTGTTGGTCCATTTCGGTATGCTGTAACATCAGAAAGATGAACTTCAATGGAGGTGAATTGGAGGATCTGATAAGAGACTTCTAGCTGCAGACTCATTACCTTAGATTTATCCCTAGGTGTCAGACTGGATACGGAAATTCTTGAGCAGTACCCCTAGGCGGGGTAGGTGGCGTTCATCTCCATGTCTTCAACGTCAGAAGTGACATGTGTGATGCCTATATAGGCGCCACCACAGTGTGCGGACATCAGATCTTTCCCTAGTCACGCCAGTCAACGCAGATACAGAGAGAGCTACCCCCAGTCATTCCTTGACTGACTTTATTTGACATTTTATCAACATTTATCTCCTGGTGTGCTAGACATGTCCCCTAAGAAACCAGTAGGCTTCAAACACTGTGATGCTTGTCACAGGCAGATTTCTGTGACAGACCCACACTTGGATGGCTTGTGGTGCTTGGAGAAGGACCACGACTAAGACCTGCAAGGACTGTCGCACCATGAATCCCAAGATGCTGAGGGAATGTTCCCTGAAGCTCCTCACCATTTAATGACCCTGTGACGTTCAAGATCCTGATCGTGCGAACGTTCCCAGGACCGCTTGCGGAGCCGCTCCCAACGATCGTCCACGCAGTCCAAGTAGTCAGGCAAGTCCTACAAAAAGAAATAATTCAAGAAGTTGAAGCAGTCTTCGACTTCACAGCGCCAGTCCAAGTCCTTAAACGAGGTGCAAGAACAACACTGTTTGAGGCCTCACTCCCACCACAGAGCCTGTCCCTGGGTCCGCACTGCACCTCCCTGAGTTTACAGGAGCCAGAGCAACCCAGCCCAAATGGGTTGGGAAGGGTCCCCTAGTGGATTTTTGCCAGAAGGGAAGCCTTTGTAGCCAGTGGGTCCCAATGGAGCCGGTGCTGAATCTGGACTGGGTCCGTGGAAACTGCTTTAGTGCCCTCGTTCCCGGCGCAAACCCCATCGTCATCCCCTACTCTGATACAGAGCCAAATCAGCATTGCCCAATGCAGAGTCAGCCCAGTACCATGCCTCTGAGTCAGCCAGTGCCATTTTCTTTTGATAGGCCTGCAGAGGGAATGACTGGAAAGCATCTGAGGGCCCTTAGGGATACCTCCACTCCCTTGATTCAGAGGACAACTGGTATGAGAAACTGGCGGATGCCAGTGATTTGAACACCTCACCAGACAATGGCTTGGGTCTCTACTCCTACCGTGGCTATGGATGAAGAAGCCTCTTTACAACGGTGATGCTGAGGGCGGCTGAGATTCTGTACTTTCCCTGCCCTTAGTGGCAGTCAAAACGAATATCTTGACAGAGGTGCTTCAGCCAGGAGTCGCCCCACAGAACATCATCTCCTACTCAATTAAGCTCACACAGAGGTCCTGCTTGGGGCTTTATCCAAGCCCTTCACAGGGGCTCCTATGCACAGGACAATTGTCCACCGTCATCGCCCTGCTCCTGGGGACCCCAGTTTCCTCACCCAGCACCCCACCCTGGAAAGCTTGGTGGTCCAAGCCTCTACTTCCCAAGTTAACCCTGGCGCGTTCATCATTCCATGAATCCAAAAGACTGGACAACTTTGGTAAAAGAATGTTCTACTCCGCCAGCCTCGCACTGCATTCGATTAACACTGTGCCTTTTGAGCCAATACCATCCACATTGTGTGGGATTCGGTTATGCAAGTGCTACCCATGGTCTCTGAAGAGGCCCGAGCCATACTCACCCAAGCTATTGCTGGCAGGCGAAATTCAACATTCAATGTGGGCTGGACATAGCAGACTCGCTAGGCAGAGCAATTATGTCATCAGTGGCACTTAGACGCCACAACTGGTTGAGAATCATTGGCTTTTCAGAGATGTCCATGCCACCCTCCTGGGCATGCCCTTTGATGGCTCGCGCCTCTTTGGTGAAAAGGCAGACTAAGCGCTTCAAAGGCAGCTGGGCTACAGGCAGATCTTTGGGCCTATCCATGGCTCCCCGACAACCCCAGTCTGCTTTTTCACCCCTTCTGTGGCTACGGTAGGGGTTACCAACCAAGTCTTTTCCCCCCAGCCACCAAGGCCAACAGGCTTCCCAGCCGCTTTCTGGCCGCGGGCGCAGTTCCCCCAATCTGCATGGGATCACGAGTCAGAGGTTAGGCCAGTCCACCTCCCTGCCCCGGCAGCTGCAGCCTCCAAGGCATCCAGTGGGAGGCAGGATTTGCCATCACCAGCCCCACGTGCTGTCCATAACATCTGACAAGTGGGTTCTTTAAATCGTCCATAGGGGTTACTCCATCCCCTTTCTGGAAACACCTCTACCTATGTTACGTTCTCATGACCGACTGACCGAGGACCATTTCCCCTTGTTAGCTCTTTTGGCCAAAGGAGCCATCATGAGGGTGCCAGCATCAGAAGTAGGTCATAGTTGCTATTCAAACTACTTTCTGGTGCACAAAAAGAACTGAGGCCTCCATTCAAATCTAGACCAGTGCCTTCTTAACTTCTTCCTGAAGGAGAAGTTCAAGATGCTCACTTTAGGTCAGGTCCTGTCTGCTCTCGATCTGGGCAACTTGATGGTAGCCCTGGACTTGCAGGACGCCCATTTCCACATCCCTGTCCTGTCTGCCCACAGGCGTTTCCTGCGATTCACGGTGGGCCACAAGCACTTTCAGTTCGCTGTGCTTCCCTTTGGCCTTACCAGCGCCCTCGGGTGTGCACAAAGGTGATGGCAGTGGCTGCAGCACATCTTCAGAGTTCAGGGGTTCAAGTCGTCCCTTACTTAGGCGACTGGCTAGTGAAAGGCGAGCTCGCAACTCCAGACTACAGTGGACCTCCTGCACTCGCTGGAGTTCACTAGCAACATGCCTTAGTCACACCTGACTTCTCCCAGTCCAGGATAGTCAGGCTATGATTTCAATGTTTCAGCCTCTATCCTGAATTTCAAGAGACTGACTTGAGTCTGTCGGGCCTCATGGCTCCCTGCATCCTGGTGGTATCACATACCCGTTGGCTTAATCAGGCTCTGCAGTGGGACCTGAAGTCCCGTGGCCGCACCATCATGGGAATCTCTCCAACATGGTCGAGATATCTGAGGGAACTTTAAAAGTTCTGCAGTGGTGACTGATTAACCCTGATTGGGACATTGGAGGACCTTTTTCCCACCCAGAGCCGACTGTAGTGACAGATGCGTCACTCATGGGCTGGGGCGGCCATGTGCAACAGGTGGAGATCAATGGACTGTGGTCTCCGGTGGAGTCCAAGCTCCATATCAACTGCTGGAGCTACGGGCGACCCGACTGGCATTAAAAGCCTTTCTTACTTCGATCAATGGAAGGCTAGTACAGGTGTTCATGGACAACACAGCAGCCATGTGGTACTGCAACAAAAAGGGCGGGGGATGGTCATGGACCCTGTGTCAAGAGGCTCTGCGTCTCTGGACATGGCTGGAACGTCAGGGGATTTCCCTGGTGGTTCAACATCTGGTGGGTTCTCTGAACACCAAAGCAGACAAACTCAGTCCTGAAAGCCTAGCGGATCACAAATGGTGTCTCAATCCGGAGGTGGTGCAAGGCCTCTTCCGAGACTGGGGAGATCCTTGGTTAGATCTGTTTGCCACCACTGAGAATGTGCAATGTCAGCACTTCTGTGAGCTGAGTTTACAAGTTGGCTCTCACTCAAACTCTTTTCGCCCCGAGCGGAGCTGCAGGCCTCTTGTATGCCAATATCCCTCCTTCCCAGAGTTCAAGAAGAGCAGGAACAACCGGGCTCAAGTCATTCTGTGGCTCAGAGGCTCCGAATTGAGCACTGAATTTAGTATTACAAACTTCTGAGCATGAGCATCGGTCTCCCAATCAGGCTGCCCCTTCTGGAGGATCTTCTGTCACAGCAGGGGGGCTGATGTTTCCTCCACCAACATCAACAAACAGTGCCCAAACTTGCACAGAGATTGAACGGCAGCAGTTGACAGCCTTCGACCTTCTTCCCAACGTCTATTTGGCAGTCAGGCATCCGTAAACCAAAGCGGTACACGCCTGCTGCAGGAACATATTTGTGACAAGGTGTGCATTCAAGAACATTGACCCTCTTCATGCACCCTAATCCCAAGAGTTTTATATAGCGCGTACTCGGCCCGAAAATTTCAGGTATGGACACATTCATTTTTGTTAGGCGCAGGGAGATGAAGTGATTTGCCCAGAATCACAGATATTGAGCGTCCCTGCCGAGACTCGAACCCGGTTCCCTAGCTTCGAGGTCGACCTCTCTAGCCGTAATGCTACATCCTCATGTTTCTCTGGCCTAGCAGGGCTCTGCTCTGGGCACTGCTACATGTTACTTGTCAGCAATCTCTGCTTTCTTGTGGTTGCCGGACAAGCCACCTCTTGAGACTTGTTTTCTCAAGTTACTCCACCACTTGTTTCTTTCAAGACCCTTCATTATGCCCCAATGGGACCTCAATTCAGTCTTAATATTTCTCATGTGAGCGTCCTTTGAGCTGTCGCACAACCGTCCACTCCGATTGCTCACCATAAAAACAGCTTTTCTGGTGGCTATAACATCGCCCAGGAGGGTCAACGAAGTGCAAGCACTTTCTGTGCACCCTCCCTTCACGACATTCTATCCAGACAAACTGGTTCTGAGAACCTGTGCCCCCTTCCTTCTGAAATTAGTGGCACCTTTCCAGGTAGGCTAAAATATCACCATGCCTACCTTCCTTGCTTCACCTCACCCTTCTAAAGAAGAGGACAGACGTTCCCAAATTGACCTAACAAGAGAATGGTCATTCAACAATGATTGTGCTCGACAGTTCCAGGTGGACGATCAAATGTTTGCTAGGTACGTTGGGGTGAAGAAAGGAAAGGCTATGCAGAAATGGACAGTCTCATGATGGATAGTGCTCTGCATACAAATCTGCTACACAATGGCTAAAAGCAATCTCCTGAGGGCTTACATGCTTATTCCATCCTAGCCAATGCTGTGACCAATGTGTTAGGTCGCAGAGTCCCTGTATTGGATATCAGTCAGGCTGCAACGTGGGCCTTTTTGCACACATTCACCAAGCACTATTGCCTGGATAGTCAGGTCCACCGTGAAGGGCATTTTGCCCATTCGGTCCTGCAGGACTTTTTGGTCCAATCTGTTTCACCCACCCACCAGGGGGAAGGTATTGCTTGGGCATCTATTCTAATGTAAGGACTCTGCAGCTTAAAGTCTCCATCAGATGAACAAGGTTCTTCCCTTCGGGAAAGCTTTATCTGGTTGAGACTATCTAGCCGCAGTTTACTTACTGACCCTCCCATCCTCCCTGCTTTGCAAACTGATTTCTGCATAGGGTCACCCTTATGAGGCCCTCAGTGCTGCACACTAGTTCGTCAGCATCCTTCTTGGTTCTGTGCTTCTGGCGTTCCATGGTCCCAAAAAGAAACTTATCAGCATGCTGGCCTGGCGTCTAAGCATAACGCACGTTACTTCCCATGCGGATGCTGCAGACTCGAAGCCAAAAGACGCCAACTACCTGCGCGCAGCAGTACTGCTCAAAAATGTAGAGGATCCAGGCTGATGCCTGGGGATAACTGCAAGATAAGGAATCTGCAGCTAGATACAGTCTCTCCCAAATAAGGCATTCCCAAAGGGAAGTAACTTGTTCTTGAAGTGAGTCAAATGAAGTAAATCAGGCAAAATCATATATTCCTGGCAATTCATAGGATCATTGTTGTTACTGAGGGACCATATGACAAACCTTTTACATTTGAAGCTCCTGTGGCAGGATGTTTGGCTTCATAGAGAATGTTTATACACTTCTGTGAAAGCTTTATATGTCTATATTGAATGACCCAACGTTCAAAGATTGTATGTTGGGGTGATTGATTTTGCCTTTCATTCTGGATAGAAGGTTCTGTTTACACAGCAACTTCTTGTGCAGTGTTAGAGAGGTGAAGTAGCTCTGGATATCATCAGTTCTGTGCCTTGAAAAATCATTATGGCATTCAAAAATGTCAGCTTGAGGAGTTCTGCTGGAATTTATGGGATTGAAGGGAACACATATGGAAAACATTTTGACATACGGATCAAAAGGGCCCGTATTCTAAATGCAAAGTTTAAGTGTTTTTGTGACTTTTTTTTGTGACAAGTAAGTTTATCTCGGGAAAATCCCAGGCTTTTGAAAATGTCGAATAAGACACTCATCTCGTTCCCATTCATGATCTGCTTAGGAGACCCGCTTGACAATTCTGAAGACCGTGTAAATTTATTGCCTGAGCTTAAAACAAAAAAATCTTTGATCCGATTCCTCCTTGTTTGCTCATAGTGTATAGTTGTGGTATTGTCTGTTTGAATCAGGATCGTATTCAAAGTTAGAGATGGTGTAAACACTTTCAAGGCTAGATGAACTGCCTTTCACTCTAGAACATTTATGTGGGATAGTAGCTGTCTTTCTGACGACAGTCTTTGTACTGTGATATCCTGCAGAGGGGCACCCCATCCTGTGAGAGAAGCATCCGTCAAAATGGTTTGGAAGATTCTGGTTAAAAGGTATTCTTATTAGACTGCTTATCTTGCACCATCAAGTCAGTGGTTGTTGGACTAGTGTCGCGAGAGATGATTTGACATCCCAACTGTCTTTCCATTGGGACCACTGGTTCTCTAGAGAATGTTGTAAAGGCCTCATATGATGACAAGCATTGGAAACTAGTAATATGCACAATGCCATGGATCCTAGTAGGGATGAGACTTGTCAAGCCATTGGATGCAGTGTCTGTAATAAATAACTGGTGACAGTTTTATAAAACTGTACACACCCTTTCCTCCGAAGGGCACACTTATCCATTTTTAATATCCACAGTACCTCCTAGATAGTCGAGAAACTTTACGAGGAGAATACGGACTTCTCATGCTTGATATGTAAACCTAAACATTTTAGTAAATTGGCTGTGGTGTTGAAATCCAATTGTGCCTGTTGAGAAGATGGTATCTTTAGCAGCCAAATGTTCAGATAGTAATAGAAATAGTTATTTTCCTTCAGAGGTAAGCTGCCACTATAGTCATGCATTTGGAGTATGTTCTTGTGGCTGACTTTAGCCCAAAGGGAAGGAATTTGTATTGATAATAAGTCCTGCCTATTGCAAATCTTAGAAACTTTGTGTTTACTGTTATGGGTATGTAAAAATAAGCATCCTGAAGATCAAAAGAGCTGCCTTTATGAGCTGTGGATATATTTGGTGCAGACCTAAAGTTCTGAACTTTTGGTCCACTTGTTTCCTTGTCTTAGATCGAGAATTGGTCTGAATGGATTTCTGGAGGTTTTCTTGGGAACCCAAAAAATATCTTGAATACATTCCTTTTCCTCTTGGAGACAGGGGGCTGGTTCTATTGCTTGTTTTTGGAGTAGAGATTTTACCTCCTCTTTACATTGCAGCAAGTGTTGCTTTAGTTTTGGTTTTAGGTGGTATGGACAGAGAAGATTTGAAATGGATGGCGTAGCAGTTCTCAATTATTTCTACAGCCGTGTATGCCATTGAACTATACTTTTCTGATTCAGAAAATTACTGTCCTGTCTTGCTGATCATGGAGGTACCACCAGTTTATGGACAATGAGGGATGTATCTCCATCTACAGATTGACTCTAAATATTTTAAGAAGAAAGTTTCTGGGGTCCCCGCAAATTTGCGGGAAAATTCTAGGTTAATGACTATCAGTGAGGAGCCAACAATGTAGGATTCTGTTTTGTACCTGTGTTTGAAGTATAGTTTCCAGTAGGAAGCATGTCTCTATCTTCTCTGTGTTAGTATTGGCTTGAAGTATGATGCACTATCTCAGCTGTGTGTTCACTTGGCTTTGTTAGAATTTGAAATCCCTTTAGGGATTCGTCAAAAATCTTTTGACAGCAGCACCACCATTTTGGCTTCTTCAAGCTACACTTTTTCTTTTGTATGTTGTGCCTCAAACTTTGGTCCATTCTCCTTTCAGACTTTTTTTTTTTTTTTTTTAGCTTATTTTCCTTCTGATTCCCTTTCGTAGTCCAGGTATAAAGGTCTGGCCCTAATGGTGTCTTTAGTCTTCAACCTGTGAGGTTCTTTGTTTTTGCTCTTTCCCTTGACTGCTGGTTGATTGAGTGCTGAGGGTGGTTTTGGTGTCTTCAAATGCACACATCTGACTTCATAGGGGGAGGACTATACCCACCTAATGGTTGATGCCCTAAAGAAGATAAGAGGAGAAAAAAGGGCAATATCGGATCCAACCATTAGATGGTGGAATAAAACAATGCATCTCAAACCAGAAAAGATTCATGCTGCAAAATTCTTCTCGGTTGGCTGTCACAAAGTGGTGTATATATATCGATGACAAAGGGAGACTACTCTGTGTGACGAGAGCTAGAAAGGGATCTCTGATTCAGGTGGTTTACCTGGAACCCCCACAATTATAGCACATGCTGCCTTATACAGGTTGGTGAATAATAGAAAGTGGATTCCTCATATCGCCATATTTGTCCTTATATTCTCAAGTGTGTAGAGAATCCCCTCTAATATATCATCTATCTGTTCACATCCACTACCAGTCAATCTAGCTGCTCTAGCTTCTGGGTATAGTTCGCCAAGCTATGACTCCCCAGTGAGGGGCCTGACAAGCACATTTACAATGAGGTGAATTCTCGCCATATTTTCTTTTGATGGCATCAATAGAAAAATACAACACTTCTCTATAGCCTTTAAAGCAGACCACACAGACGTCATTTCATTCCCTCATTGACTTATTTGTACCACAAAAAGGGGCATTTACGAATGTAATTTAGCACAGTGGTAAATGAAAATAAGCGAGGTTGCTGCTAATAAAAACTGAGGAAAACTAAGGCATTCAGAACCAGACTTTCTAAGGAAGCTAAAAATATCCTGTGTTCAAAGTATTTTGCAGTCAAACGTGCTGGGTTCCTTGCTTCATCAGCAAGACCTTAAAGGTATCAAGGGTCAAACTTCACACATGTAGAAGCCTATGCATATGAGCACCAGTCCCCTGCGTGGTTCTTCTGTTTTTAAAGAGCATTTCTGGAGTTGTGCCTTTTGTCAAATGTGGCCAATTTAAAATAACTGGACTTATTTAGAAAATGTTGCGTCTGCTTTACACAGTTATTTTCAAAAATCTATCTTTTCAAAATGAACTCAAGGATTCAGCACATGCAAACATTTTCTACAATTTATGAATTCAAAGAAAATCTCATGATGGATAACCTTCCAATAGAGATGCTCCATACGCTGTCAAACCTCGATCCGTCATTATCTACCCTTGAGTTTTTTCCCGAACGAGACAAGAAAATAGATTCTTCACACAAGGGCTTCTTGATGAAGTTCCAATGTCACTATATTTTTCTCTTGGCACAAGATAAAGCCCTCAAGACACAGCACTTCACCTTCATCCAACCTAATTTTATTTCTAATACAGCTTAGTATGATCACTATTTTGTTGCCCTAGATACAAATGTGTTCTTTAAATCTATTCTCAGAACAGCCCCATATTTGTTCAACTCCAAAACAGAGGCAAATTACCTACATTCTTTCCGTGGCTCTAACAAAAAGCAGAGTCCTTCTGCGAAGTTTATGCATTTTTACTATGTGTATATAACCTGAAAAGGGTCATCCGATGCATTCATTGGATCTTCCATTCCTTGGAACACATTGTAATATTCTTGGAAATGTAGAACTACATTGGATCCGATAACCTGAGACCCAAATGCTCAACTAATTTCTGATTCGGAATAAGAGCATCATGATTGGCAATAGCAACAATCCGATTATGAGCCCCATTAGTCCATTTCATCAGCATACAGACATTGCAATGATCAACTAGCTTGTGCTTTGGGTATCTCCATACTTATAAAAGAATCAACCATCACCTTAGTGGGTGTATGCTTTGCAAAGTGTTTACATTTATGGACTAATGAAATAAGGCGAGTAATATCAGGTTTATTCTGCAACTTCAATTTATCTTTTGCTTGTTTTTGTGTGGATTTCCATATTTTGGAGCTCTTTTCTGAACTTAACTTTATAGTTCAGTCATCTTTTAATGTTAAATAGGAAGTTTAGGGTCGTCACCCTGTGACCAGTTCAATGTCTTAACCACATTTTAGTGAAAATCATTTCATGCATGGATGGATTAAAAGAATGTATACGCACGTGGTTATGGGTGGACCATGAATGGCCGTCACAGCAGGCACAAAGGTGCGGAAAAGGGAATGATTGAAGACTGGGGATCGAATATTTGCAAGGACTGCATCCAACAAAGGCTGGCACAAGTACTGCTGCTTGGTAGTGGGCACTGTTGGAGGAGGAGGGTTGGCTGAAACAGAAGCAGCATAGCTATGAATATTCGCATGTGTCAACAAACATCCATTTTTTGAGATATAATATAATTTTGCAGACTCCAAAGAATGTAAAACCTACAAAAAGAAGGAAGGTTTAAAGACAGAAATGAGAATATCATTTGGTAGAACAAGAGTGAACAATTAGATCACCAAGGAAGTTGTACACAACAGCAAGCGAACAACACACGTTCATCAAATGTTGTGAAATAAGCACACTTAAGCAAACACAGGAAGAAATAGACAAGTTGCTAACCTTCGGTTATTTGGTAGAGACATGATTTAGCTGCAGATTCTTTACCTTTGAATTTCCCAGGCATAAAGACTGGATCTGGACGATTTTTTCCAAGCAATACTCCTGCGCGCCAGTAGGTGGCGTCAGTCGGCTCCACGTGACGTAGTCGGCACGATTGTAAGGTCTGCGTCACCTATATAGGCACCACCTCGGTGAGCTGACGTCCAGTTACTTTCCACACCAGAAGTGCGGAGCCATGAAGGGCACCAACATTGTTGTGTTTTGAACAATTTGAACCCTGAAAGGGAACAGCCCTGACTCTAAAAAACCATCAGCAGTGCGGGGAGGATGGGTGGGTCGGTTAAAAATCTGCGGCTAGATCAAGTCTCTACCAGATAAGGCATTACAAAAGGTAAATTGTCCATCTGATAGAGACATCTAGCAGCAGATTCCTTACATCCGAATAGATACCCAAGCAATACCATCCCCGGCGGAGGGACTGAAGATAAGTTAGACCAGGAAGGCCTGAGGACAGAGCACCCAAAAGGTTATCCCTGCGGACTGGACTGTTCAGGCAGTAATGCTTGGTAAACGTGTGCAGAGATGTTCTGAGAAAGTGCCTCTTTTGCATGGTTAGCACCGCACTTTTGCCTGGTTTTGATGTGGTTTCAAATGTAGTGCACAGGGTCTCTGCCAACCAGGTGCCTTGTGCCAGTGCTCCTTCCCTAAAACAAACTCCCAATTGCTACTTCTGCCCCCTATAACTCCCTAGTAACTTGTACCCTGGGTACCTAGGGCCTGAGAGCTGTAGAGGGTCTCTTGGGACCCCTCACTGGGACCATGCCACTGCTCTTGCAGCCTGCATGCCCCTGTGAGGGAGAAAAGGAAGTCGATATGGCCACCCTGTCTGGGTGCCATGCCAACTAACACTGCTTGGCAGCAGAGGTAAGTCACCCCTCTAGCAGGCCTCACAGCCCTAAGGCAGGGTGCACTATACTACCAGTGAGGTCATATCTGCATGAGCAGAGCAGATATGCCCCTACAATATTGGGCACAATTTCCTAATATCGTAAATGCCAGGGAAGCCATAGAGAGTAGATGGGCTGAGAACTCAAAAACTCGACTTCCGCAGCCTCTTGATGGCTAGACTGAACACGGTAGTGTTTGGTACCAAACTACTCCTTTCAATAAACCCACACTGATGTCAGTGTGGGATTTATTGTACCATGTACCCAGAGGGCACCTTAGAGGTGGCCTCTCAATCCACACCAACCCTGGGGTGGTCTCTGATCGGCTGTAGGCAGCCAGCCACCGCCTGACATGTTTCTGGACTCCTCTGTAGAGAGCTCCTGCTCTCTGGGACCACAAACAATGCACATCCTGGGCAGAGGTGTCATGCCCCCTCCCCCAGGATGGGCCAGAGCTTGACAAAGGGAAGCTTCAAAGGCCTGCCACCTTTGTAATGCGACCCCCAGCCTCTGCTACTAGCAGCAGATGGCAGCCCCTGGTTTACACACTTAAGGATGGGGGACCCCTCCAATCTGGGCTAGGTCTATGCCTCCTCCCACAGGAGGGTGGCAAAATAGAGGTGCCTATTGACCCTACCTGCTACTCCCCTAAAACGCCTCCTAAATTTAGTATGTAGGTGGTTCTCGCAGACCAGGACCTCAGATCTGCAATGACCTAAGAAGAAAGAAGACACCCTGCAGCAGAACCCAGGAGACGACAAATGCCTTGGCCCCAGCCCTACTGGCCGGTCTCCAGCTTTGGCGACCCTGTGACCTGTCTTGCAACGATGACCTCCAAAACCCCAGGGAGGACTGTTACCTTCATTAAAGACTCC
The DNA here is from genome assembly GCA_963921515.1 of Calotriton arnoldi. NCBI lineage: Eukaryota > Metazoa > Chordata > Amphibia > Caudata > Salamandridae > Calotriton > Calotriton arnoldi. The sequence goes on from CAWUFW010000600.1 coordinate 3,585,289, forward strand.
AATCTCCAGAGGACAGCAGATCTGTTCAGAAGAAAGACTCCAAAGACTCCAGATCCAGGCGGATCCGCATCTCCTGTCCACTCTACACCTGACGCCAACGGCCTGAGTGGTGCACCTGTGGAGTGAAGTCTCCATGGCAATCCTGACCTCGTGTCCAGCGTTGGCTGACCTCTCTGCCCTCCAGCCTGCAATGTGACTCTAGAGGCTCCTCCCGACCGCAACCGGCAAGAAGATTCCGATGTCCAAATGCACCCCTACACCGAAGCCCCCAGACCTTGGTGAGCTGAACACTGTGCCCCTGCACCCCCTACATCCTATCTTCTGTCATTGGCCTTACTCCTGCAACCAGCGGTAACACGCCTGCAGCCTCTTTGTCAACCAAAGAATGTTCATTGAAAAACATTGGGTGCCCGATGTTGAATTTTCACCCTGCAACCCGCCGCCCCTGTGCGAGTGGTGGTGTATGCTTTGTGCTGCTTTGTGGCCCCCCCGCCCTGTGCTTAACCTAACCTCCAAAGCTTGGCCCCTACAGCCAATTTACTTGCCTGCTAGCACCCCCTGTCTCCACTGGAAATCACTGGGTCGATCTCCGATTTTGACCTCTGTACCCGGCTGCCCTCGTGCCGCTGGCTGTGCAGTTTTGGTACTTACCTGACCCCTGGCCCTTGCGGACTTTTGGCTCTGAACACTGAAATTGTAAGTTCGATACTCACTTGTTTAACTGTGATATTGTTTTCCCCATAGGATGACAATGGACAGTGCAAAAAAGTTTTTAAGTGTCGATTTTTGACAGTGAAAAGTATTTTTGATTAAAAACGTTCTTACCTTATTATGACGAACTGGGTCTTAAAATAAAATACAAAGTATAATTTTATAAAATTGGTCTGAATCTCCTTCTGGAGTTGTGTGTCCATTATTGATCATGTGTGTACAATAAATGTCTTACACTCCTCTGTGTTCGGCCTAAGGCTGCTCGCCAACACTGCCCGTAATAGAGCACTTTAGGTTTTACATTGAGCTCTGTACACTTTTGGGGAACCCATGGACTCTGTGCACGGTATTAACACCTAGTGATATCATATACAGAGCCAAGCTCCTACAGATGCCCACATTGGTGCCTGAAAAATGTAGAGAACTGGAACTCTACATTTTAACATCGTGTTAGCAGCCTTAGCTGTGGTGGAATGAGCTCTTAAGCCTTCAAGAGGTTGTTTTTTGGCCACAGTGTAACACATTTTCATGCAGAGAACGACCAGTCGCAAGATAGTCCTCTTCTGCACCGCACAACCTTTCTTTGATCCAATGTACCCCAAGAAGACTTAGTCGTCCCCCCAGAACTCTTTAGTGCTGTCAAGGCAGAATAACAACGCTCTTTTTGGGTCCAGACAGTGGAGTCGCTCCTCTTTAGAGGGGTATGGAGGAGCATAGAAAGTGGGCAAGGTGACAGATTGCCCCACATGGAACGGTGTTACCACTTTCAGTAAAAAACAGGCCCTAGTGTGAAGCACCAACCTATCAAGGAAGATGGTCAGGTACGAAGGCTTAGATGACAGAGCATGCAATTGGCCCACCCTCCTGGCAGATGTAATTGCCACTAAAAAGGGCTGTTATGATAGTAAGCAGCCAGAGGGGGAAATTGTGCAGAGGTTCAAATGGAGCGCACATTAGGCAGGTGAGAACCAAATTAAGGTCCCACTAAGGCATAATGAAAGGAGAAGGTGGGAACATATGTACAAGTCACTTAAGGAATCTATTTACAATGGGAGATTTGAATAAAGAGGGTTGGTCTGGCAGCATCGGGAAGGCAGACAGGACCGAAAGGTATCGTCTCAGTGCGCCCAGTGAAGAGCCCTGCTGGGCAAAGGTCAAAATAAAAAGCAAAACATGACAGGGAAGCAGGATTAATAGACCTTTCTGTACAATATTTTACAAATTTGTGCCGTCAGGCGTACATGGTCCAGGTAGAGGGCCGCCTGGCCGCCAAAATAAGATTACAGACTTGGGAAGGAAGGTCGAATCCCTTAACTGCCACCACTCAATCTCCACGCAAGAAGGCGTAGAGTTGACAGGTTTGGGTGGAGGACCCTCCCCTGCTGCTGCAACAGAAGATCCTCCCAAAGGGGCAGCCTGATGGAAGGATCGGATGCTCAGTTGGAGAGGCTCGGGATACCAGACTTCTTGTGCCCAGTCCGGAGCCACAAGAATGACTTTGGGCCAGTCGCTCCTCATCTTGAGCACTCTGAACAGGAGTGGTATTGGCGGAAAGGCGTATAGGAGGCCTGAGCTCCATTCGAGATGAAGTCTCCTGAGCGAGTGCCACCATGGAAACTCCTGCGCGCAAAACTGCTGACATTATACATTCTCGGCGGAGGCAAACAGATCTAACCAAGGCTCTCCACACTGTTGAAAGAGACCTTGCGCCACCTCCGGATGGAGACGCCATGCGTGATCCGATGAGGTGTCGACGGCTGAGTTTGTCTGCCCTGGCATTCAGAGAACCTGCTAGTGGTTGAACCACCAGGGATTTGCCCTGCGGTTCCAGCCATGTCCAGAGATGCAGGGCCACCTGACAGAGTGTCCACGACCCAACCCCGCCCTGTTTTTGCAGTACCACATGGCAGTGGTGTTGTCTGAACACTTGAACCAGCTTTCCTTTGATTGAAGGAAGAAAGGCTGTCAATGCCAAGCGAATTGCTTGGTGCTCCAGCAAGTTGATGTTGAGTCTGAATTCTGCAGGGGATCAGAGTCCTCGGATTTCCACCTCTCCCAGATGGCTGCCCCATCCCAGAAGTGACGCATCTGTCACTACTGTGTGGTCTGGTTGGGGAAGGGAGAGGGGTCTGCCTCTGACCCAATTGTGGTCGTTTAGCCACCACTGCAGGTAATGTCGGAGAGATTACCATGATGCTGCGCCCACTGGAACTTCAGGTCCCACTGAAGACCCTGCATACGCCATCTGGCGTGTGCCACTAGCAGGGTGCAGGAGGCCATGAGGCCCAGCAGCCTCACAGTCATTTTCACCGAAATCCAGGTTAGAGGCTGAAACATCGGTATTATAGCCTGAATATCCTGGACTCGCTGCTCCGGAGGACAGGCCCGAAACTGCACTGTGTCCAGAACAGCTCTGATGAAAGGGAGCATCTGAGAGGGAGTCAGCTGTGACTTCGGCACGTTGATAGTGAACCCCAGCAAATGCAGAATGTTCACCATAGTCTGGAGGTGGGAGACAACACCTTGGGGTAAGCTCGCCTTCAGCAGCCAGTCACTGAGATAGGGGAAGATTGGCACTCCTGATCTGCACAGATGAACTGCGACCACCGCCATCACCTTGGTGAACACCTGAGGGGCGCTGGTGAGGCCAAAGAGGAGCACGGTTAACTGAAAGTGCTCGTGGCCTACCGCAAACCGCAGGTAACGCTGATGAGCAGGCAGGATGGGAACGTGAAAATAGGCGTCCTGCAAGTCCAACGCTACCATCCAGTCTCTTGGATCCAGGGCAGACAAGACCTGAACTGAGCTTGAGTGGGCATCTTGAACTTTTCCTTTTTGAGAAGTATTTAAGGGCTTGCAGATCTATGATAGGGCGCAGGCCCTTTTTCTTCTTTGAGACCAGAAAATAGTGGGAATAACAACCACAGCCTACTTCTGGCGCCGAGACCCTCTCTAGGACTCCCTTGGCCAAGAGAGTCATGACTTCCTCCTGAAGCAAAGCCAGGCGATCCTCCGTCAGCTGGTCGTAAGCTGGAGGCATGGAGGGAAGGGTAGTTTCCAAGGGAGGGAGAAGCCCCTTTGGACTGAGTAACCCAGCTGTCCGAGGTGATGTTTTGCCAGTGGTGGAGATGATAGCCTGACCCGACCTCTGGTTGTCCGACCCACATTGTCGGAACAAACCCCCCCACCGTGCAGAGGTTGTTGTACTTGCGCAACCTTGTGGATGGGGTATGACTGGCGCAGCTTAAAGCCCCTTCCATAGCCATGAAAGGGGCAAAAGGCAGATTGGGGGCGAGTGGCCACTGAGAGGTCCAAGGACTTGGCAGTAGCCGCAAATCCTTAAACCGCTCCAGCGCCAGGTCTACCTTGTCTTCGAAGAGACGGGTGCCATCAAAGGGCATGTCCATTACAGAGGCCTGGACATCCCCTGAAAAGCCAGAAGTCCTCAACCCCGCGGGGTGTCGAACAGCCACCGTCCATGAAATCGGTCTGCCCAGCGAGTCTGTCGTGTCGAGACCACAACAAATGGCGAACTTTGCCACTTCTCTCCCGTCTGATACTGCTTTCGAAAGGATGGCCCAAGCTCCTCCGGGGCCTGTGGCAGCATTACAAAACTGTTTCCCACAATGTGTGGGAGTAACTGCCCAATAAGCATGAGGTGTTCACCAACTGCAATGCAAGGCTGGTGAAAGAAAAATTTTCTTGCCCCAACTACCCAGCCTGTTGGATTCCCTATCCGGGGTGCGGAAGGGAACGCGCCTTGGGAAGTAGAGGCTTGGACTACCAAGCTCTTCGGGGTAGAGTATTTAGTGAGGAAATTTAGGTCACCCAGTGCAGGGCGATGGCGGCGGGCAATTGTCCTATTCACAGGAGCACCTGTGCTTGACTTGGACAAGGTCCCCAGCAGGACATCAGTTAAGGCCTCGTTGAAAGACAGCAAGTGTTCCGAGCAGAAGAAACCAGGCTGCAGGACCTCCTTCAAGATGCTAGTCTTGACCGCCGTGGAAGGGAGTTGAAGGCCAAGGACCTCAGCTGCGTTGAGCACCACCATAGAGTATGATGCTCCTCCCTCTGTAGCCACAGTAGGTGGGAGAAAGCAGGCCAGAATCTGGAGAGGTATCCACTCCACTGGCCTCGCCCAATTCCTCACACCAGTCGATTTCATAAGGATGGTCTTGTAAAGGGTCCAGTGAACCCTTCCAATCTTCCTTCCTAGCCCTTTAGAATAGGGCTGAGGAAGCGACCTAAAACCTAAGAGTTCTGTCGGCGCTGGATTTGGCACCGATCCGGCTCGTTGGGTAAAGGGAATGGGGCGGGCATCGCAGGGGCGCCAGCGGCGTCGGGATAGGTGCTGTGGAAGGTCACAGTGGTATGACTTGCGTCTGTTCGGATCCATGCGGTGGTCATCGGTGCAGAACCCGATGGAGCCCCTTCGAGCCTGCGGGGCATGAAGGCGCTGGTAGGGCTAGGCCGCCCAAATATGAGGCACATGGCATCATAAAATTCCTTGAGCTGGGGTTGCTACGGCTTCTGGGAAGCACGGAGCTGACCCAGGCACAGGTTCCGAGAAACGAGGCCTAGAGCGCCGAGATTGCTCCATCGCATCGGCTGATGGACAGAGGAGAAGTCGAAGCACACTTCAACTTCTTATGTTTCTTGTGCTTTTTACCTGACCGATTCGACGACTTCGCATGGGAGGACGACGATTTGGGACTCCCGAGTGGTGCCCGGACCTTCCTCTCAACCGGGACCGAGAACAAGACCTCTGGGAAAGAATGACGCAGTGCTAAGCGCCGGGCCGCATACTGCTTTAGGGACCGCTCCCTTAAAGCTTTCAGAGCCATGGCCCAGCAGTCGGAACTAGACTTCGAGCCGTGGTCGTGCTCCAGGCACCAAAGACGAACGAGGTGCGGGTGACAGGCACCGTACGGCTTGAAGCCAGAAGTCTTCTTTGACATGAGGAAAACCTACACACAAAAAAAAAAGGGGGTCGACAAAACGTCGAAAAAAGCCTGTCAAAAAGTGACAGAGGTGAGCTCTCATCACAGATCTGCGCTGGCTGACGCAGAAAAAGAGAACTGGGATCATCGCGCTACGGTGGCGCCTTTATAGGTGGCACGGATGTCACAACGGCACGGTTAATGATGGCACGCAAAGCTGACTGACGCCACCTACCGGCGCACAGGGGTATTGCTTGATAAAAAATCTTCAGGATCCAGTCTGACATCTGGGAAATTCAAAGGTAAGGAATTTTGCATTTCACTGCTTTATCAACACGACAGCGGAATATAAGGGACATATATTGTATGATTCTATGCCCATGCTGTACTGCCTTTTATACATGATATGCTCTTCTATACTCCTTCTAGATGCCTCTGAACTGTACTTTATATGTTTGAAAAGTGATAAAAGTTTAAATTTTTTTTTTTTTTTTTAAAGAAAAGGAATCTGTGGCTAGATGTCTCAGGGATGTGGAATTCCTATAGCCCGAAGCCCGGGACATATTGTTTGGGGTCAAGGGCAACAAGTTTTCATGTGCATTTTTTCCTTGGGACAAGTAGGCCCATCCCCCTACAGCACAAACCCTTTTGCTGCTAGTTTACAGTACCGCATTATGGATGAGGGAAAGGCATTGCCTGCAGTTAAAGTAATATTTGTGTCCGTGTGTTAATACTGTTCAAACTTGTATTTATGGTTCATTAATTCAAAGCCTTTATTATTAGGGTGAGGGCTCTAAGTAAATGTTGTAAGCTCAGACTGCACTACTGACAGTGGTTCCAGTATAAAACGTGTACACACGTTTTCAATGTTTAGCAATGAGGCTATGTATAATGCTCTCTGATTAGATGCAAATATTTTCAGAAGCTTGAAAGCAAGATGATGATTCTTTGCTTTCAAAATAAAATGTTCACAAAAAAATGCAAAAACATTTAGCTAAACTACTGTCAAATTTTAGGTACCATTTCTTTGCAGCATCATTTAGCAAAATGTGTTGATGTATGCTAGTATTTCCCAAAAATATTCATAATGGAAAATCAGTGTTACCAGTTTTAATAAGATTATGGGAAACATAAAAATAAACAAGCATTGGTAAAGCCAGTAGGTCTGAAATTGTTGGTCAGCCCTTTGGTTTTGTCAATATGTGACTTGTTTTGGCATGGTTTTTGTAAAACCTTATTGGTGTGGGAGCTGCTGGGCCCTCGCCATTATAACAAACATTGGCAAAATCAAAAATTGTTTTGGTCTAAAAAAGCACACATTGCCACAGTAGTTCCTGGCACTGAACAAAACGATTGTCTCAATACGCTCCTTGTGAAACAACAGAATGCTGTCACTCACAGTGAAGCTAGCAGACAGAGAGAGAGAGACAGAATTTTAATGAACACAAAAGGTCATGGTTAACCCCAGACCTAATTAGGGGTCCAATTATTAAATAAAGTCTCAAAAGTGCACCCATGTCCTTGCATTAAGTGCAGATTTACGGCTTTCGTAAATTCCCAAGAATTTACAAAAGTAGGCCAAGAAATAGTACTCCTAGAAAATATTTGTGAACTGCATTTTAGCATAAGCAAATATGCAGGTGTAGATTTGCTAATGCGAAAATCTGAGTATTTGCAAGTTCACTTTCCCTCCAACCACTTTTTTTTACCACCCCTGGAAGACGTTTTACGTCTGCCATTGTCAGGAGTAAATTTCCAACCTTTCTCAGTATGGGAAAAGATTAGAGAAGAGTTGGTGAAAACCCTTAAAACATGCAAGTTAGTAGGTTTGCACAGACTCAAAAGGGCATTTCAACCCTGGAACTGTTGCTTGCCATTACCTTCAGCCCCAGTATGTAGATCTGCGGAAATGTGGCAACATAAGGTAATTGCTAGTATTCAAACCTAGCATAATCAGAGAGGCTATTTCAGAGCTCTTATATAATGAGATTGCTGCCATAATTTGTCGTCACGTTACATGGCATAAAAGGAACAAGTGGATTTTGTTACAGGACAAGTAGATCTATGAGAAAAAACAACAAGTGGTTCTGTCGGGGAGAGACCAATTGCTTAGTACATGTCAGGAATTAAAAGCTAAAGTCTAGTACATTCTTTTAAGACTTTTTTCAAATGGAACACACAAGAAATTATTACAACCATCACAGGCCCTCATACCTGATGAATGTTTCCGGATATATGCCATCTACCACTATTACAATTCGGATGAGTGTGGTTTTTGATGTATTCTTGTTCTTGGCTGTCAACTGCTCTATGTCCTGAGGAAGACTTGCTGTGACGCATCTTAGCTGCGCAAACCACAGGGTTGAAACGTCAACAGTTATTCCCGCTCATGCCCCACAACTCTCTCAGCCCCATGAAAAGCATGAAATAGAAGGACTGAGAAAAATTATAAAAAATATTTTTAGGGGCAGATCTCGCTTTTTAGTCCCCAATTTTTGTATATTCTATCTACACTTTATGTAATATATCACAGTGTCACTCATATCACCTTGTTCACTTGATTCACTTTATTTACATGTCACTTATGAATTTGGATTTTATTTTTTAAATGACAGCCATGAAATGAACTAGTAAATCTTACGCATTGAAAAAGTCTGTGTGTTTCATTTGAAAAAGTCTAAAAGAATGTACTAGACTTTAGCTTTGCTGATTAAATCTTGACATGTACTAAGCAATTGGTCTCTCCCGACAGAACCACTTGTTTTTCTTGTTAATTCCCAGGTTCTGAGGGATACTGGGTTACCCCATTGACTCCAAAGCTAGATTTATGAAGCAGCCTGCCCCATGGACAAGTAAATATTTGATTAAATTCCTCACCCCTGGTCTCTATCAGATAACATGAGCATTGATATATCCCCAAACTGCAGACCAGGCACCAGAACATAGCTAGAGTAAACTTTCTAGGAGCCAGATGCATGCCACCCTGTAAGACATACACCCTATCCCACATACCTCGGGTCCCATAAACAAATGTTCTCAGTCTAAAAAGTGTACAGTCAGAAGGTAATTTGATGGAGGAAAGTTGGTTTGTCTGAAAGGAGGGGCACTTCCAAACATCTTAGCATCAATCACTTTAAACTAAGAAGAACGAAAAGCATGAACCTTTCAAAGGTAAAAGACATCTTTCTTAACTTAAGAACATCAGTCAAACAGGTCCAGATACTGATGAGGCACAGAAGGAAGATGTTTCCTTAGAGGAAAATGCTAACATACAATCACTGCCAATTAATGTGAATAAAAGTCTTCACTCCACTAAGAGTAAAACTGACCACCAGACACACTGTCTGGGCTAAACCAAGGAATGCTACAACAAGCCACAACGAAGGATACCAATATCAGCTCAGAAAAGCTGTTGGTCATGGAGAACGAAGTAGCAAATATGATGTCGAACAATGAGGACTCAGCGGAAAGGCAGCTATGTAACAATGCATGGATCACTGCAGTTCCAGAATCCACCAATATGGGAGAAAAATGGGATGTCTGTGGAATGGCTGTTGGCAGAGGTTATAGGCAAGTACAAGTTATTTGTGATTGAGTCAGAACATCGCTCCCAGGCCACAAAACCACCTAAAAGGCTTCACCCCCAGCTCAATTAGAAGGATAAATTTGCAGCACTTGCCCTATTGGAGGAGTCCTATGTCAATTTATCTAGATATATACACACACACATATATATATATTTATATTCACACGCACACATATACATACAATATATACACACACACACACAAATAACAAAAGACCCCATCAACAACAAAATGCGCTCAAACCGGGGGCCCATGTGAAACCCAATCTATTCAAGTCAATTCACCATAACCTGTCAAAGTGTTTCGGCAGCCAAAACCTGCTCATGGACAACCAAAAACCCAATGATGAGACACCTTATATGCCGGTATACAAAACAAATAAAGGACCCGTATAATAGAAAGATGAGCATGCTTGGTGCTATCTTGGAAAGGCACTCTCTCAGAGCTGGCTATATATATATTGCATTGGGAACATTCCCCTTTGACTGTCTCCAAATTCATCAAGGAGTGGAACATTCTGCCTGATATGGCATATATCCGCTTTGGAGGTGTTGTAGTCTCAAAATTAACCTATTATGCATTCAATATGGACCAATGTATCAAATCATCATGCCCCAGTGGGCTTATTATTCCCTAAGTTCAATATGTTGTTGTTCCGTTATCTACTAAACGTTTTTTACTAAGAGACAATCAAATTCAAACCATCTTCATGGTTTGAAGCCATTCCATTCCATGTGGTGTTTCAACTGAGAAAGAGAATAAAGTCCTATCATACTTGTATGCAAAAATAATATCACATTAAAACAAAACAAGTTTTATTTCTACAATATAGTTCAATCGACAACAGGCAGCAAAACACTTTCAACACGAATGTATGCTTGTTTCCAAGTCATCAATATACAGGGATTGTAATTGTGCAATTTCATATTGACCTAGAAACAATATTACCATTAAGGTTAAATAGTGAAGAAGAATTAAGTACACATCAAGGTTGATTTTGTTTTTGCTGCCTGTTGTCTTAGAATAAAATATAGAAATGAAACTTAAGTGTGGATTTAATGTGATTAATGTTCCGCGGAGAGAATGCTGAGCCTTTGTGCACCAGATCCTCCCAATTCCCTCCACTCGAGCCCATTTCCACATTAGTCACTCTTGTAGTCTCATGTGCAATCTAGTGTGCAAGATGATTGCTATGCAAGAAGCCATCATGCCCAATTGTTTTATTACAGTTTGTACAGTGATGGGATGGTGTGTCTGAAAAGAGGCAGCAGATGCTGGAATGCCACCACCCTCTGTGGGGTTGGGTATGCCTTGCCAGTCTGTGCATTTAGGACTGATTCTAGGACGGTTTGAGTTTGCTGGGATTGGACAAGTAACTTTTCGTGATGATGGTGAAGCCTAGTTTGTGTAGTAGAGACACTGCCATTTACGTGTGGTGTTTTTTCCATCATCCAAGCAACATTCTCAGTGGAGAAAGTACTGGGGGTGGTTCTTGCCCCCAAGGGGCGCAAAGTGCTTGATGCCCTGGGGCATCAACAATGGCCTTGGTTGCTGTCAAAGGTATTCATGTGTCAGGGACACAAAGCTACTGAAGCTCTTTTGAATCTGACTGAAAGGTAACCGTACTCAGGCTCATTGAGCACATTTGCAAGAGTGGATAAACACCACTTGTGACTGATTAATGACTAATTATTTGGGCTTTCATGAGTCACTTGAGTGTTTCATGCTAGAACTGACAGAACTCCTTATATGGATTTTAAATTATGCGAAGTAACTTCTGCTCATGACAGGTAATGATCCCCTTGTTGGCTATATATTACTGTGGGTGATGGAACAGACACTGTTTCAGAACTGCCCACTCTGCCACTCGAAATATCACTGGGCAGACCATTAAGAGGTGTGCAATCTGAGCCTGTATCACAATACCTCGTGTTCATCATGCTGCTCCTTCTGAAACAAGAATACCCTTTTGGTTCCAAAGTGAACAATGCTTGGTGCATAGCAGGATCCATCAGCAGGACACCTCAGAGACCACGGACATCTTCAGTGAAGATCTCACACCCCCACCCACCACCTCGGTGCCGAAGAAAGGGAAGATGTCAGCCAGTCTGGTCACCTAGCTGCACAACCGGCACCCTGTCCAGAGATGGTATTGTTAAGTGAGTCTGTAGCCAAGAGATGGAGGACACTGAGCCAGTGTCAAAGACTTGCACGAAGACTATGCCCAGGGTAAGAAGTATGCCTTTGGCCGCTGAGAACCATATCACCAAGCCAGGGCCTACGCGGAGGTAAAGCACTTCTCTTGATAGAGTTGCACATCAAGCCCCAAGCCTGGACGGCAAGAAAAGGTAGGCAACAGGCCCATGCTGTCTACAGACTCTGGTTGCTACTGACAGAAGGCTTCGGAGCCTGACGGACCCAGCCAAGAGCGTTGACACCCATCAGCCGCCAAGCCCGAACTACTCTTAAGAGCACTGAGCACCATTGGTAATGTCTAAAGTCGACACCAAATGCTCCATCCGTGCTGATGCACAAGTCCCTGTCAAAGCCCATTCTGCCTTGATGCCAAAGCCCACCTCAAGATCTTTGTTGATGCCTGGAGATGAGGATGTCTAGGCCCTGGTACTAGAGAGACTCCAAAGAAGCATCCCCATCCAGAAAGGGCATGCTAAAAACTAATACTGACAATTTCATGGAGCCTTAGGATGCCAAGATGGTCACCCCAAGAGTTGAAAAGAAATTCAAACCCTCTTCCACGGACCCAACATACATTAAGAAGCAGGTTCCACCCGACTTCCTCATGGTGGAGCCTGGAAGCTCGCCTCTGCTCAGGCCATTAGGAATGCTTCTCCTCCAAACAAGGAGAGCACAAAGGTGGACACCGCAGGCAAAAGAGTGCAGCTGGTGTGGCGAACAGCAAATTTGGTGGCGCTCCCATTACGCTATGATGGGGCACAGTGGCCACTGAGATGCTAGACACTCTTGTAGGGGTTGCATATGTAGCCTTGCATGTAAAACTACTGCTATGCAAGACGCCATCATTCCTCGGAAATTCATCACCATCCTGACTGGGAGGCGACAATGGTTGAAAAAGAGCCAGTTGGATCTAGAGATTGAGTACCCTTTGTGGATTGGGATAAGTGTTTGATGTGACCCAATTGAGTATGGCTTCATGATAAGACTGTATTTGGAGCAGCAGTACATGGGATTTTCTTGCATTTGTGTGAATCCCAATTTGTGTAAGATATTGACAGTGGTCTGGATGTCCTGTAGACATTTCTGTTTGCTGGAACTCTTGATCAGCCAATCGTCCAGGTAAGGGAAAACATGAATGTTTTCCCTCCTTAAACTTGCTGGCATTACTGCTAGACATTTGGTGAACACGCGTGGGGCCCTCGTTATCCCAAATGGTAGCACCTTGAACTGTTAATGACGTCCACTTAACACAAACCGGAGGTACTGGCAACGTGCTGAGTGAATTGGTATATGAAAGTAGGCGTCTTTCAGACCTAATGCTGACATGAAGACGCCTTCCTGAACTAGTGGCATCACATTTGGTCGTGTAACCATGTGGAAGTGTTCAGAGAGAATATGCAAATTGAGTGGGAGCAGGACTAACATGGGACGGAGCGTTCCATCCATTTTGGGTATTAGGCAGTATAGGGAGTATACTCCCTTTCCTTGATGTTTGAATAGGACAGGTTCTTTGGCCCCTTTTTTGAGTAGCACCTTTACCTCTTCTTTCAGCAGGTGTAGGTGATGAGGATTGAGGGTGTGCTTGTGCAGTGGGACTTTTCAGTTCTATGCAACACCCCTGACTGACAATATCTAGCACCCACTGATCAGACATTACTTCTGGCCACAACTGATGGAATTGCTGTAGCCTTCCCCAGACAGATGTGTGATTGGACTGGGGGAATGGTTTGTAAGCCACTGCTTGAAGCTAGAGGCTACCTTTACAGGCGTTCCGCTGCCTTTTAAAACCTCTAGGTTTGAAACCACCTCTGTAGTATCCTTTCCCCGATTGTTAGTAGTATTGTTGTTGGCACTATAACTTGGGGTCTTTGGGGTGTTATTCTTTGAGGCCCCCTCATCCTGGTACCACAAAAGGGCTGGTGTTTTTGCGCTGTAGACTGCACGGCTACCATTGATTTTGCGGTCTCTGTGCCCTTCTTGATTTTCTCAAGTTGTGTATCAACCTCCGGACCAAAGAGGTGCTCGAATTGGAAGTTTAAAGATATGTTGTTGCGCTTCCGGTTTAAATCCTGAGATACAAAGCCATGCATGTCTGCAAAGCATCACTGAGGAATTAATCTCTCTTGCAGCTGTGTCTGCGCTGCCTATAGCACAGCGGATTGTTACATTGGATATTTGTCTGCCCTCTGTAATGAAGTCTCCTCCTTTCTTTTTATATTGCGCAGGGAGATGCTGTAAGAGTTCGTCCGTTTCGTGCCATGAAGCCCTGTTGTAGCGAGATAGGAGGCCCACTGAGTTTGCAATTCTCCAATGATTGGCATGACCTGTAGCAACCCTTTTACCCGCTGCGTCAATGTGCTTACTTTCCTCGCCGGGAGGTGGAGCATCCCCAGTGCTTTGTGATGCTGCTCTTTTGCGTGCTGTAGTTACCACTAAGTCGTCGGCAGTAGGGTGACCTCTTATAGTGAAGGCCTGAAAAAGGCCTTGCGAGGTGAGGCCTGCGGAGCGTGGGGCCTGCACTGCCGGAGGTCCTGCGCGACTGCGGTGTGGTGCTGCAGCACAGCTGGAGGCTACGCAAGGACAGCCCGCGAGACGTCTTGAGCGGAGCCAATTCCAGCGTGGACTTGGTGGAGGGGAGCGACGCGGGCACACCACCTGGGCCAGCACTGAGGTAGGACCGCGCTGCGTGTTGGGCTTTAGCGGGTGCCCGACGTGCTGCCTGAGCATGTGTTCCCCGCAGACTTCCCCCGGCTGTATATGTGCTGGGCAGGGGTGCATCAGTGCCCCATCAGAGGTGCCGTGCTCAGCTGGCTTCCATAGGGGGCAACACAAGGGAGTCGCTGTGTGCCGTGGAGGCCTACCCGTGTTCAGAGGGGCCTGATGGACATTGGAGTGCAGCGAGTCTGGAGTGCAGTGAAGGTCTGCGGCATCTGCTGGGCCTGCAGGGGCTAACCCGGTCGCCTAGTTCTGGTGCTGTCAGTAGAGGAAAGGCAGCAGTTACATAACCTGCATTTGATTAACTATTGGAACCCCAGATGGCAGTGAGGCAGCTTAGTAGGTCGCACTAGGAGAGCGACGGTTCCTGCTTGTCCAGATTAGTACTGACTTGTGGGATGATGCAAAGTGTTTGCCAGTGGTGATCAACTGGCAATGGCAATGGCCCCCTGGTGTGTACACCTATACACGTTGTGTGATATCTGGCCTTAAAGACATTGATACCTCTTGCTACTCTTCACGCAATGAGGAAGTCAGACAAAACGCAGCTCAAATTGCACTTTTAACAGCGCAAGTCGTCCAGGGTGTGGGATGAGGGCTCGACGACTGCTGTACCTGTAGCTGATCCTCCCAGGACAGAATTAGGTAATGACTTGCGCCAAATGTGGTCCACGATGCAACTCAGCCTTAAGGTAAAATAGATTTGCTGTCATATAGAATGGACAGGATGTCTGAGCACGTCAATAAGCACGTGGAGCATCTGGATATGCTGGAGAGGAGGGTCAAGGACGCAGAAGATGAGCAGAGCACTGCTGTCAGCAATCAGATGGCGGTGCTCTTGAGGGCTCTTCAGTCGAAGGCAGAGGACTTGGAGGCTCGCTCGAAACAAAACAATATTCGTATCGTGGGGCTTGCGGAGTCCACCGATACTGGTCCGATGGAGTCATTTGTTGAACAGCTTCTCAAACTACTGGGCAGTGACACTTTCTGCAACACTTTCATAGTGGAACGCGCACATCGATCCCTGGCACCAAAACCGGTGCTAAGTGCTAGACCTCGCTCTATTATTGCGCATCTACTTAATTACAGGGACCGGAATGCAGCACTATGCCGTTCCAGAGAGCTGCGGACCCTTCGCTATGAGAGGGCGGAACATTCCATCTTCAGGGACTACACTCCGCAGGTGCAGGAGGCTAGGCAGCAGTTTTTGCCATGAAACGAAAACTGAGGGAACTAAATATCGAATATGCATGCCGTACCCAGCATGCCTGAAAATAAATGTGGAGGGGAAGTATAAAATCTTTAATGATCATCAAGCCGTTCAACAATTCCTCAAGAGGCATGTGTCCATGAAACCATCACATGCAACGGTGGGGCAGGAGGAAGATAGGGTCTCAACTCATGAACTGGACGAACAGGACTGAATGCCATCCCACTTGGCCATAGAAAACTGGCTGCACACCGATTCGTACAGTTTTTATGAAATGCAGCTGCTATATTTTTGCTGATTATGATGCACTGCATATTGCTGAGGCGATTTACATATTCCGCATGTCTCTGTTTCATGTTTGAAGTTTACAGCAGTCGAGCTGTTGTGCCTTTAGGACGTATGGTTGCATTTTACTCCTGCAATGTAATATGGGTTGTATGGCTTGGGCACTCCTGATGTTTCTGGAGTCAACAGTGCTGGTTTATACCTCAGTCTACACGAGTGTGGGGACACAACACTTCAAATGCATGCTTAATGTATGGATGTTCGTGGAGGATGTTGACGTTAGAACGGCCTTCCTGCAACTTTGGCGGGCGCTCTTTGCCTCCATGTGTGTTCCACAATGTTCTACTTGGGGTGTGTTATGGGAGATACTGGTGGGATTTATATGGCTATGTCAAAAGTTGGGAGACATGGCGTGGGTGGGGGCGGTTACTGCAGCAGTCTGTCTTTTGGGATGTGGCAGCATGTAAGAGCATTGTATAATTGGGTACTAGACATTTGTTACTGTATTATGATATGGCAGGAAGAACGCATGTGCTATGACAGTGGTTGATGGCTCATTTAAGCAACTGATGAAGTGGAGTTACTTAGCCTGGAATATTAGAGGCTTGAATGACAATCGCAAAATCTGCAAAGTGTTGCTATACTTGCAACATCAGATTGACATGGCCTTCTTTCAAGAAATTCATTTGGCACTGAATGCCAGGTTGCTTACGCTGAGGCGCATGAAGGGTGTGTGCTGCGAGGCGGAGTTTACTGTCCATGCGCGGGGGTCTTAACTGGGCCAGTCGAGGCTCGTGAATAACGCTACAGGAATTGCATGTTGACGAGGGGGACGGTACGTGGTTGCGTGGTGTCGCAGGGAGCATCTGGAAGTGGTACTGGTGGGTGTTTACGGTCCGAATTATGATGACCCTCAGTTGTATTATTCTCTACATGCTAAATTAGCTGTGTATGGCGATATCCCCCAACTATGGGGTGGTGATTTGCATTGCGTCCTGGCCCCTTACCAGGATCGCTCCAGGGGTCCCCCTCCGAGACACTCGGCGGCGGCCCGCACCATTGCTGCAGTCTCAGCTGCCACTGGTCTTGTAGATGTTTGGCGCACGCTTCCCGCATGGTAGAGAGTATACTTATTATTCCTCTGTGCACGATATCCATACACAAATCGATTATTGGCTTGCTTCCCGCAGCTTGTCAAGCGCGAGTTGCTGCGAGCATCTCCCACGCACGTACTTGGACCATTCCCCTGTGCGCTTGGTACTTGAGGTCGCGCAGTTGCACCCACATGCATTTACATGGCGGTTTCCGCAGTACTCCCTATTGGATGCAGTTTTCAGCAAGGAATTAGCGCAGTCGATCGATGAATACTTCCGTATAAACCTAGGTACCGTGACCACAATGGCCACTATATGGGAAGCCTTTAAGGCGTATATTCGCAGGATCACCATCTCTAAACATGCTGGAGTATTGCGCTCTATTTGTGAGCGACTGAAAAAGCTAGAGGAGGAACTCGCGGAACTTGAACGTGGTTATCAGGAATCATCCGACCTTGTGGTTCTGGCTCGCATCAGAGCTGCACTGGAGGAGTAAAATGAGCTGGCACAGAGCAAGGTGACCCATTTGCGGAGGTACGCCACAGCCTGGGTATATGGGGAGGGGGAGTGGCCAGGTGCCGTACTGGCAGCCCTTGTTTGGCCGAGCAGAGAGGATAACGTGGTGCTTTCCATGCTAGATGAGCAAGCAGCGCCCGTATATGGGGCGGCTCAGGTGGCTGAGAGATTTCGGGCTTATTTTGCTGAGCTGTATTCATCTCATATCTTACGATGAGCAGGGCACCGCTGACTATCTCTCGCACATTGCCATTTAGTGGCTGACAGATTCCCATAGGGAGCGCCTTATGGCGCCTCTCCGCCCACTGAAGTTATCGAAGCATTGAGGGATATGACGAGTGGCAAGGCACCCGGCACGGATGGCCTCACGGTGGTCTTTTACAAGGCATACCAAGACAGGCTAGTACCGCACTTGGTTAATCTATTTGAGGAGATGGTGCGTGGTGGCATTATGCCCGCAACTAAGAAGGGGGCACTCCTGATCACCTTGCCCAAGCCCGGCAAGCAGGCCGACCTCTGCTCATCATATGAGCCATTGCCGCTTCAAACAGATACAAAGCTGTTTGCAAAAATACTGGCTAACAGGTTGGCGCCACTGCTACCAACTATTGTGGAGCCTGAGCAGTCCAGGTTTGAGCCCGGCCATTCGCTTATTTATAATCTCCATACTCTCTCTAGTGTAATCTCATGAGTGGACTCTGAGGTACGCGTGGTTGCAATTTTTTTTAGACGATGCGAAGGCTTCGATTCCGTCGAATGGGACTTCATGCTTGCGGGATGTTTTCTTGAAGCTAGTACAGGTACTTTATATTAACCCAACTGCGAGAGTGCCGGTGAATGGGCTGGTGTCCGTCCCGATTACCATCACCAGAGGCACGCAGCAGGCCTGCCCCCTATCGCCGCTCTTATATGCGCAGGTGGCAGAGCCCTTGGCGTGTGCTCAGCGCGAGTATCATGCACACCGTGGAATTAAATTTCCTCAATATAACCGTATAATATCGGCATATGCAGACGATATGCTTTTGTATATACGCGAACCAGAAAGGAATATATCACCTGTTTTGCACAAGGTGGTGTAGTACGGGGGTCATTCAGGTTTACTAATTAGAGTAAATCACTCCTGTATCCACTCACTAATGCCACAACTCCTTTCCCGACCGAATTCCCCCTGCAGTGGACCTCTGAGCTGGTGAGATACTAGGATGTTCAGATCCATACAGATCCTGAGGTGGTGATCCGGGAGAATTATAGGAGAGTCATGTTGCGCCTCTCTGACTCCTTTGACCGATGAATCCGATTGCCGCTTTCACCTGCCAAGCGCAGCTCCATTATGAAGATGCTTGTGCTGACGCGCCTTCTGTTTCTTTTTGTCAACATCTCTATACTGTTATTGAAGGCCCTGTTCAGAACTCTGCGCTCTTTGATGTTGAGGTTGGCGTGGGCCGGTAAGCAGTCTCCCATACAGCAGGCTACGCTCACTCTTCCTTACTCGGTGGGTGGCCTTAACGCACCGGACTTTGAGGCGTATTATAGGGCAGCACAGATCATGTTCATGTATTGCCTTCTTATCTCCTTGATGAGCCTCAGTGCCGGTTCCATGCAATAGACCCAGTTGGCGTTACGATATTTGCTGAGGAAATCTGCAGATATGCGACAAGCCCTTTTACTTTATTCACTGCAATTACCTTTGGGGTGGTGTAGCTGGATCGCCGGGCGGGAGGGGGCTGCGTTGGGGGCTCTGCGCGACCTTGGCATACGTCACATGGGAGACTTTTGCAAATAGAGCATTCTGCTACTGGGAACAGGTTAAGCTGCAAGCTTAAGACCCAACCCTGTTAATGGCGTTTCATTTTTTTTTTATTTTTTTTTTAGAGAAAGACATGCTTTGCGGGCCCTGCTGAAAGGCGAGTTGGCGGAGCCGCGAGCTGACTTCTCTTATTTGGTACAATCGCAGTCTCCATGTCGTGCAATTTCGATTATGCGTGCCTATGAACAGGAACGCAGGTGCCCCACCACGTCTAAAGTATGTCAGGATTGGAGAGATGAGTTGGGCATAGATATCACTGAGATTATTGTTCTGTGAGTCACACGGTATCTTTGAATGGGCGGCACCATTTAATGCACTTTAAATATGGTAATCAAGTATACTATATGTCCTCACTGACTTTTCAATTATGGCTTAAGAGCAGACTTGAGATGCCCACGTTGTGGGGTGGAGCGCGCTAGGTTTACACATCTGGCATGGCACTGCTCCGGGGTGCACACTGTTTGGCTCACTGTTTTTGATGCTTTGAGAGTTATTACAGGTGTTGCACTGGTTGCTGCGCCCTTTTGGCCTTGTTTGGGTATGACTGCGATGTTCTGAGACCCTCTAGGCGACTTGTGGCTTTGGGCCTTCTTCTGGCCAAAAGGAGGATAGCTATGCGACAGATGAAAGGTCCCCTTGTCCACTATCCGGGAATGGCAAACAGACATGACATATTGTAATACGCAGTCTGACAATTACCATGCCTTACTGCCCGTCTGTATCCACCCCAAAAATATATGGGGACCATATCAGGAGTACTTGATGCGTGTGGGTGTGGCTCCTGAAGGAGGCGAATCTTAGGATATTGACCTATGAAGATATTGATGGTCTGCGGTGACACAAGTTGATGGGGAAAGAGTCATTTGCACTGGTCCTAGCCCATTGTGCACACTGCGGGAGGGAGCTCGTGTGTTTTTAGAACATAACTGTAGTATTGTTGTTTATCTGCACTGTTCCAGGTCGGAGTATCATTTTCATCGTAGAGCTCAACTGGTTATTCCGGGTCATTGCTTCCCAGTACTTAGTCATTCAGCTTGCGCAGGATTAATTCTGATACGCTATATTTATGTGGTACCATTGCTCTGTGCGAAGAATGCAATTTAAAAACTGCTGCATGGTCTGTTAACTTGCAAAATGAAAATAAAGATTTTTTTTTTTTTTTAAAGTCTAGGCTTTGTCGCTTGGAAGTTTAAGTCTGATGGCGTTTTAGCATAAACTCTTGACGGCCTTCGAAGACATTGCCTTTCTCCTCTTGAAGTATGGGCTGATGTGGTGTCTTTGTCTGTTTCTCAGGCACCGTTCTGTTACAGAGGAAGGTGTCTGTTTTCGGCATTGTAAGAGCCTAGGTCTTCTTCGGAGTCGTGGAGTGGCCACGCTCTTTCCCCTTCATCGGAGACTAGGAGAGTTTAGACTCTGTGGTTCGACACCGATTGCTTGTGCAGCTCCAAATGTTTGTCCAGCGTCGTAGCGTGGAGATCTTGCTGGTGCCGATGTGTGCGCCAAGGTCTATGGTGGTTTCTGCATCGATATTGGCCTGGTGTCGGTTCCATGCTTCACCCTATGTCTTGATGCCCGATTGAGAATGTTCAAGTCCTGTCTCAGCTCGCTCTTGGTGTCGGCCAGAGCCCGAGGGCTGTGGCACACCTTGGCGTGGTGGGGAGGTCTATGTAATTTTTTGTGTGTGTGAGGTGGGTCAATTGAACTCTCAGCCCACGGTGTTGTTTTCATCCTGGGGGAAAATAAAGTGTAAAAGTGATAGGAGTGAGGGTAGAGGTACCCTGACCCCATGAGACTGACGGAGGGGTCTTTGAGGTACCCCTCATGGTAAAGATTGTTCAAAGACGTTTGTTTTTTAGCGCAGAGGATCCTCCACCATTCGGATGGATCTGCAGATCCAGACCCCAATTAAAAAAAAACACAGACTGACTCACAGATCCACACACCTACTCTCAAACACACACACTAACACATCCACTCACACATACACCCACTCACGCACCCACTCACTGACCCACAAAACCACGTGCACACCCACTCAGACATACAGCCACTCACTAAACCACACGCCTACTCACACACCCACTCCCACACCCATACAGCCACTCACACACCCACTCAAAGACCCACAAAACCACTCACACCCACTCAGACCCACAGATACCTACTTACACACCGACAACCACTCACACACCCATACAGCCACTCACACCCATATACCCACTCTCCCACCCCTATATCCACTCACACACCCACACAGGTAGTGATACACTTATGGAAATTGCAATAGCATTTGTTTTTATGAAATGTGCTGTTTTGTTATTGAATGTGCGCTTTTGGTAGGGAACAGATCTGCGTATCCATAAAATTAATTAAGAACATAAAACTTAGTGCATTGTATTTACAGAAAGGCTACATAGGTTACCTTAACTTTAAAAAATTCTGTTTTAAAACATAAGAATGAATGTGTAAATAAAATGTATTTATAAACTTGGGAAAATGTATATTAGTAAATTTAACCTATGGGTCAAATCGAAGTACAATTTATATATTTTTTAAAAAAAGGTAAAATTCACTAAAAAAGAAAGGTTTGTAAAGACGTTATAATTGGAAATAGGACTTTTTTTTAAAAACCTTAGAAATTCACACAAAAAAAACATAGGTTACAGGAACGTTCTAGTTGGATTCAGATTTTACACACAAAACCATAGAAATTTAGCAGTTAAGAGTTCTAGTTATCTCAAGTGACTATAACTTGTGCCATAAGGTAACTAATTCGCACCCTCCCCATGCACTTCTAATTACCCACATATTACATCACTCATGACATTTTCTATTACCTCATTGATAATATCACTGCAACATTTGCAGTGAAATTATTGATGAGAAAGCTGTGCATTGGGGGGGGAGAGAGAGGAGGCAAGTTATAGTTACCATAGGGCACGAGTTATAGTTAGGGAGGGTGTGACTGGAGATGGAGAACAAAGATGCAGTATATGATGACCATGCAAAGTAGAAAGTATCAGTATAGAAAAAGAGACAAAGAAAGAGCATCTGCAACAACCACAGGCGTCCAGGGAGGAGGGTGCTGTATGTGTTACTCCCCACACCTAACTACGTACAACCCTCATCTGAGACAGAGGTCTGGAAGGGAAGGCTAGTCAATGTAGACACCCTACTACGCGCACCCGTCATCTGACAGAGAGGTCTGATTGAAGAGGAAGTTCCACCCCACTCTACTACGTATACCCGTCATCTGAGAGAGAGGTCTGAAAGGAGAGGCCAGTCATTCCACACACCCTACTATGCACACCAGTCATCTGAGAGAGGTCTAAAAGGAGAGGGATGTCCCCACACCATACTATGCACACCTGTCATCAGAGAGAGGTCTGAAAGGATAGGGCAGTCCCTCCCCACATCCTGCTACACACACCTGTAATCTGAGAGAGAGGTCTGAAAGGAGAGCCCAGTCCCTCTCCACACATTACTACACACACCCAACACTACAGAGAGAGCGCAGCACAGAGGCTAGTCTCGCTCTACACCCTACTACACACCCCTAACATTACAGAGAGGTCTGAGCAGAGAGGCTAGTCCTTCCATACTACGCACCTGCCAACAGAGAGGCAGGTCAGACAGGAGAGTCCAGTCCATTTACACATTCTAATACGCACACTCGTCATCTCAGAGAGGTCAGTCTCTCTCAACAACCCTTACTAAGCACATCTATCATCTGAGAGAGAGGTCTCAGCAGAGACGCCAGTTCCTCTACACAACCTACAACGCACACCCATCATTGTGAGAGTAATGACACATCAAAAAAAGATTGGGGGCAACATGTCTGGATATAAGGGTTCCAATAACCGAGCAAATAAACAATTTCTATTGAATATTTATCTGTTTAATTCTCACGCACATTTTATAGATTTTCCAAACTGAACCATATCCTGTATTTTTTATAATAAAAAAAACATTCTTTTACTAAAATAATGTCAGACCACAACATATATAACAAAGTAATTCTACCACACATACACTCACAAAATTAATTAATTTACTTTAACAAAAAACAAAAAAACCCTAGCAATTCACTGGAAAAAAAAACAATGGTTAAAGTAACGTTATAGTTAGGTGTAATAAAAATATCTGTTTTGTTAAAAAATAAATAAAAAAAATTTAAAAAAACTTAGAAAGTCACTAAAAAAGCCAAAGGTCAAACTAACAGTTAGGGAATTTGTCAGTGTGAATATTAAGGATTTGAACTAAAAGCCCAAAGAAATTCATCAGTTGCAGTTAGCAGCGCTAACTATAACTTGCGCCCATGCCATACGCTGTTTATGACCTCACATAGGACATCACTCATGACATGTTCTATGACATCCTTTATGACATCACTGATGACATTATCCAAGCTTTGTTTTCCCGCATATTGCTGCACAACTTCCTATGGCTGTAAGTAGCATAGTTCACATTAACAATCAGCCACAGATATATGGGAAACGATCACTGAGTAGAGTGTTCAATCTGTATACAACTGTTCAGACAAAGCCAAAACAGAGAATGCCAATTCTTAGAAATCCAAAATAGGGAATTCCAATTCCAAAACAAACGTCCTACTATGGACAGCTTTTATCTATCAAATCCGTGACACACCGAACCTTAAGTAAGAAATGAAATTGATATTGTTAGAGAACGGAGTAATGTAAAGGAACATGCTACTTACCCAGTATGCATCTGTTCGTGGCATGTAGAGCTGTGGATTCACGTGCTTTGCATAGCCTGCCATCTAGTGTTGGGTCCGGATGTTTGCACTTTGTTTTTCATCGAAGAAGTCTTTTTCAGTCACGTGGTAGGTGACTCCTACTTTCGGTGATAGTGCGCATGGGCATCGACTCCATTGTTAGATTGTTTTCCCGCAGAGGGTGGTAATGGAGTTGGTAAGAGTAGTAGAATAGAGAAGTCCATGTGTATGTATCTAAGTAAGATATCAGTGCAGCAGGTATAGGTACCCGGGAGGCGGGTGGGCGCATGTGAATCTACAGCTCTACATGCCAAGAACAGATGCATACTGGGTAAGTAGCATTTTCCGTTCGAGGCATGTGAACTGTAGATCTCCCAAAGCGGTGGCTAACCTGTAGCTGTTGCAGTGGTTTGAAAGAGTGTATGTAGAACTGCCTGGCCCACACTAGCTTGCTGTCTTGCTAACACATCTACACAATAGTGTTTTGTGAATGTGTGAGGTGTAGACCATGTTGCAGCTTTGCAGATGTCATCTATAGGGATGTTTCCTAAGAAAGCCATAAAAGCCCCTAGTTTGCAAGTGGAGTGCACTCTAGGGGGAATTATTAATGTTCGTTTTGCTTTTGCATAGCATGTCTGAATGCATTTGACTATCCACCGTGCAATACCTGATTTTGAGATGGGATTGCCTTTATGAGGTGGAGCAAATGCCACAAAGAGTTGTTTCGTTTTATGGAAAGGTTTTGTCCTCTATATGTAGTAGAGTAATGCTCTTTTAACGTCTAAGGTATGTAGAGCACGTTCTGCCACAGAATCTGGTTGAGAGAAGAACACAGGCAACTCAACAGATTGGTTGATATGGAAGGCAGAAATTACCTTGGGTAAAAATTTAGGATTAGTCCGAAGAACCACTTTATTTTGGTGTATTTGTAAAAATGGTTCCTGTATGGTTAGTGCTTGAAGCTCACCTACTCTCCTCAGTGATGTAATAGCTGTGCGGAAAGCGACTTTACAAGTGAGAAATTGCAGCTCACATTTGTGCAATGGCTCAAAGGGTGGACCCATTAGTCTGGTGAGGACAATATTGAGATTCCACACTGGGGCAGGAGGAAGTCTTGGGGGAATGACTTTTGAATCCTTCCATAAATGCCTTAATAACAGGCACTTTGAAGAGAGACAGATGTTGTCTATTTTGAAGGATGCGGCTATTGCAGCAAGATGTAAGCGTATGGATGTGTACGCTAAATTTGAACGCTGTAGATGCAGTAAACAGCAGATGATGTTTTGAACGGAAGCATCAAGCGGGTTGATCTGATTGTTATTACAATAAATCACAAACTGCTTCCACTTTGCTGCATAGCAAGCCCTTGTAGTAGGACGTCTAGTCTCTTTGATAATGTTCATGCAGTATGGCGGAAGATTAAGGTAGCCAAACTCTATGACTTTAGGTGCCAGATCACAAGGTTGAGATTATTATGATCTGACTCTGCGTGAGGAGATTGGGTGTAAGATGTAGTTTTTGGTGATGGACTACTGAGAGCTCCAACAGGGTGGTGAACCATGGTTGACGGGCCCATGTGGGAGCAACTAGGATTAGTGTCAGGGACGCCTGCCTGAGCTTCCGAACCACTAGTGGAATGAGTGGGAGAGGCGGAAAAGCGTAGGAAAATATCCCTGACCAATTCACCCATAGTGCAGTGCCTCTGGACAATAGGTGTGGATACCTGGATGCGAAGCTTGAGCATTTTGCGTTTTGGTGTGTGGCGAACAGATCTATGTCTGAGAAGCCCCACATCTGAAAGAACAGGAGGAGAACTCGAGGGTGGAGTTTCCATTCGTGGATCTGTTGTCTCTGTCTGCTGAGCAGATCCTCAATTTGATTGTCTACTCCTGGAAGGTGTTCTGCGGGGAGATAGATTTTGTGACATATGGCCCACCTCCAGATGGTCTGTGCTAATTGTGACAGTTGGATAGTGTCCCCCGTTTCTGTACGTAATACATTGCTGTCATGTTGTCTGTGCGTATCAGGACAGCTTTGTGTACCAGATGAATTTGAAAGGCTTTGAGCGCTTGAAATATCTGTCAAGCTCTAGATTTTGTGAAACTGCTTTTGATACAGGCTCCACATGCCTTGAATTATGTGAGTTTGGAGATGAGCTCCCCAACCAGTGAGCGATGCGTCTGCTGTTAGCACGGTCTGTGGAACCGGGTCGATGAAGGGCCTCCTTTGGAAAGGTTTTGTGGATTCCACCACTGCAGAGAGCGATGAGTGCGGCCGTCCACCAACACTAGATCTGATAACTGACCCTGAGATTGATTCCACTGACGTGCCAAGCATTCCTGAAGGGGACGTATTTGAAGTCTTGCATAAGGGACTATTAGGATGCAAGACGCCATCATTCCTAGTAACTGCATGAACACTCGAGCTGGCAATAAGTGTTGAGGCTGGAACTGGGAAAGTAGAGTTTGAATGTTGCGGATTCTGGCCGGATTGGGATAGGCCAGAGCTTTTTGTCCATCTATAGTGGCTCCCAAGTACGCTTGCGTGTTGGAGGGTGGGAGATGGGACTTGGATAGATTTACTGAGAATCCAAGATCGTGGAGCAGTGTTCTGTGAGTATGACGTAGACAGTTTGCTTGCGAGCTTGCTTTTATGAGCCAGTCATCTAAGTATGGGAAGACATGAATGTTTTGTCTTCGTAGATGAGCTGCAACTACTGCCAGGCATTTGGTGAAAACCCTGGGAGCAGTAGTGCCTCCGAAAGCGAGTACTTTGAATTGGTAATGTTTGTCCCCCTACCACAAACCGGAGGTATTTGCGGTGAGCGGGGTGTATTGGGATGTCGAAATAGGCGTCCTTTAAATCTAAAGTTGACAGAAAGTCGCCTTGCTGAAGGAGCGGGAGTACTTGTTGGAGTATCACCATATGAAAGTGATCCGATTGAACGTATAGATTCAGGTCTCGGTCTAATATAGGTCTGAGAGAGCCGTCTTTTTGGGAATTAAGAAGTATAGGGAGTATACACCTGCCCCTGATATTGTAATGGGACTGGCTCTATAGCTCCTTTTTGTAACAGAGAGAACGTCTGGTTTGAGAAGGTTGAGATGTTCTTGTGACATTGCGTGCATGATCTTGGAGGAATGTTTGGAGGAGAGTCTGTAAGTTCCAGGCAATAACCATATTGGATAATTTGTGAAACCCATCTGTCTGAGGTGATTGTATTCCAGACGGGTAGAAATTGGGAGAGATGTCCCCCGACAGGAGTGGAATGATCGGGAGTAAAGGAAGGAAGTCATTGTTTGGTTTTTTCAGGGAAGTGCGTGTTGAGTTGCCTCTTCCCTTGCCGTTGTTCCCTCTAAATCCTCCTCTTAAGTAACCTCTTGACGAGGGCGATTGACTATTGCCCTTGGAAGAGGGATTCTCTGATGAAGTGTTATTCAAGCCACCCCTGTAAAAGGAGCAACGAAAGAATCCTCGATTGGAAGGGAGTTGCAAAGCCCCCATGGATTTCGCGACCTCAGTATCTTTTTCATCTTCTCTAAAGAAGTGTCCACTGTAGGGCCGAATAGGTGCTCTTTATCAAAGGGTTGGTTCAGAATAGAGGCTTGGACCTCAGGTTTGAACCCGGAAATTCTGAGCCAGCATGTCCGCGTAGCAACACACTGGTGTTGACTGCGCGGGCTGCTGTGTCTGCTGCGTCTAATACGCACCTAATAGAAGTATTGGTAATTAATTTCCCCTCCTGAATTAGGTCATTAGCTTTGGTTTAGTGCTCATCGGGTAAAAACTGCATAAATGTTTCTAGCTCATCATAATGAGCTCTGTTGTAGCGAGCTAAGAGAGCTTGTGCATTTGCAATTCGCCAGTGATTGGCTGCTTGCGATGCTATTCTTTGCCCGAGGCATCAATTAATTTTGACTCCTTATCAGGAAGAGGGGCATCTCCTGTAGTTTGTGAGTTTGCTCTTTTGCGAGTGTTGGAGACTACAAGGGAGTCTAATGGAAGTTGACCCCTGATGTAAGTGGGGTCAGTAGGTGCTGGTTTGCACTTTGTCAATTCTGGGTGTGATAATTCTTGCCCGCACAGGGTCTTTAAAGATCTAGTCAGTATGTTTAAGCAGTCCCTTAAGCATAGGTAGTGTCTGTGTTGATCTCTGAGAGGAACTTAAGGTTTCAAATAGAAAATCCTCTTCAAGAGTCTCTTTATGTAATTCCACCCCATGGTATTGAGCAGCCCTATTAAGTAGCTCTATATACCCTATGTTGTCATCAGGTGGTGAGGGTTTGGAAGGGTATAGATCTGGATCGTTGTCTGTGATCGGATCTGTATTATAGTCCTCCCAGGGGTCATTAGTGTCCTGTGGACTATCTTCATCCCCATCCCTTCATCTTGAGTATCAGGTGATTGAGGTTGTGGGGAATTTGTGGGTGTGATGAGCAAACTTGGGTCAATGGGTGAAGGAGGTGTAATGGGAGGAGGAGAAGGGTTAGTACCCACATTCTTGTGTTTTAAAGGAATGTGGTAGTCCTCTTGTAAGCCCATTTTCCTTTTCTCTGGCAGTTTCACATGAATATATGTCCAGTATCTGGATGGATAACCAGTTCTTTTGGTTTCGGATCAGTGTTTGCAGGTGAGACGTCGAAACGAGGTTCTTTAGAGCGAACAGTTGTTTTCCCTTTGGGCGCCCGTACTTTTTGGCGTTGAAAGTTTCGGCTCCGAAGATTCTCTCTTCGGTAGCGAGGGAATGGCCACAACGACGTGCTTCGATTTCAATGCGAAAGGTTTCGGTTCGGCATCGACATGGGGCCGACTTGATCCCGAGCCGGAAGGCTTTGATTGGTGTTTCGGTGCCGGAGGGCGGGACGTCTGAAACTTTTTCACGGTGCTGACCTTGGCCAGAGGGCAGAGGAGGGACCGGGCCTTTTTCTTCGACAAATGTTGGGGCAGGGGGTTTTCACTTGCTCTTGTTCTTCGCTGTCGGAGTCGGCTTCGGACACGGAGAAATGTTCCCACTCTTCGACTCCTTGTGCGTGGAATTCTTCCTGATCGGAATCTTCACTGAAGATGTCCGGTGCGGAGCCGCGTTGTGGGTGCATTTCGTGACGTTGAGCCCGATGGTCACGGAGCGTCTTCTTGGATCGAAACGATTGGCACGTGTCGCAGTTTTGTTCGTCGTGTTCCGGGGATAGACAGAGATTGCACACTTCTTGCAAGTCGGTGCGGGGAAACTTAGCGCAACACCCGGGACAGAATTTGGAGTCCATTCCATCGACTGCTAGCGAGCCCGGCGCGGGTAGGCCCAACGGCCCTCCACGAATCTTCCGATCGCAGACTTTGACTCAAAATGATACGCGGAGAATGGGAAACGCGATCGAGAACAATACCGTCGAGGGTAGTGGATTGCGCGCCGGGGGAACCCGAGAACGGTGTCCAACCGGAGCGCCGCAATTCACATCCGAACCCGATGGCGGAAAAAACAATCTAACAATGGAGTCGATGCCCATGCGCACTATCACCGAAAGGAGGAGTCGCCTACCTCATGACCTGAAAAGACTTCTTCGAAGAAAAACAAAGTGCAAACATCCGGACCCAACACTAGATGGCAGGCTATGCAAAGCATGTGATCTACAGCTCACATGCATCGAACACAGTGTTTACTCTATGGAGAGAATTCATTCTATACCACACTCTGTGCAAACAGTGAAACTCTCATGAGAAATACACCAGAGTATTCAAAAGAATCTACTAAGAACAGTGTACATTCAAAGCAACAGTTGTCAAAACAGACATTTTCTAAAAATAAGATCAGAAGGTGCTAAAGATCATACTTCCTGCACCCTTCATACTGTGGTGAAAACATTACAGATAGCCCTTCTTCTGAAGCAACACAAGCAGACATACATAGAATAGTACCTGGTGCACACACTCTTCCATGTTAAGAATAAATCATCATGCTGACACGATACTCTGTAATAACTCAAGGCTGCTTACAAAAGTTAGTATCGACTAGGTACAATCGGTCTCCTGTTGGAAGGTTTTTCTGCAGAACCAAAAAGATCTGTGGAGCATAATTAACACAAAGCAACCGTCACCTGCAGACAGTTACTCTTGAATGCAAACATGTATAATGTATTCAATACCTATACACCGGTATGGTGCATTAGTGTAGGAAGAGGGGTTTCTGTTGCAGTAACACCCTCCACTTTTTGCCAGACTACTGATGTACATTGACTTGATGTGCCCTGGGTCCCTGCCAAACAGGTTCCCAGGGCCTGTGTTCTTTCCCAAAACTGTACCTTGTACCCCAATTGGCACCTCTCTGGCCACATGTCAGTCCCTTGTAAAAGGTACCAAGGGGACTGCGGCCAGGGAAGGCCTCTAAGGGCTGCAGCACTTATTGTGCCACCCTTAGAGGCCCTGTACATACATATATATATATATATATATATCATTTCAACAAGGTGTCCCCCTGCGGGGACGCATTCAGAGATCAGCCGAATTCTGCGAGTGGTGGCAGCCTTCTTTATTGAAGAACCAGACATCTCTTGCCAAACAAACAGTCCATGCCCTACGCATTTCGGAGCATGTTCACGGGCTTCATGCTTTGTTGAACAGCAGAAAAGAGTGGAAAAAGTGAGTCACTAATTAACATTTTATCTCTCTCCGGTGAGTCAGGTGATGCAAATCACAAACAGGGAATCCTGGGACTCGTAGTTTCTTCCACTCCAAAATATATATATACACACACATTGCAAGCTGCATGCTTTGGTGCAGAACAAAGTGAAGCCTCGACATGGCACACATCCCTGTGTGCCATGCCTACAACCCACTGCTGGCATAGGTCAGCCACCCCTCAAGCTGGGCGCACTATACCAGTGGTGAGGGTACAGGTGCATGAGCCCTGTAACCCTACAGTGTCCAGACCAATTCTTAGACATTGTAAGTGCAGTAATGCCATTAAGAGTATATGGTGCTGGGAGTTTGTCATTACGAACTCTACAGTACCATAATGGCTTAACTGAAAACTAGGGAAGTTTGGTATCAAACTTCTCATCATAAACCCACACTGATGCCAGTGTGGGATTTATTGTACAATGCACTCAGAGGGCATCTTAGAGATGCCCCCTAAAAACCACCAGCCTCTGTTGGGTTCACTGACTGGTAAACACCAGCCTGCCACCACGAGACATGTTTCTGGACCCCTGGGGTGGGAGCCTTTGCTCACTGAGCCTAGAAACAAAGTCTTTCCTGGGCGGAGGTGGTCACTTCTCCCCCAGGCCAGGAAGAGCCATCTGTGGCAGGGGAGCTTCAAAGGCCTTGCGACCCCCAGCCTCTCCTATCAGGAGCAGGCCCCCCTTTCTGTCTCCCCCCCTTTTTGGCGGGAAGACACGCTGGAAAAATTAGCACAGCCCGGAAGGTGTGCCCACCTCTGCCAACCCCACCCCTAAAGGTGGGGGAGGCAAGGTGAAGTTCACTCTTCAGTGCCCACCATCTTGCAGATGGCAGGCATTCTCCAATCAGGATTAGGGATAGTGCCCACTCCCCAAGTGGGGTGAGCACACCAAGGGTATAGTCACCCTAAGGTCAGTAGCCCATTGGCTACTGACATCGAGACCCCTAAAACAACCCCTAAATAAAGTATTTAGGGGGCGGCCCTGAACCAATAAGGGAGATTCCCGCAACCTAAGAAGGACGAAAGATGACGCCCAGCAGAGGAGACTACAGAGAAGAACTGACTTGGCTCCAGCCCTACCTGCCCGTCTGCAGTTTCCAGAGATTCTGCGCCAAAAGTCACCTTGTCCTGCAGCCAGCGACCTCCAGAACACTAGGACGAGATTGCCTTCAACAAAGACCGGATCTCCTGTGAACAGCAACTCTGTTCAAAAGAAACTCCCAAGACAGACTCTGAGCCTGCTGAGGACAGAGAAACCTGATGCCTGGAACCACCACAACACCCGACGCCTATGGCCCGAATCCGGGTGGCCCACTGGTCCCAGCGAGGTCCCCCAGCGCTCCAGAGTCCACGTCCACCGTGGATTGACCCCTCCAGGACTCCCCAATGTCACCTGCAGCCTCTGCACGGAGATCCCCGCCCCCCAACCGCGAGTGGCCCGGTAAGGTGAAATCAGACCTTAAGATACCCCTGCATCCAGCCACCCTGCGCCCTGAAGAGAATCCGAGGTGCACCTCACATCCCGTGCCCTGCAACTTACCTGCCCAGATGTTGGTTCCTCCCAGAGGTCTTCCTGGACCGAGCCTGCAGGCCAAAATCTAAAATTGGCAACTCCCATTGAAAACAGGGCACTCTATGCCAAAACAGCACCCTGCACCCAGCCGCCCCTGTGCCGCTGCGGGTGCACTTTGGGTGCTAACTCGGATCCGCCTTTGCCCTGAGCCTAACACCAGGAGCTTTGCTCCCACAACCTTGTGGCCTGCTCGGAAGCAGCCACCAACCGGAGGCCCCTATCCCCCATTGGATAACATTGGGCCTCAGCACTCTGCACCCGGCCGCCTCTAGTGCCGCTGAGGGCGTTTCTGAGAGTGCATCCTCGACCCTCGAGGAGACCCTGGTTCTAACCTCAGAATACCAACTCCCCACAAATAAGTGCTTACCTGCAAATCGTTAACTTCATTTCCTTCCATAGGAATGCATTGACTGCTTTTCTTGAAAATTGTTCTAAGTGTGGAGTTGGTTTGTATGGAACATTGACAAACTGCATATGTACAAAAGTGAATTACTTACCTTTTGTCTAGGAGATGTCTCAGTGTGATATCTAGGCCTATCACACTGATTAGCAAAAGTAGACGTACATACTAATCTGTAAAGTAACTAAGTAATTTCAAACTGTTGACTAACCTGTAACTCAACCAACTGCATTTGAACCTGCATTCAACTGTAAATCACTGCATAAGAATTTGCAAAGTATTATTTCACTTACCTGCACCAGGCTTGCTTGGTTCTAGAAATAAAATAACTAAATAATATTTTTGATACAAACAAATTGGTCTGAGTTTAGTCTTTGAGTGTGTGACATCATTTGCTGCCTGAGTGTCTACAACAAATGCTAAACACTACCCTCTGATAAAGACTTACTGCTCGCCCGCACTACCACAAATAGAAAGTAAGGTGCTATCTACTTTTACCTCTGCCTACCTTTGGGGTTCCACTGGACTCTGTGCACATTATACCTCATTTTGGTATAGTATATACAGAGCCAGCTTCCTACAATTAAGAGCACACGTTTTATAAACACACCCATTAGCTGCACCTAAGCTGTACACAATTCTGTAGAATTAATTTGGTAGTAACTCTCCACTATGTAAACTGTAAAACAAACTTGCACATTCATTGGATGATGTCATCAGCGATATCAATGATGTGATAGAACATGTCGAGTGATGTCATATGTGAGGTCATAAGAAGTGCATGGCGGGCGCAAGTTATAGTTAGCGCTGCTAACTATAACTGGGGAATTTGTGAGTTTTTTTTTTTTAGAATCAAAACCTTAATGTTCACACTGACAAATTCTCCTAACTATAACGTTACTTTTAACCTTTGGTTTTTCAGTGAATACACACACACACACACAAATATATATGTATATATCTATATATTGTACGAGACTTTACCTCACTCTATGCTACTAAAACAATCCACTCTCATGCAGCTCCACTGTTTCACACACTACTATACTATATGCAACTCCACTCTACAACACTACTACTTGTATGCCACTCAGACATTTTACTCCTATCTATACCCCTTCACTCACAACACTGTACTATACAGTGTCACTGTACAACACTCTGCCCCACGATACTCTAGTCCACTACGCGACACTGTACGCAACTCTTTGTATGCCACTGCACCCCCACTTTACTCCACTCTACTCAGACACAGTACTGTCGTCTACTCCACTGTATCCACTCAGTCATTGTACTCTATAACACTGTATGCCAATGCACTGTACCACTCTACAAAACTGTACTGTACACCACTCTACAAAAATCAATTAGACTGTATTCCACTCTACTCAACTGTAGTCTACATCACTTTCCAATATTGTACGACAACCAACTACACTCTACAACAGTACTCCAATTTAACATTTTACTCGACAGTATGCTACGCCACACCACTCTACTGCACTCCACTATAGTCAACGACACGCAACTCCACTCTGACACTTTACACTACCCCACTCAAGTGTACTGCACTCTACTACACTTTATATCATTCAACACCACTGTACCATACTCCGCTCTATGCCGCTTCACTGTCCGACAGTGTTGTCTGGTTAGCGAGCTGAAAAGTGTGTGCAATGAGGACCACTACTTACAATAATTTGAAGATGGTGGATAAATTGTAAATAAAAGTTATAACTATAACTTTAGAAGTTTTAAAGTTTGAGTAGTTTCAACTTGGTTTGTATAGGGAAAATAGGTTTTGCTAACCATAACTAAGCTTTAACCTCTGTTTTTTTATTGAAAATGTACATGTAAGTATATCTATATATATAGGCATCTCTCTCTCTATAGACATCTCTCTATAGACATCTCTCTCTCTCTATAGACATCTCTCTATATTTACATACATGTACATTTTCAATGAAAAAACAAAGGTTAAAGCTTAGTTATAGTAAAACGTATTTTCCCTATACAAACCAAGTTGAAACTACTCTAAAATTCTAAAGTTATAGTTATAATATCTATATATATATATATATATATGGATTATATTACTTACCCTGTAAGCATCTGTTTTTGCATATAGAGCTGTAGATTCCCATGCTTTGCATACTCCTGCCATCCAGTGTTGGGTCTGGATGTTTGCAAGTCTTTTCCAGTCACGAGGTAAGGTGACTCCTCCTTTCGGTGATAGTGCGCATGGGCATCGACTCCATTGTTAGACTGTTTTCCACAAGAGTGTGGGAATGGAGTAAGTGTAGTACAGAGATGTCCATGCGTGTATAATACAAATAATAAGAATTGCAACAACTATAGGTGTCCGGGGAGGAGGGAGGGCACATGCGAATCTACAGATCTACATGCCAAGAACAGAAGCAGGGTAAGTAACAATCCATTTGAGGCATGTGTGCTGTAGAAACACATGTTTTGCATAGATTGTATAGCAGTGCTCTCCCAAAGCGGTGGCTAACCAGTGGGCGTTGCAGTAGTTTGAAAAAGTGTTTCTAGCACTGCTTGTCCTACATTAGCCTGTTGGCGTGCTAATACATCCACACAATAGTGTTTGGTAAATGTGTGTGGTGTAGACCATGTAGCTGCTTTACAAATGTCAGCTATAGGAATATTACCTAAAAAGGCCATAGATGCTCCTATTTTCACGAGTAGAATGTGCTCTAGGAGGTATAGCTAAAGTTCTTTTGGCTTTAATATTGCATGTTTGGATAAATTTAACAATCCATCTAGAAATACCAGATTTAAAGATAGGTTTTCCTTTGCGAGGGGATCAAAGGCAACAAAAGTTGTTTTGCAAAAATCTTTTGTTCTATTAATATAATACAATAGTGCTCTTTTGTCATCTAATGTATGTAGAGCTCTTTCTGCTACCGAATCAGGTTGAGGAAGAAAATAGGTCACTCAACCGATTGCTTACTATGAAAAGCAGACTACTTTTGGAAGGAACTTTGGGTTAGTTCTAAGAACCACTCAGTCTTTATGGAGTTGGAAGAATGGTTCTTCCAAGGTTAGTGCCTGAAGCTCACTGACACGTCTTAGTGAAGTAATAGCAATCAAGAAGCAACCTTCCAAGAAAGGACTTGCAGTGGACAATTGTGCAATGGTTCAAAAGGTGGACCCATAGGTCTTGTTAGAACAATATTAAGGTTGCATGCAGGTGGAACTTTAGGAGGTTTCACTCTTTTAAGGCCTTCCATAAAGGCTTTAATCACTGGTACTTTGAATAGAGAAGTGTTGTCCAGTCGCGTGCTCCTGCAGGTAAGCACGGGGGATGGGGGGGGGGGGGGGATGTCGACAGACAACGGAATAGGGAAAATAAAATAAATAAATAAATCCTATTCAGTACGTCTGTCCAACATCCCCCGCACCTACGCTTACCTGCAGGAGCCGTGACTGGTGTTGTCTGTTTTGAAGACAAATGCGTCCATATGGCATTGCCTTTGGATAGAGGGTGTGGGAACCTGGAGATGAAGCTTGGGTATTTTGAGTTCTCTGCTGTTGCAAAGAGATCTATTTGTGAAAATCCTCAATATGGGAGGAGGACTTGGGGTGGAGTTCCCACTCGTGGACTTGTTGCCACATCCTGCTGAGGTCGGCAACTTGGTTGTCCGTCCCTGGAAGGTGTTCTGCTAGCAGTTGAATTTTGTGATTTATTGCCTAATACCAAATGGTATGAGAGAGGCGTGATAACTGTAGAGTGTGTCCCCCCCCCCCCCGTTTTTGTACATAGTACACAGCTGTCAAATTGTCTGTCCAGACTAGGACAACTTTCCCTATGAGGTGAAGTAGAACTGCTTTTAGCGCTAGGTGAACATCTAGAAGCTCTAGGTAGTTGATCTGGAGACTTTTCTGTTTGGTGTCCCAGAGACCCTGAACTGTTGGATGTTGTAGATGGGCACCCCACACCTGTAAGGGATGCGTCCGCTGTGAGCACGATCTGTGGAACTGGGTCGATAAAAGGCCGCCCTTTTGATATGTTTTTGGGTGTTCCACCACTGCAGGGAGCAATGGGAGCGGCTGTCTACCAGCACTAGATCTTTAGTTGACCCTGTGATTGATTCCACTGACGTGCTAAGCGTTCTCTGTAGGGGACACATGTTTAATCTTGCATGAGGTACTACGGCAATGCAGGATGCCATCATCCCTAAAAGTTGCATGAAAGTTCTCACTGTTAGATATTGGTTGCTTTGGAATTGTAGTCGCAGTGTTTGAAAATTGTGAATTCTGGCTGCACTGGGATAGGCTAAACTTGTTTGAGTGTTTAGGATAGCTCCCAGATAGAGTTGCAGTTGTGTGGGTTGAAGATGGGATTTTTGCGCACTGATTGTGAATCCCAATTGATGGAGATTAATTGTGAATTTGAGTGTGTTGTAAACACTTGAGATGTGTGTTGGCTTTGATGAGCCAATCGTCTAGATATGGAAAGACATGAATTTGTTGTCTTCTTACAGGAGCTTCTACAACTGCTAGCAGGGCCGGACTGGCCATAGCGGGCACCGGGCGTTTCACCGGTAGGCCGCTATGGTGGGGGCCGGTTTTGGGCCCCTGGGGGGCTGTTTGTGTTACCGGGGGTCGGCAATATCGGCTCCCATGTAGCAAAATCGGCCCTACGCAAACTGCTCAGCCGCACTCCCCCTCACCCCAGGGAGGCCGGCTGAAGCAGTCTGGCAGAGCTCGATTTCTGTTCCCAGTCCGGCCGCTGACTACTAGGCATTTGGTGAATACTCTGGGTGCAGCAGTTACTCCAAATGGGAGCACTTTGAATTTATAGTGTTTTCCTGCTACCACAAATATGAGGTATTTGCGATGTGCTGGGTGAGCAGGGATGTGAAAGTAGGCATCCTAAAAGTCTAGTGTTGACATAAAGTTGCTTTGCTGTAAGAGGGGAAGCACTTGTTGAAGTGTGACCATATGGAGAGTGTTCTGCTAGTATGTATAAATTTAGAGGCCTGAGATCTAATGTTGGTCAGAGAACGGTCATTTTTTGGGATTAGGAAGTAAAGTGAATAAACCCCTAACCCTTTGTGTTGTATTGAGACTGGTTCTATCGCTCCTTTTATTAGAAGAGATTGTACGTCTTGTTTGAGCAGTTGTTGATGCTCCAGAGAGAGTTTGTGGAATGCGAGGTGGAATATTGGGAGGATTGCTGATGAGCTCCAGGCAATAACCATGTTGGATAATGTCCCACACGCATTTGTCTGATGTTATTGACTGCCAAATGGGAAGGAAATTAATGAAGTCTTCCCCGAAGGTGAATGATGATCGGGGGAATTGTTATAGGTGCCGTGTTGGGGTACCTCTGCCTTTAAAATTGTTCCCTCTGTAACCACCTTTGTAAAATGCGTCTAGAGGGGAGGATTGATTTTGTGGTTTATAGGGAAGATGTTTTAGCATCTGTGGAGGTACTTGTTGAGCCTCCCCTATAAAATGAGCGGTGAAAGGAGCCTCTGTTAGAGTGTGACTGTAATGCTCCTATAGATTTTGCCACTTGTGTGTCTTTTTTCATTTTTTCAAGAAATTCATCCACTTGAGGACCAAAAAGATGTTCCTTGTCGAACCAGGCATTTAGTATTGTTTGTTGTACTTCTGCTTTAAAACCAGAGATTCGTAACCATGCATGTCTTCTGAGGAAAATACTAGTGTTGACTCCTTTGGCTACAGTATCACAGCAGCACCTAACGCACACCTAAAGAGGAATTGGAAATTAGTTTTCCTCTCCTGTACTAGTTCAGCCCTCTTTTCCTGTGCTCCTCTGGGAGATATTGGAGAGTCTTCTATTTCGTCCCAGTGGGCCCAATCATAACTAGCCAAAAGACCTTGTTTATTGGCTATATGCCAATGGTTAGCTGATTGTGCAACCACTCATTTACCTGAGGCATCTATTAGCTTGGATTCTTTGTTCGGAGGTGGTGCATCCCCAGTTTGTGAATTTTCTCTTCTACGAGCATTGGATACAACTAAGGAATCTAAAGGAAGCTGGCCCTTAATAAAAATTGGGTCAGATAGTGGGGAGTTTATATTTTTTATCAACCCTGGGTGTTATACTACATGCCCTCACTAGATCTTTAAAAATGTCCTCAAGCATGCCTTATCGCACAAGTTACTAACTTGTGTAATGAATATCTGTAAGAGACAGTAGTTAGTGACAGATTCCTTACCTTAGAATATCCCCAGGCGTCAGGCTGGATCCGGGAAAGTTTTTGCGTAGCAGTACCCTGCTTGCGCGTCGGTAGGCGGCGTCGTGATCGCCGGGATGACGTCGCGGGCAGTACTTAGGCGCCGCCCCTGCGCGCTGACGTCAGTTCTGTACCACGACTTTCCGCGCCAGGAACGCATGAGCCATGCAAGAAGCTGACATAGGTGTCTGAAAAATACTAGGGCCCTGAAAGGGATGTCCTTAACCCTAGAAATCAGTTCGCAGAACGGGGAGGATGGGTGTGGCGGTAAGGAATCTGTCACTAACTACTGTCTCTTACAGATATATCGTTACACAAGTTAGTAACTTGTGCATCTGAAAGAGACACGTTAGTGACAGATTCCTACCTTAGAATAGATACCCCAGCAATACCAACCCCGGTGGTGGGTCTGCGAACAAAGATCAGACAAGGAAGTCTGGAGGACAGAACGGCCAAAGAAGCCGTCCCTCCGGACCTGACTGTCAAGGCAGTAATGCTTTGTAAACGTGTGCAGCGAGGCCCACGTAGCTGCCTGACAGATAACCGGCAGCGGAACACCGCGGCCCAAGGCCGTGGTAGCAGCCGTTGCCCTGGTGGAATGGGCACGCAGCCCAACAG
This sequence comes from Calotriton arnoldi, assembly GCA_963921515.1. Taxonomy (NCBI): domain Eukaryota; kingdom Metazoa; phylum Chordata; class Amphibia; order Caudata; family Salamandridae; genus Calotriton; species Calotriton arnoldi. The sequence continues at coordinate 3,624,582 of CAWUFW010000600.1, forward strand.
GAGGCTCCTTTTTAGCCAAAGAATAGCAGGTCTTGATGCACAAGGTAACCCAGCGGGAGATGGTCCTCTTGTGCACCGCCCGACCTTTTTGGCGCCCACGTAGCCAACAAAGAGCTGGTCATCCACCCGGAAGTGTTTTGTGCGGTTAATATAGAAGGAGAGCGCACGTTTTGGGTCCAGACGGTGGAGCCTCTCTTCCTCTCTGGAAGGATGCGGAGGCGGAAAGAAGGTGGGCAAAGTGATGGTCTGCCCAATGTGGAAAGCAGTAACCACCTTTGGCAAGAAGGACGGACGCGTCCGAAGAACAACCTTGTCTGGATGAACAGACAGAAAGGGAGGTTTGCAAGATAGAGCCTGGAGCTCACTCACCCGCCGAGCGGAGGTGATGGCCACCAGAAAGGCTGTCTTCAGAGTCAGAAGACGAAGAGGACAGTTATGTAGAGGCTCAAAGGGAGCGCACATTAAAAGGTAAGAACCAAGTTCATGCCACTGAGGCATCACAAACGGAACAGGAGGGAAGAGGTGAGTAATGCCTTTTAAGAACCTGTTAACAACAGGGGACTTGAAAAGGGAGGGCTGATCAGGAGCCTGATGAAGGCCGAGATAGCACAAAGATAACCCTTGATGGTACCCAGGGCAGAACCCTGTTGGGCCAAAGAGAGAAGGAACAGAAGGACCTCAGAAAGAGGGGCAGAAAGGGGATTCACAGCCTTTGCTGTGCACCATGCCACAAATTTGTTCCACCTGCAGGCGTATACCACCTTAGTGGAGGGACGCCTGGCTGCCAGAATCACATCACAAACTTCGGGAGGCAAGTCGAAAGGAATCAACTGCCGCCGCTCAATCTCCACGCAAGCAGGTGGAGGCTGGACAGGTTCGGGTGGAGGACCGTCCCCTGCTGCTGCGACAGAAGATCCTCCCGAAGAGGCAGACGGATCGGGGATCTACGCTCATATTGAGTAGCTCGGGATACCAAACTCTTTGAGCCCAGTCCGGAGCCACAAGAATGACTTGGGCCCGGTCGTGCCGAATCTTCTTCAACACTCTGGGTAGAAGTGGTATAGGCGGAAAGGCGTACAACAGACACGCAACTCCACTCGCGACGATAAGCGTCGCCGGCGAGTGCCGCCTTGGAAATTCCAACGCGCAGAACTGATGACATTGCGCGTTCTCTTCGATGGCGAATAGATCTAACCAAGGCTCTCCCACTGTAGAAAGAGTCCTTGCGCCACTTCAGAGTGAAGACGCCATTCGTGATCCATCATGCACCTGCGGCTGAGTTCGTCCGCCCTGGCGTTCAGGGAACCTGCCAGGTGTTGAACCATCAGGAACATGTCCAGAGGCGCAGAGCCTCCTGACAAAGGGTCCAAGACCCCACCCCGCCCTGTTTGTTGCAGTACCACATGGCGGTGGTGTTGTCTGTGAACACCTGCACTACCTTCCCTTGACAGAGGGAAGGAATGCCTTCAGTGCAAGTCGGATCGCCCGGAGCTCCAGAATGTTGATATGGAGCCGGGACTCCGCCGGAGACCAGAGGCCTCTGATCTCCGCCTCTCCCATGTGACCGCCCCATCCCAGAAGGGACGCGTCCGTCACAACTGTATGCTCTGGCTGGGGAAGGGAGAGGGATCTGCCCATGACCCATTGCCAGTTCGAGAGCCACCACTGCAACTGTTTTGCAGTCCCCTCCGAGATCTGGACGTGATCGGACAGGTTGCCCTGGTGCTGCGCCCACTGGAACTTCAGGTCCCACTGCAGAGCCCGCATATGCCATCTGGCATGATTGACCAGCAGGATGCAGGAGGCCATGAGGCCCAGCAGCCTCAGGGTCATCCGTACCGAAACCCAGGATAAAGGCTGAAAGATCGGAATCATAGCCTGAATATCCCGGACTCGCCGTTCGGGGAGCATAGGCCCGAAACTGCGTCGTGTCCAGAACTGCTCCGGTGAAAAGGAGCTGTGGAGAAGGAATCAGATGCGACTTCGGCACATTGATGGAGAACCCCAGCAAGTGCAGGAGTTCGGCCGTAGTCTGGAGGTGGGAGACGACTGCCTGGGACGAGCCCGCCTTCAGCACCAACACTTTCGTGAACACCCGAGGGGCACTGGTAAGGCCAAAGGGGAGCACGGTGAACTGAAAATGCTCGGGGCCTACCGTGAACCGAAGGTAACGCCCGGTGGGCCGGCAGGACGAGGATGTGGAAATATGCGTCCTGCAAGTCCAACGCTACCAACCAGTCTCCAGGGTCGAGGGCAGTCAAGACCTGAGCTAGGGTGAGCATCTTGAACTTCTCCTTCCGGAGGAAGCGATTGACGTTCCGGAGGTCCAAGATAGGACGCATGTCCTCCTTGTCCTTTTGGGCACCAGGAAGTAGTGGGAGTAGCAACCACACCCTACTTCTGGGGTCGGAACATGCTCGATGGCCCTCTTGGCCAAGAGGGCCGTGACTTCCTTCTGCAGAAGTACCAAGTGATCCCCTGACATGCGGTGGAATTGATGTGGCATGGCTGGGGGTGGTCTCGAAGGGGAGGGAGTAGCCCCTTCGGACAATGTCCAAGACCCACCTGTCCGAGGTGATGGTACGCCAGTGGGGAAGGTGATGGCGGACCCTGCCCCCTACTGGCGTGCTGTGCACCTGAAAGGAGGGACTAGGGAGGGCTTGGAGGCCGCGGACGGTTTGGAGGTGGTGGCCTAACCCGCACGCTGGTTGCCCGATCCGCCACGGCGGAATCCACGTCCTCGGCCACGCGAAGACGCCTGCTGCGCGGGCCGGTGGCTGGGCTGCTGACGTGAAGGGGCGCCCCTACCGTGGCCACGATAGGGGCGAAAAGCAGAAGTCAGCGGAGGGCGTGTAGCAGAAAGGCCCAGGGACTTGGCAGTAGCCCGTGAGTCCTTAAAGCGCTCCAACGCATGGTCTGCTTTGGACCCAAAAAGACCGACTCCATCAAAGGGCATGTCCATGAGAGTATTCTGGACATCCCCTGAAAAACCAGTGGTTCTCAGCCAGGCGTGGCGTCGCAGCGCCACCGTCGTTGCAATAGACCTGCCCAGCGAGTCGGCGGTATCAAGGCCACATCGTATCGTGTATTTGGCCGCATCCCTTCCTTCCGCAATGGCGCGGGAAAGCAGTGTCTGGACCTCCTCAGAACACTGGGGCAAAACAGTCGCCACCGAATCCCACAAGGAGTGGGTATATCGGCCCAAAAGACAAGCGGTGTTGATGGACCGCAAGCCAGCACTGGAGGAAGAAAAACCCTTCTTCCCAAATTGATCCAGGCGTTTGGATTCCCTATCCGGAGGGGCGGTAGGGAAGGCGGTTTGGGAAGCGGAGGCTTGGACAACCAAGCTCTCAGGAGTGGGGTGGACAGAGAGAAACAGGGGGTCGCCCGGAGCTGGGCGATGGCGTCGGGACACGTTCCTATCCACAGGAGCCCCTGTGTTGGGCTTGGACCAGGCGCCCAAAGAACGTCAGTGAGGGCGTCGTTAAACGGCAGCACAGTCTCCGTAGAGGAGGCTGCCGGCTGAAGCACCTCTGTCAAGATGTTAGTCTTGACCGCCACAGTAGGGAGTTGGAGACGTAAGGCCCCAGACGCCCTACGCAACACCGTTGCAAAATTGGCTCCCTCCTCCGTAGCCACGGGAGGAGACAGCATGCCAGTGTCAGGGGAAGTATCTAGACCACTGGCATCCCTAGACCCACTGTCCAGTCCTCATCGTACTGACACTTGATTCAGAGGGTCATCAGACCCCTCCCAGTCCTCCTGGTCCTCCTCTGAGTTCAAAATAAGGAGGAGGAGGGACATTTGGGACCCAAGGTCCCATCGGCGCCGGAACCGGCGTCGAGCGACGTCGGTCCGGGTCCATGTCCGGAGCCGGAAGGAACTGGGGACGACGCCGCCCGGAGCCCCAGGCGGCGTCGAGAACGGCACCGGAGACATCGGCGCCGGCGTCGTTAGGTCGACCGGCGTCGATGGGGGTTGTGGAGCCGGGATCGAGGCCGGAGCCGGGAATCGAGGCTGGAGGCACGGGCGACGCCGGGGCCGGGAGCCGTCGGCGACGCCGGAGCAACCCCATCAGGGCCCGAAGGCGCACCGGAGGGACCTGGAGGCCCGAAGAGGCGGGCCATGGCCGACAGGAATTCCTGTAGCTTGGGCCGGATCCGCCCCCGAACCCGGGAAGGATGGGTATTGCGGGGGCGGCTCCACAGGCATGTCCGGGGCCGCGGGGACGGTGCCGGGAGGGGCCTCCAGCCGAGTCGCGAGACCGGCGAGGCGAAGTCCTAGAGCGACGATGCTTTTGGACTTTTTGTGTTTGGACTTACCGGACGAAGAAGACTTCGATGCCGACGACCGGTGTGGACTCCGCGATCGACCCCTGGACCTCTCACGCGACCGGGGCTTGCGCGGTGCCGAATGCCGGGCCTCGAGGAGCTTTCGAGACCGCTCTCGCAAAGCTTTCGGGTTGAGGGCCCGGCAGTCGGAACAAGACTCCGTGTCGTGGCCTCGGCCGAGGCAGAAGAGACACTCCCGATGCGGGTCTGTGATGGACATCATCCGAGCACAGGCGCCGCAGCGTTTAAACCCGGGCATCCCTACGACACCTTGAAGTCGATTCGAAGAAAAACAGTGAAAAAATTCACCAAAAAAGTTAGTCAAAAAATGACTAGGGCACTGCTCTTCCCGGATCTGCGCTTGCTGGCGCGGAAAAAGAAGAACTGACGTCAGCGCGAAGGGGCGGCGCCTAAGTACTGCCCGCGACGTCATCCCGGCGATCACGACGCCGGACGCGGAGCCGCACGACGCCGCCTACCGACGCGCAAGGGTACTGCTACGCAAAAACTTTCCGGATCCAGCCTGACGCCTGGGGATATTCTAAGGTAAGGAATCTGTCTCTAACGTGTCTCTTTCAGATATACCTTTTAACATAGGTAATGACTGTGTTGTCTTATGTGTGGTCCCTAATGTTTCAAATAAGACATCTTCCATAGATTCTTTGTGTAAAGTAACTCCATGGTATGTGGCTGCCCTTGCAATTAACTCCTGATATGAGGTGTCGTCATCAGGATGGGAAAGTTTTACAGAATATAGATCTGTATCTTTAGGAGGATCTATATTGTAATCATCCCATGGATCTGGTGGTGGTTGTCCAGAAGTGTCATCCCCATCCCCTGTATCAGGATCTGTACCTGAAAAACCCTGTGGTGTGATGTCTAGACGGTTTGATGGTGGTATTATAGGTACTGGTGAAGATGGTGGGAGGGGTATGAGAAACGGGGTGAAGAGGGCCAGTAACCATGTCCTTTTTATGAGTGATTTTATATTCAGTGTCTATCTTTCTCTTGGAAGATGGTATCATTGGTTTTGCTGTAATATGTCCAGTGTCTGGAGTTATATAGAGTTTCTTCTGTTTTGGATCCAGCCAATGTTGCAGGGGGCCCCTCAGCACAGTAGTCAGGCCTGAGAGCTCCGGATTAAATCTGTGTACCTTGCAGGGGGGCCCCCTCAACTTTCGTTACGCCACTGCATGGTTTCCAGAATTGGCTCCGGAGGCTTTTGAGGCGCATCTTTCTGTTTCAGTGTCTAAATTTCCAGTACAGAGCTGGATTTTTCTTTTTTGTCTTTTGAAACCAAAGCTTTAGGTGTCAAAGTGGTAGTATCTCGACTCGAGCCAGAAGGCTTGACATGCACTTTTGGTGCCGAGCCGGAGGGCAGGGCGTTCAAAGCACAGTCTCGGTGCCTACCATGGCCAGATGGCAGTGGTGGCCCGGAAGCCTTATGTTTAGTGGAAGCGGATTTTGTGGATAAAGGGGCTTTGGTACTCACTGCACCTTGACCGTCTGGAACATCATGTGACTCCAGTTCTATCTCCAGCTCGGAATCTGAATCTTGGACAGAGAATGCCTCTTCTTCCTCCGCTGCTGGCGCTTCCATTTCTTCCTGTTCGATATCTTCGGAGAAGATATTGGGGGTCTCTTGGATGTTTTGTAGCTGCATTTCTTTCCGCCGAGCCCAGAGGTCTCGGATGGTCTTATTCAAGTTAAATGAGCGACAGGCGTTGCAGTCTTCTTCCTTGTGCTTTGGATACAGGCTACAGACTTTGTGAAGGTTGGTGCACGGATATTCGGAGCGGCACCGAGGGCAGAATTGGAACGGAGTCTGTTCCATAGGCAGATTACTCGATGTTGGTCTCTCGAGTGGAAGTGAAAGTAATGGGCTGGGCCCAAAGGCCGCGGTTAGAGTTTTGTTGATACAACTATAAATATTTACCGATTTTCGACGTGCTAAATGGGAAAACGCATTCGAAACAATACTGACGCAGGTACAGTGGGTTGCGAACCAAAGGGATCCAGATGAACGGTTTCGAACTGGAGCACAGCAAACCACATCCGAACCCGATGGTGGAAAGAAAATCTAACAATGGAGTCGATGCCCATGCACACTATCACCAAAAGGAGGAGTCACCTTACCTCGTGACTGGAAAAGACTTCTTCGAAGAACAAGCATTGAAAATGCAATAGGTCTCGCCTTTTATTAAGTTAAAGCCATTTGCTTTGCTGTACAATACCATTAGCAAAGCAAATGGCTTTAACTTAATCAAAGGCGAGACCTATTGCATTTCCAATGCTTGTTATACTTGTAGCCGCCACTGATTCCGCCTTATTCTATGGTTTCTATGATGCACACTTTTTGGTCGCTGTCTCAACAGACTAGAAGAACTGCGCATTTTTTCTAAACCCATGGTTCTCTTCGGGCTGCGTGATTTAATCTACTAGGCCGCAATGAAAACACCGCTGTCTACGGCGCCAGCTGTAGGGTGCGCGAGCCGGGCTTGGAAAAATCAGTCAGGATAAGCCAAGCCTCTCATTCCTCCCGCGCAGATAAAACTATGCCCACGTGTAATTGGGTAATGATAAAAACAAGTCCCCCGTTCATCTCCACTGCCTGACACGGCGCCAGGGGCATAGGCTGCTGTCTCTATGGCAAATCATTATTACGATTACTTTGCTGCAAAATGCCGGGAAAATGATTGGCCGTTTTAATGTGAAGGGAAAAAAGATTTAGTGAAGGCACAAAAATCAATTATGCAAATATGGCAGAGATCCGGAAACGGCAAGGCACAGCTGTGTTTCCAACAGTCTAAAAATGGATGCGAAAGTACAAAGCTCCTGTTCTTTAGAGGTCTGCCTACTTGTTGCCGTTTATTTTTTCCAGAGTGACACTTTAGGCGAGCAGGTTAATTCGTTTTACAAAATGGTAGGGATTTAGGTGGGAAGGTGACAATGCCATGTTATGCCTTGTAAAGTCGTATGCCTTCTTTATTTTAGTTTTTTTGGGGGGGGGGCACTGGCGTCCGCATAACTATCATCTTATTGCATACAGTTCAATGCAAAAGCAAGCGACTGCCTGCAAATAAACAGATGCCGATTTTTCACTAATTTCACCAAGATTGAAACTGATTTTCACGCCCAAAAATAATATTTGGCGTGGGCAGTCAGTGCAAATGTTTGTATTACACATGTTCAGATGTCGCAAATGTGATTGCAAGATTAGAAATACCACCGCCTCAATCTGTGCAAGTATTGTCCGGGGTGTCTTTCAATCAATTTGTCCAATACAATGCCAACACAGAACAAGGCATGCCTTCCTGTTCCCGCTAAAGACTTATGTGGCAAGCACAAAAAAAAAAAAAAATCGAACTTCCTCCGAGGAAAAAAAAAACTCGGCAAAAGCTGCACGGTGTCAACAGCAACAATGATCTGAAACTCAGCCTCGTGTGGATGCTAGTCAGACCCTAATTTTGCGAGGTGTTATTTCTTTCATTGCAGTCCCGTTAAGCATGAATGGAGTGGACACGCTGGACTTTTCACCAACGTTGAAATAAGCGCGATGAGCAGCACCGTGGTTCCGTTTGGAAGGAAAAGGATGGCTTCCGTTTTTTTTTTCATGTTTGGATTGATTGTAAATCCATTTTAGACTGAAGTACGGGGGTGAAGTAAGAATGCTTGTGTGTGTTTTTTTTTAAAAACACATTTCCTTCCTTGGATTCAAGGAGGGGCCCGACGGGGGAGGGAGGAAGCGAAAGCACCGCCGCCATGCGCGCGCGTGTGCACATCCCTCCGCTAATTAAAGTAAACAAAGATGGCGTCCGGGCTGTCCACATGCGCGTGCATTTTTTTGTCCCGGGAAAGCGAAAGCACGCCGCCGAGAGCGCGCGTGTGCACATCCCTACGCTAAGCGTGTGCACATCCCTCCGCTAATTAAAGTAAACAAAGATGGCGTCGGGCTGTCCACATGCGCGTGCATTTTTTTGTCCCTCCGTACGCGTGCACATCTTGAATGGATTACAAAAAGCCCTTGCATGGCGAGAGCAGCGCTGCTAAAGCCAGGCGAGACCTAAAACAACTTGCAAAGATCCGGACCCAACACTAGATGGCAGGAATATGCAAAGCATGTGTATTTACAGCACACATGCCCCGAACATATACATATATACACGCACACATATACACACACACATGCACACACACACACACACACACACACACACACACACACATATACACACATATGCACATATATACACACATGCACATGCGCACACACACGTATGCACACACGTATGCACACGCGCACGTATGCACACGTATGCACACGCGCACGTATGCACGCGCACGTATGCACACACGTATGCACACACGTATGCACACACACGTATGCACACACGTATGCACACACGTATGCACACACACGTATGCACACACACGTATGCGCACACACGTATGCGCACACACGTATGCGCACACACGTATGCGCACACACACGTATGCGCACACACGTATGCGCACACGTATGCGCACACACACGTATGCGCACACACACGTATGCGCACACACACGTATGCGCACACGTATGCGCACACACGTATGCGCACACACGTATGCGCACACACGTATGCGCACACACACGTATGCGCACACACACGTATGCGCACACACACGTATGCGCACACACACGTATGCGCACACACGTATGCGCACACACGTATGCGCACACACGTATGCACACACGTATGCACACACGTATGCGCACACACACGTATGCACACACACACACGTATGCATGCACACACGTGTACTCGCACGCGCACACACCGTATGCACACACGTATGCACACACACGTATGCACACACACGTATGCACACACACACACACGTATGCACACACGTATGCACACACACACGTATGCACACACACACGTATGCACACGTATACACACACACGTATACACATATGCACACACGCACACATACGCACACATACACATGCACACATACATTTGCACACACATGCACACACATGTATGCACACACATGCACACATATGCACACATGCGCACACATGCACACACGCATGCACACACATATGCACACACATATGCACACAATCACGCGCACACGCGCGCACACATGCTCGCACATATATGCACACACACGCATGCGCACACATGCGCACACACATGCACACACACATGCACACATATATGCACACGCACACATGCGCACACATACATGCACACATGCACACACATGCGCACACATGCGCACGCACACATGCGCACGCACACATACTCATGCGCACGCACACATTTGCACGCACACATTTGCACACACACATTTGCACACACATATATGCACACACATATATGCACACACATATATGCACACACATATATGCACACACATATATGCACACACATATGCACACACATGCACACACACATGCACACACACATGCACACACACATGCACACACACATGCACACACACGCACACACATGCACACACATGCACACACATGCACACACACATGCACGCACACGCACACACATGCACACACATATGCACACACATATGCACACATACGCACGCACACACATATGCACACGCACACACATATATGCACACGCACACACACATGCACACATATATGCACACATATATGCACACACGCACACATATATGCACACGCACACATGCACACATATGCACACATATGCACGCACACATATATATGCACACACATATATGGACACGCACACACATATGCACACACACACATATGCACATGCACACATGCACGCACACATGCACACATATATGCACGCACACATATGCACACATATATGCACACACATGCACACATATATGCACACACATGCACACATATATGCACACACATGCACACATATATGCACACACACATGCGCACATACAGGCACACACACGCACACATGTATGCACACACATGTATGCACACACATGTATGCACACACATGTATGCACACACACATATGCACACACACATATGCACACACACATATGCACACACACACATGCACACACACACATGCACACACAC